>QODF01000090.1:144365-744365 GCA_024372805.1 Oostethus manadensis | reverse complement strand
TTTATGGCTTATTTCTTCTTATGTCTACTATATTGGGTAATGCCAGTGTAAAGGTGACTATAGGGGTAAATAAAGGGTAAATAAGGAATCCTTTCTCGTAGAAATTAACTTATCACGGTCAAGTATGGAAGCAATTAACCACGATAAACAAGGAATGATTGTATGTGGAAACTATTCCGAATCAGAACCAGCTTTATTCGCCACATGTGTTGCCACATTAGGAATTTGACAGCGGCACAAGAATCCGGTGCAATGTGATTTGGGCAGTGGTCGAGGCGGGTGTCCGGGCGACCTTGTCTTCAGCGGCCAAATCTTGCTGATTTGCAAGATTTGGGCTTGCTGACCTCGACTGAGGTTATACTTGGTCGGTGGAAGCAATACTTTGAGGCCCTTCTCAATCCCACTGACATACCTTCTGTAGTGGAAGCAGAGTCTGAGGATACGTACGTGGACAGTTCTATCACAGTGGCGGAGGTAATTGGGGTAGTTAAAACACTCCCCAATGGCAAGGGTCCGGGGATAGATGAGTTTCGCCCTGAATTTCTCAAGACTCTGGATGTTGGAGGACTGTCTTGGTTGACACGCCTCTATAACATTGCATGGAGCGTCAGTAGTAATGCGGTCGGTATACTGGAACATTGTGGGGAAGAGAGAGCTGAGCCAGAAGGCAAAGCTCTCTGTTTACCGATCGATCTACGTTCCCACCCTCACCTATGGTCATGAGTTATGGGTCATGACCGAAAGAATGAGATCGCGGATACAAGCGGCGGAAATGAGTTTCCTCGGTAGGGTGGCTGGACTCACCCTAAGAGATAGGGTGAGGAGCTCGGCCATCCGGGAGGAGCTCAGAGTAGAGCCGCTGCTCCTTCACATCAAGATGAGCCAGTTGAGGTGGCTAAGTCATCTCGTCCCTCGTGAGGTGTTTTGAGCATGCCCAGCCGGGAGAACGTCCCCAGCCTAGGACACGATGGAGGGACTATGTCTCACAGCTGGCCTGGGAACGCCTTGGTGTCCTCCCGATGGAACTGGAAGAGGTTGCCAGAGATCGGGAAGTCTGGACTTCTCTACTGAGACTGCTGCCCCCGTGACCCGGACCCGGATAAGTGGAAGAAAATGGAAAGGAATATCGCTCTGTGTAGAATAATTAATATTAAGTGTACATAGTGGAGAAGAGGAGAATACTACTGTACATATTTTCATAGAATGTATATATCCTGATTAGAATTATGGTATTTACAATACAATTCACAGTCTTACATCCAAAAGGCACGGAACACAGGATGCAATTGCTCAAACTCAAACTATTATATTCAAACATGGCCGCATTGGGTCACTGCGACTGACTTTTAAAAAATGAAAGTCACAGTGATGACTCAGTCACCACTTTGGTTCGGAGTGCTAAACAAAATAAAAATCCACGGCGAATATATATATACAGCAGGGCTGGTGGGAGAGATCCAAGTAACATTGGCTTGGTTGGACTGATTACATTATGCGTCCAAAAATGTATTCAGCTGACTACCTGAATATAATGAACTGCTACAGTAAAATGTCAGATTTTCCATTATCCAAATGGAATTATCCTGTCGGCACCGGCAAATTCCAAAGTGGTGATGCCAGGATTCAAATCGTGAATGAGTTAGGGGGGAGACAGCACTTTCGCTGGCCACTGCATTGTCCACAACACAGGTGTGTGTGTATCTTGCAAGACAGTGGCACTACAGTATGTGGGTCATCAAATTCTAGAAAGGAACTAAATAGCTCTCATAAACACCCATGTACCTAACCTGTCTTTATTAAACATGACAAAACGTGTGCATACAGAAGCACATAGGGATCCTTATTTGAGAAAATGTTTTTTAAAAGGGTATTAAAAAAAATGATACGCATTCTATTCCTAGACTCTATCAGTCGAGTCAGTCGACTCCCAAGTCACTCACACTGGACCCGGAACACATGAAGGACATGCAGTAATAAAAAGATTCAATACAAGAATTAAATGAACAAGTACATAAAAGAGAACACTTTATTTCATCTTTAATGATGGTCCTGACAGTTGAGCAGTTGGGACCAAAAGAGAGGCCAATATTAGTGGGCGTGTCTCACCTCTCTGAGCTTTTCATGATGTTTGCTGTCTTCTCATTTCTTTGACATAATGAAAAAATCCCAAACTAATACTGTTGTGTTTACGGAACAACCTTTTTCTCTTTACATAACTTTTGTTCTAGATTATTTTTGTTTAATTTCATTTTGACAATAAAAAAGTGGGGATCATCGGTACCAGCTGCTTCCATAGCTTTTAAATGTACACAAGTCGGCAGATCTTATTACAGCTGTCCCTCATTGATTGAAGTTCATCAGTGAAGTGAATTTCGGCAAAGTAAGATTCCTCTTTCATAAAGGAATATTATCTTAGTTAGAACACATTAGTAGAGCCCTCTACACATAAATTAGCACCCCTATAGTCACCTTCACACTCAAATTACCCAAAAAGTAGACATAATAGGTAGGGATGTCCGGAAATGACCCACCAATATTATAGGACAGTCTCATTCATGTGTTCGTTTTACTACCAAGACGAATCCCAGTTAATAACTCACTGGTATTTGATACTATTTGTCCCATAGACTGCATGATTTGGCCACTATAACATTGTTTTGACAGCATAATTTGCCAACGATGTGGAAAACACTGTATTCATTCATTCATTCATTCAACATGTCTCTGGGGTAACGGGGATGTAAAAAAAATGCGGCCATAGCGGCAGGCAGATGGGGTACTATCTGCGGGAGATTCCTCGGCAGAAAACGCACTGTGCTGCACACAGCTGCACAACGTTTACAGCCACACGGAGATTCATTTGTCGACTAATTGCTGATGCTGTATCCGCTAGCTTCACAACAGATATGTGTTCATTGCACGACAGGACATAAGTGATGTCACACATATCCGTATCGGTTGATATTGCAATCGGAGATTAGCACGATATCGGTAAATCGGATATCGGCAAAAAACACCAAATCGGACATCCCTAATAATAATAATACAAGGTAAGACATAAACTCGAAAGTTTTTTTAACTTCCTAACTGTGTTTTGCACAGTTCTGGTCATCGGTTCATCATTGTATCCCAGTGACGGGTTTAGAATATCACATGACCCGCATGCCGCTTGCCTCCAGTTTGTTTCATTTGATGCCCCTATGACTTGTCTGTACACACACGCCTGTGAAAATACTACACCGTGTTGCTCAGACTATGACATCTATTGTATTTTTAGTGCAGGCCTGGAAATGGTTCCCCTTTATATTTTTTCCCTGTACTGGGAAGCACCAGGCGCTGCAACTATCAGTTCCCGTCTAGCTAATATGTGTGACAGAGGCAGAATAACAACGTGAGTCTGAAATAGAATCCACTCTGCTATCGCGATTGTCAATTCGTCTGGGTCACATACCGCCAGATTTATCCTCGATACGGCTGTCCATCACCTCATGCTATCAGTTCTCAAAATCTTTCATCAATATGAATTACTACTGACGGCGTCTGATTAGTTGCAGCAAATCCGGATTTGTTTTTTTTTTTCTTTGCAAAAATCTTTGGGTGAAATCGAGGGTAGGCTTGATATTTCCGTGACAGTCTCAACGACTCAATGGCACCTTCAGAGGTGATACTGGGAGAACAGAAATCTGTCTCACCATATGCTATGAATATACTTAATAGTTCATTATGAATTCATAAGCCTGAAGCAGCCAAGAGATAACCAGGGTTAAGGTAGACTTCCGATGCGGAAATCTGTGCTGTGTTTACTTTTTAGCAGGGAGCACGCAAAATTGTCCGGTTCACCGTTTGGCACTACGGTGTTAGTAGCAGTTTGACCGATGCCCCCTCGCTAGATTTTTTTCCTGAAAATAATTCATTAAAAGAGAATGTTTTTTGTGGTAGACAAAAATAGAAACAGTCGTAATGTCACTAGGCGACATTACCTAATGTCACTAGGCTCGGGAGCCTGGTTTGGCTCTTCTGATGACCACATATGACTCTCCGAAGATTCCAAACACTGTTTTACAACAGGGTTGTTTGAAGTGCGACACAATCTAAAAATATAAATACAATTTAACAAAAAACTTTAAAGAAACGGCAAAAATGGAAAAATGATCTGTCATTTTAACAAAAAATAAAGTCAAAATATTAGGAGACAAAAGTTGTAATCTATTCCATTCCATTCTATGTTCTTCCCCTTATCCGGGTCGCAGGGGCAGCAGTCTCGGTAGAGAAGTCCAGACTTCCCGGTCTCCGGCGACCTCTTCCAGCTCCACCGGGAGGACACCAAGGCGTTCCCAGGCCAGCTGTGAGACATAATCCCTCCAGCGTGTCCTAGGTCTTCCCCGGGGCCTTCTCCCGGCTGGGCAGGCCCGAAACACCTCACGAGGGAGAGTTAATTTTTATTTTTTAAATGTCACAATATNTCCTCACCCTATCTCTTAGGGTGAGTCCAGCCACCCTACGAAGGAAACTCATTTCCGCCGCTTGTATCCGCAATCTCATTCTTTCGGTCATGACCCATAACTCATGACCATAGGTGAGGGTGGTAACGTAGATCGATCGGTAAACAGAGAGCTTTGTCTTCCGGCTCAGCTCTCTCTTCACCACGACGGTCCGGTACAGCGACCGCATTACTGCAGATGCTGCACCGATCCCCGTCTGTCGATCTCACGCTCCAACCTTCCCTCCCTCGTGAACAAGACCCCGAGATACTTGAACTCCTCCACCTGAGGCAAGACCTCGCTCCCAACCTGGAGGGTACAGTCCACCCGTTTCCGACTGAGAACCATGGCTTTGGATTTGGAGGTGCTGAGTCTCATCCCAGAAGCTTCACACTCAGCTGCAAACCGCTCCTGTAAACGCTGAAGGTCACAGCCTGATGAGGCCAAAAGGACCACATCGTCTGCAAAGAGCAGAGACGAGATCCTAAGGTCACCAAGCTGGACTCCCTCAACGCGTTGACTGTGCCTAGAAATTCTGTCCATAAACATTACGAACAGAATCGGTGACAAAGAGCAGCCTTGGCGGAGGCCAACGTTCACCGGAAACAAGTTGTAATCTAATAATAACTTGTAATATGAGTAAAAACAATGCCATTTTAGAGTTAATTTTTATTTTTTAAATGTCACAATATTAAGAAACAAATAAAACAATATAAAGTGGTAATTTTTTAAATATTAGGTTTGGGGAAAATTAATTTGGGGATAAAGTTAAAATATTGTGGGAATAAAGTCATCATATTCCAATCCAATAACTTTTGTTTTATAATGTGCATTTTTTTTATAACGCAATTTTTTGGCTGACATTTTAAAGTCAAACATGGCAGGAGTGACAGTGTTAGAAATAACATCTCCATCCATCCATCCATTTTCTTCCGCTTATCCGATGTCGGGTCGCGGGGGCAGCAACCTAAGCAGGGAAGCCCAAAGGTCCCTCTCCCCAGCGGATGCCGAGGCAGTCCCAGGCCAGCTGAGAGACATAGTCTCTCCAACGTGTCCTGAGTCTGACACCGGTCATACAGGGAACAAACCGCCTGGATTAGGTGGTCCGATACCCCATATTCCCGGGGCACTCCCCTCAGTATTCCCCGAGGAACACGGGGCATGCTTGAACATGGTGTTCGTTATAGCCAATCCGTGACGAGCACAGAAGTCCAATAACAAGACACTGCTCGGGTTAAGATCAGGGGGGCCGTTCCTCCCAATCACACCTCTCCAGGTCTCACTGTTGCTGCCAACATGAGCGTTGAAAACACCCAGCAGAACAAGGGAATCCCTCGAGGGAGCACTCTCTAGAACTTCCTCTAAGGACTCCAAAAAGGACGGGTATTCTGAAATGGTGTTTTTTTTCTCATAGAAATAACATCTCAAAATACAAAATTAAATTAAATTTGAAAACATGTGTCACTTATGGCTCTCTTAGCCTTCCCGACCCCTACCTTAGTGGGTCACTGACATGAATTATTAACTTGGCTTAAATATGTTCCAGATTGTTTGTAATTATGTTTTACATTGTTTTCTGTTGTAAAACAGGACGGAAAATTCGAAAAAACAACAGATAGCAATGCAGTACATGCAGAACAGAGAATTGAGTCGTATTTACTCGAAACACCCACAAGGAAACTAGCATGTCTGAGACGTGGAGATGAAGATTGGTCTGCTTCAAAACGACAGAGTTAAGTGTAAATTGCTTTGGGGTTGCGTATCCTACAATTACTGTTTGAAATCGGTGTCTTAATGAGCGTAAAGTGGCATGAAATGTCTCCTTTTCTTCAATGATTGCCAGCATCATCTCCCAACAGAAAAGCAGTTTCAGTGGCAAATTACTATCACTGTCCTGCTCACTGGGAAGATCACCTCCTCACTTTACTGCCCCCGCCCACCACTGTTAACAAATGCTGTGAAAATGCTTTACAACATGTATAATGCTTTGAATCCTTGTCGCTATGGTGGCATAGTGTTTACAATACCACATGTATATACAGTACACACGACTTACTGTTCTGTGGCAACTTTTACAAGATTGTCTTGTCTTTGTACTTGCTTTGTTCATTGCAGTCCTTTGAGACAGAAAACCAACTTACAGTATCACTCAGACTCATGTAGCACCAACACAACCATTTGGCATGACCAATATTTGGAAGATAAACCAAATAAGGTCGACAAGATACCCCCAGAAGCCTTTGTTTACCGTGCACCCAAAGACATGTATGCCACTTCCGCAAGCTCCCCTTTTCAAGGACAGCTGTTAGTCAAAAATGTATGTCAGTTTTTGCGTATTTACCGTTCTGTTTTATAAAACGAACGCCATGTAACATAATTGCTAACAATGCAGAACATATTTAGGCACAACAGATGAATCATGTCAGGGACTCTTTTGTCCGATAGAGTGAAAAACAAGTTCTTCTCGCATTACGTGTGGAAGTGGTAAGTTTTGGGCTTCTTAAGTTTAGAAGAAATCAATTTGAGGCTAACTGGTTAGCTTGCTAGCTTGCACGTGATGATCTTGGGTCCCCGTAGCAGAGCAAAGACTATATGGGTGAAATTTTGTGGACTTGAAATTTGTCCACGCTCCATCCATCCATTTTCTATACCGCTCACACTCATTAGGGTCGCGGGTATGCTGGAGCCTATCCTAGCTGACTTTGGGTGTGAGGCGGGGTACACCCCGGACTGGTCGCCAGTCAGTCGCATTCGATTCGAACCCTGATCTCCTAACTGTTAGGCCAACATGCTGCACACTCATCCACCGTGCGGCCCATGCAGAGGAACCTCAGAAACAACAACAATATTAGAAACAATAACAACCATGGTGTTAACCACAATATCAACTACAACCAGAAAAGTGACCGAGCAAACTGGGCCAAAAGACAAGAAAAGAGAGCAAAGAAAATACTACTACTACTGAAAATAACGAATGAAAAAGAACAAGAAAAACAGAACATCATAAACAACGACAATCCGGATGAGAGGCGGGGTAGACCCTGGACTGGTCGCCAGTCAATCGCAGGGCAGACAAACAACCATTCACACTCACATTTACTCTCTAATGGACAATTTAGATTCGCCAATTAAACTAACATGCATGCTTTTGGAAAGTTGAATCCTCTATCATGGAAATTCCAATTAACCGATGACGTACCAAAAGAGCTGCTCTGCAAAACTGATTTAATTCGCTAAACTGAAATAAACCAACTCCAAAAGGTCAGAGTATATTTTGCATACGCGCATCAAGTCCTCGGTCCAGTACACCCCCACAAATTGCCCCTCTCACATGCGTGTCGAGAGCCTACAATATCTCATACTGTAGGTAATATTTTCTTGTGCACTAATAAGATCTAAATGGAGGAGCCCCGCGCTAATCGTGCATCGGTGTGCTCATGAGCTTGACAAGTAGCATCACAGTTGATGACACGATGCCCTTTTGCTGCAAGATGCTTCAATTATCTTGTTTATAGAGCCACATTAGTGATTTGGTGTTGTGCTGCATGCACACACTTCAGCCCACACGAATACGCACCTGGGGATGACAGGCAGACAGCTAAAACCGCATCTAGAAAAGAAGAACTGACCATAAGCTATCAGCCTCCGGGCCAAGACATCCTGACTCCACACAGCACGACCTCCATTTTACAGACAAATCAATCAATGAACGACAAGCTAATTGCCGGTTCACAGCGTGACCCGTCAGGCTCCCTACCCTGCCCACGCATACACAGACTGGTATGGCCAGCATGAATTAGGTAATAGAGCTTAGATTTCCTTTAAGAAAAGTACAATATTTGTATGTGTTCTGCATTCATATATAAAAAATAAAAAAACATAATTTTTAAAAGTTAAACGCTTTGGATGGCTCTGTTATTTTTCTGAGGTCACGCAACCCGGACTTCCTTATATGGGCAACGTTGAGTGATGGCTCCCAGGAAATGTTTTTTCAGAGTGTGAGGGAAAGCTCAATTGCTTTGGCAATACCAACTGTTTCTGAAGTCCGGCAATTTCCCAACGTTACTTGGTCGTGTTGCCGAGTCTGAAGAGCAAGCCTTGATTAACAATTAATCAGCGTCCTAACTGTCCTAACTGTGTTTATTTTAAGTAATGGGACAATGCAGTTAAAGTGTGCATACAGGGAGCGTTAAAATGTCTGCTCTCACCCATGAATGGAGCTGCTAATAGCTGTTAAAAGCATCCTTCCATCCATTTTCTATACCGCTTATCCTCATTAGGGTTGCGGGTATGCTGGAGCGTATTCCAGCTGACTTTGGGGAGGAGGCGGGGTACACCCTGGACTGGTCGCCAGTCAATCGCAGGGCAGACATACAAACTTTCATACTCTAATAGACAATTTAGAGTTTCCAATTAACTTAACATGCATGTTTTTGGAATGTGGGAGAATAACTGGAATACCAGGAGAAAACCCACGCACGCACGGGGACATGCAAACTCCACACAGAGATGCCCAACGGAGATTCGAACCCTGAACCTCCTGACTGTGTGGCCAACATGCTACCCAGTCAACCACCGTGCGGCCTGTTAAAAGCAGACGTTTGAAAAAGATAAAGATTACTATCAACTCCAGTACCGCCAGAATCGGGAAGTGGGGTTCGGCAGCTGTTCTCGAGGGCGATTGGGAGTGTGACCAATCACAGCGGAGTGGGTTCGACGGGAGGCGTACCTGCAGGAGGGCCGGGGGTGGATTCAATTACAAAGATCATTTGTGCACCAGGCAGGAAACCCAAGGAAACTAGCTGCTCTGTAGGAGTCAAGAACTCAACACAAAGACCCGAAAATGAGTATAACAGGTTCCCTTCAAGGAACGACAAAGACTAATAATTTGCCTTTTTTGGAATGTGGCGTGCACATTGGACACGACTGGCGCCTCTATGTTGGAGATCACAGAACACCCACACACACTGACCGATACCTACTTTTTGACTCACGCCACCCACCGGAACACAAATTGGGCGTAATCAGAGCCCTACAACACAGAGCTGATAATGTCCTCGCCAGCCCACAGGCCACAGAGAAAAAGCACGAGCACAAGAGGGATACCCAGCTGGTCGTTTTGTGAAAAGCGCAAATGTAAAGTCGAAGAGGAAAAAAAGGGTAGTAGACTGTATGTCTCTGGTCTGAGTCATTTTTAACCAAGAATCCACAACACTTGGTACACAACAAAGGCTGGTAGATTCCCAAAACTAAACATCCCATACCCGGAAAAAAATTCGCTGTCCAGATTGTTTATTCATACCTTGACACATCAACAGCAGTGCTCAATTCCAACCCTGTACTGTATTTGTCTCGTTGTTGACCACTTCAGCAAGGGCCATTCACGTACATCCGAACTCCAAACGTCAACACAACAAAAGCAAATTAAGATTATTTATGTGTAACCGAATGCCTGATAAAGATGACGTTGGGAAAGCTTGTGACAGCCATTTGGGAAGAACTTTATGGACTCCCAGCATTGTCTCATTGTCACAGATTACAGCATTCAAAAGGTCTAAGGCAAACAGTACAGTTCCAGCCTTCACAATAAAAGTTCTGGTTTTTACAGCGTCTAATTTTACTTTACTTTTCACTTTTTTTTTGAAAGCACTGCTATCAGAAAGGTCGTATTTTGGCATCATAGTGGAGGTTAAACTACAAACCACTTCAAAATGTATATAATGCGATTAGAGCTTGATGAATTGATGATTAATCGGTTACCCAATTAATCAGCAAATATTTTGGCATTGAAACCAACACACCACCAGGTGGTGATCAGTTGACAGCTCTGAAGAAAGAATCCTATCGTGGCGGTAATCCCAGAACCCGTCGGCGGACACCAGTGGTGAGGGATGCCGTCAAGCTGAAGAAAGAGTCCTATCAGGGCGTCTTGGCCCATGGCACTCTGGAGGCAGCTGACAGGTACCGAAAGGCCAAGCGGTCTGCAGCTCTGGCGGTCGCTGAGGCAAAAACCCGGACATGGGAGGAGTTTGAGGAGGCCATGAAAAACGACTTCCGGGTGGCTTCAAACAGATTCTGGACCACCATCTGCCGTCTCCGGCGGGGGAAGCAGTGCACAGTCAACACCGTGTATGGTGGGGACGGTGTGCTGCTGAACTCGACTCGAGATTTTGTGGACCGGTGGAGGGAATACTTTGGAGACCTCCTCATTCCCACCGACACGCCTTCCAACATAGAAGCAGTGCCTGGGGACTCTGAGTCGAGTACGCCTATCTCTGGGGCTGAGGTCACCGAGGTGGTCAAGAGGTGGCAAAGCACCGGGGGTGGATGAGATCCGCCCGGAGTTCCTTAAGGCCTTGGATGCTGTGGGCGTGTCTTGGTTGACACGACTCTGCAGCATTGCGTGGACTTCGGGGTGGGTGCCCCTGGACTGGCAGACCGGGGTGGTGGTCCCGGTTTTCAAGAAGGGGGACCGGAAGGTGTGTTCTAGCTATCGTGGGATCTCACTCCTCAGCCTTCCCGGTAAGGTTAATTCAGGGGTTCTGAAGAGGAGGATCCGCCGGAGAGTCGAATCTCGGATTCAGGAGGAGCAGTGTGGTTTTCGTCCTGGTCGTGGAACTGTGGACCAACTCATATTCTAGGCAGGGTCCTTGAGGGTGCATGGGAGTTTGCCCAACCAGTCTACATGTGTTTTGTGGACCTGGAGAAAGCATTCGACCGTGTTCCTCGGGGAATACTGTGGGGAGTGCCCCGGGAATATGGGGTATCGGACCACCTAATCCAGGCGGTTTGTTTCCTGTATGACCGGTGTCAGACCCAGGACACGTTGGAGAGACTATGTCTCTCAGCTGGCCTGGAAATGCCTTGACATCCGCGGGGAAGTGCTAGACGAAGTGGGCGGGGAGAGGGACATTTGGGCATTTTTGCCTTTTTTCTGATATGTTGCTGACCGAAAAACTGCTTGTGTTTGGGTTATATCGATTTATGGACTACAAAAACTCGATTAATCGAAACAAGGCTTAGATTAATCAACTAAGAACATAATCGTTAGTTGCAGCCTTAAATGTTATATAGAATGGTGTGTTTTATTTAAAAGAGGGACATTTTTAAGAAAGAGCTTACAGCAGAGGACAAAGCATAAAAAAAACTTAAACTTAACCTAAAAATACAATATTGTGGCTTTTCCCCTAAAACAAGTAGTTAATGCTAAAAAATGCAACTTTTATTTTCCTGGGTCTCAAGTTGACATTCCATTAATCAATAACAAAACATCGAGATATCAGTGCAGTGTGCACCAAGAATACGACATCACCCAGGAGATACTGAAACATGAAATATAAAAGCGGGCTGCAGAATACATTTCTAATTTATTTCAACACACTTTCCTTCCCCCCCCAAAAAAAAGAAGTATTGAAAAGGCAGCATGTCTGGTGCTTATGGGCAAAGCTAACTACTACAGAAAGATACACTCGCCTTTTAAAGCAGCGTATGCTGCAAAGCAGATGGCTTTTTTTCAGGGACATACCTCCAATTTCCACGGCAACACTCACGTCCTCAGTTCTTGTCTGAGCACAACCTTTGTTAATTGTCCTTCTAAAAACTACTTATTGAATTGCGTCACTATTCTGCACTCATACAATAACAAAAGCACATATACTGTATTAAGCCTGCGCCATACTTGGCATAATAGGACCGTTATACCTCTGATAGACACATCTTGCTATTATTTGCTCCACTGAAAACTTGGACAATCTGCAAACTTGTGGGAAGGTTGGTAGGAAACCCATGGCTCTCAGACATTTCTTAACACAATAACATTTATTTTTATTCACGTTTTTCTTTATATATATATATATATATATGTATATTAGAGTTGAAACGATTAATTGATGAATCATTTATTAATCAACTATCCAAACAATCAATAACTATTTTGGTAATCGATTAATCATTGCATTTAAAAATGTACTATAAAGATCCTGATTTTAGCCAGTCTAATGTAATTTTTTTTTAATTTCCTTAGTGATCCATGAAAGCAGACATATTATCTTTCACCTTTGACTTTGGAAAGGAGCTATCAACATTTTTGCCTCTTTTTGAATAATCGATTAATAAAAAATTCATCGATTCATCACCGATTCATCAGTTATGAAAATAATCATTAGTTGCATCCCTAATATATACTGTGTATATATATATATATATGTATATATACATATATATATATAACCTTTTACAACAACAATGGGGTTGCTCAAAGTGCAACACATTCTAAAAATATAATTTCACACGAAAAAAACCTGAAAAAATTATAAATGATAAAATATGAGAAAATAATGTCATTTTAGTAGCACAGATTTGAAACATAAAAGCAAACGTTTTCTAAAAGTGGTAAAATGATAAACAAAACAAAAAAACAATGAATGAAGTTGTCATTTTTGGAAAATTAGGTTGAGGAAAAAGTTACGAGAATAAAGTTAAAATATGGGAATGAACTCATAATTACAAGAAAAGTATTTACAAAAAAAGTGAGATATTTAGAAAATGAAAACAAACAGAAGAATGGGAAAAATGCTGAAATCAAAATATAAGAGGTTGCAATTATGCGAGAATAAACTTGTAAAACTTTGAGGAAAAACGTCATTTTAGTTGGAGAGATTTGGAAATAATATATATTTATTTTTTAATTCATATGATTGTGAGATACAAACAAAATAAAGTTGAACTTTTTGGATAGTTAGGATGGGGGAAAAATATTAGATCATTATTGTAATATTATGGGAATAATGTCCAATAATGATTTTGGAATGCAGTCCTAATATTTCCCAAAAAAATAATGAAAAATAGCACAAATAAAGGACAACACGACAGAACTCACATGTTAAAAAATATCATATAACTTTCTAATGCATGTTAATCCATCCAATTCTGACACTTGTTCAAATTGTATTGGTGTTGTTTAAATGCACTGTGTTAAAAAAAACAAAAAACAATATGGCTGTCATGGAAATACATTTTACAAGATGTGGCTTTCACGGCTCTCTTAGCCAAAAAGCTTCCCGACCCCGTAGTGTCTCAATTTTCCTGATCAATGTTTATGGCGCCGTCCTATGTCTGTGCCACAACCCATTCAATACAGTGAAAACAAATATAAATATCCCGTATTGTTATCTTTGACCGTATAGGATCGCTACATCTGCCCCACATACTAATATTAGACATAATATTGTGTATGTCAGTTCAAGAGATTTTTGGAGAAAGGACTAATTGGGAGGGTGGACGAAAAAAGAGTGATCAATACTATTAAACCATTCAAATGAAGAAAGGCAAGGATTCCATTGGACATGATAGCGTCTGAGACGGTTTGCTTGTTTTCAAGATTTGCCCAATTTAACCCTCCATCCATTCGTTCATCCATCAATTTTCTTCCCTTATCCGAGGTCGGTAGCAGGGGCAGAAGCCTAAGAAGGAAAGCCCAGACTTCCCTTTTCCCAGATGCTTAATCCCGGTGGGTCCCGAAGCGTTCCCAGGCCAGATGAGAGACATAGTCTCTCCAACGTGTCCTGGGTCTTCCCCGAGGCCTCCTACTGGTCGGCCGTGCCCTTAACACCTCCCCAGGAAGGCCTCCCGGGAGGCATCCTAACCTCTTTTTCCGGTTAACCCACCCATACAAATGAGTTTAAAAGACGTTGAAAAGACATCATTACCGTACGTTGAAACAACGTTTAGATTTGGTTGAAAAGTGAAAAGTAAGACGATGTCTCCATAAAAACATCCCTCCATTACATTACATTTTCTTCCGCTTATCCAGGCACGGGTCGCGGGGGTGGCAGTCTCAGTAGGGAGCCAGGTCTTTCCCCCAGTGATGGGGCAAAGACGTCCCTTTCCTGTCTACATTTGGTTGAAAAGAGCCAAATCAGTCGGACTAAATTCAGCCCAGTTTTCAACGTCCATTTCTGGGCTAAATCAAAGCAATGACGGACCGACCGATGATGTCCAGTGTTGGGTGGGAAAGGGCTTGCAATCCAAACTGTTTTCAGTTTTCCTAAAATCTATTAACTGTAGCTTTTCGTGCTCTGGTATATATTTAAAGTGCCTCACAAAAGCAAAGATACCCTTGGCATTTTTTAATGGGGCAAGACTGAAATACAGTGTAAAACAGTCAATGCACAGCTTGTGTATCAGTGCAGGTTTACGGTCACCTCAAAATTAATGTAGAAACCACTGGGAACAAAATGTACCCAAAGTGTCAATATTTAGTGAGGCTACCATTATTTACACTGCTTTAACTCTTGTTGGGCATGGAGGTCATAAAAGCTACACAATACTCCTTCAGGATGATATCAGAGCTGGTGGATGTTCAAGACCATGCGCTTCTGTTGTAGGGTGTAGGTCTGCAGACATGCACTCCCATACAACACTAGATGTCATTAGGATGTTGTCTTTTGGGGCTAAAGCTGGTCGGTCCGTCATTGCCTTGATTTAGCTGAGAAACAGACGTTGGGCTGAGTTTAGTCCAACCAATTCGGTCCAAAATTAGACACTTTTCAACCAAATTTAGACAGGTGAGAGACATCTTCTGACCTTTCACTTTTCAACAAAATCAAAACGTTATTTCAGTTATTTTTGCTGGGTGGGGCGGTTGTCTTGGATGTGTGTTTGGGCTTCTGGATCATTGTTCACAGTACGCGTGTCTTCAATGAACTGTATCTCCTCACTCATCCAGACCCATACCATGACACTCCCACCACAGTGCTAGACACACTTGTCACAGACACACGCTTGACATCGTGTGAACCGAATAAGTTTATCTTTGAACAGCACTTGGTTCCGGTAATCCATTTCTCCAGCAACAGTTATAGACAATCGAAACAATAAGAAACGATGAGAATCATACAGCAAATACAGTAGTGTTCAAAACAATACCAGTGCAATGTGACTAACCAGATTAAGTACAGTTATTGGTATATTTTTAGTTGCAGTAGATTCTCAAAAAACAATCAGGACCCAGCATCCATGATATGCACGCTCTGAAGGCTGTGCACTTGGGCAATTAGTTGAAAGGGGGGTGCTTAAAAGATAGCAGTGTGGCATTCAATCAGTGATCAATTTTGTGAAAAAACAGGTGTGACTCAGGTGGCCCCTGTTTAAGGAAGAAAAAAGCACTTGTTGAACATGCATTGTTCAGAAGAACAGCGTACTTTGATTATTAAGTTAATTGGAGAGGGGAAAACGTATGAAGAGATGCAAAAAACGTTGTTCAGCTAAAATTATCTCCAATGCCTTAAAATGGAGCGCAAAACCAGAGACACGTGGAAGAAACTATCAAAATGGACAGAAGAATAACCAGAATGGCAAAGGCTCAGCCAATGATCAGCTCTAGGATGATTAAAGACAGTGTGGAGTTACCTGTAAGTACTGTGACAGTTAGAAAACGTCTGTGTAAAGCTAATCTACTGTATTTACAAGAATGCCCGCAAAGTCCCTCTGTTTAAAAAAAGGCATGTGCAGAAGAGGTTACAATTTGCCAAAGAACATGTCGACTGGCCCAAAGAGAAATGGAGCAACATTTTCGAGTTTGTAAACGTCAGACAATGCTATTTTTATGAACACACCCCTTTCAACTCACCAACTGCACACTATTGTACCCTACTGTACATTTAAGGTCCAATTTTACGTTTGTTGTTTTTTTTATTTAGTCGGTTTCACCTGCTTCCCTAAGCGTACGTCGTACAGTACATGTTCTGAAGAAGGTACACTTATGAAGTGGTGAATACTAGTTATTGTTCTGGCTGTTTGCTAGACTGGCAGTGTAATTGTGTTTCAAATACTGCTCAGCCTTAGGCTGACTTCAAATGTACAACAGATTTAATTCTATGGCCTTGGGTGATCCGAAACTGCCAAATTTTTTTTAAGACTGCAACAAAAAAGGCGCCGTGAATAATAAAATGGAATCGCTCTTTTTGTTGCAGAACTCCAGCCATGATGTTTGTCATGCTTGATCCGGATGTTTCAAACCTCCAGGGCCATCAACTGTCCTGAAAAGACGCGAGCAATGGAAAGCATTTTCCAAACATGTTTCTTTTGCGCGCCTGTCTGTGTCACCACTATCTGCAGCAGATAAACACAAAAGGTGCATTTTCTTTCGACTGGAAGAACATATGAAAGTGACAGCAAACACACTGTCATTCCAAGAGAATTTTCTCCTAAGTTTAGCACTTTGTACCAACTTTTAGTTCTAAAGTCAGTCGGGATAGGGATAGCCCCATCTGGTGAGCTTCATTCTGAAGACAAGCATTGGTCTTGGCTTGGAAAGTGGGGTACATCAAGGCTCAACTGTGGCACGCATGCTGTTCAGCATCTACATCTGTACATCTGTATGGCTATGCGGATGGTTTGGCCCTCCTGCACAGAGACAAGAGCTGAGTGGACGTGGAGGAGAGGCTGACAGCAGACATGGATCTTATTGAAAGATAGCTAAAAAAATGGAGACTTCAGCACCAGAGAAGCAGGCCGTCAGATTGCTGTCTGGGTCAATGAATCACACCTACCATGCAGCGCACACCCAAACTACATGGGAGTGAAGCTGGACAGACTAGGCGTGGGCCGGTTACTGGTTTCAAGGTATACCGCGTCATACCGTTCCTGTGACGTAAGAGAGTGCAAGAAAAGTATGTGGAAATACTTTCTCACGTGCACTAGAATACCTTCATCTTTTGTTCTTCCTTCTCATTCATCCCCACACCGTCAAAGCGTTTTAATAAAGCCACTTTTTCTTTCACACAGTCGAACGCCGAGTGTCTAATGAATTTGACAGGGGAACGTGGAGTGGGTTGTTCCACTGCGCAAAACCGGACAATCATTGGATAAATGCTGGGGTTTGTCACGGCCATCAAGCGCTCAGCATCTCTGGGAGTCTATGGGGAAGTGGGCTGGCCCAGACGCCTGGCTTCTGTATGATGACTGGATGATCTGTCTGAGGCGGAGTCGTCTTTCGATTGACAGTAAATAGAGTGTAAACATCCACCCGAACATTTTCTTTCCTTTGTTTTGAACTGATCCCGAGACTTTACCGATCCCCAGCGATTTGGTCTTTGTCAAACATGACTAGGAACGGAGGTTAGAATTTACACATAAATATATAAATACAATGAACCTCCCCTTCTAGAATGACCAGCCACTGGGGTTTACATAGCACCGGTGTTAGCTGCTTTATTAGCATTGATCGGCAACGGTACGGCCGCGTTGTTGACACCATTGTCGGTTGACATATTACTCACCTCAGAGGTTTGTGGAAAAGTGTAACCTGCACACAAATGACGTAATATTATTTATTTATTTATTATTCGACTATCTCCTGCGTTTCTTAGCAGGCACAACTCAGGGAGTCCAAACATCCATTGTCAGGACCGTCATTGGCCACTGGGCACAGCGCTGCGGAATTAGCTGCCTAAGCATGGTGCCACAGCTCTCACGTCAACAAGCCGGATTGCACCCTAAGCCCTACACCCACAACACTGCTTCCGATCCTTCCAGGCACAGCTCATCTAAAAATGTGACATTTTGTTCTATACCATTTCCTCCTTCAAGTTATAGAAGATTCCCTGCTTCTAGGTCGTCAATGACTACACTCCGGACACCCCTTCTCTTGGCATGCTGCCACCCTCTGCACCTTATGGAGGAGTGAAACACAACATGGGGAGCTACCCACAGCAGAGCAAGTGAGGCTTACAACCCCTCTAATATTTCCCTGATCTAGCAAAGAGGGAGTGGGTCACTCTGCAGCAAACTCGTGCCATAGAGGGCTGAGACCCTGCAGGTTTTCTTTCCAGCCGGTCACTGATTTTAATGATCGACACCTCTTTCAATTTGAGGGAAGGAGCTCATCGATTAAAGCAACTGCTTTAGTGACAGGCTGGAAAGAAAACCTGCAGTGTCTCGGCACTCCATGGCACGAGTTTGAGACCCCTGCTCTACAGTCTCCAAGTGCTGATGCAAGCATGCATCAGTAGGGACACCCTGCCTATCAAAGCCATAGCCTCACCTAAAAAACTGGCTGGGAAATTAGTAGTGGCAAAGTGATTAAAACAATCCCTTGTTTATTGTGGTTAATTGGTTCCAGACTCTACCGTGATGAGTGCATAATAAATAATAAACGATAAACCAAATATCAGCATTTTAGAGCATAGGAAACCCATTTGCAGCCTTCTAAATACAATATTAAGCCGTCCAGACATGAAAAAAAAACACCACTACCGTCACCTTTACACCCATATGACCCAGAAGAGTAAATATAGTAAGATTAAATAAGCTATTTAAGATATAATACTCGTGCCCGTGTGTGTTGCTGTAATTGTGGTCCCTAGGGTAGTAGAAGGCAAACAGGCACTGGTTTGAGTTTTAGCTTGGTGTGGGTGATGGCTGCAAAATTAGCCCGTGTTTTTATTAGTGCCTGTTGTGAGATCATTCAAACCCTCAATAAAGTCTGTTGTTCTGGCAGTCTGGTCTGGAATGTGTGTGTGTTTCAGCAACCATATGTGTCTTCTGAATGACTGACATTTGTATTTTTGTCCTTGAAAATGCTAAATTTAGGCAAAAATTAGGTAAACTTTTCTTTAAAATTCATGTTTTTGAGAAGTAATAGGATTTTTTCTGCCACAAAACAGCATGATTTATTCATACATTAGTGAAAAAACATGAAAGTCAAGCTGCCAAATTCAAACCGCAAAGTAGCGAGGGACGAATGATAGACGTGAGAATATGTGTGCACGCACATAATGTAGCCAATTGTATCGCGATCGCTCTTCCAGTTACATATGAAGGCCATAATCGAAGGTAAATATCCACAAAGTCAAAACAAAGACGTGGCATTTAATTCATGTCAAGGCTGCTACATGTGCTCTACACGGAGCAAAGTACATGACAGAAATGCTGTAATGTAAATAAGATACATTCAACTAGGCTATTTAGTTTGTTTGTTAAAAGGTCAATGCATCGACTGGTTCTATATTAATGCCATCTTTGCATCCCTACTGTTTTAATATGACACTATGTAGAAAATAACATTCACCTTGTTGGAAATCCAATTATAATAGAGGGAACACTTCTGTAAATTAGAGGCAGAAATTTTAGAATGCTTGTGTGGGGACAAGGACGGAACGAAGAGACAAGGGATGGGGAAATTTAGTGGAATGGCAAAGAATGTAAAATAAAATACCTAGGGGGCTGCAGAAGTGGGATAATGTTATGTAACAGTGATGCAGGCCCTCTATCCTGGGAAACAGTGACTGTGCAAAACATGAGGGCCGATCCAGATTATGCCAGTTTGCTCAAAGGAACCAAAGGCAGACCAACATGTGTTGTGCGTCGGCGAATGGATACACCAAATAGTCCCTGATAGCGTCATGTCTAAACTTCTGTGCATGCTCCGGCTCCCCGCGACGCAGGACAGGACAAGCACAGGAGGTGGATACAGTACATCGGTGCAGTTGGTTCTGTTATCTTTGGGTTTGGCTGAAAATGGCAGCGCAACATAAGCAAAAACCGTACAAAGAGGAGTAGCAGAGAGAAACGGAAAAAGGCAGTGACGTTAAAAGCGAAATCAATCATTGATGTCATCTGGGGCCGCAGTGGCTCAGCAGGTAGAGCAGGTCGTTTAAAACCTGGCGGGTTCGATCCTTGCTCCCTCCACCCGGTCATTGTCGTCGTGTCCCTCTGGGAAACACTCGACCCACCTTGCCTCCAGTTGCGGCCTACACTTGTGTGTGAATGTGAATGAACGTTTCTTCCACCACCAGTGTGTGACTGAATAATGCGTTCGCTTCATTGCGAAGTGCTTTGAAAAGCACTATTATTTTTACTGTTAGGGCTGTCAGTCGATTAAAATATTTAATCGTGATTAATTGCATTTTGTCCATAGTGAACTAGTAATCACATGGAGTCGCAGAATTAAGAATCCATAATAAGTAGGGACAAACATCTGTGTGACAAACAATTTGATATGCAGCTCCAACAAATTTTATGTAAAGGATCTACATTTTGGAAAAATGGGCCATTATTTTATTCAAAAAAGAATATACAGTTAGAACCAACTCCCCGTTTTTTCATGATTAATGCGAGCAGCAATTTGTCCTACTTAGTTTAATGGTCCTTGAACGCACCATCTAACATTCTCCCATGCACAGATAGGCGACTATAATGTATTTTCGCCTTTTTCTTTCACCTCATATTTGCTTCCAAATGCTGATACTATGCGTGAATGCATAAAATGCATGAACTGATGGTGGCTCTGTATTAATTTGATGTTGCTCCCTTCATGGTTGTACTAAATACTTAATAAATAAGATCAATTGGATTTCTTTAATGTACTGTACTGTCATATAATGTTTTACTTAGATAGAAATAATTTTGGTCTTGTTGTGAGAGCCATCTGCCAGGGCTTTGAAGATAACTTTATCAATCAAAATACCCTTTCCTTTGTCTCTTTCTGCCCAATATTTGTTCCCGTTTGTGTCTCCACAGTCACCGGTGCTTCCTCAAAACAGTCCCATATAGAAAACCTCCGTTACGCGTTTGACAGCTCTAATTTTTATTTACTATGATCTTCATGGGAATGCACACTTTGGTCAAACAGCCATAAGTTAACACCAAGTATTCCAGGTTTTTTTTGCAGCAGCAGCTGGGGATACGACTGTGATATCATTCTATACATCACCAGTGAGGCCTAATGAAAAAAAGCTGTCAGCGATTGGACATTATGGCTGCTGTCCTATTTATGTTGTCAAACCCCACAGGGAGAAAACAGCCCCGTATAATATCATCCATCAATCCCTCAAGCCACACGCATCCCGGGAAATGGGATTTTATTTTGCACGAACAATGACGTCCATTGATGTCACGGCACTGATTGCATTGGCTTTAAAGACCTTTGCTCGTTTGGGCACAATTCACCTTTTGAAGCCAACATGGAAAACGATGCGGTAAAAAGCTCACAGCTTGATTATGAAGGCTTCCGTGCCGTGCCTTGATCCCTCAACAGTATGGCGCTTGTCCGTACAAAATTAACCGCTTTCAAGTCTGCGCATGGCAAACCTCCAAACGCCACGCTTAAAGGCCATGTAGGCACCTCATGACAAAGATGCACGGTGTGCCAAGTGCATTCTTACTATGAGGCCGTACATCCAACCGTCATTTTACGCAGTGGATCCCGGCATATCTCGCCATTCACATGAAAAACACATTTCAGTAATGGAGTTCAGGGCTCACACTGTGCATCTGGAACTTGCCCCTGCAATGAGGACTTGTGTTGTATATGTTTGCATGTAACCGCTGCGTTATTATTTGATCTGGATTTTGAATAATAAAGATGAAAAATGAAGTCTTACATTTCTATTGAGACCTTGACGCAGATTGCAGATTTGCCTGACTTTTGTGACATGGGTTACAGTCCAATCATTGCAGTTTCAAGTCAGATTAATCTCAGTGTTCAAATTAATTATTCATGATATTAATCACCATTTGCAACTAGTCCCTGAAATGTGCATATTTTTTTCTATATTTTACGAACAGAAACATAAAAAAACAGCACAGGATTAGAGTAATACCTTTCATTGCAGTTGATTGGTTACAATCTCGACCGTAATAGGTGAATTTCCGCAAAGTGGGACTCCCTGATTATAAATTACAAACGTTTCCGTAGTTAGAGCGTAGAAAACCTGGAGAAAACCTTTGTTTACCACAAAGAGATCGTTAGACAAAAACTTATTTATGTGCAATTAATTGTGAGCAAACTGTGGACAAAGTACGATTAAACACGATTAAATCTTTTAATCGGCAGACTGGTATAATTATCACATATTAAAATTTACTTATTACCGAATTGGTGTGAGTAAGATGTGTTTTTTGCAGAAAACTGTGGGCTAATAGCATTGTGCCCCTGGAGAGAAGGCCATCAGGAAAAAGAAGTGGACATTGTTCCAAACACAGCCCCATAATGAATAGGAGACATTCATTCAAATATTTTGAACAACATCAAACAGCAAGAACTGCGCAGGTGGGCAAAATAGCGCCTGCACCATTAAACTCATTACACTGGACCATTGCATCCCAATTGATTAGACAGCCATAAACCATCTGCTACAGTATGAAAGGTGTACAAAGAGATTGATGATGTTCATCACATCCATATAAAACTGCAGCACTGGCATCAGAGCCAGCTTTTTGCCCGTCTGTGAACTGATAGACAAGGAAGAGCTGATGGGGGGAATTTCAGTCCAGTGTGTGCGCAGGTGAATGTACAGCATGCTGGTGCTGTGATCCGAAGTAAAGGCATTTAAAGTGTGGAAATTAGTCAGAAAAATATATATAAGTTAGCTGAAAAAAATCCAACATATCAATGCAGTTTGAAGACATTGTAAATTCCCATCATAATTAACTGCATCACCGTGCATCAGCATCATGCTGTATTTAATACTAGCACACATTTTCTATATATTTCTATATCATCCCTATGTCATCCCTCGCTATATTGCGTATTGAATATCGCACCCTCACTACATTGTGGGTTTTCAAAAGGTAATTTATTAATAAATGATCGCTGTTTTGTGGTTAACGATGGCATATTATGTGTCACAAAAATATGGAAAAACAGGTTGTATGTAGTATTTTGGTCACTTGGCATCAGTAATGTTATGAGACATGACGTTAGTTTGCAATACTTTTCACACTGCATGGGGACCGGCTAACTGAGCCAGCAGAGCTGAGCCGACATGCCACGGCTGAGATCAAATGAAAAAGAAGTTCTCCTCTTGTTCCAAGTGGAAGTGGAAAGTTTTTCTTCCCCACTCTGTCACACTTTTAAATTTAAATTGAGTAAATTGCCATTTGTCACGTCTGTGATACAGTGTAGCCTGTGTAAACAAAAAAAAATAGAAGTGTATAAGTGACTATGGGGGTGTTATTTAATGTCTACAAGGCTCTAATAAAATTTTGCGGAAATTAACATATCACGGTCGGGTCTGGAACCAATTATCCACGATAAACGAGGGACGATTGTATGGCAAATGCAACATACAAAGATGCACGGCTACTTTGATGAACCTTTATATAACCCTCGGAAAGCTCCAGCTCCGGATGGTGTCTCTCCTTCCACCCTGAGACACTGTGCGGTAGAACTGGCGCCTGTCTTCACAGACATCTTCAACATCTCTTTGGAGTCATGCCATGTCCCAGCCTGCTTCAAGCTGTCCACCATTGTTCCCGTCCCCAAGAAGCCCGGGATCACTGGACTCAACGACTACAGACCTGTGGCACTGACATCTGTGGTCATGAAGTCATTTGAGCGCCTGGTTCTGCCTCATCTCAAGTCCTTTACCTCCCCGCTCCTGGACCCTCTGCAGTTCGCCTACAGAGCCAACCGGTCTGTAGATGACGCCATCAACCTGGCCCTCCACTACATCCTGCAGCATCTGGACTCCCCAGGAACCTACGCCAGGATCCTGTTTGTGGACTTCAGCTCTGCATTCAACACCATCCTCCCTGCTCTGCTCCAGGACAAGCTCACCCAGCTCAACGTGCCTGACTCCACCTGCAGGTGGATCACTGACTTCCTGACGGACCGGAGGCAGCGTGTGCGGCTGGGGAAGAATGTCTCGGACACTCGGACTATCAGCACGGGATCCCCACAGGGCTGTGTACTTTCCCCCCTGCTCTTCTCCCTGTACACCAACAGCTGCACCTCCGGCCACGGCTCGGTGAAACTGATTAAGTTCGCTGATGACACCACCCTCATCGGGCTCATCTCAGACGGTGATGAGTCTGCTTACAGGAAGGAGGTGGACCGGCTGGTGTCGTGGTGCAGCTGCAACAACCTGGAGCTCAATGCTCAGAAGACAGTGGAGATGATCGTGGACTTCAGGAAAGTCAAAGCCCCCCTGCCCCCCCTCGTCTTGACAAACTCTCCCATCACAACTGTGGACTCCTTCCGCTTCCTGGGCACTAACATCACCCACGACCTCAAGTGGGAGCAGACCATCAGCTCCCTCATCATTAAGGCTCAGCAGAGGATGTACTTCCTGAGGCAGCTGAGGAAAGCCAAGCTGCCTGTCCAGACGATGGTGCGATTCTACACGGCCATTATTGAGTCCATCCTCACCAGTATTTTTGGTACCTTATAATACCTGCACTAAAAACACCCTCATGCTTTTACTTATCAGTGCTTTCAACTTTTTACTCAGGGTTCTATGTTTAGTTAGTTCTATGTTTATTTAATGTTCTATGTTTACTTAGAATTCTACGTTGCACCGAGTCGCCTAAGAAAGTTCCTAGTTCGTGAATTGTTCACTTACAATGGCAATAAAGTTTTTCTGATTCTGATTCTGATACGCACGTCTGGTCAGAATTTACCTCTGTCAGAAAAGAGAAGATAAAGTGAGTTTTCCACTGGACTCTCCTAGCAGTGTGAAATGTACAAGCCACATTCCTACATTTTGCACGCTAAAACTGCAAACACTGGTCTTGGAGTAAATCAGACAATGTCCATTCAGATACAGTATTTTGAAATATCCGTATATCAAGGCCGTTACATAAATAGAACCTTATAGCCGTGACAGTTTTGACCCCCGAAAAAGGCCATTTTCCACTAGATGTTTCTAAATGGAGAGCAGGGTCAAAGAGGTCACTGTCAACAGTCTGCTTTCGATGCTTATTATTCTCAATGTCAAGTAAGGGACAGCGGACAGCCAGTGGAAGATTAAAGGTGTGAAATATGATAGCCAATGCAGTTCATGCTCTAAGATGAATATTTCCTATTCAGTTTTATTGCAAGGCATATGTGTTCATGTCTCGCATGGGGATTTCTGATGACGGGCAGAATTTCAATCCAGTTTTCCTTGAATTCCTTCAAACAGGGGGCACTCTGAAGTGAGCCCTTTTGCAGGTACGCTGAGTTGCAAACAATATGTAACTAACAGACAACACCAGCAGTAGCTCTTAATGCAGATGTTGAGCTAACGCGTGTACGCACAAGCTAATGAGCTTGTTAGAGAGACATGCCTCGTTGTGTACCTACAATGGCGCATTCCTTGGACGTAATTAATAACTAACTGTCCGGCTGTTAGGAGATGTGCATAAGCACAGCGGTATCATATCCAGAACATGCTGTGTTAAACAGTAAATGTGTGCGTGCGATGCTTGTGTCCATTGAAACAGTAAGCTAGGTGCAAGGCTAAGCTAAGCTAAAGAGCACACACGTAGGCCTGCAAAAGTACTAATCAGTCATGGAGGAAATTTTGATTTCAGAAGTGGCACCAAACTCAATTGTTATGTTACGATAAAGGACGTTAAAAACCCGTCTAGATGACGTGACCGAGCAGAGATAAGGTCCGACATCTTACCAACACAAAGTCCTGGGCAGCTAGCTTGCGGAGTGACAGCAAGGAAGATCAATCACACGCTAGCAAAAAAAAGACGGTCTGAGCCAATCCATGAGCTTGTGGGCAGTCCAGAGGGAAACGGGCTGTTTTCCTCTTGGTCCTAGTGCTTGACTGTCTGCTTTTCACATAGCGCAACATTGTTTTTGGGCGGTAAAAACATGTCATCCTCTTTAATAAAAATTGTTGTTTTAAAAGTTGTGATTTTACACAAAAAAAGGTTGTAATGTTACCTTTGCCCTAGGCCAAAGGTCACACAAGTTCACTGTTTTTAATAGCTGTCTCAGGCAATGCCTGTTACGACGGAGTGATAAAATCATCTGAAAATTTCAGGAATAAAATTTCTTACCGCGGTGGAGGGGTCTGAGTGCCCAAGTGATCCTAGGAGCTATGTTGTCGGGGGCTTTATGCCCCTGGTAGGGTCTCCCAAGGCAAACAGGTTCTAGGTGACGAGCCAGACTAAGAGTGATTCAGAAGACCCCTATGAAAAAACACAAAAGGAGTGACCGCACCTCGCCCGGTTGTGGGATACCGGGGCCTTACCCTGGAGCCAGGCCTGGGGGAGGGGCTCACAGGCGAGTGCCTGGTGGCCAGGTCTTCACCCATGGGACCTGGCCGGGCCTAGCCCGAAGAAGCCACACGGGAACTCCCCCCCGCAGACCCACCACCTGCAGGGGAAAGCATAAGGGTCCTGTGCTTTGTGATTTGGGCAGTGGTCGAGGGCGGGTGTCCGGGCGACCTGGTCTTCGGCGGCCAAATCTGGTTCTTGGGACATGGAATGTCACTTCTCTGGTGGGGAAGGAGCCCGAGCTTGTGGAAGAGGCGGAGAGATTCCGACTAGATATAGTCGGACTCACCTCAACCCACAGTTTGGGCTCTGGAACCAAATTCCTTGAGAGGGGCTGGACCTTGTTCTTCTCTGGAGTTGCCGCAGGGGAGAGGCGGCGAGCTGGTGTGGGCTTATTGTTAGCCCCCCGGCTTGGTGCCTCTGTGTTGGAGTCATCCCCAGTAAACGAGAGGGTTATTTCCCTACGCCTTAGGGCTGGGGAAAGGGTCCTGACTGTGGTTTGTGCGTATGCGCCGAACGGCAGTTCAGAGTACCCAGCCTTCTTGGAGTCTATCAGAGGGGTGCTGGAGAGCACCCCAGCTGGTGACTCCATAGTTCTACTGGGAGACTTCAACGCCCATGTGGGCAATGACAGTGTGACTTGGAGGGGCGTGGTTGGGAGGAACGGCCTCCCTGACCTGAACCCGTGCGGTGTGTTGTTGCTGGACTTCTGTGCGAATTACAGTTTGTCCATAACGAACACCATGTTCGAACATAAGGATGTCCATAAGTGCACTTGGCACCAGGACACCCTAGGTCGCAGGTCTATGATCGACTTTGTGGTCGTATCATCAGACCTGCGTCCGCATGTTCTGGACACGCGGGTGAAGAGAGGGGCTGAGCTGTCAACTGACCACCACCTGGTGATGAGTTGGATTAGATGGCGGGGAAGGATGCCGGACAGACCTGGCAGACCCAAACGCGTAGTGAGGGTGTGCTGGGAACGTCTGGCAGAGTCTCCCGTTCGTCGAGTCTTCAACTCTCATCTCCGGCAGAGCTTCGCCTGCATCTCGAGGGAGGACCGGGATATTGAGTCCGAATGGGCCGTATTCCGTGCCTCTATTGCTGAGGCAGCCAGTTGTGGTTGCGGCCGCAAGGTGGTCGGTGCCAGTCGTGGTGGCAAGCCCCGAACCCGATGGTGGACACCGGGGGTTAGGGCTGCCGTCAAGCTGAAAAAGGAGTCCTATCGAGCATGGATGGCTTGCGGGACTCCCGAAGCAGCTGACAGGTACCGGCAGGCCAAGCGGCACGCGGCTTCGGCGGTGGTCGAGGCAAAAACTCGGGTGTGGGAGGAGTTCGGTGAGGCTATGGAGCACGACTTTCGGTCGGCCTCGAAGAGGTTCTGGCAAACCGTCCGACACCTCAGAAAGGGGAAGCAGCCCCCAGTTCACACTGTTTACAGTGCGGACGGGGGCTTGCTGACCACGACTGTGGATATAGTTGGTCGGTGGAAGGAATACTTCGAGGCCCTTCTCAATCCCACTGACATGCCTTCCATAGAGGAAGCAGAGTCTGAGGATACGTACGTGGACAGTTCTATCACCGTGGCTGAGGTAATTGGGGTAGTCAAATCACTCCCCAGTGGCAAGGCTCCGGGGGTAGACGAGTTCCGCTCAGAATTTCTCAAGGCTCTGGATGTTGGAGGACTGTGTTGGTTGACACGCCTCTACAACATTGCATGGAAGTCAGGAACAGTACCTCTGGACTGGCAGACCGGGGTGGTGGTCCCCATTTTTAAAAAGGGTGACCGGAGGGTGTGTTCCAACTATAGGGGGATCACACTCCTCAGCCTTCCTGGGAAAGTCTACTCCAGGGTGCTGGAGAGAAGGGTACGACCGTTAGTCGAACCTCGGTTAGAGGAGCTGCAATGTGGTTTTCGTCCCGGTCGCGGAACACTGGACCAGCTCTACACCCTTGCAAGGGTACTCGAGGGTATGTGGGAGTTTGCCCAACCAGTCTACATGTGCTTTGTAGACCTGGAAAAGGCATTCGACCGTGTCCCTCGTGGTGTCCTGTGGGGGGTGCTCCGGGAGTACGGGATTGATGGTCCGCTTCTACGTGCCATTCGGTCCTTGTACAATCGAAGCAGGAGCCTGGTTCGCATTGCCAGCAGTAAGTCGAGCTTGTTTCCGGTGAACGTTGGCCTCCGCCAAGGCTGCCCTTTGTCACCGATTCTGTTCATAATCTTCATGGACAGAATTTCTAGGCGCAGTCAAGGTGTTGAGGGAGTCCAGCTTGGTGACCTTAGGATCTCGTCTCTGCTATTTGCAGACGATGTGGTCCTTATGGCCTCATCAGGCTGTGACCTTCAGCGTTTACTGGAGCGGTTTGCAGCTGAGTGTGAAGCTTCTGGGATGAGACTCAGCACCTCCAAATCCGAGGCCATGGTTCTCAGTCGGAAACGGGTGGACTGTACCCTCCGGGTTGGGAGTGAGGTCTTGCCTCAGGTGGAGGAGTTCAAGTATCTCGGGTTCTTGTTCACGAGTGAGGGAAGGTTGGAGCGTGAGATCGACAGACGGATCGGTGCAGCATCTGCAGTAATGCGGTCGCTGTACCGGACCGTCGTGGTGAAGAGAGAGCTGAGCCGGAAGGCAAAGCTCTCTGTTTACCGATCGATCTACGTTCCCACCCTCACCTATGGTCATGAGTTATGGGTCATGACCGAAAGAATGAGATCGCGGATACAAGCGGAGGAAATGAGTTTCCTTCGTAGGGTGGCTGGACTCACCCTAAGAGATAGGGTGAGGAGCTCGGCCATCCGGGAGGAGCTCAGAGTAGAGCCGCTGCTCCTTCACATCGAGAGGAGCCAGTTGAGGTGACTCGGGCATCTCGTCCGGATGCCTCCCGGCCGCCTCCCTGGTGAGGTGTTTCGGGCATGCCCAGCCGGAAGAAGGCCCCAGGAAAGACCTAGGACATGCTGGAGCGACTATGTCTCACAGCTGCCCTGGGAACGCCTTAGTGTCCTCCCGATAGACTGGAAGAGGTCGCTGGGGACCGGGAAGTCCTACTGAAGCTGCTGCCCCCGCGACCCGGACCCGGATAAGCGGAGGAAAATGGATGGATGGAAATTGTAAATTTATGACAATACCATCCAAGTCCCCCCAAGGGCTGCGTATTCATAAGTAATAAGGATCATTTTTTTAAAAGTTGAGACGGTGGTCATAAACAATAGTTAAAAAAATACTATAGAACTGTATTTTGCGTTCATGTGATTTGGTCAGGTCATAAAGATGCTGCATGTGGACACCCACACCCACATACTCCCAGCAGTACTGTGGTATGGTGTTCTACAGAACAAGTGCATTATGTTGTGTTTACTGTATAGCAATACTGTGAAGAAAAAGTTAGTCGGTACGTGACGATGAAGCGTGCAGACACACTCTAACCTTTGTTACCCTGTTTTTGGTGTGCAATCATGCAAAAATAAATGTCACACATATGCATTGTTAGCTTCCTACTCAGTCGAAGAGACATTGCAACGGCCGGTCTTATTGCAAATGTTGATCTGAAATGGGAGAACGTCAACATCAAGCTAGCAGGGGGATGAAGAACGCCTCGGCGTCACTTAAGGCGGCGCCGCAACACAGCAGCGTAATGTAGGCTCAATTAAAGTGTCAAAAAAAGGACATTTTCATGGTGTCTTAATTATTAACATACTTTATGGACATCCTTTATGCATATTAGGGGGTTATACTCTGTAGAGGAAGAACATATGTGTGACACATTAAGTATGGATGATATCATCCCGACGCACCCAAAAAGATACTGGGCAAGAGGCAACAATGTCATACAAAAGTCAAAAGCGAAGGATCTGGTGGACACATAGCTTTCTGAATATTAAAAATGAATGACTATCTCAGTGATTTACAACACCACAAGGATGCTGAAACCCGACCTGCATATGATGGAGGAGTGAGTGATTCGGGCCTTATGGACTGCTGAAGGGACCCTGGAATCTGACCGCTGTCGTCAGCTGGTGGAGAAAAACAGCCTCCTTCTTGTCTGGCGTTGGGGGACATAAGTCATGCAAACACATTGCGGTCCGGAGTCTGAGTAGTAGTGAAAAAAATATCTGAATTGAATTGTAATACATTGTCGGAAGATGATCTAATCACAATTGCATTCAACTTATACCAGGGGTGCCCAATGTGCGCCCCGGGGCCATTTGTGGCCTGCATCTGTTTTTGTTTAGATTTTTTTAATGGCCCTCAAAATTTTAAAAATACAATTAAACCGGAATGTCAACATATTAGGATGAGGTTATACCAATTAGGGGAAAAGTGGTTCATGCAAGAAAAACTCATAATTTGACAACAATAAAGACGTAATATTACAGAAAAAACATATTTTAGGAGCCTTAGGAAAAAAGGATGTTTTTTCGTAATATCGATAGTCGGAATATCAAGAAGAACAAAACAAAGAATAGATAAAAAATGTTTGAAAATCACATTTTAAAATGAAAAATGAGCCAAAAAGCGTAATAATAAGCGCGCATTTGTCTTTTTATTTATTTAATTTATTAATTAGTTTGTGGCACGCCTGAAAACCCCGACTGCTGGTTTGCGTTCTGTTTACGCATAAATTACACAGTTTTTGTAACTGAAAATGGCGTGCATTGGCACAAAACACACACGCCCTGTCAAGTGCTGCATGACAACAGAACATGCGACACAAATTTTTCCCGCATGGGTATGCATTGTCACGACACTTCACAGATGAAGCTCTCCTCGCAGAGAAGAAAGGTAAGAGCAGGAAGGAGGCATAAACCGGGGAAAAAAGGAGGCACGGACAGTGTGGGAGAGGGAATTCCTGACTAGATCACTTATTCACAGAATTTCACAAGGAAGATCCAAGACGCTACAGGAATTAGCAACAAATTTGGAACGTTTCAAAATTTTCTTTGCGCACTGGGACGCAATTCACCACCAATTTGCTCATGGCGCTCCATCAAAGTGGTCCTCCCTTGCTTTGATTTTTTTGTCCCAGTACGCAGCCCGCTGTGTAAAAAGCTTGGACACCCCTGAACTACGCACTGGTATGGAATGTGCTAATCATGTCTATTTTATCCCAAAGAGAAATTGCTCGAAAATTGCAAATCTTTTCCACATAACAAGCATTTCACACGGCTGCTGATTTGAGGAAAGAAAATCAGACCACTCAACTCACTCTGTTGTTGTTGACAATCAGTCCACGCATTATAGTTGGGGTTTGTGTGTCTTTTTTTCCTGCAAACTTTAGGCTTTTCCAAGGATTTATGAAATGCTAATTAATCACCTGGGTTTGCATGCATTGATTTGCTAGTGGTGGCCTGCCACGATTAAATGTGGACCGCCACAGAAGGATTTGGTGCTACCCTCGCTCGCAAACACACAAATAGGACAGTCTGAGTGTCGGAGCTCCTTCACATCAATAGGAAACAGCCGAGGTGGCTCGGGGATCTAGTCCGGATGCCTCCCGGACGCCTCCCTGGTGAGGTGTTATGGGCATGCCCATACCCAGGACACGCTGGAGGGATTATGTCTCACAGCTGGCCTCGGAGCGCCTTGGTGTCCTCCCGGTGGAGGTGGAGGAGGTCTCCGGGGACCGGGAAGTCTGGACTTCCCTGCTGAGACTGCTGCCTGACTATGAAAGTGGCTTATGGTTCAGCTTGCTTACCGCCCAGCAAAAAAATAGTTGAAAAGAAATTGAAAAAACATCATTACCATACATTTGGTTGAAAAGCGTCTATTTTTGGGGCTGTATTTGGACCAAATCAGTCGGAACGAACTCAACACAATTTTCAACCGACCAGATTTAGCCCAAAAATAACGACATCCAAAGGACGTCAAGTGTTGGGTGGGTTGAAGACATAAAAAGACCGCCTAAAAAAACAGACTGGACGGAAAACTGACATTCCGTGCAGGTTAGTAGCTAAACCTGGTCAAATCACCGTCATTTGCTTACAACGTACATAAATTTGAATGATCTCACAACAGGCGCAGGAATCCCTAATAATAACATTGGCGACCGTTATCACCCAGGCAAAGCTGAAACTCAACTCCGAGCCCCCAACGTCACTTCCTGTCCGCCCCGGACTCTGGTTCCCTTTGGGAACACATTTATAGTAACACACATTAGCACAAGTCTTATTTTGTCTACTAAACTGGGTAGTAGGAGTGTCAAGTTGACTATAGGGCTGTTAGCCCATGCCTGCAGGGCTCTAATCATGTTTTTAAAAAACACATTTAACTGGTTGTAAGTCGTTTTGATATGCTGTAACTTTGCAGAAGTCCGCTTATCATGATCGGGATGAAGGAGGGACTACTGTACGGTTCTGTTCTGTTCTGCAAGAAAAGATGGGATGCTTTTGTGATGCCAGGAGGTCCGTGCCCCGTAGGCGCGCTTGCTTGTTAAGCTGCATATCTGAATGAAGACCGGCTTGTTGCCTCATTATTCTGACGACGCTACAGTACGAGCACATAGCATTCTAGAGCAAATGAGTGCTAGACGCCGGTAAATAAGTAAATACTCCTTTTCCCGCCTTCCAGACGAAAGCGGTTTTCACTCACCCGATAATGAATCAATCAAAATGGCCTCCACGGCGTGTCACTCGCTCGGCGTGCATGATGTTTACGCCGGTTCGGCAAAACAATAAACCGAGTGACTGTCAAGCGCATACAAGAAGCGGCTTCCAATTTGCTCGGCATTCTGGGCGACGATACCGTCTTTCAACCTGAGTGCTGTCAAAATTCTGCTTATTGGTGATAATGACCTTTTGGCTAAGTAGAAAAAAAGATGCATGTATGACTTTTGCAAATTCGCTCTGACGCTTTTCCAAAAATATCCTAATTAACAAGTCAGCGCTGTTATGTGGTTGATATGGCCGTTTAGAAGTTCCACAAAGGCATATTTAAGCACACCAATGAAGCATTTTCAAGCATAAAACGTGGCTAAATGAAAGAAAACACAAATAAAAGGCATTCAGAAGATGTTGGGTGAGACACACAAGCACCAGACTTCATCACCGGAACAAAAGGCAACACACACGAGCACAACGATGATGCCCTTAAGGGCCATTACATTACATTACATGAGGGTCGTTATATCTGGGGGAAGTACTGTGCAAAAAGTAAAACAGTTAATTTAAAAAAAACAAGGAAAAATCTTCCAATGCTAATGTGTGAGTCCTATTTATGTCATAAATGGCTTATGTCTTTTTATCATGTCTATTAAGTTGGGTAATACAAAAGTGACTATAGGGGTGTTATTCCATACCTAGAGGTCTCTAATAATGTAATAAAAACGCATTTAGAAGGTCAAAAACAGTTTTTTTACGGTCTAACTAGGAAAATATTCCATTTATAAACAAGGAATCCTCTCTCGTGGAATCTCACTTAGCCGCGAGGGACGAGGGATTAGCGTACGGCAATGTTACTGCATTCAAGTGCAGAAGAGGTGGCGGTAAAAGAGCCTAAACCGGGTCTGAATGAAAACGAACTCTAGCTGGTGCTAGAAAAAAAAAGGTGCAAAAATGCCCTCTGTGATTTTTGTGCAAACAACAGACACTGCCCAACCTCTCTTGCTGTGACAGGAGGGAAAAAAACACATCTTAGGTAGATAAAACGATGCACGCTCCCAGGGCCGAGCTGCCATTCATCCCCCCGAGTTTTTCAGTGACTCGCCGTGGTGTATGCGCGTACCAACGTTATCGCCGATCGAATCAATCACTAACGCCGGTACCGACCGCGCATTAAAACGCACTGTTCCCCGCTGCTGCGCGGGAAGCTAAATAGCTGGTCCACAAGCACTCTCGGGGAAAACACTGCCCCCTAACGCCGTGGCAGAGAACTGCAAGTCACGAGCTCTCGTCAAACAGGGATGGGCAAACCTTTTACGACATCCACAGCAAGTTAACCACTGCTAAGCGATAAACACAACATGCCACCTGAACTGTTGCTTACAAGTACCCGCAGGGCATGCTGGGTAGTCACGAGGCAACAAGGATGTGATAGCACAAGTATGTGAACGTTCTGCAGAGAAGTGACATTTTATCGGACGTTTTTTTTTTTTTTTTACCTTGCTGTCTGACTTGCTGTTACTTCTTCTTGTCTTCTCGCTGTGTTTGGAGCTCATCTTGTCTGTCTTGTGCATCGTGCATGTACTGTATCCACATTGAGAGCTATTTTTGGCTCCTTCTGGTTTTTTACCGTTCTGTTTTGCCAGCTCATTTTGTACTTCTGGCGTGCATTTTGTTAATAAACATTCTGCCTCTCGGTCTGTCGCAACTCGACCACCGTACTCAGCTGACACGTAACACGAGTTCGGGGCGTTCTGAATTTAAAAAAACAACTGTTGATCATATTGTGCATGCTTTGCCACGTTATCATAAGAACAACAGCAACACAAACCTTTAACATGGAAAGTGGCACCACCAACGTGACTCGCGGTGCTATTTTGGCACGCTTGAGTCGCCAAAATAGTCCAGTGGTGGGCACACTTTTAGACCCGCGGGCCAAACTGGGTTAAAGAATTCAGCGGATGGGCCGCCATACTTGCTTGCATCACGTAAATCAACAACAAAGCACTAAGCATAACACAAGTGTTATTTCCAAATGCCCGCAAGGCATGCTGGGTAGTCCAGCAACAACAACAATATGACCTGTGAACAATAAACCATTGAACAACTCCTTGTTTACTTTACTGGCGACCTGCTCCGCATATTTAGAAAAATGTGGGGAAGAAAGAGCACCGCAAGCTACCCAGCATGCCTTGCAGCAGGGATACGCGTGTGTTTTTTTGGCATGAGTGTAGATGGGTTACTTTGTGCGTCACATTGTGTTGTTGGCTTGGCTTTTTTTGGCACGAGTTGCATATATTGTCCATGTTACAGGTTTAAAAAGAGCCCCAGTGGGCCGGACACGATTAGTAGTTTAACGGACCCCACAGTAACGAGGTGGGCGCACAAACAAACACTATGTTGTAGCTGGTATAGCTGTTGCAGCTGGACTACCCAGCATGCCTTGCAGGCATTTGGGAATGACAGATGTAAGTTTGCGCGTCAGCCAGCCGGGATAGGCTCCCGCATTTACAACAAACGAAGGAATGCTTCATCCTTGCAGCCATAACAGCTCCGCGTGGAGCCTCCCGGAACAAAGACCAGCTCGCTCGTCACCGATGCGATGCGCCACACGCACGCGGCGTGCAGTACACGCGCGCACGGCTGCAAAGGATGCGCATCGTCCAACTTCTCTCAGCTGGCGGCCCAGTCGTTCTGCAAAAAGACCGAACGGGGTGCAAGAAACGACTCGCCCCGACCAAAAGTACCCAAATGTCCGATTTCTGTTGTTTCTGGCAAATGAAAGTCTTAATTGCGTTTGTCACACGCACTCGGATCGATACCAAGACGAGCCGCGCTGATGCTGCTTCGCGTCCTGCGCCGAGACAGAAGCCAGCAATCAATAACATTCAAGGGCAAGGAGAGGGGGTGCGGGGGGGATGGGGGTGTCCTTTGGATGCCAGAACTTTCCGTTAGGCACCTTTGCCGCATACGCGCACGCCGCCAATATCGGCAGCAAGTCCGCGCAGGGCCGAGAAGGTCCGGACTTACTTTAGGACGGCGCTGTCTCCTTGCCTCACGGTGATGTTGTCCTTCGGCGCCGGATCGCCGCTCCTGGCCGGAACTCCTGCGGGTACAAGGAAGAACAATTTAAGTCCGAGGACGACGAGGCATTTCCCGGACACCGTCCAAACGCCGCCAATTCCCATGTTGGCTTCTCCTGCTTTCCAGCGCAACTTCCAGCAGAACTTGAAAGGTCCGTTAATCCCCTTTTTATCCCCGCCTCGGATGCGCGCTAGGATGGGAGCGGATCCCTCGCTCGGCAAGTAAACAGGCTGGTTACGAAACACCTTGCCAGTCTGCCTGCGTGCGTGCGTGCGTGCGTGCGCGCGCGCGGGTGCGTGTCCGCCAAGGACGCGAGAGAAGGAGCGAGCCCAGCCGCTCCAGGAAACTGACTTCTGAGGTCGGTGGGGGGGGGGGGGGGGGGGAGGCGTTCCACTTCCCCGCCTCCGCCCGCCGCTTCTCGGGGTGTCTCGGCGGGGAAATGGACGCGTCCACAAACACGCACTTGGGCTTTTTGGGCTTGGCCGTCCGACACTCCGTGCGCACTCCCAGACGGGAGTGTATCTTTTGTAGTTCCCTACCCTGCCACACGTTCCCCTCTGTGCCCCTTTTTAATCACCTGGTTGCAGCAAAAGGCTCACCGCCCACCCAGCAAGAAACGGGTGTCCATGATGACAAGGACATAAGGGGGAGTTATGCCGGAGCCTATCCCAGCCTATCCCAGCTGACTTCAGACGGCCTGGTCGCCAGTCAATCGCAGGTCTTTTATCATAAAACTCTAATTATTGTCTATAAAATGTGTATTGCGTGAACATTTCTGGGTGTCAGAACGGATTAGTTGGATTTACATTGCTGGAGCCTATCCCATCTGACTTTGGGCGAGAGGCGGGGTACGCCCTGGACTTGTCACCAGTCAATCGCAGGTTCATTGTGTGACAATTTTTGATTGTCTGGAACAGATTAATTGGATTTACATTCTTTTCTATGGGAAGATTTGCTTTGGTTAGAGTCTGTTTTGGTTTGAGACGGCCCTTTTGGGAGGAATTAATGACTTAAATCATCCAGCCATCCATCCATTTTCTATGTCACTAATCCTGATTAGGGTTGTGGGGTATGCTGGAGCCTATCCCAGCTGACTTTGGGCGAGAGGCGGGGTACGCCCTGGACTTGTCACCAGTCAATCGCAGGTTCATTGTGTGACAATTTTTGATTGTCTGGAACAGATTAATTGGATTTACATTCTTTTCTATGGGAAGATTTGCTTTGGTTAGAGTCTGTTTTGGTTTGAGACGGCCCTTTTGGGAGGAATTAATGACTTAAATCATCCAGCCATCCATCCATTTTCTATGTCACTAATCCTGATTAGGGTTGTGGGGTATGCTGGAGCCTATCCCAGCTGACTTTGGGCGAGAGGCGGGGTACGCCCTGGACTTGTCACCAGTCAATCGCAGGTTCATTGTGTGACAATTTTTGATTGTCTGGAACAGATTAATTGGATTTACATTCTTTTCTATGGGAAGATTTGCTTTGGTTAGAGTCTGTTTTGGTTTGAGACGGCCCTTTTGGGACGAATTAATGACTTAAATCATCCAGCCATCCATCCATTTTCTATGTCACTAATCCTGATTAGGGTTGTGGGGTATGCTGGAGCCTATCCCAGCTGACTTTGGGCGGGAGGTGGGTTACACCCTGGACTGGTCACCAGTCAATTGCAGGTCTTTTATTATAAAACTATAATTATTGTCTATAAAATGTGTATTGCGTGACCATTTTTGGGTGTCAGAACGGATTAATTGGATTTACATTCTTTTCTATGGGAAGATTTGCTTTGGTTAGAGTCTGTTTTGGTTTGAGACGGCCCTTTTGGGAGGAATTAATGACTTAAATCATCCAACCATCCATTCGTTTTCTATGTCACTTATCCTTATTTAGGGTCGCGGGGTGTGCTGGAGCCTACCCCAGCTGACTTGGGGTGAGAGGCAGGGTACACCCTGGACTTGTCAACATTCAATCGCAATTTTCTACGTCCATTACTGGGCTAAATCAAGGCACCGACAGAATGCCAAGATTTAGCCCCCCAAAAAACATCCCCCAAATGACGTCTATTGTTGGGTGGGTGTGATTTCTGAGACGCTTTTCTTTAAAATGTGAAATAGTTTGTGTTGTTTTGCTTATTGATGGTAAAACAAAACGAGGTGAAAGTGATGGTAGGTGTCCATTCATTTGTCATTAAACTCGAATTATTGTCTATAAAATGTGTTTTGTGTGAACATTTTTGGATGGAGTCCATGTCGAAGCTGCTGAGATGCACTGCCTGGATGTGACTAATCACCTGCCAGGATACGCCCGCACTCCATGAATTGCATTTGCCTGTAGGACAAATGCAAAACAACAAAACAACATGAAAACAACAAAGAAAAAAACACAAGGAAAAAATGTAAAAAGAATATGACTTAATTTGTGTATTTTTGAATTATTGATTCTCTTTTCTATATATAAAGCGAAAGGTACAAACCTATTTTTGGACCAAATCAGTCGGACTAAACTCAAGCCCAATTTTCCACGTCTATTTCTGGGTTAAATCAAGGCGATGACGGACCGACCAGATTTAGCCCAAAACAACAAATGACGTCTGCGTCCATTAATATTGCTTAACCTATAGTCCTGTCATTCTTTTTCCAGGGTGTAATTAATATACTAGAGTGCCTTAAGTCATTCATTCCTCCCAGAAGGTACGACTCAAACCAAAACAGACTCTAACCGAAGCAAATCTCCCCATAGAAAAGAATGTAATTCCAATTAATCCGTACCCAGACACCCAGATATGTTCAGAAAAAACAAATTTTATAGACAATAATTAGAGTTTAATGACAAATAAATGGACACCTACCATCACTAGTTTTGTTTTACCATCAATAAGCAAAACCCACACAAAATATTTCACATTTTAAAGTAAAACGTCAGAAATCACACCCACCCAACAACAGTATAGCTGGTATTAGCGGTATTCAAATCCACAAAATGACAGGGGTTCCCACATTTCTGCAGCTGTCCAATTTTGTTTTGATGCATATTACATATCTTGTGTTATACATAAACCCAATTTCACCTTTGAAATACTACTGTCTTCATCACTTATGTGAAATATAAGAACGAAATAATAGACACAAATATCTACTGATTTATTATTGACTGTCCATCCATTCATCCATTTTCTATGCCGCTTTTGCTTATCCCAGCTGACTTTGGGCGAGAGGTACACCCTGCACTCGTCGCCAGTCAATCGCAGGGCACATATGATTTATTAATGACAAGGATGGAAATTGTCAGGGGTGCCCAAACGTTTGCATTCGATGGTAACGTCTCACCAGAACAACACGGGACAAGAGAAGATAAATGAAAGGAAGCGCTGAACTAAACTTTTTTCTAAAATTGACAAAAATTAATTTCACTGTTTTTCAACGTACATTATTAATAAAGAATCACTTTTTTTGGCCTAAATTAATGTTACTTATGTTTGGCCTATTTCTATTAATTAATATCTCTCCTCTGGACATGTCCGAACCATCTCATTCTGGCCTCTCTCAGTTTATCTCCAAAACCTCTAACATGTGCTGTCCCTCTGATGTGCTCATTCCTGATCCTGTCCATCATGGTCACACCCAAAGAGAACCTCAGCATCTTCATCAGTCACTAGGTATCAGTAATCATCAGCTATCCCTAAAAGTCCCAAAAGTAAAAAAACAACAACAAGGAACCCTCCGAAACCTAACAGTCAGAATTACGTCTAATTTTCTATTATTATGTCTACTTTATTTGGTAATACGCCTCTAAAGCTCATTATACGGGTGCTATTTCATGTCTTGAGAGCTCTAATAAAGTCCAAAACATTTTAGAAGGTCATAAATAGGTTTTCTATCCTCTGACTATGACAATAATCCATTTATAAATAAACATATCAGTGATACACATAACAGTGATAAACATTTTAAAATGTTTATTGTTTATATGGCTTCATTAACTGTACCTGCTCGATATGGAACAGACTGTCACAAAATCAAATCTAAGACCCATCTCAATTAAACAAAAGATTGTGTGTATTATTGTAAATTTTTGAGGCTTTCGCAGAAAAAGAGACAGGAAAAAAAAATCGCTCACTCCTAAGAGATGTTTTGCCCGCAAACAACTCCTAACAACTCAGACAGGAAGTATGTTTGAAGGAAGCACTGTGAGCCTTTTACACCTAAGAACACAGTAGCGGCTGTCCAGCGCCGGGGTGATAGCGTTACACTCTGTCGTTTTGCTGCCAGTGATACCGGTGTGCCGCGCAGCATGGCCGGAATCGTGAGGAGCGAAGAACACCTCCAAAGCTTGACCGCTGAAACTTGGATGGAATTCATTGTTCCAACAGGACAACACTTCCAAAACTGTGAAAAAGCAAGATATCATTAAGGCTCTGATTGGCCTTCCAAAAGTCTTGACCTCAACCTTAATTGCAAGACGTTTCCATCCATACTGCTTGTTCTTATTGGTGACTGCAGGCAAGAGGCGGGGTACAGCCCGGACTGGTCGCCAGTAAATTCATTAAGAACTTTACCATCAAAGTCCTTTTCATGACAGAAATGATATTTCTTCATGGGGTTTTTGCCTAAAGTGATGAACTCCACTTGTCCTGTGTCCTTCCTCTGAAGGTGGGTCAAAAAACAGGGTTTGAATTCAAAGTGAATTGCAGTACTGGGGTTGCTGTCAACTGGTGCGCGACAGATAAATGACATCGGTTGCAGACGTGCAAGTACAAGCAGGGAACAATGCTCGTCATGTGTCAGAAAAACAAAACCAAAACGTACAGTACGTGTTAAGTGCTGTTTATATGCGTCACTGTCATTTGAAATGATAGCGATGGCTCTCGCATTCCCATGTCCTGTCAAGAGTTATTTTCCATGTCAGGAGTTTAAAGACCCTTCACTCCATCAGTACATCATATTTACATCATATTTCTCTAATTTCAAACTTGCGCAACTCAAACGGAAAAACATTTGCTCTGCACTGATTCATTAAGCTCTCAAAACCTGAAGGGCTCGGCTTTGTGTGACACGAGTTTCATCCAGCAAATAGATACCCATCCCTGTCTTTGTGCAATATTGCATTCCTTGTACCTGTATTATGTTTTTCACGTTTCGATCTGGAGTGATGCATATTCGACTAATCAATTGGTTATTCAACACTTTGCTGTAACTAGTAGCAATTTCTTACTAGGGGTGTATTGGTACTGCTAAACCCTCACGGTGTTGATGCATACTTTGGTGTAAAGATCTACTTTGTACATACACAAGGCGCACCAGACTATAAGCGGCACGTCTACGTCATAAAATGGCATATTTGGAGCACACCAGTCTGTGGGGAACAGGTAGCTCTATATTTGGTAGGAGCCAATCATGAGCTACGAGAAAAGGAGCTTGTCAACCCATCAGTCAGACTCACTGTGTCGCCGAAGAAAGAACACTAAAATCATTACACAGCAACTTCACACGCAAAACGTAGTTCAGAAAAATACAAGACAAGTACCGATAACTGCTTCCCATCGTGGATTGCTTCCCAGCAAAGCAGTTTATTCGGAGGCCTGGACTCCTTCCGGTTGACACAGACGGTCCTAAATCCAAAACGTACTCTAACCAAATAAATGGTTCCCATAAGAAAGAATACAAATCTAATTAATCTGTTCCAGAGACCCACAAATGTTAACACAAGACACTATTTTCTAGCCTTAAATCCAGAAAACAATTCAAAATGCTTATGAGGTGGAGAATGAAAGGGATAAATAAGCATTTTCCTTGATTGAAGACTTGATTGTTTACAAAGACAATGAGGCAACAGCACCCTGTTTGTGTATTTCTACGCGTTATTTCATGAATTCAGTGGCGTTGCTTACCTGTTCTATCAAATTGCTGGCACTTGCAGCGTTCTTTAGCTATGCTGTGGGTTATCTTGCAACCGTGATCAATAAGAAATGCCCAAAGAACGAGGCACAAGCTGGAGCGGCTCGGCCCGGAAATGTTACTCCAGAGAACACCTCCACCAGAAGAGCTGCCAAGGATGAGGGATGCAGCGATGTGCACCGGCATGGAAGCCAGCTGACCTCGCATGCGGATTCACTAATATGCCGATATGCAAAAGGCAAAGGAAGAAACTCTGGAAAAGACTCCACTGAGCAACAACTTGTTAATTTTCGGCATTCGAAGGAAGTGGAAGTAGACATCGACAACTGCAAATTCAATGTTGCACTGCTGAAGCCGGGAAGGAAGCTGACAGGAACAAATGTCTACATGAATGAGCACCTGACAAAGCGGAATGCTGAAATTGCCAAGAAAGCACGTGACCTGAGGAAGCAGGGAAAGATCCAAGGCAGTTGTAGCGCCAGCTGCAAAATGTTCATTAAGATAAATGGAGGACCAGAAGCGCGAGGGTTTGTTGTCAAAGATATAAAGGACTCGGAAAAATACTAAACACCGCATCAAAACAACAACATGGGAAATGAAAACAAGAATGACACAGAGGGAAGGATTACACCCAACATTTTTTGGAAATGCCATCAGCAAGACACAAGGGACCGATCAACCAGATGCACCAGAAGATTTGTTGGAAGGTTATGAAATGAACACATCAACAGGAACAACAAAAGTGGAGGAAGAGAGGCTGTGCGCGTCGGCAAACATCTGAACTACAAAACGGCAACGAGCATGTCATTTGCTGTTGACAATATCTTAGAATGCATAGCAACTGGATTCTAACCAAGATAGGTGTATTCGATGATTTGATCTTTGAGTCAATGCACGTCTCAAGAAACACGTCCCGTCTTGCACTTTTAATGCGTATCGCGGGGAATTGGGTATGCCTCGCTGCAGGAGATGCTCGATATCTTACTGATATCCAATATACTGATATCGCCCTGCATTTCATTAACGATACCGGCACTTTCATTGCAAATGGATTATCCATCCATCCATTTTCTATACCGCTTACCCTCATTAGGGTCACGGGTATGCTGGAGCCTATCCCAGCTGGCTTTGGGCGGGAGGCGGGGTACACCCTGGACCGGTCGCCAGCCAATCGCAGGGCAGACATACAACCATTCACACTCACATTCACACTCTAATGGACAATTTAGAGTGGCCAATTAACCTAACATGCATGTTTTTGGAATGTGGGAGGAAACCGGAGTACCCGGAGAAAACCCACACACGCACGGGGAGAACATGCAAACTCCACACAGAGATGCCCAAAGGAGATTCGAACCTCCTGACTGTGAGGCCAACATGCTACCCACTCTGCCACCGTGCGGCCTCAAATTGCTGATGTATGTAATATTTTAATAGTCACATGGAAAAATTCCAGAGTAGTATCCGCCCTAAAGGCTGACCACAATAATGGTGTGAACCATTACAATACAAATTATTATAATTTTGTTAATGCTTCCGCAAACTTTTAGGTGTATGGAAAACCAGTAATGTATTCTACACTGTTTATGTCTCTTTTGTTGTGTTTCAGGCTTAATGAAGGTGTAAAAAAGAAAGCATGCGAGGCGGAACTGTCTGAACAACATTGACTTTGTTTACTAATTTCTCCTTTCCACATCTGCATGCATCGGGGGGGATGCTTGCCACTCGGGATGAAAGTGGCACTTTGCTTTGCATGTTAAAGCAGCAATCAGAATTACGATGACAGCTTTGGAGGCCCCGCAAGAAAGAAGGGGAAAAGATCCTTTATTTGACTGTCTTGATTAAACGAGGCACGGTATAGTTCTCGTGTCAACGTATGAAAGCAGCGATAGACTTTAGTACTGAGCTACAATATTCTTTACGTGTGTTCGTCGTTCTGTCCTGTCATACAACTGACTTGACAAAACATGTTTTGTGTCTTTTCATCACTGGGTTCTATAAGCATTTTAAACTAACATGTCGAGCCAGAATCTGCAGTATGTGTAGTATTCTGGTTACTAGGCATTGCTACTGTTACGTTTTTACATTACAATACCGTCACACTGCATGGAGTCAGCCAGAATGAAAAAAAAAGTTCTCCTCCCATTCAGTGTGGAAGTGGTACCTTTTTGGCTTTTTGCTTTCTCCTTTTTCCCCACTCCAGTTGCACCCCTTTCTTAAATTTAGAATAAACAAATTGGAGGGAAACTATTTAGCGCAGTTACATGCATGTTGCGTCCCTGCAATGATCCCGTAGCCTGTGTGCAAGAGTTGCGCAGTGTGGTGTAAACGAAGAAGGTGCACCTTTGACCCACAGTCTACGTTTTCCTTTGCTCTCTCACACAAGAGTTCCTTGCTTTTGGTGATGTGACAAAAACCCATCCACTTACCAAAGTGCCGGTTCTCTTTTAAAGTCGATTGGCTATTGTGCCAAAGCAGACAGTTGTTTTTAGGGTCGACTGACGTTCAAAGTTCCGGGCTTTGGTAGTGTGGTGTGCCTAATGCATCCAGGTTAATAATATGTGGAAAATCTACATTTGCTGGACCATTGCTAACCAGCGGCGGCTGTTGGTCATTCAAGGAGGGAAATAATCCACAGAGTCGCCAGTCTAGACGCTAGTCGTTTTTAACAATGACAAAGTTGCTGGGGATTGGGAAAGTCTTGGAAAATGCTCGGGTGGAGGTTTATGCTGTAGTTCAAGATCGCTGATTTGATCATTTTACTGCCAATCAAAAAGTGATTCTGCCTCACACGGATCATCCAATCGTCATGCGGAAGCCGGGCGTCCGGGCCAGCCCACTGCCCCGTAGACCCCCCAGAGATGCAGAGCGTCCGATGGCCGGGACAAAGCCCATCATTTATCCAACGAGCGTCCAGTGGAACAACCCACTCGACGCTTCCCAAGCAAAGTCAGTAGACGCTCAGCATCCGAGGAAGTCGTGTCAGTTCCCTGTGATAAATAGCTGATCCTGAACAAAGGATTAGGGCGGGGGTGTCAAACTCGTGCCATGGAGGGTGGAGACCCTGCAGGTTTTCTTTCCAGCTGGTCACTACAGTAAAGCAGGTGATTTTGATGTTCAACACCTCCTTCAATTTGAGGGAAGGAGTTGCTGGAGAAACTGGTTGGGGAGAGACCCTGCAGTGTCCCGGCCCTCAATGGGATGTGTTTGACACTTACAGATGAAGGTATTGTAACGTATATTTAGTCAATGAAATGTACACACAGCAGTACATATTTGACCACTTTTTAGGCGATGCTGAGCCTCCCCATGCAGTCTTGGAGCAATCACCGCTGTTGCCAAACTAACATGATCATTTCGATTTGTATCTGCAACAGGAATTTGCAACAGTTTCCACCGATTAGAGCAGAAACTCAGCACCACGATTCTATTTGCTTCAGACATTTGAAAACACATACATGACATTGTGGACAACTAATGGGTGCATCAAATCATTGCTCTGTTGTTCTAAACAGGCTGTTATCGTTGAATTATGAAGCTGTTTTGTGCCAGAGAAATCATGCTGAGATAAGACTTAATTAGAATTCTTTCTGCCGGGGATGCAATGCAGGTATTTATTATATGTGGTGTCTTAATGGTTTTTAAATTAAACCCCTGCTCCTGACCTCAGCAAAATCCCAGATATCTGGTCTTAATTAGAGTCAAGGGTACGGAAAAGTGGTGTGCCGAAGCAAACACACCCCCAGGTGATGAAAACGGCAACATTTCAGCACAAGCTCTAGTTTCAACAATTTAGGGGATACCTCTAATGACTTGTGCAGATTAAACAGTGATTTACTGCCGTGACCTTAATTATAAGGAAGTGTCAGCATATCCGCATTATTTCACAGCAACTGCTGTGCGGTGATTTAAAATGAGACAGGAATGTTGACCCTCACTGTTCAGTCTTACAACAGGTCAGGGGCGGATGTCCCACCTCGAGAGGTGGTACGAACATGCTGGAATGCCGATTTAGAATCCTAATGCCTGGCGTACAGTTGACATTAACCGCGTTATATGTTTGATGATATTTGTAATTATGTTCTACATTGTTTGATTTTTGAACAGTAAATTTGCAAAAATGACATTAATAGCCGACTAGTTTGACCAGCACTCAGCTAAAGCAGAGTAAACAAGCCCTTCTCCCGGCAGATCGCCGACTTGGTTTCGTTTATTTTTCATCAAAACAGCAGTCAGGCCAAATGACCGTGTTGCTGCAGGATGTTAACTTTTTTTAGTTTCCAAAAAAGACCAAAACGGACAAAGCAAGTGCAGAGAACGAGAGACTGTTTTTTTGCAGTGATGATTTCACTGATGACTTCTTCCGAGGAACACCATTACAAGAAGCATACAAGAACTTACAAAAAATCAAACAATGGAGAACACATTTACAACCACATATAAGCAAAGTTGATGAATCGTGTCAGGGACCCTTTAAATATTTTTAAAAGGCCATGATATTTGTCCTGAAATAAATAATTGGTAAATTGCTTTATTATTTTCATCCATTTACTGTAGTGCTATGCTGGAGCCTACACCCTGGGCTGGTCATTTGAGTATAAATACACATTTCACAATGGAATTGATTAATGGAGAGTTGAATATCTTTTTAACATTGTAATTATCGCATATTGAAATAGATATAACATGTTGGTGCAGGAAAAAGGCTTCGTATTCAAATTGTGGTTCTCATTTGTTTCATTGATGCACTGATACATGCAGTGACATTCCCACAATTTCCTGCAGCTACACATTAACATCACACTCCGGGTGGTTTATTCAGGCAACCCGTGCTAATCTTCATTCATATCATGCAAGGATGGGTAGAACCAGCAGACAATAGACCCGCCTCTGACCACGGCAAGCTAATACTCAAGCAAAAACATGGCCAGACTAAATAAAGAGCAGCCACTCAATAGATTCAGTCATCTGCAGAAGCCTGGGTTTTACTGGCACACAAACAATAAGGTTATGCTACTTTTCCATCAGAGAGCCACTATATGAGGTTGAAAGGCAAAGTTTGGTGACTTTAGTGTACTGGCAATATTGTACATTAAACATATAAAGATTCATTGTTCATCCAGTTTCCACTCAGTGACGGTATGAATGGTTGTTTGCCTCTATATGTGCCCTGTGATTGACTGGCATTCGGGCCAGGGTGTCTATTTTGTGTATATGGGTGTAAATGATAAAAGGTTTAAGTAATATTCCCCAGTGATCATGGGATTCTCAGGGAATCTATAACTGTCCGGGTCTCCTTAGAAGACGTTTCGCCTCTCATCCGAGCAGGCTTTATCGGTTCATGCTCAAGGACTAGGTGGGACAAACAGCGGTCAGACTAGATAGGAAAGTTCTAGTCAGAGAACTGGGTGCAAGATCTAGTTTATTTATCCTCTAAAGGAGGCATGCCCATACAGGAAGGAGTGACAATGCAGCGGGGCCAACCATGGTCGTTTGGGTGGTATCACCTTTCTTAACATTCAGTGCAGATGTAGACATGGTCATGGACCCACCTAAAACCAATTTGGCTGTTCCTTTTTTATTTGTTAGAGACTACATGGTGGAATAATCTAAGAAGGGAGGAAAGGAGAGCATTGTACAAGGGAGAAAGGTGGTTTCGGAGACCTCCCCCTTTGTTCAGAGGTGGCTTCTCAACCAAAATGTAGATGTATTCCCTCTCCTAAGACAGCCGGAGCATTCCAGGTGTGGTCGATTCAATGCCCCAGCAGTAACGGTGATGAATAGCCCACAGCTAATTAAAAAAACTGTTAAACATAGCTAGTATTAGACACTTGAAGCACTGTAGAATTGAACCTTACCTTATTCAGCTTGCTGTACTTAATAGACACACACACACAGGTACCCTAGACCAGGGGCCATCAACTTTTTTTTTGTGAGCGCTACATGGCTGAGAGCTACTCATTTTTGTGACATTTATTTTCATGGCTTATTTTAAACCAAACAAAGCAAATATGCCTGTTTTATCAGAACAAATCAGAAATAAGGTCGATATCCACAAATCACGTTTTGTATTAGGGAATGCATGTCTTTCTAGTGATTTCTGAATGAAAAGCAGATTTGCAGGCGCCTCATGTGGTTGTGGGGGGCTACCTGGCACCCACGGGCACCCTTTTGGTGACCCCTGCCCTAGACAAACAGGAGTTGGTACCAGACACAGCCACAACCCCTGCTTGGGCAGAACCCAAAAACAGGACACGGGGCAGTTACTTATTATACAAGAAAATCTATGACTGGTATCGGTATCAACCGATTTCACCCATCAATGATCGGTACCGGCAGCATAAAACCCAAGTACACTACCCGTTCATGCTGAAATCAATGAATGAAATTAAAAACATCCCGAGCCTCTAACTGCTTTCTTCGTTTTAACTGAACTCCTGAAATCAAATACATTTGGCACGGTATTCCAATTTATCGTGATGCACCAATAAGAACAGCTGGCAAGTGCCAATCAGTTAAATCGGTTATTTGGTCGCAAAGCTGACATCTCTACCAGGTAAAGACCCATGACCCACTGAAAACCTACGAGTTGAGATTTCCTGTTCTAGGACAAGCTTTTTAGACCCAGCGTCTTTCTCATCTACTCAAGTCGCCCATTTACATGGATGCTAACATAGCAACTCTTCAAGGTTAGACACTATTATTTAGATGTTGACAATAACTGTGTCCAATCTGAAAGGAGAAAGCAGTTCTCAGTGGTGCTTATTTAAGCAGAGGCTGTCCTCTCAGAGACTAATTATGCTCGCTTCAAGGTGAATTCCTCTGAATGAGCATTTGTATTTCAAATATTTGGAATGGAACTAAAACCTTTTGAAAATAATTGATCAACCTCTTGGATCACATTTGATAGGGAACTAGAGTACTTAACACAAAACATGGATAGTCAAATATCGAAAATGCACACCAATTATAAATGGAAAAAAAACGAGATGAAAACAAATCACCCCCGGGTCAAAGACGTGCCACTGAAAACAGGTTCTGTCTACGAAGGGATGATCATCTCAGTTCAAAAATGGTGGTCATTACAGCAAGAAAGACGACGCTAAGTTATAAATAACATACAGTAGTGGTGGTGTGATAGATGTGCTAAAACGAAAGGAAAGGTGTACAAGACTGTGGTGAGACCAGCGATGTTGTTTGGTTTAGAGACAGTGCCGCTGAGGAAAAGACAGGAGACAGAGCTGGAGGTAGCAGAGATGAAGATGCTGAGGTTCTCTTTGGGTGTGACCAGGATGGACAGGATCAGCAATGAGTACATCAGAGGGACAGCACATGTTAGAGGTTTTGGAGNGGAATGGAACTAAAACCTTTTGAAAATAATTGATCAACCTCTTGGATCACATTTGATAGGGAACTAGAGTACTTAACACAAAACATGGATAGTCAACGATCAAAAATGCACACCAATTATAAATGGAGAAAAACGAGATGAAAACAAATCACCCCCCGGGTCAAAGACGTGCCACTGAAAACAGGTTCTGTCTATGAAGGGATGATCATCTCAGTTAAAAAATGGTGGTCATTACAGCAAGAAAGACGACGCTAAGTTATAAATAACATACAGTAGTGGTGGTGTGATAGAAGAGTTTCAGCTAAAATGAAAGGAAAGGTGTACAAGACTGTGGTGAGACCAGCGATGTTGTTTGGTTTAGAGATGCCGCTGAGGAAAAGACAGGAGGCAGAGCTGGAGTTAGCAGAGATGAAGATGCTGAGGTTCTCTTTGGGTGTGACCAGGATGGACAGGATCAGGATTGAGCACATCAGATGGACAGCTCATGTTAGAGGTTTTGGAGATAAAGTCAGAGAGGCCAGACTGAGATGGTTCGGACATGTCCAGAGGAGAGATAGTGAATATATTGGTAGAAGGATGCTGAGTTTTGAACTGCCAGGCAGGAGGCCCCGAGAAAGACCAAAGAGGAGGTTTATGGAAGAAGATGCAGAAGACAGGGTTAGATGGAGGCAACTGATTTGCTGTGGCGACCCCTAACGGGACAAGCCGAAAGGAAAAGAAAAAGAAGTAGTCGGCGTGTATTCATGTATTCATAATTTGAGTTTTCGGTACGATTCGGTATGGAACCTGCAACTAGGGATGTGCTCCCAAATTAGGTGCCATCGATGCTGATAACAATCATTTCCTTTAGGGTAGAAAGCGGGTATTTGATGTGATCCAGGGTACAAAAGTATTTACAGCATTACAAATAAAATCCTAATAAAAATGAGAGTGCAATCAATGAAAGCCGCGAATTGCGTCGCTTTTGGTGTGTTCCCGGTTAGATCGTCTTGTTCCTCGGAAGTTTTTTAACAGGCAGCAGGATGAAAAGTTTGGAATAATTTAGAGGTTTCCGCAAGAATATTACTAGTACAGTCTGTTGGGGGTGCCTGGAACTTTTCAAAGCTGAAACTCATTTAAAACCAGAAAACTGCCACAGTGTGTATCGTCCCCGTGATCCCGACAGTTATCACTGATTGTCAGTCGGGAAAATAAGTTGAAGCGGGCGGAGCGCGATGTAATTGTTGAATGAAGCCGTTTCAGGAAAAGCAAAATAAGTAACTTTTGGAGGAAGTTATTCAAAAGAAGAAAACTTTGGCTGGTGTAGGGAGCTAAAACGGACCACGTACTAATTTGACCTTTGACCTTAGAAAGCTGCTCTCATAACCTGCACTTTATTTTTTGTGTTGCAATTTAAGCCGATATGATCCAGGAAATTAACAAATTGTACTGTGACTTCAACTACTTCGACTGCGGTTTTGCAAGTATTCAGAAGCGAGGCCTTTTGTGCGATCTGCACACAGCAAAGCTGGTTTTGTGGTGCCCAAATGGGAGCTCATCCGCTTCCCCTCCATGTGAAACCACATGGACTTTCATATTCATATGCATGTTTTAATAATCTGTGACCAAAAGACAAGATGCTCTGAAAAGGCTTTGTGGTCCGGCAAGTCGGGAACATTTTCATTCAATCACTTTTATTTACAGAGCACCTTAAAAAGCAACAATGGCTGCACAAGGTGCTGTTTACCAAGGCAACTGGACGCGTTCTAAGAATGTGCAGGGGGAGGCTGGTCCATTGATTTGGAGCTATAGAGAGGGCTCTGTCCCCTTTGAGCTTTCGCCGCCGGGACTGCAGGATTGAGCAGGGACTCGGGGGATGCAACAGCTCAGCGAGATAAGAGCGAAGCCATTTATAGATTTAGGAACAAATCAAATCATTTTATTAGACATTGCGAGGACAATGAGTTGCGTCTGTGACATTTGTATTTACTGGAGTATATACAGTGTTTGCCACTTCCTGCTTTTCTATTTTTGTGTATATCTGTCACACTGGATGTAGCTGTGGGGTCTTTTGTGACCTCTTTGATGAGATCCATGTCACTGGGCTCTTGGGGTAATTTTGGTTGCCCGGCCACTGCTGGGAAGGTTTAATATTATCCATTTGTGGCTAATGGCTCTCACTGTGGTTTGCTGGAGACCCAAAGCTTTAGAAATTGCTTCATAAATTTTGAGTTTTTCACACAGGGCCATGTAGGTTTGGATTTTTTTCTTCCTTAATGAAGACAAGTTTAATTTAATAAGTGCCTTTTGTGTTAAGCTGTGCTGTCAGTGACTAACATTTACATTTGTTTGATGATCTGAAACATTTAAGTGGTACAGTTAGGTTCGTTGGAACGGCGACAGAACATCAATACAAAATTACAAAGTGTAATTCATAAAGGTTATAAATGCATTTGTGCTCCATTGAGAGAAGTAAGCTTATGATCCCCTACGCACGGGAAAGAATTCTGACCTTTGCGGACTGGTTTATATGTACAGCAGCCCATACAAATTAGTCCAGTCCCTTGGTGAAAACGAGGTCATTACTGGTGCAGTAATTAATTAATGGAAGAAGATTCAAGATATCAGTCAATCGCCCTCGCTCTGGAGTGCCATGCTAGATATCACCTGTTATAGTCAGGATTAGGGACGTCCGATATTGGCTTTTTTGCCGATATCTGCTCAAATTCCGATTCTAATATCCATAGATATCAGATACGTGTGTGTGTTTTTATTCTTGCTGAATAAGTCACCCAGAATAAGCATTCTTCCCAGTGCATTGGGTAGGTTTGTTGTTGTGTGTCACATATGGGTTGACTTGTGTTTTTCTGGCACCGTGGGTAGAGGTAGTTGTTTGGATCGCTGCACGTGAAAGGCAACTTAAAGCATCAAAAGGTTATCTCAGACCGACTTTTGTCTGCTTGCAAGTCGTGTTGCAAGCTTGTATGTTTATATAACACTTTGGAAGCATCTGGAAGGGCCGCATTCAAGTGCCTGGCGGGCCGGATGTGGCCCCCGGGCCGCAGTTTGCCCACCGCTGATGTATTTGCTTCTACGCCACACTACTAATTGTGTCTACGCAGTAACTCCAGGGCAAAATTAACATTTAGCACCATCCAATTTTAATGAAATTGCGTTTGCATATACATATTAAAGTGCATTTAGATCCTACATACATTTGATCCTGTCCTGAAGCTCCGATCCATTTGAAAAAGCTTGACTTGTGAGGATGCCTGTGAATAGTCTCATTCATCCTGGTCACTGTATTCTCTGGCCAGTCAATCGATCGTAACTGGACAGTTCAGGTTATCTTAGAAGATGTTTTGCCTCTCATTCGAGCAGGCTTCGTCCGTTTGGGCTCAAAGTCTAGGTGGGACACACACCAGTTAGACCAGATAGGACAGCTCTAGTTTAGTTCAGGGCCGCACGGTGGATGAATGGGTAGCATGTTGGCCTCACAGTCAGGAGGTTTGGGTTCGAATCTCCGTTGGGCATCTCTGTGTGGAGTTTGCATGTTCTCCCCGTGCGTGCGTGGGTTTTCTCCGGTTACTCCGGGTACTCCGGCTGGGGACCAGTCCAGGGTGTACCCCGCCTCCCGCCCAAAGCCAGCTGGGATAGGCTCCAGCATACCAACGACCATAATAAGGATAAGCGGTACAGAAAATAAATGGATAGTCTAGTTCAGGCTCCAAGTCTTGGTGGAACACATACCAGTCAGACTAGGTACTTAAGAGGATCAATAGATTGGAACTAGCACCAGGCTCTCAGACTAGTGTTGTCCTATCTAGCCTTCTATTGTTCTTATGCTAGTAATCAATACATATGAGCGAATATGACCAGTATTGCATAATGCCAGATCAAAAATAACACCAGCAATTAGCTGGTGCTGTTGAGCTGAGTCATACAGTTTCGATTTTGTTTACATCAGGGGTCTCAAACTTGCGGCCCGCAAGAGGATATTTTTTGTGGTCCCCACCTTAATATGAAAGTTTAATGTTAGTGCGGCCCTCGAGCTTTATATGTATGGCACATTTTACAGTGTTGTGTGCGGCGCTGGCGAACCCACCAATCACGATGGGGTATATGGCTCTCAGGGGCGTGACATCGACCGGGCTTGATGCAAGCAGAGAAACATTTTACAATGACTGAAAAATTCATCATTATTACTAGTTTTGCACACAACTTCTTTACACCAGTGTCCTTGTTTATCTCATTTTGTGTTTCAAAAAATTTAAAAGACGTTTAAGAAGATGCGATTAAAATTTTTTAAATCTAAATTAGCCCCAGCCGGACTCAGCCTCCGGTGGCCCCAAGGTAAGTTTGAGACCCCTGGCTGACATAGTTAGTTATTTATGAAAATGGGGGCTATATTATCCAGCGGACATATGGAGGCAAGAGCACGTAAACATAGGAATCCATGCAAGCCCAGGAGTAACAACATCTCCCCACATTTGAAGCGCAGACTATTGTACGACGCATACAGTACTTTACCAGTTTAGGAAATTCTATATGTGTGAAGCTAATTTATACCACTTCAAATCATTTATTGGGGCACCCCGGCTCTTGCTGCGGTTGCTTTTCTTTGGCACCCCATTTTTTTTTTCCTGCTCGATGTATGGAAGTCTGGAGGGCGTAATTACTGCAGGTTATGGGAAGGAAAGTGTTGGCATTGAGAAGAAAAATGGGGTGGAGTCCAATGCATTTTTCTTATCTGTGGAAGTCCGAGCAACCGGAGAGGGTACAGTATTTCCCCCGATAAAAGCCGAAATGATTACTACTCCTAAAAACAAAAGCACAAAACTGCATAACAGACTTCATTATCTGAATTTATTATCGCGGCCGTTTTGTTTCCAACGTAAAAAGCTCAAGCCGGTTTCCTACTGGGGTCAGAAATTGGTGGTCGTTTATAAAAGTGTCATGTTTATGGTGACTGTTTATGGTATTATGTAACGTTATTATTTCCATTCCCTCGATGAAAAAACGACAGCGTGCACGAAAGTGCGGGTCAGGGCACTGCACGCATTTCCTCGACTCATTTCTTGCACACACTAGATCTTAATTAACTTGCCAAAACCTCACAGATGATTTGTGTGCCCGTGGGATTTTGTCAGTGGAGGTGATTGGAATGAAGTAGATACTGTAAGCTCATTCAATATTCATTCCTTTCCCTATTCTCTTTCCCACGCAGGGCGGGCAGGTCCTTCCAGTGATCAAGATAGCTTCTTTACTCTGGCCAAGGCATAGATTTAGGCTTGAAGCCTTCATGTTAAATTGATTTTATATACATACACGTTCAAAGAAAACTATTTTCAAAATGAATCAATCATGAAATATTCCGCACTAAGTTAAATCAAGTTTAACCTTTTTGCAGAGTCAAGAAAAGTTATTATTAATAGCTTCAAAAAGCACGTCCAACTCAAGCCTGCGGGCCAAATCCGGCCCACGCCGCAATTTCATCCGGCCCGTGGAACTGTTTGGAAAATAGCATCAAGTTGGCCCGCCTTGTGGACCTTATCAAACAAGGTGCTTACGGTGATCGGCGTAATTAAGCGACTTCTCCGGTATAAGATGCTCCTCGGGCATTTTCGATTCAGACCGTAAGTCAAAATAATTTAACTATACTCGACTAGATAGGGCAGCACTTCAACTCGCTCAGTACCGACCATTTTGTTCGACTTTGACTGATCTTTCAAGGCACATAGATTATTGTGTTCTGTGGCTATATAAATATGGAACAACCCAAAAAACAGATTAGATTCTCGTCTTTCATCTAGAAAGAAAATGTTTGTTTCTACCTTTTTTAGTAATCAGCAGTATAACGTTAACTTTCAGTGAAATATCAGCTCCCAACTAAAAAAGGGACATTTCAAGCTTAAATGTCGAAACAACTTAACTACAAAACAAAAAACGGTTCTTTTACTTGTCCGATTACTTACACAAAATTAACAGAGTGAGGACACTGATAAATTCTTACTGCTTGCTCTTCAGACTCTCAAACACGACCAAGTAACGTTGGGAAGGCGTCGGACTTCAACAATAGTTTGACAGATAGTCTGCTTCCTCCTGCTAAACAAAATGAGCTTTCCCTCACACCTGAACAAACATTTCCCGGGAGCAATTGCTCACCGTTGCCCGTATAAGAAAGTCCGGGTTTTGTGACGTCAGTGGAACTCTGTGTTGAAAAAAACTCTGTGACCCACCTCCAGCTCACTTCCAAATGCAAAAACCCCATAATCTGTGTTCATTGGACTTCTCTTTCGATGAGCAATGCCTAACATCTACTTTACCTTTGTCACTCTTGCTATTTCTCTTCTCGGCTGCTTGAGCTCCATCCTGTCAGTAGCGTTTTGGGCTATTGTTGGTGCTTTTCCTCACCACAGATCTCGATCGCTATTGTTTCCTGATACCCATCAGAACAAAGTCATTTAACATTGTCACGGGCTAGGAAACGGTCAGCCTATAGCAAACTAGGCAAACAGACAAATGATCCAAGAGATTGCAGAGCAATGTAATGCCTCAGAAGAACGAAACAAGGCAATCTCAATCAGGAATCAGGAAGTCACAGATAGCTGTAGATTGTTGAGCAAAATAAATAATTAGCCACATTTCAGGAACTACTGATGGATATATCAGATCAATAGAGGGAGTGCTATAGCTACAGGACTTTACCTGATATGTCTTCATGGATTAACTGGGATTAATCCACATACCTTAGTGGATTAACTCACCAAATCATTATTTCATCTACTGTTGGAATATTGTGAGAGTTTGAAAGCGAGTTGCGTTTATGTTGGTATTTTGGACCGGTCCGAATTCCAAGGAAGTTAAACCCGGTGCAGTTGCCAGAGCGGCCGACAACCCCAAAGGGGAAATCGGATGACCTGGACGTTGGCTAAACGGACCAACAGGTGGCTAACTTCTACAAACACTGATGGAAGCGTCATTGTCATAAATTATGCCAACAGGAATTACAAAATAATTCTTAACAACGCAAAAATACAAGGATTGCTGGTCAATATGGTGAACATATAAACATTCAAATGTATGTAAGTGTTCTGTGTCCCTATAAAAAACTAGTATATTGGCTCGGGCATCTAGTTCGGATGCCTCCCGGGCGCCTCCCTGGTGAGGTGTTTCGGGCATGCCCAGTCAGGAGAAGGCCCCAGGGAAGACCTAGGACACGCTGGAGGGACTATGTCTCACAGCTGGCCTGGGAACGCCTTGGTGTCCTCCCGGTGGAGCTGGAAGAGGTCGCTGGGGACCGGGAAGTCTGGACTTCCCTACTGAAGCTGCTGCCCCGCGACCCGGACCCGGATAAGCGGAGGAAAATGGATGGATGGATGGATATATTGGTAAATGCCAGCTCAGATTTGGAAAGCGTGACCAAAACAAGTTTGTTAATGAGGCCCAGCGTGAATAGTGACTTGCACATCATGCTAAAAGTGTAAGTAAAGTTCACTGCCAATATTGAAGCAGAGGGAAACGTTCTATGCAGGGCTGCTGTGAAACGTCAACATGCCTTTGGGAAATAAAGCAAATGAAACAAAGAGATGGAGCGTATATTGTCCCGCCATGTATTATGAGCACATTCACCAACGTACCTCAGTTGTGGCCTGCATCCATTTTCTAGGCCGCTTATCCTCACTAGGGTGGTGGGGGCATGCTGGAGCTTACCCCAACTGATTTCAGTCAAGAGGCAGGGTACACCCTGGACTGGGTTCCAGTCAATGGCGGGCAAATTGTGGCCTGTTATGCAAAAATCATTTCAAGCACATCTATATAATGTATACAAAAAAATCCAAATTCATATGTTTTGTTCTCTTCCTGTGCATGTGTGGGTTTTCTCCAGGTTGTCAGACCTTCTTCCACATCCCCAAAAATTGCATGCCAGGTTAAACGGATAATGGTAGGTGTGTGAAAGGTTGTTGGTCTTGGTGCTCTGTGATTGACTGGTGACCAGTCCAGGTATGCCATTTCTCGCAGTCAGCTGGGTTTGTCCCAGCTCTAGACCCTAAGAAATAGCAAAATAGACGGATGGATGGTTGTTCTGACATTGTCATCATATCATGGGGTATTTAGTGCACAGCAAAATGAACAACTGATTAAATAAATGCTTTATTCCAAACAGTGTGTGCTGGTGTGTGCTGGTTCAAATAGCCTCCTCCTCCTGAGAACTAAAACGACTTCACCCATCCTTATCTTCACAATCGAATAGCCTATTTCTTAGTTGCACACGTTGTCAGTCTACCTCGCTATTATTTGTCGTTCTCTGCGTCTTTTGTCTCGAGCTAGAGTTGTCTTCCTCATCAGGCAGTAATTCAACCTTGCAAAACCTTTTGGTGATAGCGTAGTTTCCAAGTCTAAAGTCACTTTTTGGAAAGACAAAAACCTCAGCAACTTGTCGCTTTTGCCGCAAGGTTCAAAGCATGAGAAAAAAGTATCGGACATGATAATTATTGCAGAGTGTCGATGATGTGTTGGGTCCTATCTGACGGTGGTAGCACCCTTTCCATTATTACGTTTCATTCATCTAAACCTGTACATTTGTACAGTCGACTCTCGTGATAACCCAACCATGATAAATTCCTAAATACACATTTTAACATTATTAGAGCACTCTTGACATGAAATAACACCCCTAGAGTCACCTTTACACTCTTATTTCCCATTGTAGTAGACATAACTAGAGAGAATAAGACATAATATAGACTCACACATACACACACATATCAGTGTTGCCTTATTATAAGCGACTTTGGGATAGTTTGTTTTGTTAAGTTGCTTGCAAATTCCCCAGTTCCCTACTGTTTTGGGCTTTTTTTTTCAGGGAGCTAATCGCTTGGTTATCTCGAGAGACCAGGCAACACAGACACCTCTAGCCGAGGGTTGGTTTCAGTTGATGCTTACTACACACTTTTATAGCGATAACACTTATATACTTGTACATTGTCATTTGAATGCCTCCTATTTGTATTTTAATTCATTTAGGCGTGTGCTTAGTCATTAATAAAAGTTAGTAATCAATGAAAATGCTTAATTCAAGCCAAATACCTGTAACATGTGCTTAGTTCTTGACTAATAACCACAAAACAGAAAGGAATCGTGATATCATTATTTTAATAAGTATATTGGGAAAAACCTTGATAGAGTGAAGCCGCAAAAGACGAACGCCGAAGTGGAAGGCGATGGCCGTACTACTATTTGTTACTGGTGCCTTGCTGAGGAAGCTGAAGGCTATCTCCAGACCTGAACCCGGTTGGACCCCTGTGGGGCATCCTCATGATGAAAAGGGAGGAATACAAGGTGCCTAATACTAATGCCTAATATTAGTTTTCTTACCATTATCCAATATACCAATAATGTCCTTACAGATACCGATATGAACAGCAGTTCTTCCCTCAAACTATTCAATTATTTTCCACTTTCTTCTGCGTATCCGGGTCCAGTAGGGAAGCCCAGACTTACCGGTCCCCACACATCCCAAGGTGTTCCCAGCCCAGCCGTGAAACATAATCCTTCCAGTGTGTCCCAAATCTGTCCCCGGACCTTCTCCCAGATGGGCATGCCCAGAACACTGGACCAGGGAGGCATCCGGACTAGATGCCCAAACCACCTCAACTGGCTCCCCTCGATGTGAAAGAGCAACTGCTCTACTCTGAGCTCCTCCCAGATGACCGCGCTCCTCGCCCAATCTCTTAGGGTGAGCCCAGCCACCCTACGCAGGAAACTCAGTTCCGCCGATCTCGTTCTTTTGTCCATGACCCATAGCTCATGACCATGGGCGAGGGTGGGAACATAGATCAGCCCTACGGCTCAGGTATCTGACTACCACAGATGCTGCACTGATTTGTCTGTCGATCTCATGCTCCAACCTTTCCTCACCTGTGATCAAGAACCCGATATACTTGAAGTCCTCCACCTGGTACTCACTCCCAACCTGCAGAGTGCAATCCACCCTTTTCTGAATGAGAACTATGGCCTTGGATTTGGAGGTGCTGAATCTCATCCCAGAAGCTTCACACTATAAACCACTCTATTGAACGCCGGAGGTCAGGATCACATCATCTGCTAATAGCAAAGAAGAGATCCCAAAGTCCCCAAACTGCACCCTCTCGACGCCTTGGCTGCATCTAGAAATTCTGTCCATGAAAATGATTGGCTTCTTAAAACTTAATAAAATAAAATGAGCCAAATGAGATGGTTTTTTTGAACGGGTTTTTGAAAGGAACGGCTCACTAAGATTCAGTTCCCCTCAGAGAGCCACAAGTCCCATCTCCACATTAGAAAAACAATACCATTATATTTCATTTTTACGCCTATGGGATGACCTTTTTTTTTTTTTTTCAATTTTTAAATTGAATTTCTCCTTCGTCTAATTGGGCGCACACATTTGTCCGTCACCCTTAGACCCTTCGGCTCACGAAAACAGAAAAGCAAACGCTCCGAGACTAAATGGGTTCTGAAGAGCAAGCAAAAACTCCCAAACTTCTTATATTAATGTGTTTGGCGTATCTCCAGTTCCACTCGGAGCAAATGCACTGCAGCTTAGTCAGATAAGACACTGTCATTTGGAGTGCTCCTATCTAGTTTGTTGTGCTCAGCAAGAATGGAGAGTGACGCTGGAGTTCTCGGTGAGGACACGTTTTGTTTCTTATCGATGACTCGGCAAACATTCTCGTCATACATGCGAGGTAAGGAAGCAACGGTGCGAGTTATCGCTCGTTTGACCACAGATCACTCAGGCGGGTTATTGTTTTTCTCATGGATACCCTCATCAATACCCTTATTGATCCGTGCCTTTCCTGCAAAACGCCAACAGATTGATTTGAGGTCAATGCAAACACCGTTTCGGATCAGGATAACTAATTCAGTTGGGTTTGGATAATGTCATCATGTGTGTCCCACGGGAGGGATTTGAGGCGGTGGTAAGGACTGGGACTACCGCGTCGCGTTACGCATACGGCATATTCTGGAAAACCCTGCTGGGAGAAGAATCCGGGTTTACAAAACGGATTTTGAACGCCCTTCAGTGAACACCACCATACGGTGATGATGCAGAATGTGTTGATGTGTGCAATAATGGCAGCGCAGATGGAATGGGACAGAGTGCAATTCCCTGCCAGGTTACACATTTCACCTCGGTCTTCAGGGACACCCGAGGCCACATGGTTCACGCAGGGCTGCTCAAATGCTGTATAAATCTAAAAAGGCTCACAGAGAAATGTTTCGGCTCCATTTATTATACAGTATTTGATCAGGCCACAGGGCATACCAGCTATATTCAAAACAAAACGGCCTTCTTACACTCCCCCAACAACAAATGTATTTCAAATAAAATGGCTTTTCAATTTGGACAGAAATCCAAATACGGTTCAGCAGTCATTCAAATTCAAACTTTGCAGATGTTGGTGTTTATTTATTCTCCCAAAGTAGGCATTTTTTTTCCATTCAAACTGACCTGGATAAACCATAATATAAACCATAATATAAACCATAATATTATGATCTCTGGGTGGAGTTTGCATGTTCTCTGGGTACTCCGGTTTCCTCCCACATTCCGAAAACATGCATGTCAGGTTGATTTAGCGACTCCAGGTATGAATGTGAGTGTGAATGTTTGAGGGCAGGCCAGTCCAGGGTGTACCCCGCCTCCCGCCCAAAGTCAGCTGGGATAGGCTCCAGCATACCCGCGACCCTGATGAGGATAAGCGGCATAGAAAATGGATGGATGGAATTCTCTTGCATGCATCGAAGTTATACAGTATAAAAATCCAATAATTAGTACATGATTGATATGTTGATATATGATGATGGTGTAATAATGAGTAATGACACATTAGTATCGATAAGTGCAGTGTATAATGGATTACTAATAATGCATATTGCACATCTGTGTAGAGGAGTAATGTAATTTTGTTAATGTATTATAATATATAACGTGCTGCATATTGTGTTAATATAACAGGCTTTAGTGTCACAAACAGGGGCTGGGTGTAAATAAGCTCGTCTTCATGATCAACATATGTACATGTTGATCATGTTCTGTGTATCTGCCATATATGTTTATATAAGCATCAAACGTATACATATATGGGATTTGAATAAGGCTACATAATGTTAACATTGGGAAGCCGATTGTAATAAGCACCGAGATATTTATTGACAATAGTGCTCAGGTAATGGATAATAATGCCTCAAATCATGGTACTATGTAAACAATGCTGCTCTGCAGCTACCGGGATCGAAAGTGGGAACAGTACTTTTTAGGGGAATAATAAAGTTCTTGTTACGCACTTATTAACCTAAGCCTCACCCTTTAATATGTTTTAATATAATAAGTGTTGTTATCTCTAATTACTACTTATTAAGGCTTATTACAAGCACCTTAACATAAGGTGTGGGTTACTTTCCAAAACTTGACCTCAAGTTCCTAGGTCGTATTGTTTTGGAATCATTTTCGGGCCTTTCTAGTAGTAGGATACATTTCAGAAACACATCATCGGGCCGAGCGTCACGGTTTTTGGTTATGAAAACATGGCGTCCCTGTATTATGGTAACTTTTCAGTTCAACTTGCATGTCACAAAAGTCGGTAAAAAATAAAATGGCACTATTTTTGGACAAATTGTGTGTTTTCCTTTTTTGTTTTGGTATAGGGTGGGGGACAGTTTCAAAAGTACCGGTATTAGATAATATGTAAACCATAGCAAACCCTAAGCCCAGCAGCCCGCAATACCTGCACTTTTCAGAGGTTTTCTCACTCGAGCATTAACAAGTGAGCCTAACAAAAACTTGTGAATCTCATTTGAAGCATGACTGATGGCACTCTTAACAATTTGCTGGCGAAGACAGTAAGGTAATGTTTTCCTAGACAATGAATCCTGAACAATGTTAAACGTATTTTGCACACATTCTGTGTCCTGATTTGTAGCAGGTTTTTTCTTTGATGTGTTTTCTTTTACGTTTATCCAATTAATCAAATCAGTGGAGGAGGGAATTAGGAATCCGAGGAAACCGAGGAAGAGAAACATTAGAGGACATCAGGGTGAGAAGAAAATATTGGGGAGCGGAGCAATAAAAGAGAGCAGAGGTACTGGACATCAGCACATGGAAAATAATAACATGCGTTTTATTTCATGTTTCATGATCAGTATTAATACCTCGCTTTTTATGAGTGACACGTTTATGGCTGTGAAGCTTACGTCGGGCATGAAATTGAAAGTTCTCGAGCGCTTTTTGTTGGTTCTGAGTGATTTGAAAGTCGGGCTGTCGAATCTTCATTTGAAGAAGTTGCACATTTTCACAATGCAACAAATTGCAAAAAAAAATTTGTAAATTTTTAAAAAAAACTTCTTTTTCTTTTTGTTCTTTATTTTATTTTTTTTTTTTTTTTTTACATCCAAATAAGGCCTTAGGAATGAGTGACAAGTCTGAATTTCAAATTGACCAATAGGGTTATGAAAAATATAAACTTTATGGGTGTATCATGAAGAAAAGTGCCACGGACTAGGATAAAAAGTGGGATTATGCAATGAAATGATCGATTAAAATATTTAATAACGATTAATCGCATTTTGTCCATAGTTAACCTATAATCAATGGAATTTAATCACAGATAGAATTATGTTTCTGTCTAAATCTGTGTGGTACAACACTAACTACATATATGTATATATATATATATATATATATATATATATATCTATTTTATGTCTAGTCTAATTAATTAAATTAATTAATTATCTAGTCTAATTGTTTTTTCTAATTAATTATTATATTCTTTTTTAGAAAAAACCAATACCTGGCTGGAGGTAGAGCTACTGGTCGCACCTAATTGATGATCCACCCCTCTACTTAGATGCAGATTATTACCTCATGTCCTTTTGATCCACACGCCTTGTATCGTCTGCAGCTATACTAACCATAACTTTATTTTTGGTGCGCCCATGGTGCTATCTTCTCACCATCGCCTTGTTTTTGCTACACGAACAATGAAAAGACTGAGCTCAACCCACCTGCCTTTTGCCTCTGCGTCTGTGGTCCAAACCAGAACCACGCCGTGACATCATTCCCCTTTTTTCCCCCTCATATAGGTCATGTTAACTGTGGGTCCAAAACAAAGTGCAGTAAAAATGGGACTATTTCAGACAGAGTTGCAAATGGTGATTAATCATGATTAATTTCTTTGAAAACAACAATTAATCCCTTTGCAAATGATAATCATCAAATAATGATGAAGTTGTTGCTATACTCCGGGCACAAGGGTTACACTGATATCATTGCGATAGCTAGGTGGTGACTGGCATTCTCTATCTTCAGAGAAATCCAAAGCAGTAAAAGTAGATTGAAACCAATGCAAGGCAGCACTGCATTTGCCAAAATAAAACGCAAAGGCAGAGTTTTATTAGATGGAGCATGGGATGTCTCTGGTGGAATGAACTTGTTAATACAGTCAAGGTTGGTTTGGAATACTGGTTGCCGACGATTCCGTCTGATTCAATCAGCATCTCATTCAAAATCCCAGCCTTGCTTTTCCGGCCTCGACTAGTTCTTGCCTTTGTGAACTACCGTAAAGCCGACGAGAAATGTAGAGAAAATGTGAGTGACTCCTTAATGCAAATGTTTGTCCTTGAAAGGGAAAAGGAAAACATTAAAAATAAACATTTGTTTTTACTCCATCGCTAAGGAATAAAAACGTTTTTGTGGTCATTATGCTCCAAGTAAAAACCGAAAGTAAAAAACAAATAAATGAGATACAGAAAGGCCGTTCACGTGGGAAAAAAAGTAAAACTAGCATACGGCATTTAAAGTTTCATTTGAAAAAAAGATGAACGCACCATTATCATCATTCATCATCATTTGTTTGTAGGATTTGGCCGTCCTGTGAATGACTAAAGTAATATTTACGTTTTTTATAACTGCCTCTCATCGGTGCGGCATGGACTCATCCAACTTGTGGCGCCTCCAAAGTTCTTCAACAACATTCCACAACTCATTGACACTAATTGGTTTTGCTTCAGAAGCAGCAACTTTGATGCCACCCCACATTGGATCCATTGGATTCAGGTCCCGGGATTGGGATTATTATTAGGGATTGTTTGTACTAGAAAGACTTTATTTTGCGTGCGTTACATGCTGTATTTGTTCATCGTAATTTCCGGCGTATAAACTGCTTTGCTGGGAAGCAATGCATGATGGGAAGCTGTTAAAATAGTCTACGATTCCAAAACTGATATTGGTACTGGTCTTGGGTATTTCTTACCTTCCTTTGGCGTGTTAAGTTGCTGTGAGATGACAACGTGAGCCAGACTGTTACATTGAGAAATGACCTCCTACGATATCCGACGGCTTGATGTGCTCGTTGTGAGTTTTCGCATAGCTCAAGATGGGCTCCTACCGGGTCCTAAAGGACTTGTGGGCACCACAATATGCCGTTTTACGACGTGGCTTAGACACCAGAAACGACGATATTGGTTTGATAGGCACGCTTCTTATGTTAGTTTGTCGATGATGTTTCGCATTTGCAGACCACGCCGACTTTGTTTGCGAACCGTTGGCTGCGGGCACCCCCCTCGGAGTCAAGTCCGACTGGTACCTTCATGACATGATTGATAGTCGAATCAGACTCTCCCGAGTCAACTTTTTTTAAACTCACTTTACAGGCAAAAAGCAAAGAATCAATTATGTTGTTAAAGGCAAGTATGGTAATTCTCCTTCATGCTTTCCCAGCACCCCCCAACCCCTTCCCTAGCCCCCCAAAGATCATCCAGCAGCTCCCAAGCGTGAGCTCAGCTGTCTCACACCGTGTTGGCAGCCATAAACTCTCATGACAGTTAATTATATCTCATGAACATTTTATTGGTACGATTTGGTCATAAAATTTGTGGGGCTTTTTATGAAGACGTGTGTGTGTGAGGATGCATTTCCTACCTTAAAACCGGACTTCTACCTCAAGAAGAGAAGTGGCCGTTTGGGCAAAAGACATACACTCGGAAAATACATAACTAGAGGCGGGAAAAGTTCCTTTGAAGGGCGGTTTTCTGTTAGATGAGGTTGGGGGGTGGTGCACTTGACGCATCCCCTTGATCTCCAGTGACCTCCATCAAAGTATTCGGACTGGATAGGGAGATAGCGACATTATTTTGAGAGTGTTGGCGGGCTTTGGTGCTGAATTAGTAATGGCTTAATTTCACAGGGAGTCCTCCTACCATTTAAATCTTACACTTTCACAGAATTTAGAGAAGTGCAGAGTAATGGGTAAAGGATTAGCTTCTTACGTTGAGTATTGTGCACTAAATATTAATGAGGACGGGGGTGCTTACTGCACAGGCGTGCGTATCAGTCCTTAAAAAATACAGACCGATATTACATGTAACGTATTGTCAGTCACAGCAAAAAATCTGAAACATAAAGTGGTTCTGTGGAGAGAAGAGAAAATGGTTCTCCCGTAGGATTCCTTATTTATAAATAAAATATTTTCCTAGTAAGAGCGTAGAAAAACTACCTTCTGATTATTGTTTTTTGAAACTTTATTAGAGCCCTCTGGACAACAAATAACAACCCTATGCTCACTTTTTTACTCCTATTACCCAATGTAGTAGAGCAGGGGTGTCCAAACGTTTTCCACGGAGGACCACATACAAAAAAATGAAAAGATGCAACCAACAGTGTAGCTATGAAGCTAAGTTATATACTGTATATTTCAAGAAAATCTACTTTCTTTTTAAATAAGCGTCAATTCTCTTTTTGTAATATTATGACTTTTTAATCTTCACATAATATTTTTACATTACACCCATAACATTGTAACTTTTTCCCCAACCTGATTTTCCAAAAATATATTGTATATGAAAAATATATCATAATACTACATTTTCCTAAAAAACATTTCTTCATTATTTCAACTCTAGGTTACTAAAAAGACATTTATTTGTCAATTTTTTCATTGACGTTTTTTTTTTTTCTTGTAGAAATGCCACTTTTTTCTCTTAGATACTTTAACTTCATTCTCATAAAATTTCAGTGATTTTTTTCCATTTCTGCTGTTGTTGTTTTTCGACTTTCTTCCTGTAATATTTTGAATTTTTCTCGCAACTTTTGCCCAACAAGATTTTCCAAAAATTACAACTTTTGTTGTTGTTTTATTGGTTCTCATAACATTATGACTTAAATAACTATTTTTTCTACAATAGTTCCACCTGCTACTAAAAGGATTATCATTATTATTATTATTATTCATTATTTGCATGCTATGCATGTTATTTGCATAATATTCTTGTTTTTTCCCCATGTTTTCTGTGAGCTGCAAATGACCCCTGGCCCACTCTTGGGACACCCCTTTAATAGACATGATACCAGAAAACAAGACATAATTAAGACAGTGCTATGGAAGATGAGTGGGGGGCGCGGACAGGAAGTGATGTCGGGGATTCAGAGCTGAGTTTTAGCATGCCGTGGGCTACGGCCGCAACAGTACCGTGTGTTATTATTAAGGATTTTTATTAGGGATAGAGTTCCACTGATATCACAAAATCCAGACTTCCTTATATGGGCAGCGTTGAGCAATGGCTCCCAGGAAATGTTTGTTCGGGTGTGAGGGAAAGCTAATTTTGTTTAGCAATACGAAGCTGGACTATCCACCAAACTGTTGCTCAAGTGGCAACCAACTCCCTGATAATACAAGAAAGGGTAAATATGACGTCAACACATTATGAGATATCAGCTCTGCAGAGTGATTGACTGCATGACTCCAGGGTGAAAGAAAAAAAGTGTCGCTCTCTGCACGCCAGACAGCAATTTGTTCAACACGCACTCGTCTTACAGAAAGCCCGAGGCCTCGACTCCATTTGTGCATGTAATAGAGGTTACTTAGCGCAGCACTTACTGTATATATACTGTAGCCCTCTTGATAACTGCAGTGGTAAATGCACAGAAGCTTTAAGGATACACAGAAGAGGGAATGAAACCAACACATTCCAAGATCAAACGTATTTATTAAAACATTAATTCAACGTCTTTTCATTGTTTTGTTTTCGGCCGTGGCTTGAAAAATAAAGCCAACATAAAATTCTGAGAGCCCTGAGGAAACAAAGCAAATATGATTCATCTGCCGGGTTTGGTGTTTTTATGGAATGTGACAAAGTCGGTTCAGTTTAATTATTTGTGCCGAGGGATGGCTTAATCAACTGACTGGTGGGATGCTTGTGGCGTTTTACCATGCAAATTTTCCCAAAATATATTGCATATACAATATATATCATTATATAATGTAATATTTCACTCTATGCTACTAAAATTACATTTCCTCATTATATGTTTGTATTATATTTACATACATATACATTATATATATATTTATATATTTTTTTTAATATATAAATATTTTTTTTGGTATTAGTACTTTGACTTAATTCTTGTAAAATTATTGCATTTTTTCCCTCCATTTCTGCTTTGCTTTGCTTTTTTCCAAAAATGTTCGTCTCTTCATTTTGACTTTACTTCTGTAATTTTGTGATGACATTTTCTGCCACCCGATTTTCCAAAAAACGTTTCTCATAATATTGGGACTTTAATAAATAATATTTTTTCCTCACAATATTTGTTATTTAATTGATTCATTTATTTATTTTATTTTTTGACTGTAAAAACTTCTTGCAAAATGAATGCTGATTTTGCCATTTTGCCAAAAAATATATATATCATTATATTGCAATTTCCAAAAAACACATTTTCTCTTTAATATTTCAACTCTATGCTACTAAAATGACATTCATTTTTCCTCAATTTATAGCATTTTCCCCCCATTTTTGCTGTTGTTTTTTCCAACTATACCTTTATTTCTGTAATATTGTGACTTTGTTCTCGCAACATTAGAACATTTTCCGCAACCTAATTTTCCAAAAATTACAACTTTAGTCATTGTTTTGTTTGTTTCTCATAATATTACGCCTATTTTGTTTATATAATGGCATTCAAATAAAATAAAATAAAAATATAAACACATTGATGAATATCGGTGATATGAACATTAAGCCTGTTGTTCCGGCGATCAAGTCTGCGGGACCCCCTTGGGGGGGATGAGGTGCCCTGTCAAGGAGAGTGTTAGAGGCAGGGAGGAATTTGAATATGAGTGCAGACTTGCCAACATGTATGACTTTTTTGTACTCACCATGCAATTTAACACTTAAATGCGCTCGTCTGCTTCACTGCTCTCCATTTTGTTGCATTTTGCCCCTTCCGAAGTGGGACGTTTTTTTTGTCATTTGAGCTGGTTTAGTTGTGAGGAAGAGAATGTGACATGCTACAGCTAACTGGTGGACGCCGCGCAGCTGTGGGTACCATTTTAATGTGTGTATAAATAACATCTGCTCGGGCCCTTGTGGTTATGATGCTCCTTAGTGCCGTATTAAAAAAATGCTGACTCCTCCTGTATTTTCTACAACGCTTTTGATACTGCTTTAAAAATCGAAGCAAAGCAGGAGGAGCTTATTCTGTCAAGAGGAGTCAAGGGTATAAAGTCTCCAAACCTGTGGACTTAGTTGTACTTCGCTGTACCAAAGACAAGCTCACAAAGCCTCTGCGAATAGAAGCCAAGCATCCGCAACTCTGCTACCCGGTCCTGTTGACGATTCAGATCTCTCCTACTTAAATAAAATTATTGATTTATTCCTAAACCATTTCTAATGTGTGCCTGGGATCAAAGACCTGTTGGAACACCCGATTGCGTGCAATTTTCGGCTGTTTCGCTGTTGAGGTCAAGTTTTGTGATTTGAAAGTAGTCCTCCTCCATCCACATTTATCCACTTTGCACAGTGCTTAACATTTGGTACATTCTAACTAGAGCTGTCAATCAATGACAATGTTTGTTGGTGATTAATTGCATTTTGTCCGTAGTTAACTCGTGATTAATCACTTTTAATCACACAAGTAGGGATATAAATCACTGTGTGGTAAATGATCGGATATGCAACCACAATAACTAGATCAAATCTTATGTCAAGGAATATCAGAGATATATATTGGAAATATGGGCTATTATTTTAGTCCAAAATAATATACAGTTAGAAAGCCACCCATTTTGCAATGTTTAACGAGAGCAACAATTTGTCCCACTGTTTGACTGTCCTTGAACGCACCTTCTTGGTTCTCATACATGCTCTACACCGTATTTGTACCCATTTTCTTTCACCTATCCGGTCCCAAATGCTGATCCTACGTGAGAATACATAAAAGTAAGATTTGATGACCTTACTGAGTGCTAATCCACAAATATGCCCATACGGACGGTGGTTCTGTTTTTCTATATTCTGTGTTTTTAATTTTATGTTGTTATAGTTTTGCCTACTAAATAAGATACATTAGTAGGCTGCAATGTATGTAAGATTGCTATAATGCTAGTGTCAATGGCATAGCATTAGCTATCATTCAAACAGCTCTCAGTGGCTATGATGGTAGTTAGCAGGTCCAAGCCTAAATTGGAGCTTGCAGTTCAAAGCAATCTAAAAACACTAATTATTTGGGACACTTTATGGCAAGGTACTACTGTATAAATCGCAAAACAATACCTGCAGTGTGCCAGTAACTTCCCTCTTCTCCCAGAAGCGACGTACTTCGTGACAACTCAAGTCTCAGTGACATAAATAACAAATAACTTTGGTCCTGTTGAGAAAGTCATCTGACCGGGGCTTTGAAGCAAAACTTGCCATTCAAATTGCTATTTTCTTTGCAGATTTTGGTTCGATATTTGATCCAGCTTCTAGCTCCACACAAAACTGCCGCCGCTGTGGTTCTTCAAACTACGGTGTAAGCCGAGGGTCAAACAGAACACGTTAATCACGCATCGACACAATTAGTGCTGGTAAAGGGCACTTCCGTTTGACACTTTGACAGCCCTAATTCAGCCCTAATAGTTACGAGCAATTGGGTCCGTTTCTTTTTGACCACATAACCTGTCCAGAAGGCATCTGGCTTCTCTATGCAGGCAGCTGCAAATTTCTTTCTAGCTTGGCGGCTTCCTTTTTAGGAGCAGGGGCTACTTGGTGATGTCAACTGGCTTCATTGTGAACAGTGACATGGGTGTTCTGGTAATCTTGGAATCTGCGCTTGTTCAGAAGTCCCTTGGACTTTCCCCTTGTTCTGTGTACTGGTCGATCGCGGGAGTGCAACTTCAAGCAAATACTTTTATGTTGCCAAATAATTACTACCAACTGCAGTCAACCATGGTCACTAACAAGAACAAGTTAAGAGATTCCCAGAATTTCAGCCCCACTTATAAGCCCGGATGTGAAATGATTTAGATTTTTCATCTGATTAATTCCAGTATTAATCCCAGTTTTCAAATTAATTAATCATGATTAATCCATATTTGCAACTATGTCTGAAATATGCCCATTTTGACTATATTTTATGAAAAGAAAGATAAACGACTAGACACGGACGCAGCCATGCCTCGTTACATTGCGTTTTGACGAATATGTATTCATTCATAATGATATTCATTCATAAATGACTGCTGTTTTGTGATTGACAAAAACAACAAAGAATAATAGGATTCTAAAGATGACTATAGGGGTGTTATTTTATGTCTACAGGGATCTAAGAGTGGTAAAAATGTATTCAGAAGGTCCTAAACAACACCTATCTATGATCTAACTAGAACAATTTATTGTAATAATATTGACACATACTTTGCGGAAATGTACTTAGTGCGGTTGCGTCTGGAACCAATCTGTTTGTATTACCAGCTCCACATGAAGTGAAAATTTCAATCAAGCTAAAAGACATCCCAAGTGTCTGAAAGTGTGTTTGCCTTTCACTATTCACTTAAATGGGAGCCGAACATTTGAAACACGCTTGAACCCTGTTACTATGAGCGCTGAGGGGTTGCGTTCAAAGACACCGCATAGTTTAAGTTGAGTTAGAATTAGATGTTAATAACCACATCCACTTATTGTTTTTTGTTGTCTGGTCGTTTTATTTAAACCACATGTACACATACGCGCAAAATGCAGAGAGTTCGGCGTGTCTGTGAATGCACCTCGAGAACGGCGACACGACCGAGAGATGTGACTCGCTGTAGAGCGCATTTGACCGCTTATCGGTGACTGAATGCATATATTTGAGCCTCTACCTATAATTTTGATCTTGTGTGAAAGAGGGAATATCCAAAATAAGAAATAGATGCTTAAAAAGAGAGCACTAGAAAAAAAAGATATCACTTTTGCAAGTGTGAGGGAGGCTGGTGATGAAATCCAGTGTGATGTGTGACCAAGGCAGGAAGGGTAAAGCAAAGGACGAAGAATCTGGAGGACGGTGAGACGGTTTGCTGTGAGGACTGACAGAGCGGGCAAAAATGTGGGTGCAATGAGGAATCGGGTGCCGCTTACTCCCGAGTGACAGGCGACCTTGGAGGAATGTCCCAACTAACGTACCTCAGTATGGGTCTCCTTCGGGACACAAAGATTGCTGCAAGGGCAATGCCCTTGCCATCCTCGGGTTCTTGAGAATCCTCGGTGGCACTGCCAACCCCTCTTTCCACTTCCCATAGGTAGAACACGTTCTGGGTCGTCATCATCCAGCCCGTAACTCTGGAAAGGGTGTCCGGTTTGATGTGGCGGGATCCGGGTCTTTGTGTGATGATAAAGTAAAGGACCCAACGTGCCCGGCGAGAGTTAGGTCTTTGAGCAGACCTTCGTAGGCTTGGTTGGTATTGTCAGTGACGGCAAGGAAAGGCCATCCAGACATGGTCTCCACCCCTGCAGAGGCAGAACAACGGCCAGCAGCTCCTAATTACCGGACGGAGCTCTTTGGAACAGGACAGTTCCCGGCAGCACATCTGAGGAGTCAACCTCAACATGAGGGCGAGTAAGAGTGGGTGGACTAGTAAATAGATTGTTATGTAAACAAAGAGCAGGCACGGGTTCCGTGGACTGGACAAAAGGTGCATTATTTAAATGTCAGACTTGTCAAAAGGTTCCGCCTTACTACTGAAGTTGCGAATAAAACGCCTGTCGAAGTTGGCCCGAATCCACTCGACCGGAACCTGAATCTCAGCTGGATCGACTCTTAATTGGCCTTTCCTTGGGAAAAAAAGCAACCCGCGCCCAACAGAGATGATGAGGGGTGAATGAGGCCAAATGTGAGTGAAGACGAAATGTAATCTTGGAGGGCCAATTATTTGAATTTGGAACATTGGGCGCTTTAGAAGTGAAGCCAGTTTTACATCCCCTTTCACTGAGAGGGTGTTGCCCAAGAAAGAAGACTCTCCCTCAAATGTAGCTGCCTTCTGGTCAAAGGGTTCATGGTGAGACAAGACATGGTTGAGCTGTTTGGCCACTCTGACAAGAAGCATCTTTGGAGGAGTGAAGATCACTCTACCAACTGTTGGACGTGGTGGGGGTCGCAGCTACAGTATTTTGCTGCCAGTAGTACTGATGCAAAAAGTGGATGGAAGTAGTGGGATATTTATTGTATCCATGGGGTTAACCACGGACTGGTCACTAGTCAATCACAGTGCATACGGGGGGGTCAAAAGTGTCTGCCCCCTTCCTGATTTCTGATATTGTTTCATGTTTGTTTCAAATTTAAATATTAGTCAATGACAACACAACTGAACACAACATGCAGTTTTTAAATGAAACTTTTATTATTAAGGGAGAAAACAAATCAAAACCTACACGACCATGTGCGAAAAAGTGATTGTTCCCCCTAATTGAGATCTATCTGTGTTGAAAAGCTTATAAAGCGATTTCTAAAGCTTTGGGACTCCAACAAACCACAGTGAGAGCCATTATCCACAAATAGCAAAAACATGGAACAGTGGCGAACCTTCCCAGGAGTCAACCGAAATTACCCCAAGGGCGCAGCAGCACACTTGACCCAATTAAGGTCAGTGTTCATGACCCCACCATAGGAAAGACGCTGAGCAAAAATGGCCTGCACGGCAGAATTCCAAGACCAAAACCAGTGCAGAACAAAAGGAACATTAAGGCTCATCTCAGTTTTCCCAGAAAATATCTTGATGATCCCCAAGATCTTTGGGAAAATACTTTTTTTGGAAGGTGTGTGTCCCAGAAAGAGAGCACTATCTCAACGGTAAAATATGGTGGTGGTAGTATGATGGTCTGGAGATGTTTTGCTGCTTCAGGACCTGGAAGACTTGCTGCGATAAATGGAAGCATGACTTTTGCTGTCTATCAAAAAACCCTGAAGGAGAATGTCCGGCCATCTGTTGGTGACCTCAAGGTGAAACCAACTTGGGTCCTGCAGCCGGACAATGATCCAAAACACACCAGCAAGTCCACCTCTGAATGGCTGAAGAAAAAACAAATAAGGACTCTGACCTGAATCCTATTAAGATGCTGTAGAATGGTATTAAAAAGGCGCTTCATGCTGGAAAAGCCTCCAATGTGACTGAATTGCAACAATTCTGCAAAGATGAATGGGTCAAAATTCCTCCACGGCGCTGTAAGAGACTCTTTGCAAGTTATGGCAACTGCTTGATTGCAGTTGTTGCTGCTAAATGCGGCCCAGCCACTTATTATTAGCTTTAGGCTAAAATCACTTTTTCACACAGGGCCAGGTAGCTTTGCTTTGATAAGCATGCAAAAAAACACTTTGTCACACCGTCCTATACAAACCATCAACCATTCACAATCATGACCTTGACACCTACTGTACGGCCGACTTAGAGAACTTCACTTGCACGGACACCAGATTACCTGAAGAGAACATGCAAACACCGCACTGAGAGGTGCCGGCACAAATGTCCTAACCGCCCAATAACCAGCACGGTCTGCTCATTTAAGTCTCTGCCCCTGTATAGCAACAGTCTGCACTCCGACAAGAAGAGAGCAGCAGAAGATGACGCGGTGACACTCGCCATAAATACGGTATCGATTAGCCGCTCACACCGCTTTCCCCGCCGTTTCTCGACCCGGTTTGGCTTGAGGAATCAGAGGACAGTAAACTCTGCGTGCCGCGGGCAGCTGTGAAAATAGCCCGTTTGGTACCCAATAAATCATTCTCGCACACCTCCATCTATTTGTCACCGGGAAGGATTCAGCCACTGGAGTGAGAGGATATTGCTTTTTTAATTTGTTCCTCCAAACGTCGCTGGGATTGAACTTGAATCTGAAGTACAGTAATCCAGCACAATGTAGTTTGAAACATGCCGTGCTATTATCACTGGCAGATATGAGGACCTAATGATCAGTTGGAGTGTTGTGGACTTGAAAATTCCCATAATGCCTCAGCGGCTTTCAACAATCTGCAGGAGGGAGATGTGTTTTGGTCTACCTAGAAAAGTCCATTATTTACTATATCTATCCAGCCGTCCATCTCCTGCAGGAAATGTCTTATTCGCTCCTGAACGCTTCGCTACGTTCGGAACCACGGCTGTTTACAAGTGAAGACGACACATCAAAACAATAACTTTGCGAGATGAATAATGAGCTGTCTTGTTTTACAGGTCGGTGAAGCAAAGGCGAGTTGTTGGAGCGTCGACAACTGAGTGTACTTCTATAGTTGCAAGTGATTACTCAAACATGAGGTGGTTTAGTTGGATTCACACATGCTTAGCGAAATTACAATAAGGAGCACATTACGGCGACACATGCCCGAAAAGGAGTGGGAAGAAGCCGGGCTCTGTCGTTGGCACTGCACTGGACAGCCCGACATCTGTGGCGGAGGAAAGAACACCGAGGAGGCTCCGTTTCATCGTGGACAACCAGAAGAGCAGTTTCAGTGGCAGGTTACTACCACTGTCCTGCTCCACTGAAAGACTGAGCAGATCATTCCAACAGAGGGGGAGCGATATGAGCACACACAGGACGGAATTTTTTTTTTATTAGCGGGCATATCCGAGGACTGCTATTTGGGGTTTGATATTAATGTGATCACAGCTGAGGTGTCCAGGTGGTTAGCATGTTGGCCGCACAGTCAGGAGATCTGGAAGACCAGTGTTCAACTCTCCGTTGGGCATCTCTGTGTGGAGTTTGCATCGTCTGCCAATGTGTGGACTTTCTCCGGGTACTCCGGTTTCCTCCGACATTCCGAAAAACATGCATGTTAGGTTAATTGGCGAGTCTAAATTGTTTGTAGGTATATGAATGTGAGTGTGAATGATTGTTTGTCTGTCCTGCAATTGGGTGGGGACCAGTCACCAGGGCTGTGGTAGGCTCCAGCGTACCCCCGTGACTCTAAAGAGGATTAGCGGAATAGAAAATGGATGCATATCCCTTTACATAAAATCTTATGTAGTTATTGTAATATTTTATCACAAAGATATTTATAACCCTACTTATTGTAGATAAAAACGTATTTTTCTCCGAGATTAAGTACGATTAATTATGAGTTAACTATGGACTGAATTAATCAGGATAACAATTTTAATCGATTGACAGCCTTAATAATAATACATTCATTCGTTTTCTATGCCACTTCTTAGACATTATTTCCATAACTGACAAATACTATCTGCTTCAGTCACTCATTCATTTTCTTTACGGCGTGTAAAGGGCGCGAGTGAAGTTTGAAGTTTGCTGGTAGGTCGGGGGGAAAGCTGGGAGAGAGAGTTCTGCATCCTGACAGCCTGATGGATGAAGCTGAAGAGGTGATGTGAGGGCTGGGCGGGGTCCTGAGTAATAGTGAGTGCTCTACTGGTCAAGCATGGATTATAGATGTCCTGGAAGGAGGTGGCGCCAACGGGCCTCTCAGCTGCTCTAGCTATGCGATGCAAGGTCTGTTTGTTGGAATGTGGTGCAGCTTCAGTGCCACTCGGTGATGCAGCCAGATAGGATCGCTGCGGTGCCACGGTAGAAATAGCGTATGATGGGGACCGGGGGTTTAGCTCTGCTGAGTTTGTGGAGGAAATGGATGAGCTATTGGGCTTTCTTGGCTGGTGATGTGGTGCCTGTGCTCCTGGGCTCGGGGGGGGGGCAGAAACTGACACTTCCTACTGCAGCTTGTTTAATGGTCAAAGGAGGGTGATGGGTATGTGGGTTCTTTGACTGAAGTCAACCACAATCTCCTTTGTTTTCTCCACATTGAGCTGCAGGGCGGAGAAGAACACTTCCTTGCCCCCCCCCCCCAGTCAAGATGCCAGTTGCACAGTGAGGACTCGACCCCTAGTCCATCTGTCTTTGCATCGTCAGTGGCCGAGTGAAGGAAGGAGGATGTTCTGTATGGCTAACCATTGTGATGGCCCTGCTGAGGTTCCATGGGACCTTTTTTTAACATGCTGTCTCTCTGAGGTTTCCATGAACCCCGATTGCTGATCTGTAGCACCTGGGAGGAGTTAAAAGGGCTCCACCTCCATGGATCACTCTCTTCTCCTCCTGGACACCTGATTTTGTTTGGTTGTTTGTTTGGAGTTATTTACTATTTTATGTTAAAATATATTACTTAAGGTTTATTGGGTTGGTGTCCTCTACCATCCTTGCCACAACCCATGAGCCAGGTTGTGACACTATTCAAAGCACCTCGTGATGATACTGTAAAAATCTGTGCTAAGCGTCACTGAAAGGGTGAAGCTTTCTCTGGAACCGAGATTATGGTGGTCTTTTTGAGGCAGGTGGGGAAAAACTTCTTGACTCAGTGGTCTCTTAATTAAAGACGCATCTATGAGTCCATCTGGACCTTCCTTCAGATATGTTGTCTGCAACTCCAGGTCTCCGAACATGAATCCAGTACCTGTACCTGAGTTCAGTTGTGGGCCTCAAAGCATGCAAAGAACGTGTTCAGTTTGTTCAGCAAAGGGTCGTTAACAGACCTAATGATTGTTATTTTGTTTTTATTGTAGTTCAGCGATAAAAACAGACTACCAAACCACCTTTTTTTATTCGACCAGATAAACTTGATATACTAAACCGTAGTAATATGAACTGTTCTTTTTTTGATTGCTCTTTGGCTTCTTTTTCCTCTAAATATTCTCTATTTGGTGTGTGTGTGGTTTATTTGTTCTAGGAACACACACAGAACGATGAACAACTCTGTATCTTACTCATTCCTTTCTCTAATAATCACGCTATTCTGTATGCAAATGAGGCATTCAAGAAATTGCTTATTTATGATGTTAAATGAATCTGTGGTGTTTTTATAAAATACAGCTGCAAAAATGGTACAAGTGGCTAAACTTTTATAAAGACATTATTTGACATGGGAACATTTATTTGTTTTTTGTACTTTTTGGTTTTGGAACAGATTAAGGACAAAAAACAAGGTTCCGCTGTATTCTCATTCCATTCTGGAAAATTATTGTTTGTCATTTCTATGTATTTCACTATCTTTTCTGCATGGGAGACTATAATTATTCTCTGTAAATGTGTTTGGTGTTCGTATTTTTAGAGTATCTGGAATAGATGAACTAGATTTCCATTGTTTCTTATTGGAAATTTGATTTGGGTTTTGTACAAAGCCAAGGTCCCGCTGAATTCTTCATTCATTCATTCTGGAAAATGAACCTTCCAAATGTTCGACAAATCTGTGCATTTCTTTTTTATTAAATAGAGCTGCAAAAAAAAAAAGTAGCACGTGCCAGAACTTTAAAAAAGAATGAGAGAAACTGTGTTCAGTTCAAGAAAGAACTTGCAGCCAAGTACTAAGGTAGCAATTGTAACATAAAGGCAGGGAGACAAATTACAGTAAAAGTGATGTTAACTGTTAATTTGGCCATTTAATTGGCCATGTATATGTATTTCACTCGTCTTCTGCATGCAAAACAACAATTATTCCCTGTAAATTGTGTTTATTGTTCATATTTTTGGGGTACCCGGAATTTACGTTATGTCTATGTTTTGCTTTTGGAACAGATTATTGACAAAAACCAAGGTTCCACTGTATTCTCATTCCATTCTGGAAAAATGAACCTTCCAAATAAGTCATTACGGGTCCAGAATGAGCCCTTAATTACCTGAACGGTACGTACAAACACTAGATATTTTCAAGGTTTTATTTTTATACCAGTTTTCGTTTTGTGAAATCTTCATTTCCCCACCGAGGAAGCAATGCAGGCTTATTCTTTTGTGTTCCACCACGGTACGTCTTTGTGCGTCTTTCTCTCTGTCTCCTTGTCTTTCTCCATCCATCTCCATCGTTACCTTTTCTCTTTCTCCCCCGGGATCTGTCTAATTGCCTGGTGATCCACAATTGAATTGACGCCCAAATCGGAGCTGTCTATTTACCGTGTGAAGTATGGACCGGTGATTATTGCCATTCTGCATATGGAGTCTTTCTTACATGCTAAGACTATAAACAGTTTGGTTCTATAAAAAGACTGAACCCATTGTGCAAGTCCTTATTTATATTTCCCCATAAATTGACTATTTTTTAAATTGAATCCTGCTGTCTACCAAAGAATCCTGAAGGAGTTTGACCTAAATCCTATTGAGATGCTGTGGCATGACCTTAAAAGGTGCTTTGTGCTGGAAAAGCCTCCAATGTGACTGATTGACAACAATTCTGAAAAGATGAGTGGGCCAGAATTCCTGTAAGAGACTCATTGCAAGTTATGGCAAACTCTTAAATGCTGTTCTTGCTGCTAAGGGTGGTCCCGTGTGAAGTGTGGACCGGTGATTATTACCATTCTGCATATGGAGTCTGCCTTACATGCTGGCAGTTTGGTTCTACAGAAAAACCGAACACAGTGTGCAAGTCCTTATTTATATTTTCCACATTAATTGACACAATGTCAGTGCCAGCAGTGACACCAGAGTACATTTAAAGTACATTTTCTGCTACATTAGGAGCGGCAAATATCAGAGGGATATCTCAATTACTGGTGGGCCGATTACTATCAGTGAATGAAGTAAATCCGCCTGTAACTATTAAGCGCGGATGTTTAACCAAGAGGGAGCGGTTGTGGTGAATGTCAGATTTGCCGGAGAGCGCCGACTCTAAAGGATTGCTGGGGGCGGGAGGGGGAGCACATGCCAGGATGTCAGCGACAGGTCGAGGAAGATTAGGCTTCGGGGATCAATCACAGCAGCTCGTTACAAACACGTGCAAACATATCTTTACTCTCACGAGCCTCTCAAATCTGACATCACGGAGCTACGGCTGCTGCACCGGTACCTCAGACTGCAAAGGAAGGGGGGGAGGGAGGACGGGACGCGTCTGTGCTGAAAACCGTTTAAGATCACGGTACAGGAGCGGCGTGGTCGTACGTGTGTTGCTGCGGTAACCGCCAAGCCACGCTTGCGTCAATGCACGTCTCAATGCAATATCATTCCTCTTAGTGCTAAAACTCCCTGAACAAGCAGCTTTGTCCATTTAGGCTGGACAAAGGGTTACGCGGGTATGCTGGAGCCTACCCCAGATGAGTTACTGTATGTGTTTGTGTGCTAATTACACGCAGGCACTTATAAACACCGGATAAAATGAGTATACCTCCCTTGATTATCATGGTTAACTGGTAAGTGAATTTCCACCCAGTACGTAGTTAGCATATAATCAATATACATATTAATAAATGGAATATTTTCTTACTTATGGCATAGAAAGCTCATTTTACAATCTTCTAAATAAGGCTTTTTACATTATTACAACCCTCTAGACATGACATAACACCCATATACTGTAAGCACATTGACATTGATATCAATGGCGGTTGCTCTAAGACTGCAAGGCCCTGAAATGTCTCAAAAGTGGGGAAAGTGTTAGGGAAAGTCTAATCCAGGAGAAAAGGATACGATCGTTAGACAAACTGAGACAAACCTTGAGCCATGAGAAGATAGGATGTCTGGGTTTCTGAGGTCAGCCACTCCAGAACTGTATTTTTTTTCAGCACCAGAGTCCCCCCCCCCACCCCCCCGTATAGTGGTGAGTTCATGGATGTTCAGGGACTGCCTTGGCTGACAACATTGCATGGAAGTCGGGAACAGTACCTCTGGGGTGGTGGTCCCCATTTTTCAAGAAGCGTGATCCGTGGGTGTGCTCCAACTATGGGGGGGATCACACTCATCAGCCTCTCAGGGAAAGTCTACTCCAGGGTTCTGGAGAGAAGGGTACGACCGTTAGTCGAACCTCGGTTGCAGGAGGTGCAATGTGGTTTTCGTCGTGGAACACTGGACCAGCTCTATACCTTTGCAAAGGTACTGGAGGGACAATTTAAGTTGGATGAAGAAAGAAAGGGACAGAAGGAGCCGTGAGAGGATAGAATGTCTGGGTTTGTGAGGTCAGCCACTCCAGAACTGTATCTTTTTTTTAAGCATCAGAGTTCCCCCCCGGATATTGTTTCACACCAAAATAGTAATCCTACATTTTTTGGATCAGTCTTTCATTTTTTGTAGAAACGTCTTCGGTATTTTTTTTTTTTTACCAAGTGCTCAGACCATTTTTTGTGCTGTCTCGCATTGGTAAAGATTCCCTTAAAAAATTCCTGAATCCGGACGATAATTCGGATCACCCCCAAAACGTCAGCAGTTCTTTGAGCAGATCCTGATCATTTCATCCAAACGCATTACCAGGTTTTCAAGTTTTTTTGAACACAAACCGATAAGCAAACAGATTAGCGCTGGCAAAAACATAACCTCCGCGCTGCGCCCGATCCTGCGACTGGAGGAGGTAATAAATCAAAACGCTTGAATCTGAAATTGATCGCCGCTCAGTGAGTGTTTTGTAGACAAGGAAAGAGCTTGCGTTTGCACCATCAAAGTCTCCCCATTTGCTTTGATACCAAGCTCATGCATGTAGCCCTCGTGCATGCAGGGAACAATCTTGTTTACCTTGGATGTGTCTTTTTCTAGCAAGCCTCTCAGGCCCGGGGTTTAAAAAGAAAGACGGCTCCGGCAAATTATATGTACATTTGTCCTCCGTTTCTATGGTGACCGTTTCCTTCAGCTTCAGGTCACTGAATGTACAGTGGAAACACCAAGTCCAGAATTTGGAGTTTACCCATATAGTCAAAGAGAAAAATGCCTCAAAAGCCATCATGTGTGATGTCAAAGGAGCAAATCTGAGATTGAGGTTTTTTTTTCATACGTGCAATTTTGTGTTTTTTGTGATTCCAACAGAGATGGTTGTGATGGAGGTGTAATGATAATCATCAAACATCCGCACAGAAATACTTATATTTGCCGTACATTCATTTATCATTCATTTTCTATACCGCGTATCCTCATTAGGCTCACGGGGATGCTGGAGCCTATCCCAGAAACCCACCATCTCTACATACTGTATGTATTCATTTAGAATTTTTTTTTTTTTGCATGTCAACCAGCATCAAATAAAAGACTGTTTTTTAAATCATCAAAATCATCAAGTATCAAAGGCATCAATATTTTGATTTCAGAATCGACTTTAGAGCATGAAGAGCTGGTATTGGAAAGATCAATATTTCAGTATCGATACACACTTTACTTCTCCTTAACGCGTTTGTGGCAATTTCAAGGATTTTGTGCAACGGGAGTCAACAATTTCTCAACCAAACAATTGTGTTTCGGAGAGATCAAGAAGAATCTTGCTGTGCCAATTTGTAGACAACTTGGAGCAGTGGTGAGACAGTGAGGGGAGTTGTGTCATTCATTCATTCATACATTCATTTTCTATACCGCTTATCCTCATTAGGGTCACGGGGATGCTGGAGCCTATCCCAGCAGACTTTGGGCGGGAGGCGGGGTACACCCTGGATTGGTCGCCAGCCAATCGCAGAGCACATATAGACAAACAAACATTCACACTCACATTCATACTCTAATGGACAATTTAGAGTCGCCAATTAACCTAACATGCATGTTTTTGGAATGTTGGAGGAAACCGGAGTACCCGGAGAAAACCCCCACACGCACGGGGAGAACATGCAAACTCCACACAGAGATGCCCAACGGAGATTTGAACCCAGGTCTTCCAGATCTCCTGACTGTGTGGCCATTGTGCTAACCACTCAGCCACCGTGCGGCCCCTGTGTCATTTACGCCTTTATTAAAATCATTTTTGAATAAGAACTTTTGCCTGCATGAGTGCCTTTTATCCAAGTCTTGCACAATAATCCGTGCCTTTCTCTGACGTACTGTATATGTCGGATATATGCGACCTGATTGGTCAGATTGCAATAATATCGGATATATATATCGGAATTATATCTACATACAAACAAGGCCTGAGTTGCATTGGAAAAAATCGGAATTGTGCAGTTCACATGAAAAAAATCCGATACAAGTCACATATAAGCAAAAAAAAAAAACAATCGGAATTGACCTGCAGTGGGAACATAGCCTTGGATAAACATTATTCTTGCCATAATAACATTATGTTTAAAAAGTGTCAGTGAAGCGGCTCACTGCAATATCCCATTGCCCCCACCACCCGAACGCTCCTCCGAACAGACGGGGCAGCAGTTTCTCCCCAAACTGTCAAAACCATAATATTTATAACCATAATTATTATTTCTTAATCTAATATGCATTATTTTACCTGCAATGCTGATTTATGCCTTTCACTTGTCATTTGTACGCATGAAAAACTATAAAAACGTGTTTTGTGTTAACATTTTTTGCAGTGGCTTTGTTTTTATTTCAACCTACATGGTAAATGTGTTGATTTATTTATATGTAAACTCTACCCTCCGTTCCTAGTCAATTTTAACAAAGACCAAAAAAATCACTGGGGATCATAAAGTACCTGGATCGGTTCCGAACAACGGAATTAAAAATGCTCTGGTGGATGTTTTACTGTACTGTTGTACTTCAAGAGCGCTGATTCGTTCATTTCACTGTCAATCAAAAAGCCCACTGCCACATAGACTCCCAGAGAGGCCGAGCATCCGATGAGCGGGAAGAAGCCCAGCATTTATTCAATGACCCGCCCTACGCTTTTCCATCCACGTCAGCAGACGCTCAGTGCCAGTTACCTGTAATAAGCACCTGATTCTGAACAAAAGATGAAGATATTCTAGTGCACATTTAGTCAATGTACACACAGCGGTACATATTTCACCAATTTTTTTGGACATTTTAGGGGAAGCTGAGCTTCCCTTGCGGTCTGCACTGCATTTTTGAGACTTGCGGCGTAACTGTTTTAGTTAGCAAAGAACTACGGTCAACCTCTGATGACATCACAGAGATGACGCCTGATTCCGGAATTAGCAAGCTAACAGGCTTGATGACGAGGACAGTTTGTGATGGGAAGCTGTATTAATAACAGTTGGACTCGTGCACTGTGCTGACAACGACAAGATGCTCGCCATGTTTTATAAATACGAGGCAAAACGTTTGGCCTAAATTTGGTTTTACCGGTTTATGCACACAGAGGGAGTGCTGTTTTGCTACACAGAGAGAAGCTACCAATATGGTTCCATGCCAGATAAAGGGGTTGCAAGGGGGCGGGGGCGGGGAGCGAGCTTTGCTATAAGCCTTTTAAAGTCAGAGGTTGAAGTCTGTTCGGGGAGTCAGCAAGTCAACGAACACCAGCCTAAGCAAGGCAAAGATGACAGTTAGGACGCTAATCCCCCGGAATTATTTGGACGGCAGTCTTGGAAGCGCACATTATCTCCCCCTGCATATGGCCAGTGGTTTTGGCAGGTGAATGGAAACTTGACCAAGCTTTCCTAACCGCCAAACAAAGAGGAACATCACCATGTTTTGGCCCGCAGTCCCACAAACAGTGTGACGGGTTTTTCTTTTGAGATGAGACGTCTAGCGGACTGTCAACGCCAAACAACATCCAACTGGCAGGGACAGCATCATCTACCTGCTCTGCGCGGGTACCCCTACCTCGACTCAAATCTCTATTTATTACGCTCCCTCGAGTATTTCTTGCCACCGAGCAACTGGACCAGAAACAGTTGTTTATCTTTTCAAACAATTAAATAACATGTCACGAAAAAAAGTATAATTAATCCCCCAAAGTGACAACGCTACACTCTGGCAATATGATCGCTTAATAATAGAAGCTCCGTTCGGAGCCCGGAGAAAAACAGCAGTTTGGTTTTTAAGTTGGCCCGGTCTCCAAATATCCGGGATAATGGGGACTAATTAAGTGAATGAAGCGCCGACTTCATGGAAGTTGTAAAAACAGATTGTGTTGTGAAGATATCTTGGTTGGCAAAGCCGCCTTAACGACTGATGTTAACGTTGGGCATAGCACGCCGCCTTTGGAGTGTAATTCCTTGCAGGGAAAAACAGTAACGGCTGAGTGGCACGCGCTGATGCCTGCGTTCGGGTTTAAGAGCAATGGCGCCGGAACCGACATCGACACGAAAGCACAAGAACATTAAGCCGTAATTAGTATGTGCTGCAACAACCGTCAGGCAGTCGCTGGACTGGCCCGCGTGCGGTCCAAATGTCAGGTTGAGATGGGCGCCGCCGTGTAGCTGACATATCTGCGGGAGTGGCGTCCACGGCACATTTAATTTCCTGTATGTGTGTCTCTTCCCATCTCTCTCTGAATTTATAATCATCAAACGGTACGGCGCACAACAAGCAATAAGGCTCGGCGATAAACAACACAGTGGGAACCGCAAACTATGTCCTCCGTGTGTTTATTGGCTGCTCCCTCGCCTGCTTTCAAATGTTAGCTTCTCCGGAGACCTCGCAGCATGGGAGGCAATCAGGAACACTTCAGCAATGGTAGCTGTTCCACCCGATTCTAAACCCATTTAACAAGTCGTACCTATAATATGGTGTAGAATGTTACAGTGGCGACCGCAGAAAACTCATCCTCCCGGGCGCCTCCCTGGTGAGGTGTTCCGGGCATGCCCTGTTGGGAGAAGGACCCGGGGAAGACCCAGGACACGCTGGAGGGACTATGTCTCACAGCTGGCCTGGGGACACCTGGAGCTGGAAGAGGTCGCCGGAGACCGAGAAGTCTGGACTTCCCTACTGAAACTGCTACCCCCGCGACCCAGACCCGGATCACCAGAGGAAAATGGCATGGAATGTCTTTTTTTAGGGATCAGGGTTCTATGCTACTGATTCCGAACACCCCGGACTGAAATCGACCGATAGCGATTACATGAGTTAAACATTTTTCAATGTATTTATACCGAGTGCTATTTGCCGCAGAAAGGACTGCCAGGGGGCCCAAAAAATAACTATTAATTTGAAGGGGGAACCATAAATAAATCAATGGGGGAAAAATGGGGTAAAGAAATAAACCATAAAATCACCTTCATCTGGACAAAAACATATTTTACTTGCTTACTTACATACAACATACTGTGTACCACTTGTGAAACTTACAGAGGATGAAACGCAAGCTTTAAGGAGACTTTGCATGTGAGAGTGCATTGGTGGAGATCTAGCAGGACCTCCAGGTACGTGAAAGAGCACTCGGCGAAGCCGGTATCTTCCTACGCTGAGAAAGGCTGGTCATTTTTTTTGGTAAAGTCACTTATTTTTCAGGTTACTTGCTTAGACTTCTGTCACGCCAAACAGGCGAGTGCTGTGTTGTGTTTTGGCTGGCGTTTGACTGATGATCGCATCATGAGCCCCGAAGACTCACCAAAGCTTTTTCACATGCTACCACCACAAGTTACGTTAGACGGTGGCAGTTGAGTTCCACATGGCAGACATGGTTGTTTTTGTTTTGAAGGAACGTGGGAGGACGAGGCTGCCCAAGACGTCCGTTAGGGCGAGACATTAGAGTGCATAAAAGGATCGCTGCAGGCCTCAGGTGATTAGCGTGTGTGATTGGCGTTGAAAGGCATTTACCGGCATATGCCGATCACGTGGTATTTTGCAGAAATCGTACGATACTGATCGGTGGCCGATCGATCTAAGGATCCATAGTCTTTATGCTTCACTGATTAAGCATTTGTTTGGCGGTCCTTGAATGCACCATAGTTGCAGCTAGACGCTATGGCGTAACGCCGATTCCATCTGTTTGTCAATCATCTGACATTATCATTCTTTAGTGGTGAGGCGACCAGTCCAGGGTGTACCCCGCCTCTCGACCGAAGTCAGCTGGGATAGGCTCCAGCATCCCCGCGACCTTAATGAGGATAAGCGGTATAGAAAATGAACGAATGAATGAATGTTTCGGAATGTAAAAAAAAAAAAAAGGCGGGGTCAAATGAAATTACACGCAGCGCCGTGAAGGAAAGTCGGTTGGCAGGGAGACAAGAAAACAAACACGGAAGAGAAGAACAACCTAACATCAGTTGGTCGATGGTGGCAGACTGTACATTTGCCATGAATGCCCAGCGTGACATCAGACCTTCTTGCAAACCCGAGAACTGATAGCTTGCAAATCAACCAAAGGCTTATTATTATTTATACGTGTACTTTGGGTACGCTAAGTTGCCGTTATGTTATTATCTGCGTTATGTTATTATCTGCGTTATGTTATTATCTGCGTTATGTTATGTTATTATCTGCGTTATGTTATTATCTGCGTTTTCACTTACATTTGAACGTCCCCGTTTTGCGCTAATGAATATGGAGGTGGTTTTCCAGCGGAGTTGTTCTTAATTAATACGATCTTGCCCTTTGCTTGTACTCGCACTGCTGGTTGACAAGGAACTAATAGAATGCATATTCTTTATTTAATTGTCTTTGCTTTTCTTTTCCTGACAAAGCAATTGCTGTAATATGGAGGGATATGTTTTCCTATGTTCTCTCCTGCTTTACATGTTCTGAACATGGATTGCACGCCGAGATCCAGTCATGTCCAATCGTTTCTCAAAGCTACCAGAGCTCTCCAACAGCCATTTCAACATTTTGGAATCCCAACAGACCTGGAAGAGGCGACCCTCTTCCGACCCACTGCCATCCATGCCTTCAGTAGTTTATCGTAGCGATGTACCACAAAGTAGGATTACTTATTCATAAACGGATTGTTTTTATAGTTAGAGCATAGAAAGCCTGTTTAAGATGCTCTAAATACGTTTTTCACATAACTAGAGCCCTCAACAATGCAGTTACATCACTGACATCTATTGAGCTGTGTAAAATAGTACATTTTATAAAAGCCTTTGACAGCGTCTTCTGACTGCCTTATATTAAAAAATATATATATGAGTGTAGAATTAAAATATCTATTAACCCCTTCCCATCATGCGTTGCTTTCCGGCGCAGCAGCCCAGTCAACTGCATTGAGTGGGAAGGAGCCTCCCTCTGGTGGACGCAGGCATCCGAATGAATCGTTGCAGCTGAATGGACAGCTTTGCTAGGAGGCAATGCATGATGGGAAGCAGTTAAAATTAGCCTTCTTTTTAAGATGACACCGTGAGTCAGACTGTTGACCCTCTGCAATTTCCGATAATAAATAAAGAGCTACCTGGTCCTCACAGACCTGTGCGCGCCACAAAATGCCATTTTATGTGCAGATTACTGTATATGTGAACAAGTCTGTTCTCCCGTAAACATTACGGTATTTGTCAATTCAATCATACTTTCACATTCAGACTTGTCGTCTTGCCTTTTTAAAAAGATGTTTTCCATTAAAATAACATTGTGACAAACAACCCGTAGTGTGTCTGAGTGTTTTGAATAATGCGAGCGATACACGCTGCAAGCCGGCGATGCAGCAACGGATACCGGAAGATGTTTAGATGATGAACATTACACAATGAGCTTTTCACCTTTTCATTTTTTATTTTTCATTTTAATAATAATTAAAGCTGTTCACCAAAAATTTAATGTTGTTCACTCACAGTATCAAAAAATTAACCGAACCATTACCTTAAACCCAAACTATTAGTTGTAATTTTTATTGTAATATTATTAGTTTATTTCCACTAAATTTTAACTTTATTTCAAATTCATTTTCCCCAGCCCAATATTCCCAAAATGACAACTTTATATTGTTTTGTTTGTTTCTTATTATTGGGACCTCATTCTTTCATCCATTTTTTATGCCGCTTATCTTCATTAGGGTCGCGGGTATGCCGGAGCCTATCCCAGCTGGCTTTGGGTGAGAGGCGGGGTACACCCTGGACTGGTTGCCATTAAATCGCAGGGCAATTATTGGGACCTTTTAAAAATAAAAACAAAGTCATTTTCTAAAATTACATTGTTTTTACTCATAATGTTACAAATGTATTCTCGTAAAATTGTGACTTTTTTCTTATAACAATTTGGATTTTCTACTCGTACAGTTACAGCCTTTTTTTTGCTGCTGTTTTTTTAATAATTTTTTTCAACTTTTCACGTAATTATGACTTTATTCCTGTAATATTTTGACTTTATTCTCCTTTTCTTCAGCTTTTCTTTGTTAAATTGTATTTTTCGGCACATGAATCACTCAAAACACCCCTGTTGTAAAGCAAGATATGTTACATATATTTTAAGAAAAATCTACATTAAAATAAATTCATGTTGTGGTGTTTAAAAACTTTGGAGAGCCGTATATGGTCATCAAAAGAGCCGCATCTGGCTCCCGAGCCATAGCTTTTCTACCCCTGGACTAAACTGGGATGCTGGTGTACCATTACAGCTCTACTGAATATGTATCATACAAAATTTGAAGCATGCGAAAGACAAACCCCAGAAGATGGTTTGATCATTGGTTGGTAGAGAACATCTTGCACTGCCCTGAAGAGGATCCGTTTAAAATGGCACTTGGTCTCAACCAACGCCGCTTGTGATCTTAACTACCTCCACCATCGTGAGTGAGATATCCCCGGTAATCCAAAACATTGTTTCCTCGACATCAAACGGTGAACTCGGAGACCTGGAGGAAGTTCTGTGGAAAATTGTGTCTGCGAGAGAGCTGAAGAGGATATACCTTTGATCTTCACTACCTGTGGCATCTTGTCTCTAAAATCATGTGGGACAAAAACTCCCTGAGCGTTTCCCGGGATACTGACTCACCGTCTGTATGCTGAGAGTGTGCGGGTAACAGCAGCAGTGTGGTTTTGCTGGATTGGACGGGCCACGGTTGCCGAATCCTGAGTAAGAAGAGTAGCTATCGGTTGTCTTAGACGTCTTTAGATGATATCATCGGCTAATTTCCATATTTCAATTTCACGTCGTGGGAAAAAAAGCATAGTCTTGTAAAAGACAAAAAAGTGAATAATAACACCTTAATTATGTTTGGCATCACAAACAAACTCGATTCCTGGTTTGTTAAACTTAAAACTGTCAACATAAAATAATTTAAACATTTCAACTCGGCCAGCTCCTCTCAAAGTCTTTTTTGTTTTCTTAGTCACTCGCCATTTTTCAGTTGTTCTCAGCCACTGACTGCTAAATAACCAAGTCCGAATGAGGTTTGAGTGTAATTCCATTCAATTTTCCTCCGCTTATCCGGGTCCGGGTCGCGGAGTAAGCAGTTTCTGTAGGGAAGTCCAGACTTCCCGGTCTCCGGCGACCTCTTCCAGCTCCACCGGGAGGACACCAAGGCGTTCCCAGGCCACCTGTGAGACATAGTCCCTCCAGCGTGTCCTAGGTCTTCCCCGGGCCCTTCTGCCGGCTGGGCATGCCTGGAACACCTCACCAGGGAGGCATCCGGACTAGATGCCCGATCCACCTCAACTGGCTCCTCTCGATGTGAAGGAGCAGGCCGAGCTCCTCACCCCATCTGTTAGGGTGAGTCCAGCCACCCTACGGAGGAAACTCATTTCCGCCGCTTGTATCCGCAATCTCGTTCTTTTGATCATGACCCATAACTCATGACCATAGGTGAGGGTGGGAACGTAGATCAATCAGCTCAGCGACGGTCCAGTACAGCGACCGCATTACTGCAGACGCTGTTTGAGTGGAATGAGAAGTAATTTATTGAAGATTAAGAAACATTTACTTTTAACATCCTGCTCTGTAAAAGGAGAAGATCCACCTCGGACGGCATCACGTCTCAAGCATGCATGATACGTGGATGTAATGAGCTCCACTATGCTCACAGTGTGACGGCGTGTGCACCTACTGCTGCTCACAGAGATCCTACTGTAGAACAGTGGTTCCCAAACTTTTTTTGCTGTGCCCCCCTTTTGGAGATAAAATTATTTTCAGCCCGGATAGCACGGATACACTACTAGACTTAATAAGAGTGTTGGTGGAACACTCGCGCTAAGTCAGTAGAGAACCCAAAGCGGCAAAAAAAATCCATAAAGAAGGTGCTTCGTTATTAAAGCCGCAGGGTTCCAAGGGAGAGAAAAAAGTAGCAGCTTGTAGTACGAAAAATAGGGTAATAATGAAAAGTGCATGGTAGTCCTGCACACCCCCTGTCATATTCTCGGGCTCCCCCTAGGCGGGGCGCGCCCACCAGTTTGAAAACCACTGCTGTAGAACAACACAATTTCACATTTTAGTCCCCAAACACCAGAAAACTCTTCAACGGCGCCGGGAAAAGTCGCTAGATTTGTCGCTAGTTGCTTTTGAGAGAGAAAATCCATCCTTTTGCAGCAGACCTCCAATATCTTGTCTCTTTTCATGCACAGCATAGGACACTCATAACAAAATCATCGGATTAGGGCACACATGTGAAGGCTCGGCTGCAGGAGATCATCCATCTTTTTGTAGCAGACCTCCAATATCTTGTCTCTTTTAATGCACAGCATAGGACACTAACAATAAAAGGACAGGATTAGGGCAGAAACAAAAGAGCCATGCGGCTCAGAAATCCAAAAACTCTTTAACTGATCCTCTGAAGGCGACAGTCATAACTAGTGTGGTTGTCCTAATATTCTGTGTTTTATTCATGACTTTTATGTGTTCTGTTCTAAGACCCGACTCATGCCAAAACTGGACTTGCATCACAGTCTAGGAACTGAACAAGGGGTTATTTATAAAACTGTCTTCAAAGACGACCATTACCGGTCCCCTGGTTTAGGGTACAGACTAAAAGGACTAAAATTAGAGCGTTGTAAGAAAGTCGCAAGGAACGTTCCTTGTAATTGTGAGGGGAATAAGCGCCTCATCCGTGGGGGAAAACATCAAATGCAGACATGATACCATGTAAGCTCAAGAGGCCTGCTCGTGCCAAGAATAGCACACTTAACTTTAGTAGTTCCCGATTTAAAAGTATGTTCAAACCTGCACACAAAATGACTGATACGCAGCCATCCCCAACACCCACCCAGTCTTTTAAACCGACGAACGCCCCGCCACCCCCAGGAAAAGGGCTATTTTTAGCTATCCCCCCCGCACCCCTCCGCGGGGGAAAGCCAAATTATCCTCAGCCGGTATACCATCGAACTCTTAGGTATTGTTGAGGTGGGCTATTTCTGGCCACATCGCTCCAGGATTGCCTGCCAACAATCAAAGCCACATTGTGTGGCGGCGGCGTCAACCGGGTGAAAACATGACAGTTAACGGAGGACAATAATGAGACACCAGTGCTTTTTAAAGCGCCTCCTTCCCGCCATCTACGCGTCTGTGCTAATGACAATGAGGCAAGGTAATACGGTGACACAGCGTCGGGAGCGCTGATGGATGTGGGTATGCATTATGTGTTTATGCTCACGTACATATTTTCATTTCAAAGAGGGCTGGGGTGGTGGGGGGGAAACATATGCATGAGATGAGCACTGCGTTTGGAAAGTGGGTCACCGCTGCTAGATGTTGATAGTTCCACTTTGCCCCCCAGTGGCTCGCAGACTCGGTGCAGACAGAGCATCTCATTATCGGCGTCTTCAGGCTGTTGACAATCTTCCGCCGACCGCGCACATGCCGCCGACGTTTGGCGTGCGCTTTCCACGGACCTGTTGGTACACGGCGCTAGAACGCAGTCCGGGTTTGGATCATTGGGTTTGTCACAGTTGCAGGCCTTTTGTCGTTTGTTTCTTTTCCACGTCCTTCTCAGCCGCTGAGATGGATGACTCGGGGTAATTTTACGAGACATCCCTTTTTAGATGTGTTCATTCATTCATTCATTTTCTATACCGCTTATCCTCATTAGGGTCACGGGGATGCTGGAGCCTATCCCAGCTGTCTTTGGGCGAGAGGCGGGGTACACCCTGGACTGGTCGCCAGTCAATCGCAGGGCACATATAGACAAACAATCATTCACACTCACATTCATACCTATGGACAATTTAGAGTCTCCAATTAACCTAACATGCATGTTTTTGGAATGTGGGAGGAAACCGGAGTACCCGGAGAAAACCCACACACGCACTGGGAGAACATGCAAACTCCACACAGCGATGCCCAACGGAGATTTGAACCCAGCTCTTCCAGATCTCCTGACTGTGTGGCCAATGTGCTAACCACTCAGCCACCGTGCGGCCCTTTTTAGATGTATGGAAAGGATATTTTCTATACACAGTAGATGTTACGAATGAACTAAATGGTGTCGTTTGTTTGCCTTGCCAGTTGAAGCAAGGTGGAAAGGAGCAGAACGTAGCAATGCAAAACAAAGTGACAAGAAAACTTCCTGGAAATACATGCGAGTGAAGTATTTCTAGGGTCCCTTGAAAAACAAAATTAAATAAATTATATTGCAGTCCTGATGAATGATAATTATAATAAATAATAATGAATAGAATATAAACAAATACATCAGAACAAAGTTGGATTGTGGGTGAGTACAGACAATGTGCTCACAAGGGAATGAAAAATTGGTGATAAGGTGATAGTGATTAGATCAGGGGTCACCAACGCTAACCTTGTTCTTTTATTGTTAGTGTCCTATGCTGTGCATTAAAAGAGACAAGATATAGGAGGCCAGCTGCAAGAATGTGGATTATCTTCTGCAGTCGAGCCGCCACTTGTCTGCCCTAATCTGATGATGTTGTTTGGTGAGTGTCCTATGCTGTGCATCAAAAGAGACAATACTGTATATTGGAGGTCTGCTGCGAGAAGGTGGATGATCTCACATAACATAACATAAACATTATATTGAGACACTTTGATCTAATTAAAGACATCTTATTTGAACCTACTAAATGATGACATTCACGATTTTGTTGTGATACTCATGTGATTGTGGCCAAAATTTCCATCTTAACAACATAAAAAGGGCATCACAAAACAGAGCAGTGAATCGTGCATTTGCATTCCTGAGCATGTATGGATAAAATAAGATATAATTTGTGATCTGTGTGTTTTGAAAATACTCGTTTTGCATCTAAGCTGTTTAATTAGTATAAACACATCCCATCATGAAGTTTTGTTTTGTTTTTTTACCCCCAGATGATTAGACTGCAGAAATGAACCACTAAAGAATTTGTGACTGGTGGGTAAGAACAAACACATAAAAAAGAAAATAATAATAAAAAAAACTATTCTTGGCGTTGTTTGTATTGTTGCTGTACGTTCTTAAAATAAAGGCACCACCACGGTGTGCATGAAAAGACACTTCTTTGGAGGACTTGAATGGATTTGATCTACAGTATATGCACACGGAAATTGTTCAGAGGATCATGTTCTCTTATTCATTATGGAAATAAGCAGGACATCATAGGCCTGTGCAGTTTTGTAGGCAAGCTATTTTGGTGCGAGACAAGAGAAGATGTTTTGATTATCTGCTACTTATTGTCAACGTCTCCATTTTTTGTGATTTGCAAGCGCCGTGTTGGGGGAGAAGAAAGGAGCCGCGTGTCTTGTGCGCCGTTTCGTACGTGCAAGCCAACACATAAAAGAAACCAGACACACAATCTCTCGCTGATTATATTCTATACAAAACGCACACGAGCATCTTATGACACATGGCCTTTGGAAGAAAACCCCCTGATTGTAATCGGGGTTCACACTGTCACATCACCGTATAACTTCACTAGCAAACATTTACAGTGAAAAAGGTGGTACAAAGAAAATAAAAATTGCTAATATTAGAGATGAATATGCCTTTTTCACCTCATTAAAATATTTCTGAGATATGTCCATAAAGTGTCATGACATGCTTTGGTCAGAAAACCCCAAGAACTAAGAAAACTACAATTCCCCTACTGGGGAAAAAGAAAGGGATTAGTGAAGTCAAAACCTGACAGGCCTTGGAGCAGTCGATGCAGGCTAACAATTATGGATATTGGCATAAAAGTATCGATTTATTTTTCGATTGATGACGTACTTTGCACAGCAGCAAGCTTGCTAGCTCAGCACCTTTGCAGTCTGGAATTATTTGTAATTATTCCAACTCATTCAATACCAAAGACGGATTTCAACGTCTTCTCCGTTTTTTGGTAGGAGGGGCAAAAAGAGGTGAACTGCTCACTAATTGATTTTAAGCAAAAAAAAATGGCCACAAGGGGGCAGAAGTGCATTTGATAAGCACTCGGCATGTGAACGTGAATGCAAAATAAGCATACATGACAGCAATGAGGAAGTGGAAGAGCGTGGAGGAGTGTGGCGTGCAGAAGGTTACGCATTGTAGGGACATTTTAATGCATGCACACACGTGCACACAAACATCAGTTCCAGATGTGAAAGCTGTTAATAAATCATGGTGTTATATTTGTAAATAAATTGTTATTTTGATGTAAAACAACACTTTTTTGTGGTCTTTACATTGCCACATTAGTGCGGCAGGGCTCTCCCTTAGAGATATGGTGAGAAGCACCGTCCCCTGGAAGAAATCTGGAGTAGAACCGCTCCTCCTCTGCATTGAGAGATGCCTTGTCTGACCAGTAGAAGGCCTCAGGGAAGACCAGGGACACGCTGGACTGTGTCTCAGCTGGCCTGGAAACGCCTCCGGAGCCGCCAGGAGGAGCTGGACGAATAATTGGGCTTCTGCCGCCGTGACCCGACCTGCACTGTTTCCAACTCCTCAGTAAGAAAACTAGCTATCGCCTGTCCTAAAAGTTGTTGATGGCTGATTTGGATATTATTTGCATGATGATGTAAGAGATCCTGTAGGAAAAAAGCAAAACCTAGTAGGGGAGAAAAAAGTGAGTAGAAAACTCTTAGTTTATTCATTTAAATTGGCCATCACTTCATAAAAATAAAATAATTGTAATATTGCACCGTATCTCAGCCAACTGCAGATCAATACGTGCTTTCACTTTTCAGTTCCCGAGTACCAGAAAACTGTCCAACAACGCCAGAAAAAGGAGCTAGATTTGTCGCTAGTCGCTATGGAGTAAATATGTCGGCAAGAGGTTTTGAAACGTCACCAGATATAGCAACAAAGTTGCCAAATCGGCAAAATTTATACGTAACGTGCATCTAACAGACAGATATGATACCGGTTCCGTGCAGTAAAGACAAGAGCATTACCTTTCCTGGCCAGCATCCAAGATATGAGTGGAGAAACTCGGTCCTGTCAGGCCACAAGCTGAGCAGCCTGTTTGATTTGTGACAAAGGCAGATAACATAAATTTATGCTAATAATACATTTTTTTCTGAGTAAAATACTTTGCCGTACCTCACGAGAGCTCAGGATTCACTTATTAACTGGGGTAGGTACCAGCTAACCCAGAACAGTACAAGTGGTATAGAAAATGGATGGGTGGATGATGAATGGTATGAGGATTTTTGGTGATGATTTGGTGATGGATGAGCGAGTACCCGTATCTGTACCTGGAGCGCGTGGGGCATAAACAGAAAGTGGGTGTGGTTTAACCAGAAATGGGTTGGCCTTAAATTGGTACATTAATTTAAGTGTGAAATTGACGTGGATTAATTACATCATTTGTAAATTCATTGTTTATTTGAAAACAATTTACAGAACAGCCTCAAAATTGAGATTCAGCTTGGTTATTTAATTATTTTTTAATAATCTGTGTGACGCAAACATCCCGTGATGGCAAACGAGCCTTGTTCAAAAGCACTGTGTTCGGTACCACGAGCAAATTTTTCCAACTGACTTTATATTACCAGCCAAAGTAGAAGGAAGCAGACGGAGTAAAAAAAACAGAGGCATTGCAAAATAGAGTAAAGCGGGCAGAGAGTCACTTTCTGCATTGTGTCTGTGTGTGAAAGAGGGAGAGGCCTGGCTCCTCTCTCTCTGGCTGTAGCGACTTTGTCTAAGGAGGGGAGGTCGCTGTGTGGGACCATCCGTCCATTTTCTTCCGCGTTCCCGAGGTCAAGCCACGGGGGCAGCGGCCTACACGGCAAAGCCCAGACGTCCCTCCCCCTGGCCACTTTGATCCCGAGGTGTTCTCAGGTCAGATGAGAGACATAGTCTCTCCAGCGTGTCCTGGGTCTTCCTCGAGGGCTCCTACCGGTCGGACGTGCCCTGAACACCTCCCCAGGAGGCGTCCGGGAGTCACCCAAACAAGATGCCCGTGGAAGAGCAACGGTTCTATTCCGATTCCCTACCCGGGTGACAGTGCTTCTCACCCTATCCCTAAAGGAGAGCCCAGCCGTTTGGCTTTGTCCTACTACTGAATGCATTCGTAGTTACCCAATTAGGATTTTCCTTTGTCACGATTACGGATACTGACGAGCTGTACTCGATTCCTGCTCGTACTCGGCAAAAATGCATGATCCGTAATGGATACTCATCTAAAACGAGTATCCGACTCGTCCCTATGCAAACAGCACCTACGGATGTTAGCTGCTTGTGTTTGTTGCTGAATAGCATGTGTCTTCCCGTTGCAAAGGTAGTGTTTTATTGATTTTACGGTGTGTTTTTGGACCCTTTCTGGGCAAGCGGGATAAAAAGAGAATGGTAAAAAAAAGGGGGTTATTCCGCTTAAGTGAGGTATGATGTGTACAAATGCAGGAGGGATCTGAGTCCACGTTTGTTCATCCCATTTTTAAAAAGTCATACTCGGACTGATTACGGTGTAAGTGTTTTTTTAAATCAGTTTTCATCCGACTTTATGCAAAAAAGTGTGGGTTTGCATTCCAAACGCTGCTGACACCTCTCTTGCACTGGACGATGCTGAAGAGCCTTCGCTCCTGCAGGTATTCCTGATGTGGGGCTGGTGATTGCACATGAACAAATCCTGCGACAGTATGACCGAGTCCCTCATCAGTAAAAAGGAGGAGGAAATCTAGGTCAGCCTGGTCGTAATACCGCACAGTTGGCAAGTCTGGCCCCCCTTTCTCGTATTGACGGTCTAGCTGATGTTCATCAAGCAAGCGCATTGTGATGCAATGTGACCGAATCAGGGAAGACTGTATATTAAATCCAGTAAATATTTGAAATCACAGAAAGTAGTAAGTGGGATCATCTTATTTTTATCACCTGAGCAGCACGATAAACGAGGGTTTAGTGTTCCATGTTGGGAGCTTTTTCCTGGAGAACACTGATAATGGCTTGCACCGGGGGCAGCAGGGTTGATTGCGGCACAATAAACAGTGATGTTTGTTGGAAGAGCTTGAGTCCATCCGGACAATATTTCATGTTGATAATAGCATTTCAGGACGCTCGGGTAAATAGAGTTGAATACTGCGGGTGACAGCAGGGAGTGACCTTATCAAACTGTGATAAACTGGAAATGGGAAACTGAAATCAAAATAACATCGTGGTGAGGCAGACGGGATCCATTTGCTGGTCTTTTCCAAGGCACCGTAAAGGTGGGGAAAAAACCCAAAACGTGGATCAGAATGGAAACAGCAAACCTGTTTAGGAATTTCTGAATGTGGTTTTAACACGATTAGAGCCTTGTAGGCATGAAATAACACCCCTAGTCACTTTACGCTCGGATTATTCATCGTTTAGACCACATTGAGCAACTCTTATGCTGCAGGGGACTCAAAGATGGTTTGTAAAATAGCAATGGAATTAATGAATGACATGTTTTGTATGAAATTCTATGGCAAATTTATTCCCAGCCCTTTCCTCCCCCCAAGCGTTTCACGGGTCTCGGACGCTGCGGCGACCGACTGTACGTCTACGAACAGCAACCTCGGTACTCCTCCAAGGAAAAAATAAGCTGCAAAAATGTGTGGCTGGAATAAGCGCATGATAATGTCTACGAAGCTTTACAAAGTTTTGACTGCAGCCATTTTGACATAAAACAGCATATTTACTGGTGGGCAGATAAGAAACACGAGGGACGATAAAACCAGAGGAACCCTTGACCGGATTGTTGTGCAGATATGGGATGTAAAAACACAAAAGAGAACAAAATGATGATAAGAATGGTTATGTTACCATTTGGTGAAAGCTAATATAGGAAACTGCAATGAATGTCAGCATTCTATAAATATATTATTACATTTTGGGAAATATATAGCACAGTAAACAGAAACAAGTAGAATTGATAAATCCATCAAATATTTTTATGATGAATTTACAATATATATTCGGGATGTCTGATATCGGCTTTTTGCCGGGTTAGGTGTTGTTGTAGCCACTTAGCTGTTGCTGAAGTGTTGTTTTTGTCGTCGTAGAGTTGAACTGATTGGGGCTCCTACCTTGACTCCTGTCGTGTCATGAATCGCATCTCCACATTTGGTGACCCTCCACGTGGGTAGGCATGTCGACTGACAACAGTGACGACAACACGGCCGTACCGGCGCCGTTACAAGCTGATGAGACAATTAACGTCGGTGCTGTCTAAACCATTGAAACCCAGTTCTGACTGCGAGGAATAACACAGGACGTGACAAAGTATTGTTAGTAAAGTAAATATTCGTATTTTGTTCATATCTTCTTTTTTTCCTTTCGGCTTATCCCGTTAGGGGTCGCCACAGCGAATCAATTGCCTCCATCTAACTCTGTCTTCTGTATCCTCTTCTCTTGCGCCAACTACCTTCATGTCCTCTTTCACTACATCCATAAACCTCCTCTTTGGTCTTCCTCTAGGCCTCCTGCCTGGCAATTCAAAACTCAGCATCCTTCTACCAATATATTCACTATCTCTCCTCTGGACATGTCCGAACCATCTCAGTCTGGCCTCTCTGACTTTATCTCCAAAACCTCTAACATGTGCTGTCCCTCTGATGTGCTCATTCCTGATCCTGTCCATCCTGGTCACACCCAAAGAGAACCTCAGCATCTTCATCTCTGCTACCTCCAGCTCTGCCTCCTGTCTTTTCCTCAGCGGCACTGTCTCTAAACCAAACAACATCGCTGGTCTCACCACAGTTTTGTACACCTTTCCTTTCATTTTAGCTGAAACTCTTCTATCACACATCACACCCGACAGTTTTCTCCACCCATTCCAGCCTCCCTGCACACGCTTCTTCACCTCTTTTCCACACTCTCCATTGCTCTGGACTGTTGACCCTAGTTTCAAGTTTCCAATATCTTGTCTCTTTTAATGCACAGCATAGAAAATAACTAAATCATCATATTAGGGCAGACAAGTGGCGGCTCGGCTGCAGGAGATCATCCACCTTCTCGCAGCAGACCACCAAAATCTTGTCTCTTATAATGCACAGCATAGGGAACTTGGCCGAGAGTGGTGGGTTGCTAGAGTGCAGTTTGGACACATTCTATCCAAACTATTATTAACATCAACACTAATAATCAATATATTTATGAATCAAAATTATCCTGTATGCATATATATGTATATATATAGTGTGCATTAAATCCAGTAATTAGTATAACACATGATTGATTGATACACGTTAGTATGGTGTATTAGTCTTGGTATAGGGTTAATATTTGGTTTATATATTGCAACGATGACCAGTATGGGAGACCATTTAAATTCAATTTTTTAAATAATTTTTCCTTATATTTTTTCTAACCCAGTTTTTTAAATCCCATTTTTACGCCAATATCGGACCGATAATATCAGCCCACTGATATCATTCGACATCCCTACTATATGTAGATGTAGAAAAGTGATGTGCCGTAGGGTCCATGGCTGGTGAAGCCACCTTTCATTTGTACAAGAACGGTTCTGATACTTTGTAGTAAAAGTTTCATCACCATGAGCTTGTATATATAAAATCCTCCATTATGACAGTCATTAAATTCATTAAGAAGAGCATAAACATATCTTCAATGCATTTGACTTGTTGCTGCTGCTTATAATAAAAACAAGATTCGACAAGCACCTTCCAGCTCACGCGTGCTCCGCCACTCAGGATGAAGGCAGTACTGCAAGCGCCTCCCTTGTGATATATCTCTGTATTTTATTGATCGATGTGCAGGAATAATGATGTCACACTTAAAAACATGAAAAACATTTCACATACTGTAGAAAGTCACGGTGTATAATAAAAGTGCTTGCAACTTTATATTTTTGGCGACATGCTGACAAACAGAAACTGGCACTGCATTCTTGTGTTAGGTTTCTACCCTGTATTTCATCAACAAAGGTGCAAGTTTAAGATTAGGATTACATCCGAAGATGTTACAAATGATGCATAATACACAATATACAGAAAACACATTTATAGTACAATGGGCATCATGTATCAAGGCTCCGCCTCCTCTGCCTCCCCTGACCAATGAAATCCACCACACCAGTAGGGGCGAAGACAACTGAGTCATCTGGGCTTGCCAACGAGGGTGTCCCTAATTTATTTTTCAGGGAGTTGGCAACCCTCCGAATAGCCCAACCAAAGTTGAGCTGCGATCGCAGGAGTTTGTCTAATTGAGCGGCAAGACACACACCTCCAGGCTGTGACATTAGTATTCATAAAGAAACGGACAGTAATTTCTCCCTAATTGGGTCTTAATGGTACCTGATCACTCAAATACACAAACACGAAAGAGCGCACACACAAACACACATTCTGTCTCTGAGACCCAAAGCATGAATATAAATTCATTCTGTCTGCGTCTCTGGGCAACAACTAAGGTCAGGACAAATTGAGTCTTTGCAGCGGTGAGTAAATTGTAAATTAGAAAGATGATTGTCTATGGAGACAGATCCACTCAGAATAAGATAAGGGGACCAGAATGTATACGGTGTCTCTCTTGCACGCTCCCACCAACACAGACGTGGGCTTATATACATAAAAGGTTCATGACTGTGTAACAGCCGCCCACCCTAACAAACAAAGGTTGTCTTGAAGTCACTGCACTGCTGACTTGTAAAGGCAGAAACAGAAAGCAATCACAGCGTGCAAATTGGACAAATGGTCGTGTTCGTGGAGCTTTACAGGCATCACTGTCACAATGCATTTGCAGCCATTTCGTTCCTGGTGATGTACATCAAAGCCTGACTGTACGTGTCAAATCACAGCGCCGGTAGAGATGCTCAAAAGCACGCCAAAACGGCTATCAAACGTACCAACTCAGTTCCTTTGTCAATTCTATTGGAAGGAATGGGAATTGTTCAAAGTCATACCAGTCAAAAAGATATGATGACACCGTCAATTATGTTTTGTTTAGGTTGTCATTCACTCATTTTTCACAGTGTATCCTATTCAGGGTTATGCTTAAACTGGGGCTTGTCCAGGCTGACGCTGGGCAGGTAACCTAGCAGATTGCTCAGAGTAAACCCACGGGAAGAACATGCAAACGCCACAGTGAGGTCTGAGCACGTATTCAGACTCAGAGCCACCTCATTATGAGCACAGACATGCACAAACCCCCAACATTTCTAAAGTATTAAAACAAGGGCTGTCAAACGATTAACTTTTGTATTCAGAGTTTTTGAATTAATTATGATTAATCACGGGCCACACATTGCACATTGGCCACACAGTCAGGAGATCTGGAAGACCTGGGTTCAAATCTCCGTTGGGCATCTCTGTGTGGAGTTTGCATGTTCTCCCCGTGCGTGTGTGGGTTTTCTCCGGGTACTCCGGTTTCCTCCCACATTCCAAAAACATGCATGTTAGGTTAATTGGCGACTCTAAATTGTCCATAGGTATGAATGTGAGTGTGAATGGTTGTTTGTCTATATGTGCCCTGCGATTGACTGGCGACCAGTCCAGGGTGTACCCCGCCTCTCGCCCAAAGCCAGCTGGGATAGGCTCCAGCATCCCCGTGACCCTAATGAGGATAAGCGGTACAGAAAATGAATGAATGAATGAATGATTAATCACCATTTGCGACTATGTCTAAAATATGCCTATTTTACTGTATTTTATGAGCAAAAACAAATTGCAGAACAGAACAATATATATACAGTATTTCAATGCATTAACAGCTTCAAATGAACTGAAAACGTATTTAATGAGATAAATGAGTTTCCGCTGTTAACGCATTATTTTTGATAGCCCTAATTTCTCCTTGCAATGCTATTTTCAGACTACCATATGTCTTAATCCATTAGCGCAATCAAAACAATTCCAAATGATTCGGAAACTCGAGGCTGTGGGCTTTCCAAGGATGTAGATGCCATTACAGTAACCCAAGGGACTGCCTGACCTCGGTTCCAAGAAGACTCGTCTGGGATACAAAGCAGAGTGGGGGTTTGTTTACAAATGAGCCTGCGTGTCAAAGAGAGACGGAGATGCAATCTTCCTGACGAAAAGGTAAGATTTAATTGATGTTTTTCTTAGCATTGATTTTTTTTTTTTTTACAGCATGATATTTGTTTAATATATGATGTATTTAGTGCATACATTTTTAGAAATATGAACTCCTTGACTATTTAGCAGCATCCCGCCCGGCCCCTAACCAGCTGCAAAGCACAGTCCCAGCAGATGTCAGTGTTACTCAAGCTATTACAAAGTCAACGATTAATGCTCCAGCTGAGCAGACAGCAGCTCCTTTATTGGCACGTGTGCTAATGTCATTTCCGTAGCCTAAACTGCTGACTGACTGTAAAGTCAACATGTCAAGTATGCACACGAGTGCTTGATGAGCAAACACTTTAAAGCTGCAAGGGAGCAGGAACAAGCTGCACAACTGCAGCAAGAGAGGTAATGGCCTGTAGCATGTTTAGGGTCCCGCTACCAGGGTGAGCCAATTAAAGATGTTTGTTTTGATGCTGTAAGTCAAGACAAGGAAATACTTCAATGAGCACATATAACTGGAATGTCACTTAATAGAGCACAGACCTCCTTCAAGGGTGAATTGTTTACAATACCAAAGTGTATTTGTGTTTCTTTGTTACATAGCAGGTTACGTTCATGGAGGATGCCCGACTGGGGGATGGGGTATGGGCATCTTCACCACCAAGCTCAACCAAAATTTTGTGCAATGATATTCTCGGACTGGCTGGCTTCAGGTGCATCAACAACAACATGAAATGTGGTTTGGCCGAGGATCAAAGCGCCATCCATCATTTGATGAGCTGTCATGTCAGAACAGAGGTGTTCCTTCACTGGCTATGTTGCCAATTTGTTGCAATATAATTAATTTTGGGGATTGAGAAGCGCATAATTACCACCCAGGCATGAAAGTGATACTGGGTGTAGGAGGTTTTTGTTTAAAAAAACTTCACGTGTTGTGTATAAGCAGCTAGTAGAACATAGACTTTTTAATCAACACTGACGCAGAGCAAAATAGTTCAACAAAGGGAAAGTACAAAACAAACAAGAGCCATTCAAACAAATCTAACTCCATTAAAATAACACTAAGCACTGTGGACAATAAATAATAGCTTCAGATGAACAGAAAAACTTGTGTGGCCACAAACAGTAAACTGGCAAGGAGCAACGAGGCACTACAGGAAGATAACAAATACTCAATACGAGTAGTCATCCCGGAATAAGACAAAGGTAACACAACACTGTCTTCCTGCTTCAACCGGGGTACCTAAAAGCACCTCGAGTCACGGAAGGGCTGCAGGTGTGCCCCGTTATTCCGCGCAGCACCTGAAGCCACAACATTTAGAACGACAACACACAGCACGGCAACGGGAACGGAGGAAAACACAAATTCAGAGCGTGAAACCTGAAAAGCTTTGAATACAAACTAAATGCAGATGAGAGCTTTTGCTTTAGACAGATCATTCGGGTAGACGTGTGAATGAGAAGCAATCAAGCTGTGACATGCACACAAAATTGGGCCACTGTTACCCGAAAAACATTTGTGTCAATGTACTGTCTTTTCCTCGTAGAACATCAGCAATCCTTCCTTCCCGAGCTGCATCACTAATTTGACTAAATAAACGATTCACGCGCTCAACCCGTGAGTTTCAATGTATGTATTCTTGGCCCAAATTAAGCATTTTCAATCATAAAAAATGCTAAATGTACTAAAATATGATTATAGGGCGTTTAGAAGATGTTATATGTAGGGTAATATCTGTTAGGCTGTTTGCCTTAAAAGCGCTGTGTGCGCAGAGGCAGGGCCTGTGCAGTTACAGAACTGTGAAGAGTGCCTGTGATTGGCGTGAGTTGTGGCTGACAGCAACTCCTGTGTGAATGTCCCCTCCATGTGATGAGCCGCTGCTCCTCTGCATTGAGAGGAGCCAGATGAGGTGGCACCGGCATCTGGTAAGATGCCTCCCGGACGCCTCCCTGGGGAGGTGTTCAGGGCACGTCTGACCGGTAGGAGGCCTCGAGGAAGACCCAGGACTCATTGGAGAGACTATGTCTTTCATCTGGCCTAGGAATCCCTTGGGATTCGCCGGGAAGGGCTGGTTGAAGTGGCCGAAGAGAGGGAAGTCTGGGCTTCCCTGCTTAGGGCGCTGCTTCCGCGACCCGACCTCGGATAAGCGGAAGAAAATGGATGGATGGATGGAAATGCCTTCGCCTGTTTTCGTATTTCACCGGTAAGGCCAAGTGTTCCCATACCGGAGACTTTGACCGAAGGGGGTCGACATGCTCAGGGTTCTCCTTGGCACTATCGCGAGCCATGACTCCCTCTAGTCAAATAGTAAGAATAACAATCATGAACGGAATTTATCCTGCACTGTTCTAGACAACCGAAACCCCGGTCAAACAGTGGTGGTGGCAACAGTAGCCCTGGGGCATGCTGGCGGAAACGCGGCCTCGCCAACCACCGCCAAACACCAGTGTGGTCTGCACTGGAGGCAAGGTGGATGAAGGACACAGCAGCAGTGACTGGGTTGTAGGAGGTTGGGTTCAAACGGCCAACCCTGTGGTTACTGGATGACCCACTTCACATCAGGCCATCACTTCACCGCCATCCAAGGCTGGCTGTACGGCAGGGGAAATTGGTACACCTCCATAACGAATCGAAGGTTCTGTACATGAAAAACAGGATTTCAAATACTGTTACATCCGTAGTCGGTTCACATTGATCAATGGGAATACTGTGCACGTGTGATCTCATGTGATCAACCGTAGAGCGACGTTGGCAAATTCTTTGTAATGTATCACAGAGAAAAAGATCAACTTGTGCATGAAAGTGTGCATGAAAACATTCATTAGCAACGCCTGATGTAATCGATTACCGCTGTTAGGTGCATTAAGACACAGTGCTTCAGTAATACGAGAGAGATAAGTGTTAAGGGACATCGGTTTGCGAGCCAGGCACCAGAGCTTAATGACTTGGGTTGTTTTGCCCATCAGGGCCCGGCTACAAGATTGCATCTCCGGTGTGCACTCCATGACTCACTGACATAATATCGGAAGCAGATTGGAAATAGAATTTAAGTGGTTCACATCGCAATGCAGCGCTGCGGTCATAAAAGCGGAGACAAGCAGCCTGGAATGATGCTAATGAGCATAATTTTGCATGATGCATTATTATGCAAAATGCATTATTTTGCTTAAACATTATTATGCATTAATTTGTAATTTAACAAAATAATGTTTGTGCATTGTGTAATACAAGTGTTTGAAAAGATCTTGGACAAAGCCAAAACTCGCCCAAGTGTTCCTTTGTGTGTAACCAATCCAGAGGCGACAGAAAACGTCGGAGGGGTTGATCCAATAGTTGGGTAAATAAAAATGTATGAAATATACACAAACTGGAAATAGGACAACAAATATCGATGGTGTCATGTTACTTGTTTGGAGCAAATCGAGGGAATTCAATGATGTGATAAATCAGATATTTTCCAAGGTCTAAATCGGCGGCGTGTAAACCAGTTCCTGTGTGCACAGGTTAGTGGTCCAGGTTTAAAGCAGGGTTTGGTTAGAAAACCATTTCCCAAGCTTTGGACTTCTCGCAAATGGAAAGAGCACAGCATAACTGCAAACCTACCAAGACGTGTTCATCAACCTAAAACTATTGGCTGAACAAGGCGAGCCCTACGGTGAGTCTGAAGGGACTGCAGAGATCCCCAGCTCAGGTGGGCAAATCTGTCCACAGGACTGTTAGTCTGTAAACCTGTAACAAGAAGCAAGTCGATGATGACTGCACTTCAGTTTTGTCCTTCCTAAGCTTTAAAAAGAGTTCTTCCATCCAGGATTCAATATCTAATATGCACTTTTTAAAAAGTATCAGTTGGTAGCTCACCTTATAACCCTCTCCATCAAAACCCATTCCTTCCTCAGCATCCATCCAGGTTTCTGAGATTACTTCCATGCTTCGGATATCGCTTGCCAAACATGCTTCTGCTGTTGAAATCAATACCTGGTAGTGTATGAATGGTTTGCTAGTGAAATAAGTACGAGTCCAGGTCTCAAAATCCAGTTATTTGCTGAACACTGTATGATCCGTACATTGAAAGGTTTCCAATTCCCAACATTCTTGTCCAGCAATCTTTTGTATTGCGAAGTTGTTATGTAACAACACACACACAGTCACATGCTGAAGACTTAGTTCCATCAAACCTTATCATTCCCCCGACCAAAGAAAAATGACGGATGGATGGAAACTTAAACATCTGTCCAGTTCGTTCTTGTATGTTCATTCTCCATATTCACTCTTGGACATGAAGTAATTATGAACTTTATGAAGATTTTAGCGTTGGCGCTCCATGTGCCTTGAACTTTGCCCTTCTTCCTTAAGTTGTGTGCTTTGTTGGTTATGTCAGCGTTGCACTCTGTCGGAAGCTGATTTCAGATCCCTGCTTCCTCTGCACAGTTTTGTATGTTTGATTGCAGTGAGTAGGCCACCTGATGCTCTGTCGCAGCAACATGTGCTTGCCCTCCTTTGTCCTCGTCTGCCATGGCATGAGAACTCGTCGTTCGTGCTTGCGCTTCCTTTGTCGGATGAGCTGTCTTTTCATTCCCGTTCTTGACAGCTCGTCGCAGTGCCGTGTTTTCCTTTCCGACGTACTTGATGTCAGTCTGAATTGTGGTGATGTCATCTCACAGATCCTCAGATTTGTGGTTCCCTTCTTGTCTTTTTCAAGCCGATAAAAGCCTTTTCTTGCTTGTCCATTAAATGTTGTTGTTGCTTTTCTTGCTTTGCTCTCCCTGATGGTGGCCCTTTTCTGTGGTTAGATGCCTCTTTCCGTAATTCATGTATGCCTCTCTTGATGTCATCTGACATCTCTTTCCTGATTCCATATCTTCTTCAGTATCACCTTCTTCTCCTCTAAATTCGGAAGTAGAGCACAAAAAACCTGTTTATGGCTTTCTAAATACAGTTTTTTTTTACATATTGAAGCCCTGTAGACATGAAATACCACCCCATAGTCACCTTTATACACCTATTATTGTTACTCCACATGGCACGACTGTAATGCACAGGCTACAGGATCGTTGCAGGAGACAACCACTGCTAGCCTAGCAAGCTACCGAGCTAATTAGTTCGCCTCTCCAACTTACTTGTTTTCACCCTAAAAAACGGTTTGAAGCAGAACGGGGTTAAAGGACAAAGTAGGAATGCAAAAACCTACCACTTCCACATGGAATGTGAGAACATTTCACTCTATCATGCCAGACATGCCAATTGTCTGCGTTAATCGAGAAACAATAGAGCACTTTAAGTTTAAACCTAAATTATTCAGCTATTTAAACCCAATACATGAATCACATTTAACATTTCTTTATTTAACAATAAATGTCGGACAAATACATTCATATAATAGTAGTGGTAGTGTGCATTTTTTTTAATATTTGCGGGTCACACTGCATTTTTTATAATAACATTTTTATTATACTGACAAATAATGTCTAACATAATGTTGGAGATAGTTTTTACTGTATACCGTGCAGGTTTTTTTTTTTGTTCCCAAATGTCAGTTTGGTCGGGCCGATGAGACATAGCTTATCTGACCTTGATCCAGTCCTGGATTTTACTTCTAAACCTCCTGCCAGCCTGTGACAAGACCCCCTCCAACAGCTTAAAAGCAAGTCTCACTATGTCTAAAATAAGCCTTCTACTACACGTCACAAGAGCAGTAACCCTTTTCCTAAGGCATTCTAATCTACTGTGTCATCCTGACTGACTTTGCCCCATGGAAAGTGTTCCCTTTTAACAAATGTGACATCATCATTGTCCAGTCAAAGTCAGAACAGCACCAAACACAGCAGCCAGTGGCTGCATTGCCAAAGGCGAGATAACAGTAAATTAAACGTGACAGCTCAAAGAGAGAACAGGCCCCGCTGATGCAACCAAAATGAGAACAGAGGGACACCTTCTATTTTTATGCTGTAGTGATTTCACCGGATCTGCATTGAGAATACGAAAAGGCTGGAAACATAAATGGAACTTTGATTACACCTCAAAAAAAAAAGAGTACGCAGCCCCCCGGGGGACATGTGGGAAATTAATTTTGATGAGTAAAAAAAAATTAGAAAAATTGCAAGGGCAGTGTACTTCCAGTTCTTCCTTGTTCAGAACGAAAACAAAACAGACACAACAATGGAGCGGGAGAAGTTTATTGATGTTTACCTCGGAAATTGTCTTTTTTTTTTTCAAAATGATCCCCCACCCCCACCCCATAAAAAAATAGAGTAATCACATCCTTTTGTAAAGACTTGTAATTCTCTCCAAAAAGCCTTGGGGTCTGCATTTTCTGGAGTGAGCAACATCAGCTCTTGTTGACTAGATATTTAGCCTCCTGTGTGGTAGTGAATAATAGGTGAGTCAATCACGAGCTACAAGGGAACTCACGAGCTTGTCAACCCGTCGGAAATCATGGTGTCATCTAAAAAAAGAACACTAAAATCATCACACAGCAAAAGGAAGATAAGAAATATACAAGACAAGTACCAATAAACAAACCGTCTCTGTTGCTTCCCATCATGCAGTGCTTCCCAGAAAGTAGGCCGTTCAGCTACAATGACAGCCTGTGTCCACCAGGGGGAGAAGCTCTTTCATTGGCAGAAGTCAATTATGAGCTACAAGGGAACTCACGACCTTGTCAACCCGTCGATAATCGCATTGATGGAGGAGTTCATTATTTAACATAACCTTCTGACTCACGGTATCATCTAAGAAGGAACACTAAAATCAGCACACAGCAAAAGGAAGATAAGAAATATACAGACTATGCACCAATACACAAACTATCTTTACTGCTTCCCATCATGCATTGCTTCCTAGCAAGCAGTTCATTCAGCTGCAATGACTGCCTGCGTCCACTGGAGGGAGAAACTCATGTCGGTACTTGTCTCGTACACTGTATTTCTTAGCTACCTTTTGCGTGTTAAGTTCCTGTGTGATGATTTTGGCGTTCTTTCTTGATGACACCATTGGTCTGTTATGTTGTGCAATGACATCCTGCAATTTCCCGCGATGGGTTGACAAGCTCGTTGTGAGTTTTCCCCTAACTAATGATCGGATTCTGCCGAAGAAAAAGTTTTCTGTTCCTCACGGACTTGTGCGCGGCACAAAGTGTCGTTTTATGATGCCAACATGTGCGGTTTACACTCTACATGTACATTAGGTTGCCCGTTACTGCCCTACTGCAAACAATTAGCTCTCCCATGTCCCAACACTGCTGGTGATAAGTGATTGCAGCTATTGCGTGATTTTATTACCGTGAGTGAAGATAGCATATTCCACAGTGATGTTGACGGATGTCAGGAAAAAATATAAGCTGTCGTCAAGATGCGTTAGATTTACTGCTGCAATAATAAACATAGCAAGCAGAGACGCTCCAGTCATGTGGTGCCGAGGCATCCTAATCAAACACATTTTTTCCTTGTACAAATCATCTTCAGCTGTGGCTCCAAACCTTTTTACAGCCGCATAAAAAAAAGCCATTTGAGCTTAAGCCGTGTACCCCCTACTTGTGCACAATTTCAAAACATAGACCTTTTCAACCTAATTAACTTGAAAAAATGAACATAATTAATTGGTTGTTTATAATTGTATAATTTTGCATGGTCACATTTTGATAGTTTGACATGAACACTGAATAAGTAATCCTACGTATTTTTTTATTCCAGTCTGATGTTGGAATCCTTCAGTTTTTGAATGGGGACTCAATTTGTGCTGCCGCACGGTGGCTGAGTGGGTAGCATGATGACCTCAGAGTCAGGAGGTCCAGGGTTTGAATCTGCGTTGAGCATTTCTGTGTGGAGTTTGCATGTTCTCATTGCAAAAACATGCATGTTAGGTTAATTGGCGACTCTAAATTGTCCCTCGGTATGAATGTGAGTGTGAATGATTGTTTGTCTATATGTGCCCAGCGATTGACTGGCGACCAGTCCAGGGTGTACCACGCCTCTCGCCCAAAGTCAGCTGGGATAGGCTCCAGCATCCTCGTGACCCTAATCAGGATAAGCGGCATAGAAAATGAATGAATGAATGAATAAATGAATAAATGTGTGCTTCGCTTTTTTTTTTACACTCATAATATATATGTTTTAAATCCGCCTATTGTATCAGAAGTACAAAAATACATACAACTAACAATGGGTGCGTTTTCATACAGTCAAATAAGCCAATAACACTATAGAAAAACATGAGAAAAATATGAGCATATTCGGGATCCTATTCCCCTGGGGGTACGCGTACCCCACTTTGGAAACCTAAGATCTACACTAAGAATAATCCAGGAAGTCAGTTAGAATTATCATCATCGTTCGAAGCTCCTCTTCCACGTATGATTTATCGCTGCATCGACATGTGCTGAAAAGGCCACAAGACCACCTTCGTGTCAGACCAGGATGAAGTTGGCCCCCCAACCTGCGCAAAACACTGCTGAAATAGTCTCACTTGTTTGTGCTGCATTTGTGCTGTTTTGTGCAATTAAAATGAGCGTTTGTGCTACTTTTGTTTTTGAGTTATTACAGTTTCTTTTATAGGTCAACCAAAGGTCATGCAGCCCCCCATTTTCTCCAAATGAAACCAAAATAATCCCATTTGTTTGTGCTGTTTTGTGCAGTTAAAATGAACAATTGTGCTACTTTTGTTTTTGAGTTATTTAGTTTCTTTTATAGGTCAACCAAAGGTCATGCAGCCCCCCATTTTCTCCAAATGAAACCAAAATAATCCCATTTGTTTGTGCTGCATTTGTGCAATTATAATGAACAATTGTCCTACTTTTGTTTTTGAGATATTAACAATTAAAGTTTTGAGCTATTTTATAATCGGTCCGTCAACAAGCTCTGAACGAAACCAAAATAGTCTCATTTTGACCGTCCTTGTTTGTGCTATTGGGTTCAGTGGAAATCAAATTCCGTTCCGCTTTTGTTTTGGAGATATTACGCGTTTCTTAAAGGTAAACCAAAGGTCACGTAGCCCCCCGACATGGTCCAAATGAAACACGAGTGGTCTCATTTTGACCGTCTTTGTTTGTGCTACTAGATTCAGTTGAAACAATCATTTGTGCAGCGTTCATTTTGGAGTTATTACACATTTATTAAAGGTCAACTGAGGTTACACACTTGTCAACAAGCTCCGAATGAAACACGAATAATCTCATTTTGACCGTCCTTGTTTGTGCTACTAGATTCAGTTGAAACAATCATTTGTGCAGCGTTCGTTTTGGAGTTATTACACATTTATTAAAGGTCAACTGAGGTCACTCAGCCCATTGACATGCTCAGATTTAAACCATCTCATTTTTTTCTGTATTGTTTTGTGCGAATAAAATGAACATTTGTGCTGCCGTACTTTTTGAGGTAATAAACATTTAATAGTCCAGTGATTCCATTATCAGGTGACGTCATCATTCCAGACATGCTCAGAAGGAAACCCAAATAGTCTCATTTTTTCCGTCTTCATCTGTGCTTTGTGGTGCAAATAACATTTCTTTTAACCTGTGGTTGAACATATTTCTCCGACGAGGACGTCACATCCTACTGTACGACTCGGAAGTGATCCTGATGTTTTGCCGGGGCTCGTTTGTCGTGGCACCGGTGAGTAGCTTCGTTTATCTAACCAGACAATGTTCCTCACAATTCTGCAGTCTCAGCAAACAAAACACAAGGGTAGTTCCACTAGTTTCTACGGCCATTGCTGTCTTGCAGACTTCTGGCTTGTCTCTTCGTGGAACTGCTGTAGAAAAAGTCTTCCTGAGTCTCCCTGGCTCAGACCGGTCATGAGTCCATCTCAGTGTCCATCTTCATTAAAAAAGGAAGATGTAACAGGAAAAATAAGGTGTGCAGGGAAGGTCACTTATAGTTGCAGGCTGGGAGAACTTGTCTGTATTGACACTGACCCTGGCAGCCATCTGACAGCAACTCCAGCACAAAGGAGCGTCTTCCAAAATGAATTTCCCTTGTGTGAATTCTGAATCTGGTGCTCCAAAAGAAAAGACATTTACTTTGAGAGCAGTCATTGCTTTTCGGGAAGGCTTGACCAAAGACGCTCTTGGGCATTATGTGGCATTCTGCAAGAGGGCTGCATCGGTCCGGGAGATGTATGATGGCCTGGCAAGTGGAGTGAAAACAGCACCAGAAAAAAACACATGTTCTTTTATATACAAAAGACCGAATGCTTAAGTCTATATTTTTTGCTTACTTTATCAAATTTCTTACTCACCTTTTTCAAATGTTTACTTGTTATCTGATGTTCGATTTTGCATATAAAGTTAGTTCCAAATCATGCTGTCATCTTCAAATACTCGTGTAGATCTCTGCCTGGTAGAAGTTCTGTAGACACAAAGAAAGGAGAAAAGGCAAGAAAATAATAGGAACAGCAGGCGTGAAACAAGACAGTGCATCAGTTGTCTGGGGAATGAACCTGCCCGAACATTGAAAATAACATAACAAAGATGTCGTAGTAGTGTCACGTTTAAGAACGTTTTTTTTAGCAGCTTCTATGTACATGACACTTGGATCAGTATTCGCACATTAACACTGCTGTTACCAAAACTGCCAATGCAATACTCATGATTTAACACAAGAACTATTTGACCTGACATTCTTTTTTTGCCAGCCACACTACAATAAGACGAGTTCAGAAGCTACTCACCGGTGCCCCGACAGACGAGCCTCGCCCGGCAAAACATCAGGATCACTTCCGGGTCGTACAGTAGGATCTGACGTCATCGTCGGAGAAATATTTTCAACCACAGGTTAAAGGAAATGTTCCTTGCACAACAAAGCACAGATGAAGACGAAAAGAATGAGACTATTTGGGTTTCATTCTGAGCATGTCTGGAACGACACCTTACGTCACCTGATAATGGAATCACTGGACTATTAAATATTTAATAACTCAAAAAGTACGGCAGCACAAATGTTCATTTCATTCGCACAAAACAATACAGAAAAAATGAGACTATTGTGGTTTAACTCTGAGCATGTTAATGGGCTGAGTGACCTCAGTTGACCTTTACTAAATGTGTAAAAACTCCAAAACGAACACTGCACAAATCTTAATTTCAACAGCACAAAACTCTACTCAAGGAGACGAAAAAAATGAGACTATTTGAGCAGAGTTCTGCGCAGGTTGGGGGGGGCCACCTTCACACCTGTCACACACCTTTGATGGTTAATCTCTCCAAAACGGACGCTGCACAAATGATTGTTTCAACTCAACCTAGTAGCACAAACAAGGACGGTCAAAATGAGACCACTCGCGTTTAAACGTCAAGTGAGTGACCTCAGTTGACCTTTAATAAATGTGTAATAACTCCAAAACAGACGCTGCACAAATCTTTATTTTAACAGCACAACACTCCACTCAACTGGCTGAAAAAAACGAGACTAATTTGGTTTCATTCGGGGCATGTCGGGGAGGCTATGTGACCTTTGCGTGACCTTTAAGAAACACGTAATATCTCCAAAACGAAAGCAGCGCGAAATTTGATTTCAACTGAACCCAACAGCACAAACAAGGACGGTCAAAATGAGACTATTTTGGTTTCATTCGGAGCTTGTTGACGGTCCAATTATTCATTCATTCATTCATTTTCTGTACCGCTTATCCTCATTAGGGTCGCGGGTATGCTGGAGCCTATCCCAGCTGGCTTTGGGCGAGAGGCGGGGTACACCCTGGACTGGTCGCCAGTCAATCGCAGGGCACATATAGACAAACAAACATTCATACGGATGGACAATTTAGAGTCGCCAATTAACCTAACATGCATGTTTTTGGAATGTGGGAGGAAACCGGAGTACCCGGAGAAAACCCACACACGCACGGGGAGAACATGCAAACTCCACACAGAGATGCCCAACGGAGATTTGAACCCAGGTCTTCCAGACTGTGTGGCCAATGTGCTAACCACTCAGCCACCGTGCGGCCGGTCCAATTATGTAATAGCTTAAAACTTTCGGTGTTAATATCTCAAAAACAAAACAGCACAAACGCAGCACAAACAAATGAGACTAGTTGAGCAAAGTTTTGCGCAGGTTGGGGGTATTTCAGAACCCCCAACAGTTTTCATGCACTTCAAAGCCGACAGAGGGAGTGAATATTTACTTGTTAGAAGTATGCTGATCTGCATTCGGTCCCCACACCAATTCAGGAAAAGTGCTGTCACTTCCCGAGACTTGTTTATTTTTAGATTTGTGTCTGTTGCGATCTGTTTTCCCCCTGTTTTGCCCCTTGGGTGGATCTGTGAATAAGGAACATTCTTTCCATTTTTGGGAGGGATGTTGTTTTGTTGTTGCATGCATTTGTATAAGCATGGATTGTAAGGACACTCTGATATGATTGCAGACGAAAAAACCTTCTCACTACCCTGATTTCAAAAAAGCTTTCAAGTTATAACATGTGGAATAGAGGATCTTTGGGAATTGTCAACGGGACATGTGCACTGTCAATAAGCAACTTGGGAGCTTGGAAGACATTGGATTATGTGACATAATGCAAATAGGGGGGCCAAACAGCATTAACGAAACAAATATTGGTCAGTGTTTGGGGCCTTCCTGCCGGAGGACTCCAGGAAGTGGACAGTGAAATTGCAACTGAAGTAGACCGGTCCATATTTGAACATTTTTCATTTTCTAAATGGAATACATTATCATTGACTAAGAAACTGAATTGTCTAAATGATGACTTTGAATGTCCTGAATGAGCTGAATGCTTGATGTTGGAATGATTGGAAGAATTTTGTTGCATAAAATGTGGAATTACGGAAAATGTGGATATTTTATTTGGAAAATGTCAGTACCTGGCTAGGATATCCTGAGTGAGCTGAACATTTTAACATTGGAATGATTCGGTCGAAAGATGAGGACATTTCAGGGCTCGGGGTGGTGAACATGGAGCCTGTGGTATCTGATTTGGGGCAAAAGACCCCCCTGGATCAAAGTATGTACAGTACCTACCCATCTATCACTGAGTGGGGACTGAACTGCCTGCAAGTCAGTAGAATTCTAGAATTCTGTAGATAGGAGAGGTTATTGAACCAAGCAGATGCAGAATGTTTGGATTTTGGTCATAGAAAATATGAAAAGGTGGGACATTTTGGAATGCAAACAGAAAGCCTAGATTTTCCCAATGATCTGAACGTTTTAACATCAGTATGGATTGCATCCATTGAGAAACGTGGACGGAGGAAACGTGTAGGCTAAAGATAGTGTATTTTTATGTATTCATGATACAAAGAAAATGTATTCCAATGTCCATCCCTACTTAACTCCAGGCTAAATCCCGGAACCAGAACCCAAATGTCATTTTATTTTCCTCTCAAACTCCCTCACATTCTCCGCGTAATCTCTCTGAAGTTTGACTCACTTCAGCCTTTCCAAAACTTTTTCAAAGTTTGGAACCACCCACCGTAGAGTAAACCGCTATTCCGATACTACCGCTACTATAATATATCATTGGAAAAATCAGTTTTACCAATTTCTTAAAAATGATTATTAGTATTTGCAAAATCATCAACCAATGGATAAAAAACATAAACAAGTACTTGAGCCAACAAAAGAAAGTATAGTCTCTTGACTTTGGATGTCATGACATGTTGCGTACGTAACTCCTAAGTAAACAAATCCATTCATTGTGTGACAAATCTAACAAATGTACACAACTCAGCTAAACCTCCCAGATGATTTTCCGTGGGAAACAGTTGTCAGTGCAGCTCTAAGGTTTCCCCACAAACCGAAGAGCCACACGGGAAAAACAAAATAATGTCAACAGAGGCATACGGGAACACAGCGGAGAATAGAAAAGGTCTTACCTGGGAAAACAAGCACAGCAAACACCCAAGGTAGGAGGATGAAACACAGCGATTTACACATGATTCCCAAACAGCGTTGCTCCTGATTGACTTAGTCTCTGTATGGATGTTCCCTGCAAACAATCTTCCGAGCCTGCGTTCCTACTTTTTTTCTCCCCCTCTGCCTTTCAATTCCTTCCTTGTTTTGTTTACCGGAGTAGATGTTGCCAGTCACACTGCAGATGGTTTAAGTCCAGTCGAAATTGTGGGACAAATTCAGAGCCTTTCTCCTTTTGCGGTAGTCGACCACACTCTATTGCTCTCATCCACATCAGCACACAGTAGGACCACTACTCTGCTACGTGGGAGGAGGAGGAGGAGAGGGAGGGAAGACTGCTGTGTCGGTATTGGCTAGAGATTCTAGCACTCAAAAGCTGAAGGTCAGCAATTTGTGACTGCTAAATTCAATGAGATGCTCGCCCAGACATACCCATCAAAGCCTCGTGTGTGGGCACCATTGTTATCTAACACTTCCTTAATCCCCTTGGGTGTTTAAAAAAATGCATTCAGTTTAATACCACATTTTTATTTCTAAGCACAGGATTAAAGTGCTCGTGACACCAAAAAAAGCTTGAAAAGTGCAATAACAAAATAAAAATGCTCACTTTGTATGGAGTTCTGGACTCCTACACACGATAAGCCGCACAGAAAGCTTTCTTATTTTCCAGTCTCTGCGTCTTTTCCTGCAACGTTTCCTTGCGTTTCCTGCATCCTGCCCAAACGGTCCCAAACGGTGGTTTACTCCGCCCCCAGTCTTCCTCCTGCCGAGCCCACTCCGCTCTGATTGGTCACACTCCCAAGCGCTCTCAAGCTCTCAAGCTCTAAAGGACTTCCGGACAGCTTCCAAACCCCAATTCCTAATTTTGCCAGTAGAGGAGTTGATAGTAAACGGTGATTTATCTTTTTAAAGATAAATCTTTAATCGCTTCTGACTCTTCAACAGTCGGGCGGATAGTCCAGCTTCATATTGACTCATGTTTACAAAACACTCCCGTGTGAAGTGGCATTGACAGATGAGCATGTTTTTCCCATGCTGGATGGGTATCAGCAAGTCCAACCTCTTTTGGCTGATGCTTGCCTCTTTAGGAAAGCTAAACAAAATTCGTTTTCTTTCACACCCGGACAAACATTTCCTGGGGGCCATTGTTCAAAATGATAACACGGTGAAATCCTCGACAACAGAGCAAAGCAGAGTGACAGGAGGGCAGGCCTACAGCACGTATCCGGGTATGCCCATGTAAGGAAGTCCGGGTTGCGTGATGTTAGTGGAACTCGATGTTAAAAATAACAAAGCCATCCAAAACTGCTTGCAGGGCTCACTTCCAATTTTGCAAACCTCATGGCATCATTTAACATGAGGATACAACATCATAATAACATACATAGGTCAGGAAAGAAGAAAAGCAAAATAGGCCTCTTTTAATATATGAAGGGATGTTTTAATGGCATAAAAATGTGATATCAGTCAATATCGGCATTCAATTAGAACATTGAATAAGAACAGAAATAATAATTGTCATGTAAAATATTATGCATATTACATTAATTATTATGGTTATACATACATTATTAATACATATGACTGTGAGTTGTTTGTTGAGCTATAGCCAAACAACCACAAACAGAGACATTGCGGTGTTCTTGCTGTGGTAGACAGGATTCAAGTTGAGTTGATGCCAAAGCGCTCAAGGTTCTTGCAACACAACCCCCACCTTAACCCAGTCTACAGTGTTAGCAGTGATGGTTGATGGCTTGCTGGTACAGTTTGGTATCAAAACAAACATTTATTTCATGCTATTCAATTACTGTAAAACAATATTTAATTCATTGGGTTTATTCATTTAGTACTGGGAAAACATGTATAATCTTTTTTTTTACTGTTTGGACATGGGAAGTGTCAAGTACAGAAACGATCTATGAAGTGGAGTGTGAAGTGATGACATGCAGAAATAGTAAAGGCTGTTAAATGATGTATTTATTTTTATGTTAGAAGATAATACATACAGTAGCTTACATGTTGGGGCATAGAAAAAAAACTGGTTTGAAACAGCGTTCATCATGGTGTTGCTTAATCCAGATGGAAATTATGACAGATATTTTAAACATATTTTAAACAAGATAAAGCAATTTCAGTCAAAATTGCGTGTGAATGCTGGAGAGGTGAAAATGAACCAAAATGCTTCTGAAATGTATGACTGTTGAAAGGTAGAATGAATATCGAAACATGCCCACTGTGAATTGTATTCTGTGACGTATTCCAGTGTAATTTGTACGCATGTTTACATGGTAAATAAAGGTATAAATGTTTAAATCTAGAATGAACACAGCAATAGCTTATAAGCTGAAAATCAAATCAAATTTTATTTGTATAGCCCCTTACATGAGCTATGGCTTAACCAAAGTGCTGAACAACAGTGCAAGAAATACAGGAAAACAATGAATAAAATGCATTAAAAATAAATAAATCAATTAAAATAAAAAAAGTGTCATAATGCGCTTATGTGCCAAAAACAACTCAGAACAAATAAGTCTTAAGTTAATATAAGTCTGAGATAGACCACAATTCGACAGGTAAGACATTCCAAAGTCTCAGACCAGCTACAGAAAAGGATCGATCACCCAACTGTTTATAATTAGACCGAGGGACCTCAAGCAGTTGTTGGTTGGCAGACCGCGGAGCTCTGCTGGGGTGATGAATGTTTAAACACTCACATAAATAGGAAGGGGCAGCACCATAAATTGCCTTAAGAACAAACATTAAAAGTTTAAAATCAACTCTAAAACGGACTGGAAGCCTGTGCAGAGAACGCAGAACTGGAGTGATGTGGCTCTGTCTACTAGTGTTGGTCCAAAGCTGCAGCATTTTGTACCAGTTGCAGTACATTCATACAACAGTAATCAATGCGAGAACTAATAAATGCATGCATGGCCCTTTCAAGATCTCGCCGACTAACAAAGGGCTTTGCTTTAGCAAACAGACGGAGCTTAAAAAAAAGTAGCTCCAACAACAGAACCTTCAACAAATCTCTTTGTTGAAATTCAGGTAGCTGTCCAACTTAACACTCAAAATATTGAGCACAGATTTACAATAGGGGGCACGAGAATCCAGATCAGGGACAGCATCAAAAAGCAAGTTTGAACCAAAAACAATGCATTCTGTTTTGGACTGATTTAATTGTGAAAAAACTAAATGATAGCCATTTCTTGGTGTCTCCGATGCGATTAAAAATGGAATCCAGGGAGTTGAAGCTGTTCTGAAATTCTGTAGATATGTATGAATGTTGAAATGAAGACTGAACATATAAATATTTTGGAAGAGTTTGAATTGGTGATAAAGGAGGGAGAGACATTCGTTGTCAATGAGGAAAAGTGGGAGGTGGCGGAAACCTACCACACGTTCATCAGGGGTCCCGGGAAGACCTGAAAATGGTCAAGGCCACTTTCCTGAAGGGTCAGTTTTTCAGCCTTTTTTTCAAGGTCTGCGAATGTTGCAAAATCGCAGTTTTTCAAGCAACCAACGGACCAACGGGTCAATTTTCAGCCTTTTGTTAAGCTGTTCGCAAAATCACATTTTTCAAGCTGCCAAAACAACATTTTTCTGCTCCGGGGCTGAGGAGACCTACCACACTTCCTGATAGAGATCCCATATGTCAATACTGAGCTGAGTATTTTGATTTTGGAATAGTTTGGAGTGTAATGTAACGTTCAGAGAATGGGAAGAATAAGAAGGAAAGTTCGTGTGGGTAATTTATTTCCCAGAGGATGTCTCAATCGTGGCGGAATGTTATTACAAACACTAAACCGCCCCCCTCCAGAACTAATAATAAAATGACGGTAGACACGCTCCGTGAATGGAAGCTAGCGGGGTCAGCTTAGTTTCAAATGATAGTGTGGTTGTGTGTGTGCACAACTCGGGCTAGATGAGAATATTTTCACCTTGTTGTGTTTTACCGCCTTAATGTAATGAGCATTATACGATGCCCGGTGACGACCCGCAGGTTCTGAGTGGAAAAAAAAAACATGAAGTACGTTAGAGCCGTAAAACGGAAGTCTCACCCACGGAAAATTCTTTTGGCCTTCAAAATGAGAACGGCGTTAGACACATGCCGTCTGATTGTAAACAAAATAAGCGCGTCATAAAAAAAATCTTACATATGCAGTTGGAATTGCAAGGGTGACTGCATCGTCCTTAATCACAAGCGCGGGCGTTAGAGTTGAAGATGCTGTAGCAATGTGTGCAGAGGCTGACATCCCATTAGAAAAGCTAGCAAGCTACATCCATTTCTCACGGACTGGGCAAAATTGGCCATTGATTAATTGCATCAGTCAATGTAAGGATTATTGCAAATGTAAAAAACTGAATTTTAAAAACTAAAATGGATTTTGGGAAAAAATGAAACTGATTTCACAGTGTCCCAAAACAGGTTGGAAAAAGTCACTTTAGCACAGTGGTTCCCAAACTTTTGTTGGGGCCCCCCCCTTTTGGAGATAACAATATTTTCAGCCCCTCCACCCCTCCCAGCACGGCCCAACTCGATCCACCAAATCCTACGACGCCAGCAGCTTGTAGTCCGAAAAATACGGTGGTAATATTGAAAAGTGCGCATGGTAGCCTCTCTGCCCGCTGTCATAATGCCGGACCCAGCCTTGAGGGCGCGCCCCCCAGTTTGAAAACCACTGCTTTAGTAGAAAGACCACACTGATTAAAATGTAAAAAAGAGGCTGCAGTATGGCAGAACATGTGGAAGGACCAAACTCCAGGTTTAAAAAACCAACACACTGGACATCGTTCTCTTGTAGACAGACTGGACAAACTCAACAGTCCCACCTGAACTGGTACCCAAACAGTCAGGCAATGACATTGCAGCTTTCTTCACTGATAAAATACTAAAGATAAGGCAAACAACCTGCAGCTCCAGCTCAGGATATGATATGATAATGTCACCTGTGCCTTCTTCCTCTGCAGTCGAAAAGACTCATACTGTCACACTCGGATTAAAGGAAAATGATGCGAATGCTCAGCAACCACCAAGGGTGACTTCTGCCCGGAAGTGGAATACCAGTGTCACTGTCCACAGTAAAGCCAGTTTGGGATCACTATAGCCTGAGAGGCTGCCGACCAACAGTCAAATTTGCAGCTTCCCACGTGAGCGAGCCTTCTGGAAAGAAAATATGATCAGATAGGGCAAAATATGTAGCTATGGATGAAGCAAAAGGAGTTTCAAACCCAGCGATTGTCAGGTTTGGTGGTGATGCCATAATGTCCTTTGGCTGCTGTTTTGCTGCCAGTGGTACTGGTGAGCTGCACAAAGGGGATGGAATCATAAAGAAGACTACCCCCATGTCTTTGAACTTCACCCCAAAGCATGGCGGCTGAAACGTTGACACAAAAAGGTTAGGGTGCCAGGGGACAATGCTCGATATTGGGTTCCCGAGACCGGACGATATTTTCTTTTGCAGAGCCCTACAATCCGAAACGTAAAACTAGACAAACAGAATTGTTCTATTTAACTGAGTCAGAAAACAATGCAGGTACATTTTTAAACGCCGTGTCCATAACCTGAGCCTATTGCTTTTAAATGTTGAACTTTTCCCCAGAAATTCAAACAAAAACAAACAAGTTTCAAAGTTAAAACAATGACAGCAGTTGTAGCTATTTAGTGATGGTAAAGTCAATTCCAATTCCAATTGGATAAATCCATCGAATGCTCAGCATCTCCCGAACTCTGTGGGTGATACATGATGATTAGATGATTGGTCTAAGGCTCCATGGTTCTGAACTGATCCGTACACTTTACCTTTACCCCAGCGACTTTGTATTTGATAAAAACGTCTAGACCTATAATTATTAATTAATATAAATAAATAAACACATTTATGATGTGTGCGGGAAAATATGGTCTTGATTATACTGCATGTGCACTAAGTAAACATCTAAACACCTCCGTGACACGGTTGGCCAGTTGCAGCCGATTGGATGTCGCAGATCTGCTCCTAAAACAAATGCAAGAATCCGATTTGTTTCTGTTCTGTTCTCGTTTGCCTTTACTCTCCTAATTATGCAAACCTGCTGCTGATTTTGAGTTTCTGACTTTTTAGTCCAGCCGGTGTGGGAACGTTGGGCTCTTTTTTGTCATGCTTGCTTCCTGTTATTTATGGCCACCTCTGCATCTTGAGGTCATCGCCAGCAAAACACCATAACGTAACACCATAACATTTTTGTTTAACTTTTGTGATTGGAAAGGTTCCACAAATAGCCCCTCTGCACACTTTGGACAACCATGCGTGTTGTTACCAGGTGACAAGAGAGCATGTCCAAGCTGCGCCTTCTTTTTTCTGTCCCTGAACAGGGATTGGGTTGCATTGTGGAGGGGTTAATGCAGCATTGTGTCGCAAGGTTTATAGTGTACATAAAACACTTAATTCACGGCGTCACTTCCATATTGTGTGTAATATCATTCATAGTATCTACGCCATAGTTCAGGGTTTGATCTTGCGATTTCTGTTCTCGGGAGACAGTTTTTTTTCCAAATGACAAATATCGTCGACGAACTTTTGCGATCTTGGCTAAATATTCAGGCATAAATAGGCTTGTTGATGGCTCAATGTGATGCTTGCTAAGAGGTTCAGTGGGAGTTTGTGTGTATATTTGAACCTGTACATATAATTAGAGATATAGGAGATTTGTCTCAATCAAGGTCGACAGTTTACCTGGGTGCGCAGTGTAAGCAGATCTGATTGAGAATGAAGCTTACAGTTAAACTCGGCTTGCTTTGAGCAAAATGCAAAGTTAGCCTTGCTGGCATGGCGCGCATCTGCGCCACAGTCTGTGCATGTGTGTGTGCGAGTCTGTGAGAAGTGAGTGCGAAACGAAGGACGGAGCGTAGCGAGCAGCTGAGGAAAGGCCTTGCCAAGAGTGCCTGACGACAACACCGGAGCACCAAGCATGTGGCGTTGCTTTATTCAGCGCGAGCAAATGTCATCCAAACTGATTAGACGGCCAAGTTTGCTGTGCTAAAATGAAGGCGCCAAGAATTATTCCACAATGAGGGACGAGTCAGCCCAGTTGCAGAGAGAAAGCCGAAAAAGAGTGTTTTGAGGCTATTTGATAACTGCTGATGTGTGGACAACACCGTAAGAGTTGCGAAATAAATGCTAGTTTATGTTTCATCACTTCTTGTTTTGAACAACCAATGTCTGCCAAAAGAGAACCCCATCGATCCAAGAGTCTTGGACTACGTCGGCCCGTTTTCCGAACACGGAACCATAATTATAGATCCGATTTCTGACTTCTGACTTCCAGATGGGGAAAACAAGAAAACTCCGGCTTCTTTTTAAGAACGGCGATGTCAGCAACCTGTCGTCATCACGTGACCAGAAGTGACCTTTGACAACACTCCAGCACAAGATATGAACTTGTGTGAGTGTCATGACATTCTCCTGGAAAGCGGAGGTGCGGCGGACTTAAGTGCATGCGTTTCTTTTTTCCTTCTTCTATGGTTTGGTGTGTCACGTGAATCTCTCTCCACAGTGCCTTGTGTATAACGTTGTTTTCACTCGGTGATCCGTTCCCGTCTGGATGCAACCATTTGCTAGTTCATGGCCTCAGCCGTGAGGAAACATTTGGAAGGCAGACTGCTGAGCGTGCAGAACTCTGCAGTTGCGTATCCTTGAATTGTTGCTTTAAATCGGCTTCCTAATGAGCATGGAAGGATTTTTATAGCCTGTTTTAATGTACATGTGGCCGCAAATGGAGGATGAGCATCTTGCTGTCAAAAGATGTTTACGTAACATGTATAATGCTTTGCAGCCTTGTCCCTATGGTGGAATAGTGTTTAGACATAATGGTTAGACATAAGACATGGTGTAAACGATACATTACTTTAACGCAGGGGTCGCTGTTTTGTGTTCTGCATCAGGAATAGCATCCTTTTTACCTCCGCCAAGGCGGTTATGTTTTTGCCAGCGTTTTTCTGTCTGCCTGTTTGTTTGTGTTCCAATGGGGTGAATGGATTTGGATGACATTTTCAGGAATTGTCAGAAATGGGATATGGAAGAGCTATCCGGATCACCACCTGGATTCAGGATTTTTTTTTTTTTTAGGATTCTTTAAAATTGCGAGATTGGACCATTTTGGGCATTTGTGTATATAACGCCACAATAAATGGTCAGGGGAAAAATAGAGGACAAGTTTCTAACAGGTTCTACAAAATATCAAAGACTGATCCAGATAATGCAATAATTCCGGAAACTATGATCCATAATAAAAAAAACAGTCAGTAATTGCACTATATAGATTTTTTTAATCACATCATATTTCTCCTCTTATAAAACTCTTAAATTAGCTTCAGCCCCCCCACAGATCAAATTAAACCCGCTCTTCTGCAGCTTTATATTACATTATGTCTCGCTTATTTTCAAGCTTCCAAATAATCTAACGTCCCAGTAGCTCTCTGACCTACTTGGCATCTGCGGGGATGCTCCTGTTCCTTTCTCATTCTCATAACACCCCGCTTATTGTTATGGTGGGCTCTTGGATTGCTTCAATAAGGTGGTGGAGGACTGACTTTCTTTCAACCGTGTTCGTTCAGCGCCGCTCACTCGCTCGCAAAAATGTAGTCAGGCTCATACATTTATGTTGCGCTGTGCTTTTTAAAAAAAAAAACTTTATATTAGTGTGTATTCTCTTCCCTTATTTAACACGTACCTTTTTTTAAAAAGAATATAGAGGATGCGTAATGATCAATAGATCAATCTGTTGCATAATTTTACTCCACGTACGCTAAACGTTTGTCGTGCTGCACTGTCAAAAGCAACAACCCACCCACTCGTTTAACGAAAGACAACTGGCTTTTCTTGCCTGCACAGCCATTTTCAAATCCCACCACAGCATCTGAAGATCTCAAATGAAGATGCAAGCGCCACGTCTGTATTAGCTCAAATTTTTAAACACCGATCAATTGTTACTTACTGCTTGCTCTTCTGACTCTTCAACACCACCGAGTCGGACTTCAGCAACAGTTTGGCGGATAGTCCAGCTTCGTATTGGCAGCCTGTTCACAAAACAGTTTGGTGTGATGAGCATATTTTTCTCTTGCTGGCTGGGATTTAGCAACTTTATCCACTTTTGCCTGATGCTTGCCTGTTTAGGAAAGCTAAACAAAATTAGCTTTGCCTCACATCCAAACGAACATTCCCTGCGAACCATTGCTTACGTTCCCCATAAAACGGAAGTCCAGGTTGTGTGATGTCAGTGGAACTTGGTGTGAAAAAAAACTCTGTAAAACAGCGTGCAGAGCCATCCAAAACTGATTTCAGGCTCTCTTCCAAATTTGCAAACCTCATTATCTGACATGTTGGCATCGTTTAACACGACAATAAAACATTGTAACAGCATTTATAGGTCAGAAAAGAGGAACATTACAACAGGTCCCCTTTAAAAGAGAAGTAGGGATGTTTTGGTCAATATCGGTATATTTTTCTCCTAAGATAAAAATCGATATAGCTAGAGCAGATCGGTGACCAATCAGTATCGTCCAATTTAGAGGAAAACTCACAAGATCAGCAAATGCCTTTAAATGTCGATCCTGTGTCATCCTCTGGAAGTTTCACCACACAGTAATATTATGTTCTCTTCAAAAAGTAAGTCCAATACGTTTTGGTCTAAATTAAAGTGATCTAAGGTAACAGGTTGCAAATAATATAACCACGCCCCCCAGTTTTTTAGTAATTCATAGTTTTATTAGTAATTATTTATTTTTTGGGTCCCCTGGCAGTCAAGGGACGTGTCCTGACTTTTCCCCTCTTTTTTAATTCACTCATTGCACTCATTTTAAATATCCATCCATCCATCCATTTATTTTCTATTATGACAACTTTTTTCTTGTAAAATTACAACCTTTTTCTTGTGATATTATCGTGTCAGACGGAAAATAGAGCATAGAAGGAAAATTTCCTCTTGCTTCAGGCAAGCTTTGATTTGTAACGGAGCCAAACATTTTAGCATGGGTCAGCATCATCCCACCAGTACCCTCACACACGCCGTCCCCTTTTCATAGCTGTCTCAGACTTTTATTCCCGTCAATGTACGACTTTACTCCTTGTAATATTACAAATTGTGAATGTACACCGCCCTGGTTCACGCTGCCTTCTTAAGGGGAGACGAGCGCGCTGACCATTTGGCCAAAAGCCTGGACCGTCGGCCGAACGTTCTGCGCAGCTCTTAAGGCAGAGGGAGTGGCTGGCATCCGTTACAGTTGTTCTCAAAATCTTTTTTTAATACTCTGTCGTAACAGGCATTGCTATAAAGTTGAGGGTCTTTGGTGATTTTTAATATTTGTATAAATATAGGCAATGCTTAATTCTTGTAAAATTATGAAATTTTTTTCTTAAAATTACGTCTTAAAATCTCGGAAATGTGTGACTTTGATTTATTTTGAATACTCCATCGTATGCAACAGTATGATTCATTAATCAATGTGTTTTTAAAAGCCTGGATAGAGTGGAGCCGCGAAATGCGAGCACCAATATGGTGAAGGACGACCGAATAGCTCATTAGCTTTCTTTGTAGCGAGCGAACATCGGTAATTAAAGAGAGAAGGGGAGTGTAATTGCATCTGGAAACAATCGATGTGCTCAGACAGACATTTTTATTTCAAATGTTGATGAACCAAAGTCGGAGAAGGCGAGTCATGCAAACAGGAAATAACGTACTACAAGTCGACCGATCACGCCCTTAACCCTCCGAGGGTTTTTTTGGACGTGCACGTCACGCTACGGGTAGAAACTGAAGTCGAAACCTGAAACTGGGGAGCAGAGAAGCATACGAGCATATTCCGCGGCGAAAATGTTCTTCAGCAGCCGCATCAGACGCTACATACTTCTATTTAGTAAGACCACCGATTGATGACGCAAACACGCTCCAGTAAACATTGTTGATACATGAAGTACACGCAGATTGGAAAATATTCAGCGACATTTATCTCCATCTTCCTTTCTCTGTTCAATTCAACGGGGGGCTGTCCCTTAATCACACCGCTTCAACGGGTTATTATGAGTAAGCAACATTCAAATTGCTCTCCGTTTGCTCTCTTCTCCGTCAGTCTGCAAGCCAAACACATTTCTGCAGCCGCGTTAATTATGCTGTGATGCCGTGTGCCTACAATCCACACCCCGAGTTCAAGCTTTATGAGTTCATAGCTCATTTCTAGCATTTCCCTGCTCCTCCAAGCATTTGCACAATAACCCTGCTGCAGAGTAATTACAAAAAGGTCCCCATCCGTAACACCCCGCCCTGCCCTGAAGATTGAAGAGGGCTAGGATGCATGGATCACACTAGCCTGGGACCGCTAGAGTTTGGGGTTTTTTAGATGCTTTGACACGAATGTAAAATAGATGAGTTGTCATTGAACCTTTGTAGAAGCCTGGTAATTGATGTTTATGTTTACTGTATTACTTACTGTAAACGATAGTGTCAACCGATCTGTAGATGACGCCATCAACCTGGCCCTCCACTACATCCTGCAGCATCTGGACTCCCCAGGAACCTACGCCAGGATCCTGTTTGTGGACTTCAGCTCTGCATTCAACACCATCCTCCCTGCTCTGCTCCAGGACAAGCTCACCCAGCTCAACGTGCCTGACTCCACCTGCAGGTGGATCACTGACTTCCTGACGGACCGGAAGCAGCGCGTGCGGCTGGGGAAGAAATTCTCGGACACTCGGACTATCAGCACAGGAACCCCACAGGGTTGTGTACTTTCCCCCTTGCTCTTCTCCCTGTACACCAACAGCTGCACCTCCGGCCACGACTCGGTGAAACTGATTAAGTTTGCGGATGACACCACCCTCATCGGGCTCATCTCAGATGGTGATGAGTCTGCTTACAGGAAGGAGGTGGACCGGCTGGTGTCGTGGTGCAGCTGCAACAACCTGGAGCTCAATGCTCAGAAGACAGTGGAGATGATCGTGGACTTCAGGAAAGTCAAAGCCCCCCTGCCCCCTCCCGTCTTGATAGACTCCCCCATTACAACTGTGGACTGTGGAGACACAACTGTGTCTCCACAGTCCACAGCCTTCACTGCCTTCACTGCCTTCTCCACTGCCTTCTCCACAACTGTGGAGAAGGCATTTGACCGAGCTCCTCGGGGGATACTGTGGGGAGTTCTCCGGGAATATGGGGTATCGAACCATCTAATTCAGGTGGTTTGCTCCATGGATTTGGTTCACATTGACAGCAATAAGTCGGACATGTTTCCAGTGAGGGTTGGACGCCGCCAAGGCTACCCTTTGTCACCGATTCTGTTCATTACTTTTATGGCCAGAGGGGTTCCGGTTTGGTGGCCACAGCATTTGGTCTTTGCTTTTTGCAGATGATGTGGTCCTGTTGGCTTAATCAACCCGTGACCTTCAGCTCTCAGCGGATTGGTTCGCAGCTAAGTATAAAGCGGCCGGAATGAGAATCAAGACCGCCAAGTCTGAATCCGTGGTTCTCTCCCGCAAAAGGGTGGAGTGCCATCTCCGGGTCGGGGATGAGATCCTACCCCAAGTGGTGGAATTTAAGTACCTCAGGATTTTGTTGGATTGAACGTGAGATGGACAGCCGGATTGGTGCAGCGTCTGCAGTAATGCGGACTCTGCATCTGTCTATTGTGGTTTAGAGAGAGCTGAGCCCAAAGGCAAAGCTCTCAATTTACCGGCTGATCTATGTTTCTACCCTCACCTATGGTCATGAACTTTGGGTAGTGACCGAAAGGAGTTTCCTCCGCAGGGTGGTTGGGCTCTCCGTTAGAGGGTGAGAAAAACTGTCATCCGGGAGAGACTCGGAGTAGAACCCGAGCCTGATGAAGTGACTCGGGCATCTGGTTAGGGTGCCTCCCGGACGCCTCCCTGGGGAGGTGTTCAGGGCACGTCCGAGCGGTAGATGACCTTGCGGAAGACCCAGGACACGTTGGAGAGACTATGTCTCTCAACTGGCCTGGGAACTCCTCGGGATCCGCCGGGAGGAGCTGGACGAAGCCAGGGAGAGGGAAGTCTGGGCTTCCCTGCTTAGGCTGCTGCCCCCGCGTCCCGTGCATTTTTAGGGATTAAACCTGGATTGTGCATTTGGCTTGTTAGCTTCCGTCGCTTGTGAACAACTGAAGAGAGAATTGTTGTTTGAAATGATTATTAAGACAACGCACACAGTATGTAGACAAAAGTCATTTATTTAGAATAAAAGATTGAGATATTATTAACAGAATGACTTATTTTTATCAGATGCTGTAGTAAACGCAGCCAAAAAAAAAGAAAGAAATATACAGTTAAATACATTCACACTATTTTTTTGTTACGTTTAACTGGCACCAGCAATGACCCAAAGACATCATGTTCTCTTTCTGCATAATGCGATGGAGATGTGACCCGCAGTTGTTCTTTGTCTTCTACCACCTGCGGGAACTGATGCTCAACTTTCCAATTTCCAATTTCCAAAAAAACACACTGAGACCGAGATGAAAAAAAACACCCCCCCCCCAAAAAAAAAACTTTTTCTTCTTGGCACGGCAACTTGGCTGATCAATAGAATGTCTCACAGTGGTGTCTCGAGACCGAGGATACCATAAATGTGTGTCAACACTCTTTGTGGGCGTAGCACTAATGGGTATTTACTTTGGAGAGTCCCAAGACCCCCCACCCCCCCACACACCCACCCCGTGTTATCACATTGATTGAGTCCGTAGAAAGCCTAGTAATGACTAAATGGTGCAGTCTCCTTCAACTCATGGTACCCCAGGTGGTTTGGCTCTGCGAAAAGACAGAGAGGCAGTTAGGGCTTAGGAACGACCACAGATCCATCTCTTCTACATTCAAATAAGTGAAATAAGTATTTGCTCCCCCCGCCCCCATGAGTGAGCATGAGTGGACCTTGTGACCTTTCTTGAAGTTCACATTTGGTGAAGGATTTTAGGTCAACACTTGCGACTAACTATATCACTTTTTTTCAAAAATTAATTGAATGATAATTAATGTACTTAATTAATTAATTGCTTATTGATTAAAGAATAATTAAATATTCATTAACTAATGATTCGGTAATCATTAAATAACCCTTAACTATTGGTTGGACAATAGCAGTGGTTCTACATTTTTTTCTGCCATTGTCCCTCTTATGGGACAGTAATTTTTTCACGCCCCCTTGGTTTGAAACACTGTTGTTAACCAATAATATATTTATTTATCTGTAGGACTATTGTACAGACTGAATTTAAAAATAACACCCGAAAAATTCATCAAAATGGAGAGCAACACATGCGTATTAAAGAGTCTAATTTCATGTTGAGTACAATAAATTTGGACATGTTGGCAGGTTTGCGCTAACATTGAAAGTACTCCCTGCCTCTCACAGCCCGAACAGCTCACCGCGCCCCACCCAGGGGCCCCTCCTCACTATTTGAGAAGCACTGGACTATAGACAAAGTAAAACAAATATTGAAAGACAAGTTATATGTAGTATTCTGGTCACTGGGTGTCAGTGATGGTATGTTCGACATGACATAGTGAAAATAAGTTCTCCTCCCATTCTGTGTGGAAGTGGTATGTTTTTGGTTTCATACTTTGTCCTTCTTCCCAATTCCATTTGAAACTCTCAAGTTAACCGTTACCTTTACAATGAACAAACTGGAGGCTAACTAGTTTGCTAACTACACATTGAGCAATGTGTTGTAAACAAAGAATAACAGGAATGTAAAGGTGACTATAGGGGTGTTATTTCATGTCTACAAGGCTCTAATAATGGTAAAAATCGCACTTTTAAAGTCATAAACAAGTTTTCTATGCTCTAACCACAAGAATAGGAGTAGTTTGAGGAAACGCAGGGCTGACTGTGGAGCTACGAGCCGGAGCAAATATTGGGCAAAAATGGACAAGGAAAAGCATCTTTTGATTGGTAAGTTTAGCTTGAAAGCCCTGGCAGATGGCTCCCGCAACAAGGCCAAAGTTATTTCTATCTGCTGTGGCTGTGGTTTGATTTGTCACGGACTACGTCGCCTGCCAGAGAGCAGCGAGATGTTACTGGAGCACCGCCGCTATTTTTTTTATTGTCTTTTATGCAGCGTTATCTTGGCATACGAGTGTCCCAAGCGAGTGTTTTTTTAGATATGAGCTGTCGCTGATTTACTGCTTTGAATTGCAAGCTAAAATCTGGCTTGGGAGCGGCTACTTATCGGCAGGCATAGCCAAGGACAGCTATTTGGGGGCTTGTGTCAACGCGGGCATGGATGGAGACGAGAATGGATGTGAGTAACAATAGCAGCACACTAGCTAGTCACACATTTTTTCAACACATCAGTAAAACATACGTGAATTATAGCAAACTAATTTATCTTAATTATTATGTATTGTGTAAAGCTATGACAGGAAGTACGTCAAATTAAAATCACAAAATGAATACAGACCCGGCCTCCACTAACCAGTTCAAGCCTGGGTTTAGTTTTTCAGAAAGTGCATCATACAGATATGCACATTAGCACTCAGTAAGGTCATCAAATCTTACCTTTATGCAGCATTTTTGGGATCAAAAATAAGGTTAACGAAAACGGGTGAAAATACAGTCCTTGAAATCTACCAGTGCGGCGCGGGACAAAGTTAGAAGGTGCGTTCTGGGACCGTCAAACAAAACGCAGCTCGCATTAAACATGCAAAAACTGTGGGATTTCTAACTGTCTCTCTAAGTTTTTGAATCAAATAATAACCCATATTTCCAAAATTGATATCCCTTTACGTAAAAGTTGATGTTGTGTTGTAGTTGCGTATCAAATCGATTGCCACAAAGATTTACATCCCGATTTATTATAGATAGAAATGTCTTTCTAGTGTGACTAGTTGACAACATGTGATTAATCGCGATTAAACATTTTAATCGATTAAACTTTTAGGTTTTCGTCGACTAAAACAATCACTCATAAAACTGACTGCAATTTGACTAAAGCAAGAAGCAAAATAAAGAACCAACGCTGCCCAACTCCCTTGAGATCATGATCTAGCTCCTCCCTGATCTCGCACCGTTATCCGATCTCAGGCATGGACTCTCCAGCGTGAGGAGATTCTTGTATTTCTCGTCCCCGGCCTTCTGGTGTAAGGGTGTGCGCTACATAAGCAGTCTGCTCGCTAATTGGGGATCAGATACATATTTCACTCTATTAAATATGAATTATTTACAACCTGCACGGGCGTTTTTGGTTTTTTTTGTCCATATTCTGTCTCTCTCTGTTTCAATAAACCTAAACATAAAGTTATGGACTGTTCATGTTTTAGTGAGGGGGTGAGCTGAACAAAACCAGCAGGGGATCAAAGAATTATTTGTGTAGTGAATTTTTAGACATTACGAAATAAAGAACTCGGCCACGATCCAAATTCTTTTTGAGGATCTATCATCACTTAATGATTTTCTGCGCATCCCAAATGATGTACGTGAAGATAAGCACTAGCAGAATGCGTTTGAGAGTGTAAATCAGTGAAACAGTACCAAAACTCATATTCTCCTCCACCATCGGCCTCTGTTCACTGCAGTTCACAACGCTTCCCTGCGCCGCTCCCAGAATAGTCATGATGTCCACAAGGTTGAGCTTCCCTTCCTCTGTGGCTTCCCGCGCCTCCTCCGCCAGCTCCATCGCGGCCTCTTCGCGTTCCTCCATCTCTTCCCGGCTCAGCATCGCGTTCAGTCCTTCCCCTGCGGTTGTTTTACCAACCTGCGGCGGTGCCAGGGAGCACAAGGCCCTAACCTTCCCGTAGGACTTCAGGTGCGCAACGTTGGCCCGCAGGAAAAGCAGGAGCACGTTGAGATCATTCAGGGCGCATCCCAGCCCGCGTTGGTTGATGACATCCAGCGCTGGAAGGACCTCATATACCGAGATGAATGTGGTGTCCCAAACAAAGAGCCGGACGAGACTGAAGACGACGATCGGGGCCAACAGGACGTAGATGGCGCCGTTGGCCACGCTGATCACCTGAAAGACCAACTGGCCGATCATTTTGCACTGAACCAGCTCAGGAACCCAGTTCTGATCCCGCAGCATGCCGCTACGCACGAAGCAGCTGAACTCATCTTGGAGGAAGGCGGAGAGGTGGAAGTAGGCAAGGTAGAGGCAGGCGGCCGTCATGAAGGTCAGCAGGAGGAATCCTCGCAAAAACAGCATGCTCACGAGGAAGTAGGAGCTCTGCTTGCATCGCATGTACCTGTCCAGTAGGGGGTATTCAAAGTACCGCTTCCTCTTGGCTCTGCAATGAAATGAGTAGAGACGATGATTAGCACGATGTTAGCACTCATGCTCATACGCACGCATTACACCATTTATATACATTTTGTATCTTGGCCTTCCACTGCGTATAAACCGCGCACGCCCACGTCGTAAAAGGGCATTTTGTGGCGTGCACCTGTGGTAGCCCTTACTAAGCAGGAGCCAATCAGGAGGTGTGAGGTTGCTTGTCATCCCATCAGAAAGTGCAGGAGCTCGTTACTCACACACACACACAGCAACTTAACATACAAAAGGTCGGTAAGAAATATACAAAACAAGTACCAATATCAGTGCAGAATAAAAAACAACTATCTTTGCCGCTTCCCATCATGCATTGCTTTCCATTGAGCTGAAATGCTCGGTTCCCTCTGGTGGACACAGGCCGTCATGGCAGCTGAATGAACTTTGCTGTGAGGCAATGCATGATGGGAAGCCAGTTTTTATTTTGCACTTGTATTGGTACTTCCATCCATCCATTATCTATAACAGTGTCTATACTTCTGGGATACACCCCGGACTGGTCGCCAAGTACTTGTATATTTCATACCTATCTTTTGCGTGTTAAGTTGCTGTGTGATGATTTTAACGTTCTTTTTTAGATGACGCTGTGAGTCAGATTGTTGAGTAACGACCTCCCACGATTCTGATGCGCTGACAAGCTTATCGTCAGTTCCCTTCAAGGGCATGATTGGCTTTTGCTAAAGATAAAAACTACCACTTCCTCACTGATTCGCGAGCATCACTGTATTTAAACGATTAGTAGTCCTGAAGTATACGAGATGTCACAAGATTAGAACGTGGCCGTAAATTTGCCACGCCGCTGTATAAGACGCCGGGTTAAAAAAAGTAGCAGCTTCTACACCAGAAATTATGGATTATTCTAACGGTATATTTAACACCTGGGTCAAACCTGCTTACCAAATTTGTCTCAGGAGACCAACGTTTTTGGAACATGCGCATTATCTCAAAATTTAAGCTTGCTTTCTTTGTGAGCATTTCAGTTTTTTTAGTTCCACGTTGGACTTTGGATATTCGGGTCTGTGACTACAGCGGTAGCTTCCCCTCACTGTGCACGGCCTGCTATGTTACGGCGTCGTGAGCTCGCACGGGAATCGCCACTCTAACTGCGGGTTGTTACTAGGGACCGTCAATAAATTGCTATTGTGTTGAAGACAGATTGTCAAAAAAGTCATATATTTTAAATGACACCACCAATTGATCTATAATCATGTCAAATATTTAGTCCAACCCTAAAAGTATTGTAATGGCGGCTGAATGATCAGTCAGGATGGCTGTAATTCAGTTGGCCATTTATTTGCATGCAACAAAGAACACTCAGTCCGTCAAGCAGACGTTCCACTTTCTAGTTTTCTTATTCTATACACTTGACTCCAAACGCTTGGTCTAGCTATATATCTTATATATAGTGTATATACTTTATATCTTTCTAGTTATATTTAAAGCTATAGCCCACACACTAAACAGCAGCCTGGAACAACACAATATACCCGTCGCTACAGTATTTTGCAATGCCATTTTGTCCAATTTTATTTTTTATTGGATGGACTTTTATTTTTATTGGAGACCTGACTCACAGAACCCAAGGCACTTTTTTTGTTATGGAGTCAGATGCTGAGCGTCTACTGACTTCGATGAGGAAGTGGGTTGTTCCACTGCGCAAAACCAGACAGTCATCGGACGCTAAGCATCTCTGGGGGTTTATGGGGCAGTGGGCTTGCCCGGATGTTCGGCTTCTGCGTGATGATTGGATGATCTGTCTGAGGCGGAATCCCTTTTGACTGACAGGGAAATCAGTGTTTCGTTCCGTTGTTCCTAACCGATCCGGAGACTTTACCCATCCCCAGTGGCTTTGCCTTTGGTAAAAACGACTAACATTGTGTTTGACGACTCTGCGGTTTCTTTCCCCAACCAGCAGCGGAAAAGACTTCTATTTGGTCTGATGGGTAGAATTTCCAAACAAATAAATCCACGCATTTATGATGATTACAACCGTGACAGAAAGCTGGCAGGTCATCATTTCTTACCTCTTCAGCTCTGCCTGAAATGTTAGCGGGTTCTGGGTATTCTGCCGCATATCCAAGATGTTCTGGGCCAGGCGAATCGATCGGTTGTACGACTTGTCTAGCTCATCAATTATGAAGAGCAGGTCTGAGCCGAGTGACGGCACAACAAGCTGGCGCCAGATGAGGGCCGGGAGGTACATCAACAAGGCCATGGCCAGGAGGGAGTACGGAAACATCTGGACAGGGAGTGACAGAGAAAAGATGCTTCTGGTGCCTCGTGAAACTGCCGTGATGCAAACAAAATCTACTCACTTTGTGTACCCACAGCGAGCGCTCTTCAAAGTTTCCGTCGTTATCAAACTCGTGATGCATGAGCGAGTCCCAGCAGTACGTATCCACGTAACTGGCCTGCTTGATGGTGAAATTGCTGGGAGGGAAACAGCTGATCTGTGGACCTGCAGAATAAGCGCCATCGTCAATAACATTTTTAGGGACACCTGGAGGCGTTTGACACCCCCCACCCCCCCTTCCCCGGCTAAAAAAATGAAGCATCATGAATAAAGCAAACACCCAAAATCATAAGGCAAATGAGATGGCCGTGTTTGACATGACCTTCAGTTCGATCATTTCAACAACCCACCCGGCAAACATCAGCGGAATAGACGCTGAAAAGACATCATTGCCATTCATAGAAACAACGTGAAAAAACGCCTCCATGAAGACGTCCCTTTCCTGTCAAAATTTGATTGACATTTTTGGGTTACATTTGCACCAAATCTGTTGGACTGAACTCAGCCGATGCCTGGGCTATATCAGGGCAATGAATTAATAATAAGCCCAAAAAGCAACGTCCAGATGACGTGTGGTGTTGGGTACGAGGCTCTGTAAGACTGTAAAGCGGGGGTAGGGAACCTGTGGCTCGGGAGCCACATGTGGCTCTCAGATGTTTCTAAACAGCTCAACGTTTATTTCTTTTAATTTTGTTTTTTCTTCACATATGTGTAACATATCTTGCTTTACAGCAGGGGTTCCCGAAGTGCGGTCTGAGTGTTTTATTTTCTAGTGGCACAGTCTAAAAAAACTTCAAGGAAACGGCAAAAATGGAAAAATGAGCAGTAATTTTAATGATTTTTAATGTCAAAACATTAGCAGAAAAAAGGAATATTAGGTTGGGGAAAAGGTTATCATATTAGGAGAATAAAGTCAAAATATAACAGGAATCAATTACATAATTATGAGAAAAGTAGAAAAAAAATTGGAAAGTTTTAAAAAATTGAAAAAATTGCTGTAATTTTACCAGTGGGAAGTAAAAATATGGACAGAAAAAAAGTCACAATTTTACGAGAACAAACCTGTAATATTATGAGTAAAAACAATGTCACAGAGTTTTTTTTTTTTTTTTAATGTTGCAATAGTAAGAAATAAACAAAACAACATAAAATTGTCATTTTTTGAATATTAGGTTGGGGAAAAAATACTTGGGAATAATATTGCAATTAAAAATAGAATTGTTTTATGATGTATAATGTCTGGTGTCATTTTTTAACTGACAATTTAAAGCAAAACATGACAGGAAGTTAAAAATAACATTCAGAATTTATAAAACCTTCCCAGCACTTGAATGCATCCCATTCGAAGACTCAAAATTGTTGGTAAACTTTTAGCTGTAATCACTTTTTTTTTAAATAGGATACGGCTCTCACCAAAATAAATTAGAAAATATGTATAACTTTCATGGCTCTCTTAGCCCAAAAGGTTCCCGACCCTGCTGTAAAGTGTCACATGGGAGGAGTAACGGGTCCTTGCTTCCCACTCCCCAGGAAGACTTATCAGACGTACGATTCCAATCATTCATTCAAATGCATTATAGGGACTTGCTAAATCTTCCATAGTTTTGTTTTTGTGACCCAGAATGTCTTTTCCGGTTCTGTGACTACTTTGGGCTGCACCACGTAATACTTAGTTCACCTTCACACGGCCACGTATAATTAAACCCGTGCACACCCGTCTGGCCTTTCCCCAGTGGACTCCACCCTTAAACAGCAGGCCGGGGATGGGAACCCACACCGACACTGCGACCCCCGTTCTCCCCCCGCCCCCACCGCCGCCTCTCAGAGCGTCACAAACAGAAACACTGAGCTTCTATTTCTGACACGCAGGCTGCACATCTGCTGTGCAGAAACACATAGTCTCTAATCTAATGTTTGGATGGGATCTTCAGCCCATCTCATTACAGGCGATCCAAACGCACACGAGACCCACTTGTAATTTCGGGCACCCTGTTTTGTTTTTTTAAATATTACCAAGCACTTGCAGTGAACATTCACACAGGAGCTGCTGTCGGCCACTTTTTTTTGTTTTTCTCGTTTTGGTACAGCCCTAAACCGGGGGCGCCCCAACTTTTTTCGCCGAGGCCCACATGCCGAAAAATGAAAGGATGCAAGAGCCACGTTGATAGTTTGCTTTCTCACGATGCAACGAACAAAAACGCATCCGCAGCAAGTTAACATGCATGACATAAATCACCTACTACTACTAGGTGGGTGATAAACAACAAGTAGGCGCTAAACGTGACTTAAAACTGTTACTTTCAAATGCCCGCAAGGCATGCTGGGTAGTCCAGCAGCAACAATAATAATAAACAATAAAACGTTGGATATCAACAGCATGTGTGTCGACAGCCTCGACATATTTTACAATCAAGCAAAAATGCAACAAATGTACCCCAGAAAGAGTACCCCAGGCTACCCAGCATGCCTTGCGGCGGGAATATATGTGCGCTTTAGGTTACTTTGTGCACAGTTTGTTGTGTTGTTTGGATGGTTAAAGGTTGTAAAAAATGGGGAAATGCCCGGTGGGGTGGGCCAGATTAAGTCACTTGGCGGGCCTCATGTGGCCCACGGGCCGAAGTTTACCCACCCCTGGTATATTTAGTAGGGACTTCGGTTTTTGCACATTTTTTTCCCCATTCTTGCGGTTATGTTTTAATTTTTTTAAACCATTTCTTCTTCTTCGGTTCCTGCTGTTTTTATTACACCTATCTTCCTGTCAATTTTCTTCTCGTAATTTTGCCTTTATTGACATAATATTCCAGTGTTCCAAAAATGACAGCTTTATTTGTAATTGTTATTGCTTCTCATAATATTATGAATAATAAATAATAATAATATACTATATAATAATAACAAACACATACGGACTGATTTGGTCCAAAATTAGCCCAGATGCTTTTCAATCAAATTTAGACAGGATAGGGACATCTTTTTATCCTTTCACTTTTCCATAATGTCATATTTTGACATTACTATTGTAAAAATACTGCTGTTATTATTTTTTTCCAGTTTTTTGTAATAAATTATATTTTTAGACTGTGTCAGGGGCCAAAAACATGCCGCAAATGGCCCTTAGGCCGCACTTTGCATTTCATTGGTGTTTATTTATACACCGGCAATTAAACTCTTGTAACCCTCGATGGATGCCAGAGCGTGTTTGAAGATTTGGCTGCAGAAGGCCGCCTTATGCATTTTGTATTTGTTTGTACTCAAGACCGCAGGCTTTCACAACATTCTCGCGTGGACGGCATACTTGAGCACCACTTGGACACTTCCCCCTGCAGCAGGATGGACACGGGATCATGCTTCTCTCTTCCTCGGTGAAGCTCCGACATCCAACCAAGATATACACGGAGATGATAAGCAAACATAATACGGGGAGTCTTTCTCCAGCACGCTCTTCTTCTGAGGTAGGCCACCAGCACCCGGAAGATAATTGGATTTTTGATCCTCACAAGTAATATTTAGGGGCTCAAGCACTGAGCGGTAGAAGGAAAACTCATCAAAGTTTGCAAAGTGTGAAAAATGTGATGTTTTGCCATCAATTTCATCGATCGTCGTGAAATTTGGTGGCTTAAAAATGTGAAGGATTCATTTTCGCAAACCAACAGAAAACGTGTCCGCTCTTTTGGCTTCGGGACGAAAACCAGGGGCCGTCTTTCGACAAACTCCTATTGTATAACTGGAGTTGGTAGCACGTTGGACTCACAGTCGGGAGATCCGGGTTCGAATCTCCGTGTGGGGCTTGCATGTTCTCCGGGTACTTCCGTTTCCTCCCAGATTCCAAAAACTTGCATGTTAGGTTCATTGGCCACTCAAAATTGTCCATAGATAGACTGGGTTTGTGAATACTTGTTGGTCTGCCCGGCGATTGGCTGGCGACCAGGCCAGGGAGTGCCCCGCCTCCTGCCCAAAGTCAGCTGGGATAGGCTCCAGCATACCCACGACCCTAATAAGGATAAGCGGCCTAGAAAATGGATGGATGGATTATGCAATACATAATATAATTTTGTGACTTGGACTTACTCACAGAAAGTAGTCCTGAGATAACATTCAGGATTTAGTCATGTGATCCCATTGGTTGTTTGTTCTTAACCCTTAACCCTGATTGGACTAGTTAGAATACTTAGAATGGGCACACATTTTACTCAAAATAGTCACTGAATATTCCAAGTCGGGTTGCAAGTATTTGATGATGTTGCCAAGTCTGCCACTTTAAAAAGCCGGACTTGAGAAGTGACGGGCGTGACGTCAGCTGGCTAGGGTTGACTGTGAGCTGAGTTTAGCAATGTAAAGATCGGCCGACAGCAGCTCCTGTGTGACTGTTCACTGCATGTGCTTGGTAATAAAGCGATCGAAGTGCGTCGTTAGTCTCTTAGTCCTTAACCATAAACAGCTGCAGTATTCTACGCTGGGCACTTGGAGACCGTAATGTTACATTGATGAGACAACAGCCACCTCAGGAAGTAGGTCTTACGTTGTATTATTATGTCTACTATATTGGGTAATGCAAGTGTAAAGGTCTAATAATGGTAAAAACGGTATTAGAGAGTCATAACCACAGAGGTTTCCCATTTATTAATATTGACTTTGTGGAAATTCACGTTTGTCAGTTGGGACCGGAACCAATTAACCACGAGAAACGAGGGATGGCTGTACTTGTGGTTACACAGTAAGTGGTATTAGATACGTGCTTGGCACTTTTTATTGTAAAATGGCGTCTCACTTGGGCCGAGTAAAAGCGGGCCTCTGACGAAGCTTATTATCGAGCGGCACGGGTTCAACTCCCGGTTCAAGCGGAAATCTTGGAAACTAAATCGCTGCTCTCTTGTACCGTTGTGTGCAATTTGGGAGCCGTAACTTCTTCCGCTTCACCTATCGCAGCCCGCCGGTCTCCAATCAACACCGCCGCTCGTCCTCGTTTCACCGTCTCTGCGCAAAAAGTCTTGGCCCAGAGTCCAGCGGCTCGACCCCGGTAACCAGGTACGCTTGGAAAACTCATAACACGCCCGACTGGCGGCCGAAACTTATGGGCTGAGTCATGCAGCTGCACGCAAGTTAATTAACACAAGAAAGACAATTATCACATTCCCTTATGTCCTTAAATATCACAACTGATGTTTTTTCCTCAGGTTTTGAGATTTCGCACTTTGTTCGGTGGTCTTTGAACGCACCACTAAAGCGAGTGTCCCCCGTTCATCGCAGTTAGTCTGTAGTTTACTTAGCTAGCAAATTAAAGGCCTGCTTTTGACTTTTTAAATGTGTTTTATTAATTAACTTATTTATTTTTACCATTATTAGACACACTCCAATTGTTCTTTGTTTACACCACATCGCTAACACGCAGGCAGCGCTATCTAGTTAGCCTACAATTTATTTATAGGCCAAAAACATACCACTTCCGCACGGACTGGGAGGATAACTTTTTCATTCATTCATTTTCAATGCCGCTTATCCTCAGTAGGGTCGCGGGTAAGCTGAAGCCTAACCCAGTAGGCTTTGGACAAGAGGCGGGGTAAACCCTGGACTGGTTTCATTCTAATAATAATTATAGATAATATATTTATACGTATATATAGTTACTCACTGAAATGAGTCAGAAATTAGGTACAGTTACTACAGAGTCAACCCATAATAATAATATATATTATTATAAATATATTATTATAATGACATTATAATAAAGAATGTATATATTTGAAATATTTAAACTACTATTATTTTCAACCTACAAGTCACAAAAATCCTAAAAAAGAAAAAGGCATTGTTTTTGGACAAAATACGGCTTGGTTGTATTTGTGTCATTTCCCCGCAGACGAGTGCTGACAAAGAGAATAAAAGTGACAAAAAACATAAAAGGCAACGCAGTGTAGAATGCCTCACCACAAGGGGGCACTATCACCCCACAACTGATGTGTAGTTTTTTTGTTTTTCTTGCTGTGGTTAACTTTATATTTAGTTTACCACAGAATATGTAATGTTACTTAAACCATCAACTGTGGGGGAGGTTTTTACCATTATGTATGATCTCACTGCAAAGGAGTTGACCGCCTAAGTACGGCATTTCCACATATGTGTCACAACACTGTTTAATTTTATTTTATATTTACTTTCTCTATACACCATTTTTTTGCAGGGTTCTCCAAAACAGCGCCCAGGGGCCCTTTGTGGCCCGTGGCTGTTTTGTGTTGGGCCGTGGCACTTTCTAAAAACATAATTTACAATAATTAAAAAAAAAACAGCAGTGATTTTGCATGAAAAAAGTCAAAATATTGCAAGAAAAAAGATGTATTCTCACGAGAGAAACTAGTAATTTGACAAGAATAATGCTGTAATACTACGAGGAAGAAAAAAATCTTTTTTTAACATATTGAAGTCAAAATATTGGGTAAAAATATTGTAATTTAAAAAGAAATAAGGCGCAATTTTACAGGAATAAACTTGTAATATTACCAGGAAAAATAATGTCATATTAGTAGTAGAGTAGTAGAGTTGAAACATTAAAGAAAAATTATGCCGTTTTTATTTTTCCAAAAGTCTTAGTGTGAGAAAATAACAGCTAAAAATAAAGTTGTCATTTTTGGAAAATTAGGTTGGAGGAAAAGAAGCAGAGACAAAAGTTCATAATAATAACTTTCACTCAGCGGTCTGAAAAAGTGTTTGCCCCTTCTTGGTTTCTGTTTTTTTTTTTTTGCATGCCCTGTGTGGAAAAAGAGTGATTTTGGCCTAAAGCTAATAAGTAGGTGGGCCACCCTTAGCAGCAACAACTGCAATCAAGCGTTTGCCAAAACTTGCTATGAGCCTCCTACAGCGCTGGGGAGGAACTTTGCAGAATTGTTGTCATTCAGTCACATTGGAGGCTTTTCCAGCATGAAGCACCTTTTTAAGGTCCTGCCACAGCCTCTCAATAGGATTCAGTTCAGGACTTTGACTAGGCCACTTCAAAGTCTTCACTTGCTGGTGTGTTTTGGATCATTGTCCTGCTGCAGAACCCAAGTTGGTTTCAGCTGGAGTTCACCAACAGACGGCCGGACATTCTCATTCAGGATTTTTGGTAGACAGCGGAATTCATGCTTGCATTTATCACAGCAAGTCTTTCAGGTCCTCCAGCAGCAAAACAGCCCCAAACCATCACACTACCACCACCGTGCAGTGTTACTTTTACGCCAGATGTGGCAGATGGGACACACACCTCGTCAGAGTATTTTCTCAAAGGTCTTGGGGATCATCAAGATATTTTCTGGCAAAATTGAGACGAGCCTTAATGTTCTTTTCGTTCAGCAGTGGTTTTGGTCTTGGAACTCTGCCATGCAGGCTGTTTTTCCCCAGTGTCTTTCTTATGGCGGAGACATGAACGCTGATTTTAACTGAGACAGGTGAGACCTGCAGTTCTTTGGATGTTTTGTGGGGTCTTTTGTGACCTCTTGGACAAGTCTTCACTGCACTCTTGGAGTAATTTTGGTTGGCCGGCCGCTCCTGGGAAGGTTCACCACTATTCCGTGTTTTTGCCATTTGTGGATAATGGCTTTCACTGTGGTTTGCTGTAGTCCCAAAGCTCTAGAAATGGCTTTGTAACCTTTCCTGCACTGATAGAGCTCAGTTAATCTCAGTTAAGTTATTTTTTAACAAGGGGCGCAATCCGCTTTTTCATTCTGGGCCATGTAGGTTTGGAGTTGTTGGACTTGTAAATAATGGGCCCATTGTTGCGTATTCCACGGTCACGCAGCATAATGGCCAAGTTTCAACACAGAGGCGTGCTTGGGAATGGATAATGAGCACTTATGAATCCAGATACATAATTAGGGACGAAAGCAAGTGGAATAGCAACAAAGGACACGTGCTTACCCAGGGACACCTCGCGGGCAAAGGCCATGCCGACCAGCAGCAGCGGCAGACCTACGGACACATACTTGATGACCTTGTCCAGGGGAAGTTCCAGCTCCAGATGGCTGATCCGGTTTGCAATGGCGCTATCCTGAAGCAGGGCGTCAGACAGCAAAGCCTTTGCTGCCACCTTGGCAATGGACATTTTGAGGAGCTGAAATACGGTTTAAAAAGCGGTCACTGTCAAGACATCCAATTCTAAGAATCCTTTTTGGGGCGAGGGGGGATCACCACCTACCCGATGTCTTCCAGCTTGCAGCAGCGGCACGGAGAGACAGAAAGGTAGCTTTGCTGTTTGGAAAGTGCTTTAAGTATTCAAGGGAGTGTTCCAGGGAATGAGAGGCTGGATTTTGGGTGGAACCGGACCGGGTTAGGTCCGAGCCTAATTACAGAGAAGACGATCGGGAGCATGCGGGCGCCCAGATGGCAGTGACTTCAGCAGACCTCCTGTGCAGCACAGCAGGCCTGGCAATTATATGTGTGCCTTTCCCTGTGCTAATGCAAAGTGGTTTACTCGGGCTCTGTCATTTGGGAGACTATTTTTGACACTTTGAGAGCTGCTGCTGCTGCTACTCCGCTTTTAAACCTTAACAGTCCATCTTTTGTTTTTTGAAAAAGAAAACTTACGTTAATTCCTTTTGACTGAGTGCATGTGACAGGCACAGAGGAACATAATGCACTGAAAGCGTGACAAAAAAATTGTCTTGACGTGGAAGCTCAAGTGGCTCAAGTGCCATCCGCTATTTGTTCAAGTTCTGAAAAACCAGCAGGGGCATCCAAAATGCGGCCCGGGGGCCATTTACGGACCTTCTATGAGTGCAATTAAACAAGAAAACAAAAAAACAAGAAAAAATGTTAAGAGGTTAAAGATGTAATAGTAAGCTAAAAAAAAAATGCATAAACTCGACGAATTAAAGTGAAAAAAAGTCATAATGTGAGAATCAAACAAATCAAAGAATAAAGTAGCAGTTTTTGGAAAAATAAGTTGGGGAAAAAGATGATAATAAAGTCTAAATATTACGAGAATAATGTCTAAATAATTTGGGAACAATGTCCAAGAAGAATGTTCAAATATTTGTAAAAAAAAAAAAATTGATGTGTATGAAAAATATGTTGACACTAAAATGATAATAAAGTCACATTATTACAAGAATAATGTCAAAATATTATGAGAAAAAAATGTCCAAGAAGAATGTTCAAATATTTGTAAAAATAATAAATAAAAATACACTTTGTTGCTGGTGCAGGCATTTTGTTTAAATATAGAAAAAATGCATTTCTACATTAGTTTGCCTTTCAGCTCATTTTTAATTACAGTAGACCCCCACTTCATTTTTGTGCAAATTTTTAGTTAAAAAAAATTTAGTTAAAATTGTAGTAAACAGTATTTTATTTTGTCCACACAACTATGGTGAGACCAGCAATGATGTTTGGTTTAAAGACAGTGACGCTGTGGAAAAGACAAAGATGCTGATGTTCTCTTTGGGTGTGACAAGGATGGACAGGATCAGGAATGAGTACATCGGAGGGACAACACAGGCTTTGGAGAAAAAGTCAGAGAGGCCAGACGGAGATGGTTCGGTCATGTCTGGAGGGGAAATAGTGAATATATTGGTAGAAGGATGCTGAGTTTCCCAGTACCACTTTGAGAAGCCCACATTTTTTACATGTGTATGTTTTTATGCTTCACAGATTTTTTTCATCAAGCTGGGCCAAGGGTATGCTGGAGCCTATCCCAGCTGACTTGGGGCGGGAGGCGGGGTACACCCTGGACTGGTCACTAGTCAATCGCAGGGCAGACAAACAACCATTCGTACTCAGATTCATACCTATGGACAATTTACAGTCGCCAATTAAGCTAACATGCATGTTTTTGTAATGTAGGAGGAAACCGGAGTACTCTTTAGGAAACCCACAAACGCACAGGGAGAACATGCAAACCCCACACAGAGATGCCCAACGGAGATCCAAACCAAGGTCTCCCAGATCTCCTGACTGTGTGGCCAACATGCTAACCACTTGACCACCGTGCAGCCTATAATGTATTATTTTCTCTTATTATGTCTTTTATATTGTGTATATTGATATAATACCCAATTGGTATTATATTGGGTATTGGGCAATATGAGTGTAAAGGTGACTATAGGGGTGTTTTTTAATGTCTAGAGGGCTCTAATAATGTTAAAATCCGTATTTAGAAGGTTGGAAGCAGGTTTTCAGTGCTCTAACTACAGAGATATTTGATTTATAAATAAGGAGTCCTACTTGACGGAAACTCACTTATCGCGGTCGGGTCTGGATTCATCTTACATTATCATTCATTAGTGGTGAGTACCTGTTGTACTTAAAACGGGTTGAAATGGGCTGAAATGAACCTTTCATGGCAAACCATTGGGTGGTGGTTGGATTTTGGTAAGGTTTGAGGATTTTTTTTTTGCTTCTCATTAGAAAACAAAGTTACCATCTGTACTTTTACACCTTTTAATTATTAAAATTGGCCTATTGAAACACAGTCGATAATGACAATAAGTGTACAAATGAAATACAAATATTCCCTATTGTCTTATCTCTTGTGCTGGAAGATCGATCTTAAAAAAAACAACAAAAGGCAATGGAGAAAAAAACGAGTAACAAACTTCACGATCACCACTCAGAACATTAAATATAACACGGGTTGTTTCTTCACCGTAGAAATCACCGAATCCCAGTTTGAGTACAAAACAGAGTGGAAATTCGCTCCAAGTTTGTTCAAAATTCTCAGTCTCTCTTCTTGCTTCAAGTGATTTTTCTCCTTTAAAGGACGATGCCTTAGTCCTTAGTCCTTGGCTGCTGTGTTGGGTGTGAGTCCAGTCCTCGAGAGAAGTTTGCGGGGCCGGCAGCCTTCGCCACGCATCCAACATTACCAAAAAAACAAAAAACTAAACCAGCCTAGCAGATCTGAAAGGACCAAATTCGGAAAGGAACAGCCATCATCGCCTTGTTGTCCCTCGGTCTGAACCCAGAACTCACCTCAAAACAAACACGGCACTGGTCTACTACATTCGTTTTTTTTAACGGGAAGATTTCTCCAAGTTCACGCCCGTAAAAAAGCTTCTACCGTCCGAAATATTTTGCTTGAGTGGAAGAAAAATGATAAGTGTTGAGATCCTTGGAGTCGTTTAACTGGTATGAACTAGTACTACGAGGGGGAAAGTAGTACTTAATTTAAAAATATTACCCCAATAATTAAAACAGAGACATAATGTAAAAAAAAATAAAAATCCAAAATAAGGTTATACATTTATTCGTATTTGAGTGGAACTGGTATTTGATTGACTAGCCAAGCATTAAGTGGTCACTGACATGACTTATCATTAACTTTGCTTGAATATGTCATACATTATTTGTAATTATGTTCTACTGCAAAGATTTGAATATTTAATGTTTTAAATCAACTTCTCACGGCCTTTTTTCTGTATTATCACTGTGAAAAGATGTTTATATAAAATGTCTAACACTTTGCAGGCTTGTCGCTATGGTGGAATCGTGTTTAGAAGACCTCATGTAAACAAGACATGGCTTACTCCGTTCTATGGCAATTTTGATGTCGTTCTTGTCGTGTTATTTTTTTTAGAGCACCGCATCAGGACTAGCGTCTTCTCTCCGAATGTGTTCATACCGTACTTTCAAGGCAAATGCTTCTTGTAAAGGAGTTCCTTCCTAGCAGCCCTCACTGCAATGATCACTGCAAAGAACAGAACTCAAGGCGTGCGACCATTTGTCGCTCCTTCTCTGCACTCGCGTCATGCATCGTAGTCTTACACCTTTGATCCCCGGACTGGTTCCCCGATGACGTCACTTCCAGAAATCAGGTGCAGGTTAGTTTGTCGTGGTTGGCGTCATCAACTATAATTGTAATCTTTGCAAATTTTACCGTTCCAACTTGATAAATCATGTCAGTCGCCCTCTAACCAGTCCGACCCCCACCGATGGGTGGGTCCATAGCAAACACAAATTAGTCCCCTCCATTTAGGGAAGTGCTCCTAATCTCGACTCTTTGTGTGGATAAATGACAGAAACAGTCTCTCCCACCATGAGCAAGACCAAAGATCTGCCAAAGGGCCTCTGGGACAACAAACCCAACACCAGACGTCATTTAGACCTTGATTTACCCCAGAAATGGACGTTGAAATTTGGGCTGAGTTTAGTCCGACTGATTTGATCACATTTCGCCAAATTTAGACATAAAGGGAAGTCTTTTTAACCAAATCTCAAAGTTGTTCCAACGTTTGGTAAATGTGTCTTTTGCTGCGTGGGAAGATTGCTGAAATGACTCAGACGTCATCAGCAAGGAGCTTAGTGAGGAGTACACCGCTATCCATCTAATAAAGCATGAGGTGAGGGACTAGCCCGAAGTTCCCAGGGAAGAGCTGATGAATGATGCCAAGGGAGTCGGGAGCACAGCAATCAAGAAAAGCATTAGAAGCACACTTTGCCGTGACGGATTGAGATCCTGCAGTGGCCGCAATGTGCCCCCTGCTCAGCGTTGGACAATCAACAGCTGAATGACACAGACAAGGCAAAATTCTGCTGTTTGGCGTCAAATGGAGGTGGGACCGTTTAGCTTTGGGGATGTTTCTCCGTCCAACATCGCTCCTCAGCAGTGCTGGTCGCGTTTTGCTTGGGGATCAAAGACTTCCCACCCAAAAGATTACTTGAAAAGACAACAATTAGATTTGGTGGAAAAGGTAAAAATATGTCGCTTTCCTGTCTACATTTGGTTGAAAATCTTTCATTTTTGGGCTAGATTTGGACTAAATTGGTTGGACTGAACGCAACCCAATTTTCACCCTACTTCTGGACCGACTGGGTTAAGCCCGAAAACCCACATCCCATTGACGTCTATTGTTGGGTGGGTCACTTCATGCAATCAAACCCCAAATCAATACTAACCTTTACTAAATGTGGATTTTACGTTCAATCTCTCTCTTAAAATAAAAATACCCTAAAAATGATCAACTTTGTCCCCTTTCTTCCCAAAAGTGGAGCGGTAACTTTTACCTTTTTGTACCTTTTTGTTTTTCCCAAGCCAAACAACTCGACCAGTTGCCATTAGACAAGTTTGTGTATACCCAAAAAGCACAACAAAATGACTTGACTTTTTAAAGCAGGGGTTTCCAAAATGTTTTCACCAAAAAACCAAAGGGCAGGTGGGGGTAATTGTATCTAAAAATTTTTTTAGATATGGTATATAGTATATAAGTGTGAGCATAAACCCACTACCGTCATTCCATTTAAAAAAAATGCACAAATTAATAAATGATGGCTGTTTTGTGGTTGACTGTGGTCTGTAATTAGTCAAAAAGATATGTAGGATTCTGGTTACTGGATTCCAGCAATCATACATTGAGAAGTTACATTACATTACCTTAACGCTACATGTAGTCAGCCACAGCATGACATAGTGAAAAAAAGGTTCTCCTCCCATTCCGTGTGGAAGTGGTACCTTTTTACGTTTGAAGCCCTCGTGCCGCGCGGTCGGGTCTGGAACCAATTAACCGTGAAAAACGAGTGATGACTGTAGAGTGGTTTCATGCTTCCGTTTCAATTGCAGCTGTTACAGTCCACTTGCATCGGTGCCAAATGGGTCGCTAACTTATCAAATAAAGGGTGCAGGTGTCATTTTTATATTTGTAATTCTTTTTAAAGGCTAATCCGAGAGTTATGACAGTAAGTTATACAGTATATTTATGTATACATCAGCTTTGTGTGATAGGTGGCAAAGTGTATTATTAATATTACTGTTATTAGTTTTAACTTTTCTTGACTTTTGGCTTCCCCCCCCCCCCCAAGTTGTGCTTCTTTCAGTTTTGCTTTTATTTTGCCCTTGTTGAATTACAAACAAGGGGGCAGAAAACGGCCCATGAGCCACACTTTGGAAACCGATCCTCTAAAGCATCAACTTCTTTAAGTGGCCACTTGCCACCTTGCAATACAGGTGGTCAAAAATTTGGTTAAAAATTGATCAATTACAAACCTTGTCACAGGTGAAGAAAAGGAAAGCCATCAACAACAAAGTGAAAGTGAACATTATAAAAAAGAGCAACTCTTTTGGTCCCGACCGCTTGACTGTCAGGACCATCATTAAGGATAAAGATTACTAAATGCTAGAGGGGTCATGGATTCTGTGCGCTGTTACAGGGAGGACAAGAGTAGGTTATCCTTCCAGATGATACTTTCAGAAGGTAGATAGTCATTTATTCTTGTATTTATTGTTTTATGTTTCACAAAAACTCATCGTACATCGTAAGGAACTCGCTTGTAACCCGAAGACCACCCGTATTGCAAAGTGGGGATAAAACATCTTCCATTGTAGTAAAACCAAATGCCTTTGCTTCGGTACCATCTGCTGTAACTCCTGGGGTCATTGTGTCAGATGGAATTTCATATTTAGTCTATGCTATGATGTTTTAGGTGCGATTCCTTCGCAGTGTGCCGTCAAATCCATACGGAATACGGCGGCAGGGCCAATCATCCCGCGTTCGAGTCGGACATTTGCCATGTTAAGGAGTCAAGTGAGGTGAAAGTTTGTGTGGCGCTCTACTCCAGTTCCTCTCTGTGCTCCATGCTCAGCTCTCTCCTTCCTGCTCCGCCACCGGGAATCGGACTCCCCCTGTTGCTTTCGTTCTCTCCGTCCTCCTCCTCTTCCTCCTCCTCCTCCTCCATTCCTTCCTCCTCCTCTTCCTCCTCATCGTCGTCCTCTTCCTCTGTCCCATCCATGGAGTCGTCGGCTCCCAGCATGGCTTGCTGCATGGCCAGGGTGGCTGAGTCTGATGACAGGGACTGGAGGCTGTCCAGACTGAGAGGGTCTGATCAGAGGCGGGAGGATTAATATCAATTAATGACATGACTACACATCTTACATCTGATTCCCCTTATCTGGTTTCTTTTTCCCTTGATTCTGCTCATCTTACTACCACAAAGTCAACACTGGCACCTAGTGGTTACTTGTATGTTTTCATTGTCAAGGTAAGCCCTGGCCACAAAATATTATTATTCACAATTCACCATCATTATTTTTGTTTTAATAATTAATAAGGTTACCCATCGGTGAGACAATGAACTCATTAAGCACCCGAGTGACGGAAAGCGTGACGCCGAATTGGCCCGAGTGTTGCCGAGGAGACCGGAAGTTGGCGCTTGTTGCAGTCAATTGTGGCTGAAGAAGCGATCCTTGCCGTCGACACGTGGAAGAATTACGACATACAGCACAAACGTTCCGGGAGCTCCGTTCCGTGAGTCCTAAACAAAGTCTATTTTTTACACATAATTTCCAAAAGCTCGTAATAAAGCCGTTTGCCAATTCTAATGCTTTGAAAGGGTGTCAAATACCACAAGTCAACTCTTCTTCGCTGTCATCTGGCCTTAAAATTGCTACGGAAAACCTGACGTGACGTACTTGTCATTAGCACATTAGCAAAAATGCTAACAAGACACTCGATAAATGTCACCGTTTCAATGATTTCCATCGAATATATGTTCGTTGCTTCAATCAATGTACATGTTTGGTACTACTTAGCACAAAAACGTGTCGAATTAAGGTCGTGTCAATAAAAGAATACATTTAGCACGAACAAAGTACCGTGTGAGGATAAGCGGCATAGAAAATGAACGAATTCATGAATGTACCGTTTCATTAACGTCACAAATCTGTCCACCATCTTTTTTTTTTTTACTCTAAACACCAAAGGCTTCTTAACATGGATTTGTATTTTGTTGAATGAGACAAAAGTAAAAAAAGAAAGAAAAATATTTTTATTAGATATTAATATAGTAGTGTTGCCACCTTTGCAGTAAGAAAAGTAGCTATTGGCTGTTTCAGTAGTCTCCAGATGACGTCATTTTCTCATTTACATATATTGTTGCAAAATGCAGTGGAAAACAGCATAAAGTCGTAGGAGGGACAAAAAAAGTAAGCAAAAACACCTTAGTTTCGTTTAGAATTACGAATAAACTTAATTGTTGGCTTGTTTGCTTCAAATTGGTCATCATTTTATTTAAATAAAATAACTAATATGTGTAGCAATAGACTAACAAAAAATGTAAACACAATAAACACATCCTCCTCTTCTATCCAGGCTTACTGATGACTAAGAAACACTTGTTTCTGTTGTTTTATATTTTCCTGACTATATTGGAAATCACCCTGCCAACTCAATATATTTCACATATATATTTACATTAACTATTCATGTATTGATTTGTTGAAATGGATACTTCATTAATACAGGATTGAAATTAATGTCTTGTATTCTTTATGCTATTATATGAAATAACTACTTGAAATGGTATTTGTTATTTTGTAACTAAATACTATTTTGTTATTTGTAACAAAAAATGTTTACCATGTTTTTTGGTAATCTGTATCGGATCAGTATCGCTGATACTAGTGTGAATTTGACTAAATATCGTATCAAAAACTAAATCAGTGGTATCGTACATCACTAGATTTTATTAGTCACCATTGTCAGTGATTTCCATTATTTACATTATTCATTATTATTCAAACTATATGAAATGAGCTAATATTTAATTTAACTAATGTCCCAGCTTAACAACAGCTTCCCATTCATCCATCCATTATCTATGCCGCTTATCCTCATTAGGGTTGCGGGTATGCTGGAGCCTATCCCAGGTGACTTTGGGCAAGAAGCGGGGTACACCCTGGACTGGTCGCCAGTCAATCGCAGGGCACATATAGACAAACAAACATTCACACTCACATTCATACCTATGGACTAGAGTCGACCTAGAGTCGCCAATTAACCTAACATGCATGTTTTTGGAATGTGGGAGGAAACCGGAATACCCGGAGAAAACCCACGCTTGCACGGGGAGAACATGCAAATTCCACACAGAGATGCTCAACGGAAATTCAAACCCTGAACCTCCTGACTGTGAGGCCAATGTGCTACCCACTCATTCACCGTGCGGCCTTCCCATTCACCAAAGAAAAACACACTTTATGTAAAAATGTTAATAATTCAGACCATAGTTTGAAGAAATTGGAAGGGAAAACGTGAGTGTGTTGTTTATTTAATGGTAATACATACTGTCTGAGTTGTTTCCCATTTGAGATCGGTGTGTCTGAAGAACTCCAGCCACAATGGAATCGGGCCAGAAACGCTGCGTGGGACGGTGCTGTGACTTCATCTTCTTCGCTTTAGGAGCTGGGTCAGGGTTACTGGCATCTAACATCGGCTGGAGGATACGCCGCCGAGCGTTGATGAACCTGAAAGAGGGGCAAAAGACATGTTCAATGTGCACGTTTGGAACAAGCTGCAGTTGTAGTGCAGTTTATACTTTCTACAACCAGGAGATGGCAGCACATGGCAAGTCATGAGTGAATTGAGGCTATGGTCACAAGAAAACGCACCAATCAGCTACTTAGCACAGGTAACTGAAACCACTTCCTTCTCATTCATCCCCCCAGCGCCACAGTCGGACTCTGATTGTCTCCTGACTTTGTAGAGTGCATTGTTCCACCGTGCAAAACTAGACGGTCATTGGATAAATGCTGGGATTTGTCCCACCCTCAGCCACACCAGGAGACCCTCAGCGTCTATGCTGGGCTTCTGCATGATAATTGAATGACCTGTCTGAGGCGGAGTCCCTTTTTGAATGACAGTGAAATCAGCAACTCTGCCAATCTTGAAGTAGAAACCTCCACCGATGTTTTCCGTTCTCAACTGATCGAGACTTTTCGATCCCCAGCGACATCGTCTTAGTTAAAAACTGCTAGGAATGTAGGACAGGGTTTACATATAAGTAATGAAGCACCTGCAATTGACTGGCGACCAGTCCAAGGTGTACTCCGCCTCTCACCCGTAGTGAGCTGGAATATGCATTAGCATACCCCTCACCCCTTATGAGGATCAGCGGCATAGAAAATGGACGGATGGATGGATAAATAAACACATGTATGATGTAGGCTGGAAAAAAATGAGCTTCCCCTCCCTGAATGACCAGCAGCTGGTACCGCTGGTACCAGGCTAGTCTGGAAGGATAACCTCTTCACCTCCCAGATCTCCTTGTAACAGTGCAGAGAATCTGCAACCCCTTTAGCGTTCAATAGTCTTAATCTTTAATGATGGTTGCAACAGTTGAGCAGTTTGGACCAAAAGAGCGACCAGTATTGGCGAAGATTTCTCCTCTCTGTGCTTTGTATGATGTTCATTTTCTCTGTCATAGTGAGGGGTTTCCTTTTCTTTGGCGCACTAGACAGACACTACAACCTTATGCCGCACGTGTTGTAACTAGTTTAGTTTTTAAATGAATTAATAACGATGACCCGTCTGGACCGCTGTAACACCTTACCAGTTATTCACTTGCAAAAGGGTTAAGTTTGTCTGCGCTGCAATCTGTCTTTTCTCATCCTCCGTGGGGTACGGATGCTAAAAGTAGAAGAAAACATTCAGCATGAGTCACTGCACGTCACTCGGATTTGCAAAGCTGTCCTTCCTGACTCACCATAAGATGCTGAAAGAGCCAAGAGCGCATGATGTTGGTGGCTTGTTTGGGAAGAACGCCCCGCTTGTTCCTCGACTTCTTGTCTTCGCTATCCAATAGAGCTGACAAGTCGACGTTTACCTAAGCAAAAAAAATTGTAGGGTTTAGTTGTTGTTACCACGGAAACGCTGGAAGACAACCAATTATTGACCACGTTTCTGTGACAAGGGCAGAGACAACCTCCGGGTGTTGCCATGGTAGCTGAATTAGAGTAATGGTACTGCTACTAAGAACTTCACTGTGTAAAAAGTAGAAGAAGAAGGTCAGCGGTCTTTTAAGTGCTTTCAAAGTTAAAATTGTAACTTTAACCTCTTAAACCCTCGCTTTAAAAAGACAACATGCCGTTTTTGAGTGCATGCACAAGGTCTACACGGACGGTTTTGGTATCAAACAAATGGGAGACTTTGATGGTCATTGCAGATGTGAAAATGGACATCTTTACTAAATGAAGCTGCTTGTTGGGTGAGTTTTACCAATTTGTTCACCGAGAAATCCTAATTCAGATGCTCATAAGTGCACATAGAAAAATGCAAATGCGTCAAAACACCCACCCCTACTGTGCTGCTTTTTAAAGTAATTCCCCACCAAAGAACCAATCTGTGACTGTGCTTTACCTGTGAGTTCTGGATCTGAATGCTTCCCGGTGGCAATGCCTGCGTTAACACTTGACCTTGTGATGCCACCATGGCAACTGGCTGGTACAGCGCCCCGCCTGACAGAAGAAATGACTGGTAAGAGAATCTCAACAGTCAAACAAATGATTGCATTCAGGGTTAATTAGCCCTCAGCAGGACACTTGCCTTCACAAGTCTGAGCTTTTCCGTGTCATGCCATCAAAGGCTGCGACATTGATTTATCTGGGGTTAAGAAATATTTCCAGAGGGCGGGATTAACATTTGACTGTACAGGTTTGACATTATAAGGGTCTGTCAGCCATGCACCCCGTGAAGGATAATTACTACTGTCTCTAAACTGCACGACTGACAACTCTGACTGCTGCATTGTTGTTCATTCCCAACTTTTCATAGACTGTTTCATTTCACTGCTTGTGGTCTCAAATTCCTTCTGTTTCTCAGCTTGTAGGCTTTAGCTGAAATTGATTGCATTTTTCATTCTAAAAAATATTGTTTTTCTTCCAAAAATAGGCTTTTTTTTCCCTGCAGAAGACACATTTTGCTCACCATAAATTGGTGATGTGGTACTACAAGTCAAATGTACAGCATAGCTGTACCATTGCAATAAAATAACCCGTACTTTTTCTATATTTATGTATTCATGCGTGACTTGCAATGCTTTTTCATCAAGCATTTAAATTTAACATTTTCTTAGGCAGTCCTTGAATGCACCATAGCTGCTGCTGCTGTGAGAGTGAAACTTTTGACAACGCCTTCTTATAGTCTGTGTGTCGTCACTGGAATTACAACAGGCAAGCGGTGTGTGTTGTGTAACAGAACATTGGGATGGCACAGTGTTGTGTCTGTTTCACCGATCATCATTATTATTCATTAGTGGTACCTATAGAATCCCGTTTCCACCACTGGAAAAAATGGGAATCCCGACCCCAGTATATAATAATTATGAAATAACACATATTAAGAGATAAAAATTTAGATAAAAAGTCATGATTGTGAGATGAGTCATAGTTATGAGATAAACTATTCAAATTACAAGATAAAAAAGTGATGATTATAAGTTAAAAAATCAAAATTATAAGTAAAAAATAATATGTTTGAGATTTAAAAAATGTTACCTTATGAAACCAAACTGAGATAAAAAGTCAAAATGATGCGATGAAAAAAACATAGTTTTGAGGTAAGAGTCGGTGTTGAAGTTACAAGACAGTCGCCTATGTGAGATAGGAAACTCATAATTATGAGCTAAAAGGTCGAAATTACGAGATAAAAAGTTGTAATTATGAGCTAACGATTCAAAATGACAAGGTATAAAATCATAAATATGAACTAAAACAGTCACAATAATGCGATCAAATGTGATAATTGTGAGATAAGAGTCATAGTTATATAGTCAATATAGTATAGTTATAGTCAAGATTATGAGCTAAAAAATCGAAATTATGTGCCACCGCCTTCACTGCAGCCTTTGTCACAAGGCACTTGGCAAAAAGGTTAAGCTTCATAATTTAGTCTTTTTATCTCATTAAAAAAAAAAAATCAATGTTTTGCTTGCAATGACGGAAACGGACTCCCCTAAGTACCTATACATTTTCAAATTTACAACGCATTTAATCAAATGGTGGGCCGTATTCAAAGCTTCAGCTTGCATTGTGCATTCAGGATTTAGCTTGTTAGCTTTGTTGGTCTCTTTTGAACAATGGCAGTTGAAGCGAGACCGAGCTAGATCTCACATTGGAGGAGCACTTAATTGTCAAGCTAACAGGAGGGTTTGGAGTTGAAAATAGCCATTTGTATGGGTGGGCCATTTACAGGATCTGGTTTTTATTGCCACAAATATGTCTTGGTTTGCATACACTGCCTCAGTTATCGTACGACCGAACAGTGCACCTAACAAACCATCTACACGTTGGTGACTAACTCCCTGTGAATAATGCTTTGTGGTTCTTTTACATTTGAGACGCTGTATACGGATTCCAGCCAGAGAATCCTTGAATCACTTTCACTATAGTTAGTTAGCTCATTATAGTTATGTGCTCGTGGCTAGTTTATGTGCTCATAGAATGCAGAGGAATCATAGCAAAAAAAAAGGGGCTCAGAGCTTATCCCTGATCCCACCTTAACTCGGGACTCCTCTGTCACACCTGCAGCACACCTCACTACTGTCTTACAGTCTTCATACATGTCCTGCACCACTCTACCATACTTCTCTGCCATTCCAGACTTCCTCATACAATACCACACTTCCTCTCTGGGCACCCTGTCATAAGCTTTCTCCAGATCTACAAAAACACAATGGAGCTCCCTCTGACCTTCCTTGTACTTCTCCATCAACATCCTCAAAGCAAATACTGCATCTGTTGTACTCTTTTTTGGCATAAAACCGTACTGCTGCTCACAAATGCTCACGTTTGCCCTTAGTCTAGCTTCAAGTACTGTTTCCCATATCTTCATTGTATGGCTCATCAGCTTTATTCCTCTGTAGTTTCCACAACTCCGCACATCTCCCTTGTTCTTAAAAATGGGCACCAGCACACTTCTCCTCCATTCCTTAGGCATCTTCTCATTATCTAATATCTTGTTTAACAACCTGGTCAGGAACTCTATTGCCACCTCTCCTAGACACTTCCATACCTCCACAGGTATATCATCAGGACCGAGTGCCTTTCCATTCTTCATCCTCTTCAATGCCCTCCTCACTTCTTCCTTACTAATCTTTGCTACTTCCTGGTTCACAACAGTCACCTCTTCTACTCTTTGTTCTCTTTCATTTTCCTCATTCATCAACTCTTCAAAGTACTCTTTCCATCTTCCCATGACACTACTGGTACCTGTCAATACCATTCCATCCCTCTCCTTCATCACCCTAACCTGCTGCACGTCCTTCCCATCTCTGTCCTTCTGCCTTGCCAACCTGTATAGATCTTTCTCTCCCTCCTTGCTGTCCAACCTAGCATACAAGTCATCATAAGCCCCTTGTTTGGCCTTTGCCACCTTTACTTTCACCTTACGCTGCATCTCCCTGTACTCCTGTCTGCTCTCTTCCGTCCTTTCAGTGTCCCACTTCTTCTTAGCTAACCTCTTACTCTGTATACACTCCTGCACCTCCTCATTCCACCACCAAGTCTCCTTATCTACTTTCCTTCCAGATGACACACCAAGTACTCTCCTACCTGTCTCCCTGATCACAGTAGCTGTAGTTGTCCAGTCATCTGGAAGGACTTCCTGGCCACCCATAGCCTTTTTCAACTCCTTCCTAAATGTCACGCAACACTCCTCCTTTTTGAGCTTCCACCATTTTGTCCTCTGCTCTGCCTTTACCCTCTTCATCCTTCTCACCATTAGAGTCATCCTACACACCACCATCCTATGCTGTCTGGCTACACTCTCACCTACCACTGCTTTGCAGTCACTGACCTCCTTCAGGTTACACCTTCTACACAAGATGTAGTCTACCTGTGTGCTCCTACCTCCACTCTTATAGGTCACCCTATGTTCCTGTCTCTTCTGGAAGAAAGTATTCACTACAGCCATTTCCATCCTTTTTGCAAAGTCGACCACCATCTGTCCTTCTGCGTTTCTCTCCTGGATACCAAACTTGTCCATCACCTCCTCATCATCTCTGCTTCCTGCACCAACATGCCCATTGAAGTCCGCCCCAATGACAACTATCTCACTTCTGGGGATGTTCTGCATCACTTCATCCAGGTCTAACCAGAATTTCTCTTTCTCCTCCATCTCACATCCTACCTGAGGAGCATACCCACTAACAATATTGAACATCACACCTTCGATTTTTAGCTTCTAGCTTTTTAGCTTCAATCACCCCTACTCCATTTCTCCTCCTATCTACACCATGATAGAACATCTTGAACCATGCTCATAAGCTTCTAGCCTTGGTACTGTTCCACCTGGTCTCCTGGACATACAATATGTCTACCTTCCTCCTCTGCATCATGTCAACTAATTCTCTACCTTTTCCTGTCATAGTTCCAACATTCAAAGTCCCAACTCTTAGTTCTAGACTCTTAGCATTCCTCTTCTTTCTCCTTCTACGGACACACCTTCCTCTTCTTCTTCGGCCAACAGTAATAGTTTCCACCGGCACCCTGTCGGTGAACAGCACCGGTGGCGGGCGTTGTTAACCCGGGCCACATCCGATCCGGTATGGAAGTCATTTGTCTGATTCGCATGTTCTGGTTTGGCAAAGTTTTACGTCGGATGCCCTTCCTGACACAACCCTCTGTATTTATCCGGACTTGGGACCGGCACAATAAGACACTGGCTTGTGCCCTGTTGCGGCTACATGCTATTTCTAGGCGTCTGAAACGGTTTAATTGGATTTACATTATGGGGAAAATAGTTTCAGCTTTTTGGAATTGGGTTCATGACCAAAACGGTTCTTCCGCTGCAATGATTCTCCCCGCGTTGTGTAGCAGCGCAGTAATAGAAATACAACCACTGTGCTCGGGTCCGGCAGTTTGGATAGGTTAGATGATCAAATTATTTGACCAAATATGTTTCTGCCGTGCATTTGATTGTTGAGTTTGCTTGTCATTGGACAGGAACAATATGAATAATCAAGAGAAAAGTCCATGTGCACTCACTCACTTGTAAAAGTAATACTACTAGTGAAATTAAAAGGGCGTTAATTAAATCAACAGACAATAAAGCATTACAATTAGCACAGTAAAAACACATCAATGTGAGTTTTAAGAGGACCTGGTATAAAAAAAAAAAACTCATTTCTGAGTTTTATTACATTGACTTTTATCACATTGGCTGCAAGATTTTATGGAGACATGTGACTTTAAATCATTACCAAACGCAATCATTTGCACGAGCGTGTGCAAATCCTTACCCGATACCACTTGAGAGTTTATGGCCGTCATGGAAACACTGCTCTGTTGCAGACCTGCACTGAGGGCCACAATCCCTGAAGAGTTGACAGAGTTGGACACCGCCGTCATGGACGGAGAGGAGGTCTGAATTAATTCCTTGGGGGAATCACAGAGAAAGACAGGGAAAACCTTCACACGATGCGTCTACGGGGTGTGTCTTGGAAAGGACTCGGCACGCAGCTGACCTGCTGCATGCTGAGATTGGTGTGTGTCGGAGAATAGGGCCCTGCCAAGTCGTTACGCAGAAGGTTGTCACTGTGCATCTTGGTTTTGAGGCAGGTGATATAGCGGTTGCAGAAATCCTTGCAGAGTTCGTTAACTTTCTCCAGCTCTAGCAGGTGGATCCGCAACACCTGAATGGCTTTAACCATCTGAAGGACAGACAAGCAAAGTGTAACCACAATACTAAGTAAAGCTGTAATACAGTATGCGCGAATATAAAATATTACACCTCAGCATGTCCATGACATGATTTAATGTGTCAAAATACAGTAATTTACTCGTTTTGTACGAAAATTACACTTAAATGTGCATTTGGGCCACTCCACCGAATCTGTGCCATTTGTAGCCCAGAAAATAAACCTAAATGCAGTAAAAGTAACTTTTGTTTTTGTTGTAATTGAGCAAGGTTTCATGCACTTTGATCTAAATGCATATTTATTAATAAATACAAATGATTAATTCAATATACCATACTGGGAAAAAAGCATTTGTTGCGTGTCCCTGGCTGTCGAAATTAGACTTTACCATGGAAATTCCTCAGAAATATGACCTTTTTAGTCATGTCTCTGGGCCCCCCTGTCAATTACTTCTGTGTCCTGAACTCCTCTGTAGAAATGTGTGTTTTCTACACTTTTGACGTTTATTTCATGAACCATTTGAACGTGTGGCTATTTTCTTAGAGTGTTTTATGATGTTGCCTTGACTTCGTCGGCGTTGTCTTCTGCATATTCATTTTAATTTTTTCGTATATTTGTTTGAGCAAATGCTCACTTGGCTTACGTAACACATGAATGCGTGTATATTAAGCTATTTTGACTGACCTGCTATTGCGGTTATGTACGGAAGTGTGTAGGATTTATGTGCAATTATATGTTAATTATATTGTCATATGTAATTTAATTATTAAAAGAGGAGTGTCACAAGATCTCACAAGGTTAAAAGTGATGAGATTTCTCGATAAGAAAGGCCCGGGGCAATAATACATGAATTCATTCATCCTCTCGCCTCAAACCAGGTAGAGGATTCACTCTGTGCATTGGTTGCAACATCTTGGCGGGTTTGTTCCATAGAACAGCATGAACTTAGTGAGCCCTTTTGTTAGTTATACAGCTTCTTAGTCTCAGTGGGTAGCGTATACACATAGTGCATATATTTTTTAGATTTTAAAACTCTGAATGTGAAATAATGATTAGTATTTAGTAGAGTATATAGCTAGATTTTATACAGTCGATGTTATATAGTTATACAGCAAAGTGCAACACTAGAGTGAAGGGTGTGAATGATTATATTTTTAGTAAAGGTTCATATGTTTTTGTATGTTGTATGAATGCGGGTTTTTTCCCATCCCTCCATTTTTATGCAGCTTATCCTCATTAGGGTCGCGTATGCTGGAGGCTATCACAGCTGACTTCGAGCTAGAGGCGGGGTACACCCTTGACTGGTTGCCAGACAATCGCAGGCTGTTTTTTTTCTGTTTGTTAACATTTTTTATTGTTATTTTACATTGTTTACAATATGTGACGCAGGCCCCCAAAAAATGGCTCCTGAGCCGCGCTTTGGACACCCCAACATGAGCAACCGCAGCTCTCCTCCAGAGCTCCAGCGTCACGTCGCTGTCGCAGGTTTGAACAATACATTTGAAAGCGGCCAAATGCGACAAAAGTCAAATCTTGGCAGGCCTGAAATGCCACAAAATCACGACAACATTTTTCTCGTTGTCATCATGGTGTGTCTTGATTTGAGGAAAATTGTGCAGAAAAAGTGAAGCACTGCGAATACTATGTGGATGCACAGCACAGCACGAAACCCAGAACCCCGAAGCTTTGCTAACTGCTCAGGCACCGTGCGTCTCTGTAATGGCATCCAGAACACAGGGTGATGAATGATTTATTTACCCACCAAGTTGTCTAATTCCGGATCTTCACTGAAGAAGGGTTTATGGTCCCGCTCCTGCTGGTGTACAAAGTTTTCAATGTCGACATCAAAGCTGGCGGACGTGATGCACTCAGATCCCTGTGTCGCCTGCTCGCATTTCTCAAACAGCAATGCCAGAAGGGGGAACAACGGGTGTCTGGACAGAAAGAAAGCCAGAGGTACAACATTTAATATCGCTTCCCATACTCCTACAGTAGTTGCTTTCAAGTTGCTTTCTTGGGGAATCTTTTATTTCCCAGGATATCTTGAAATAAAACAACATATGTAGCGTTTAGATTCAGTCAAAGGCTGCCGTGTGAGTCAGTGGCGATTGCTCTGAGACCGCAACTTCCCTTAAAATGTGCAAAAAAAGTGGTGAAATTTGTACTTTTATTACATAAAATGCGCTAGAATACCTTTCATCTTTTGCTCAGCTACTTATCACTTGTAACTGACACCATTTCCTTATCATTCATTTACACAGTCAGACGCCGAGTGTCTACTGACTTTATTGGGGAAGCATAAAGTGGGGTGTTCCACTGCGTGAAACTGAACGGTCATTGGATAAATGCTTGGCTTTGTAGCGCACATCTTGACGCCCAGCATTTCTGGGGATCTATGGTGGTGGTAGTGGCGCCCGTGTGTCTCTCAATGCCACATCACGTCTTTTTCGATTGAGATGAAAGCGATGTTAAATGTTTATTTATCTCTGTCATTCGTCATTTATATGCATTTGGAAGTGTTTTCTATATGTAAATCTATAATACAGTGATGTTCAAAATAATAGTGCAATGTGACTAACCAGATGAATTACTGTTATTATTATTGCTACATGGAAAACAAGTTACCAGTAGGTACAGTACATTTTTAGAAGACAAACAAGACCCAGCATTAATGATACACACGCTCTTAAGGCTGTGCAATTGGGTAATTATCCATCCATCCATCCATCCATCTTCTTCCGCTTATCCGAGGTCGGGTCGCGCGGGCAGCAACCTAAGCAGGGAAGCCCAGACTTCCCTCTACCCGGCCACTTCGACTAGCTCTTCCCAGGGGATCGTTCCCAGGCCAGCTGAGAGACATAGTCTCTCCAACGTGTCCTGGGTCTTCCCCAAGGCCTCCTACCGGTTGGACATGCCCTGAACACCTCCCCAGGAAGGCGTTCGGGAGTCATCCTAACCAGATGCCCGAGCCACCTCATCTGGCTCCTCTCAATGCGGAGGAGCAGCGCTTCTACTCCGAGTCTCTCCCGGATGACAGTGCTTCTCACCCTATCTCTAAGGGAGAGCCCAGGCACCCTGCGGAGAAAACTTATTTCGGCCGCTTGTACCCGAGATCTTGTCCTTTCGGTCACTACCCAAAGCTCATGACCATAGGTGAGGGTAGGAACGTAGATCGACCGGTAAATTGACAGCTTTGCCTTTTGGCTGAGCTCTCTCTTCATCACAACAGACTGGTGCAGAGTCCGCATCAACGCAGACGCTGCACCAATCCGCCTGTCCATCTTGCGTTCCATCCTTCCATCACTTGTGAACAAGACCCCGAGTTACTTAAACTCCTCCACTTGAGGCAGGACCTCATCCCTGACCCGGAGATGGCACTCCACCCTTTTCCGGGCGAGAACCATGGACTCGGACTTGGAGGTGCTGATTCTCATCCCAGCCGCTTCACACTCAGCTGCGAACCGATCCAGTGAGAGTTGAAGGTCACTGCTCGATGAAGCCAACAGGACCACATCATCTGCAAAAAGCAGAGATCGAATCCTGTGGCCACCAAACTGAAACCCCTCAACGCCCTGGCAGCGCCTAGGAAATTCTGTCCATGAAAGTAGTGAACAGAATCGGTGAAAAGGGGCAGTACTGGCGGAGTCCAACCCTCACTGGAAACAGGTCTGACTTATTGCCGGCAATGCAAACCAAACTCTGACACCGGTCATACAGGAAACAAACCGCCTGGATTAGGTGGTCTGATACCACATATTCCCGGAGCACTCCCCACAGTATTCCCCGAGGAACACGGTCGAATGCCTTCTTCAAGTCCACAAAACACATGTAGACTGGTTGGGCAAACTTCCATGCACCCTCAAGGACCCTTCCAAGAGTATAGAGCTGGTCCACAGTTCCACGGCCAGGACGAAAACCACACTGCTCCTCCTGAATCCGAGATTCGACTATCCGGCGGATTCTCCTCTCCTGAACCCCTGAATAGACCTTAGCGGGAAGGCTGATGAGTGTGATCCCACGATAGTTAGAACACACCCTCCGGTCCCCCTTCTTGAAAAGCGGGACCACCACCCCGGGCTCCCAGCACACCCTCACTATTCGTTTGGGTCTGCCAGGTCTGACCGGCATCCTCCCCCACCATCAGAACCAAACTCACCACCAGGTGGTGATCGCTTGACACCTTCGCCCCTCTCTTCACCCGAGTGTCCAAAACATGTGGCCGCAAGTCCGACGACACAACCACAAAGTCAATCATTGAACTGCGGCCCAGGGTGTCCTGGTGCCAAGTGCACATGTGGACACCCTTATGCTTGAACATGGTGTTCGTTATAGACAATCCGTGACGAGCACAGAAGTCCAATAACAAGACACCGCTCAGGTTAAGATCAGGGGGGCCGTTCCTCCCAATCACACCTCTCCAGGTCTCACTGTCGCTGCCAACATGAGCGTTGAAGTCACCCAGCAGAACAAGGGAATCCCCCGAGGGAGCACTCTCTAGTACTTCCTCTAAGGACTCCAAAAAGGGTGGGTATTCTGAACTGCTGTTTGGTGCATAAGCACAAACAACAGTCAGGACCCGTCCCCCCACCCAAAGGCGTAGGGAAACTACCCTCTTGTTTACCGGGTTAAACTCCAACGTGCAGGCTTGGAGCTGGGGGGCAACAAGAATTGCCACCCTTGCCCGTCGTCTCTCATTGCTGGCAACACCAGAGTGGAATGAAGTCCAGCCCCTCTTGAGAGGACTGGTTCCAGAGTCCTTGCTGTGCGTTGAGGTGAGTCTGACTGTATCTAGCCGGAAGTTCTCCACCTCACGCACCAGCTCAGGCTCCTTCCCCGCCAGAGAGGTGACATTCCACGTACGGAAAACTAGCTTCTGTAGCCCGAGGATCGGACCATCAAGGCCTCTGCCTTCGGCCGCCACCCAGCTCTCTATGCACCCGACCCCTTTGGCCCCACCCACGAGTGGTGAGCTCATGGGAGGGGGGACCCACGTTAACTTTTCGGGCTGTGCCCGACCGGGCCCCATGGGTGCAGGCCCGGCCATAGTTAAGGGTGTGTAAAAAAATAGTATTGTGGCATTCAATCAGTGATCAATTTAATGAAAAAACAGGTTTGAATCAGGTGACCCCTAGCACACTATTAAACCAGCAAAATCTTGTCATGCTGTTATGTTATGGACCTTATCCCCAGACCCTAATCTGATGGAGAACTTGTGGGGTAACGATTGAAACTACTGGGTTAACGGATTAATGATGCTAACTAAGGTTCCACTGCATAGTTATTCACTTTTGCGTCTCACAGCAACTATGGTGCATTCAAGGACCGCCGAGCAAAGTGCGAAATCTCAAAGCTTGAAGAAAAAACAGCATGAATAAATGTTCAATTTTTTTTTTTGTTTTCTTACAGTGGTAAAAGTATGCTGTTCAGTTTACCTGTATTATCATTATAAATTAGTACTGCTTTTGTTTTTACCGTTGACCTATTTTCTGGGAAAAAAATTTAAACACAAAAACATTTGTTTTGGTCGTGAAGGCTTAATCACGAATGTGCACTGCCTGTTATTTCAGGTTTTGTGTCTTTTGCATTGCGTGTGCCAGTATCATAGTGCTAGTTTATCTTCTTGTTAGCCTTTAGATGGTGCCTTTGGCTCAATGTGTTTACATCCACAATCATTGTGCTTTTTGTTATTAAAACCGTGTAAATCTCCCACTTCTGTCTCGGTTTCTAGTGTACACTCCATATATGGCCATGGTCCCTAGATAGGTTTGGCAAAAACAGTAAACAAAGATAGTTCTTCTTGATTACAATACATATATGCAGTGTAGTGCTGCAGAGGGCCCCACTAGCATGGCTAGGCCCCTGCTCAGACTAACCTGTGATTCTCATTTGCATCCTCTAATAGTCCTCTATATTATACTCTAATCTGCCTGATCCCAATTTAATGTCGCTCCTTCAGGCAGACGTGGCTGGCATACTAAGCAGGAGGGTCGCATGCAGAGTAAAGAGTCTCTGCCATGTCTGTTTACTGTCTACTTGCGGAGGGGTGGCCAAGAATGAGCATTTTATAAAGACCAAAACTAAGGACTTGGTGCTGTTGCCAGTTTATATTGAAATAATTTGTTTTTCAAACCGTCACTAAACAAGATATTAAGATGGGTTTTGCGATGTGGACGATCCTGGGGCATTAAGGAACATGCCCACCCAACACTACATCATGGATGTTGTTTTGATTAGCCCAGAAATAGATGTTGAAAAATGGGCTGAATTTAGTCTGACTGGTTTGTTCCAAATATAACCCGAAAACAGGCGCTTTTCAGCCAAATTTAGACGTTTCAAAGTCTTTTTAACTAATTTTTGCTGAGTGGGTTTACAGTCCCAACAATCACAACGTAACCATTACAAATGTAGCAATTCAAGTCATTCGATTCAATAGACAGCAGTGCATGATGGGAAGCCATCCACACTCGTATTTGTACTTGTCTTGTATATTTCTGACACACCTTTTACGTGTTAAGTAGCTGTGTGATGATTTTAGCCATCATTCTTAGATGACTGTTATGTTGCGTAATGATCTCTGGGTCGATAGGATTGTTGTGAGTTTTTGCATAGCTCATGATTGGTCACTGCCAAGTAGAGAGCTATCCGGTGGTCACAAACTAGTGTGTATTCCCTTTAATGCGGCTTACATATGTAAAAATGTATATGTTTATATGTTTCTCTCTAAATTTAGAGGGTCTTACACGCTGCATATTACGGTAATTCATTGCATTTTTACCTTACTCCATTCATTATTGCCAACCGTATGACTCAAATTGGAATGGAAATGAACATTGTATCGTAAATGCGTGCACTTTTGAACCTTCTCCCTTCAAGACAAAACAAAACCTCAACAATTGAAATGACCTTTGCACAGAAGTAAGGATTAAGGTAGATGGGGTATGAAAGGCATGCATTTTCATTAGCGAGAATAGGACGACGCTGTGCGCATCAATGCCTGGTCGTCATCACCTAATGTGTGTTTTCCAGTCTCCTACAATATCTTTTCCAACCATCCAGAGCCGTACGCCCCGTCCCCCCCACCCCATCATCATGTCAGCAGCCACAAGCAGCGGGTTCTATCTGCAGTGCGACAGAGTGGAGATTGCCGGCTAGGGGATCATTACAAGGGCCATAAAACAGCGATTTACAGGACAGCCAGCGAGTGGAGTCAGCACGGTGTACCAGCCTCTGGCCTTGCACCGCACTGGGTCAGCAACGAAAAAGGCCAAAACAGAGGCCAGCGAGGTTTATATAATGACTTACTCATGAAGGTGATGAACGTGGCATTTGGGTGACATGGACGAAATAGAAGATGGTGTTTGTGTTTTTATTCGTTTCTCCGGTTACGAACAAGTCGTATTCCTAGTGTACAGTCATCCCCTGTTCATCGCGGTAATAAACGGAATATTTTTGCAGTTAGAGCATAGAAAACGCGTATGTGACTTTCTAAATTTGGTTTTTACCATTGGTAGAGCCCATAATACCGCTGAAGTCACCTTTACACTCCAAGCAATTCTCGCACTTGCTTTGTCTGACTATAGGCAACTTCTGGACAAATATGCGGTACTCCAGCAATCTTCAAACATGGTGGACAATGTACAAACGGAGACGCATAAAGTAGCCTCTTGTATTCTTTCAGTTGATTTGATTGTCAAAGTATTGAAAGATGCACCTGCATGTGCAGCTCTTTGTTTGTGTGTGTTTGTCTCCCTGCTTGGGATTGGGGTAAAATATGATTGTGTCATATCAGTTTTCTCCCATAGCTTCTACATACCGTTTATACTCAAGGCAGCCATCTTCGAAAGCTAACTCTGGGTAAGTGAGGCTTCTCTGATTTTCTCCGATTGCTAGCTGTCAATCTCAGTTGCAGAGATTGGTGGATAAGATTGGTTTTATATGTCAGGATCGCCACGTCCCCAAAAGTTAAGGAAAGTGATCGATCCACTTGTAGTTGCTCCACTCTCTGAGTTGTTTATGATCACCTTCGTGGTAATTTCTTTATTTATTTAAAAAGGGATATTTGGATTAGAAGCCATGGTCAGATGGCTCTCTCGACAAGACCAAACCCGTTTGTGTCGCTGTGACTTGAGTTGTCACAAAGTACGTCGCCTCTGGGGGAAGAGAGAAGTTACTGGCACAATCCAGATATTTTTTTAAAATTGTCGTTTATGCTGTGGTATTTTGGCATAAGGGTGTCCCAACGAGTGAGTGTTTTTTTTCTAGATGCGAGCCGTCTCGACAGATATTTTTACTTCGAACTTCTATCTAAAATTTGGCCTAGAAGCTGCTAGTTTCTGATGACAGCTATTTGGGAGGCTTGTGTCAATGACATAGCTTTAGCTAGAGCGCTTGGTAGTCACCGGGAAACATTTTCAACACATCAGTAAAACATACATGTATTATAGTGATCAAATGTATCGTATTTATCATGGATCGTGCCAAACTATGACAGGAACAACATCAAATTAAAAGCACTAAGTGAATGCAGAGCACTCATCAACCAGTACGAGCCTGGAATTTGTTTTTCCAGAGAGGTTGTGTATGTATTAGCACTAAATAAAGTCATCAGATCTTACCTTTGTGGTAAAATCTGATGACACATAGTATCCACATTGATGAGCAGATATGAGGTTAAAGAAAAAGGCTGGAAATACAGTATAGAAGGTGTGTTCAAGGACAGTTGGACAAATCGCACCTTGCATTAAACTTTCAAAAAGTGTGGGATTTCTGTTTATTTTTGGAGGAAAAACATGTCCTATATTTCCAAAATTGATATCCCTTACCATCTAATTTTATGTAGGTATTGTTGTTGCATATCTAATTGTTTGCCACAAAGAGGTTTACATTGCTACTTATTATAGATAAAAACATATTTTTATCTGCGAGAAATGTGATTTCATTATGACATCACTATGGTCAAAAATGCGAATAATAAAAATGCATTTTTATCTGTGATTAAATGTGATTAATTTTGAGATCACTATGGTCAAAAATGTGATTAATAAATATGCATTTTTACCTGTGATTAAATGTGATTATTTAAGAGATCACTATGGTCAAAAATGTGATTAATAAAAATGCATTATATCTGTGATTAAATGCCATTAATTATGAGATAGCAATGGTCAAAATGCGATTAATCACAATTCAATATTTTAATCGTTTGAAGGTAGACAAAATGTTGTTGTGGTTTCCCACTGAAGTAACAACCAAGCCAATCCCGGAAAAAATATGTGCTCAAATGTCCGTCAAACTGAAAAAGCCGCCAAGCCCCACCCACACCCAAGGGCGGAAAATCACATTCTTTGCAATTCATCGCTGTCCATCTGTGGCTCAAGTTTGGTGTTGATCAGATACATTCCCTAGATGCAGCTAACTGGGGTATCACCACATCTGGAAATGGCCAGAATCACCTGAAAACGGTGCCTTCCTACCAAAAATGGCCGTCTTCCTGTTCGATTCCAGGCGTAGGTTCATGAGACCTTTCCTTGCATCCTACCACGATAAACATGTCCACCAATCGGTGAACCTAATTTTCCTATACCTGGCATTTACAGTTGAACTTAACCGGTAATTCAATGATGAGATGAACTAGAAATGTAATTATTGTCGTCGTAGTTTGCAGTACAGCGTCATACAAACATTTTGTCCCTCTCATCAAAATGAAGCGTTACATTTTAATGCTACTGCAAATTACTCACCCATTACATGCAACAAACATTAGAATGAACTCATTCAGTGAATCGAATCACCGTGTAATAAGACACAATCCCGTTCTAACCCCGTTTTCTTCACGCAACAGCACAAAACAGGTCAATTACAACAGATGACAATCCGTACCCACCGAATAACGAGGCTTGGATTTTCTAAAAGCCTTTTGGTTTGAGAGACTTACCCAAAAATAACAGTTTTGTGCGTCTGTACAATGTCTACATGGATGATTTTGGTATCCGTGTAAAGGGGAGACCTAGAGGGTGGAATCTCGGTTTGCGTCATTTGATCCGTTCCAGGAGATCCAACAAAAGGTTCTCCAACCAAATTCCATGACAAATAATATAATAGTCCAGGGTGTACCCCGCTTCCCGCCCAAAACCAGCTAGGATAGGCTCCAGCATACCCTAATCAGACCCTAATGAGGATAAGCGGCATAGAAAATGGGTGGATGGATGCATTTAAATGACAAAGGAAAGGGATGAATATAAAATGAACGCCATTTTACTTTGATGGAAAATGGCAGCGAGATCCACTGGGACACCACCTTCATGTTTTGCTATGAATTATTTCTTGAGTGAAATACAGTAGTGTTTCTCGCCGCCGTTGTCAGAGTTCTGCAACATGCAAGTTTGTTCTCCTCCACTGTGGTTTATTTTGCAGCCGTGATCAATAAGAAAAGACGAGGCTTGTTGCGTAACGTAGCTAGCAAAGAAATACTGAGTCCAGCGCTGATGACATCAGACGGCGCTGGAAAATGTACGTGAACCAAGGCAAAATTTGGGAGTAAATTTTCGACCTGAACCAAAAAACACGCTAACCGAGGTAGATAAATAGACAGAAACTTTATTAATCTCCAAGAGAAATTAATATTTCCAGCAACTCTGAAAAATGTCATTAGAAACACTTCATCACGGCATAAAACAAGCCAGGCCAAGAAGCCAGCCTGGCCCTAACTCGTTTGATTTGGGAAATAAACACTTGGAAGTAAATTATTTAGATATCCCACCAATATAAATTTGAATTATTCCGAAATATTGCTTATGACCTTTGACGTGTCTTTTAGATAAACTGTAAATATTCCACAGGATGGCGCATTATCACTCTGCTTATTCTGAATTACCATTCCATTCCATTTTCTTCCGCTTATCCGGGTCCGGGTCGCCGTCCCAGTAGAACTATGGAGTCACCAGCTGGGCTGCTCTCCAGCACTCGTCTGATAGACTCCAAGAAGGCTGGGTACTCTGAACTGCCGTTCGGCGCATACGCACAAACCACAGTGCTCCTTCCCCGCCAGAGAAGTGACATTCCATGTTCCAAGAACCAGATTTGGCAGCTGAAGACCAGGTTGCCCGGACACTCACCCTTGGCCACTGCCCAAATCACATGGCACCGGACCCTTATGCTTGTCCCTGTAGGTGGTGAGTCTGCAGGGGGGAGCTCCATTTGCTTCTTCGGGCTGGGCCCGGCCGGGTCCCACGGGCAAAGGCCCGGCCACCAGGCGCTGGCCTGTGAGCCCCTCCCCCAGACCTGGCTCCAGGGTGAGGACTCGGTGTCCCACGTCCGGGCGAGGACTGGTCACTCCTCTTGATTTTATTCATTAAGGGTCTTCTGAATCACTTAGTCTGGCCCGTCACTTAGAACCTGTTTGCCTTGGGAGACCCTATCAGGGGCATAAAGCCCCCGACAACATAGCTCCTAAGATCACTCGGGCACTCAAACCCCTCCACAATGATAAGGTGGTGATTCACGGAGGAGTATTCTGAATTACCCTTTGTACAAATTCCGTGCATGTGTGTAAACCATGACCTGAACACGCCTCAACAGCAGACTACAAGGAATTGCCACACATTCCTACTGAACAAACAAACCGTTCAGTAGACGGGTGGACTGTCCTAGGCTGCATTTTGTTGCGCTGTAAAAACGTGAGGATGACTCCTGAACTATTAATTATCTAATATTTTAATTATCAAATCCCACTCTGGGATGGGCTCCTCCACAGGTGATTGGGAAAAAAAGAATCGTTCCCAGCTGCGACTTGTTAAGGAGCCGTTCAAAAGAATCCGCTCGTTCGTAAATGTCACATTGACGTTCGATGTTTTTGTTTTTGACAACCACTTTAGTGGAGCTTTCTTGCAGTTAGGTGGGTGTTTAGCATGTATACGATTCCAATTACCGTTACAATTACCAATTATCAACACAAATGCAGCTGTGCTGCCCCCCTCCCTTATCGGGGGGCTGGTGGTTTTAAAAGGTTTTATGAGTTTAACATTTATTGCAGGCCGCATGGTGGTCGAGTGGGTAGCACATTGGCCTCACAGTCAGGAGGTTCAGGGTTCGAATCTCCGTTGCGCACCTCTGTGTGGAGTTTGCATGTTCTCCCCGTGCGTGCGTAGGTTTTCTCCGGGTACTCCGGTTTCCTCCCACATTCCAAAAACATGCATGTTAGGTTAATTGGCGACTCTAGGTCGACTCTAGTTCATAGATGTGAATGTGAGTGTGAATGTTTGTCTATATGTGCCCTGTGATTGACTGGCGACCAGTCCAGGGCATTGGTCTCGCAAAAGCCAGCTGGGATAGGCTCCAGCATCCCCTAATGAGGATAAGTGGCATAGAAAATGAGTGAACATTCATTGCAGGAAAGCACTGAGAAGGGCTGTGTATGTTCTATCCTGTTTTATCACCAACAATGGTTGCTTTCTGACAACAAATGAAAACTATTAAAGGGGAAAACAGGCAAAACTGTGCACGAAAACAAGCTGAAATCAAAGCAACGCAGTCATAAAGGCCACCGAGTGCGTGCAGAAATCTGTGGGGTGGGATTCCAAGGTGTGTGTTTGTGGGGGAACTGGAGAGACGGGGGGAACTGGAGCGCTTCCCCGCTGTTTTCCAGCCTAATCAGGCCTGCTGTACCCCCACATATTAGAACCTGGTTTGTGGTTGTGTGTTCCTGCTGTGTCTGCTCCCTACAGGGCCCCCGTTTCCCTAGGCTACACACGCGCGCGCACACACACACACACACGGGCTTAGAAGAAACATTGGGCTGTCTGAATAAACCTTTGCAACATTCGGTTAGAAGAAGCAGCGATGGTACACATTCCACGCCTTGTTTGGCTTGTTTCTGTTGCTCCCGCCCAAGACATTCCTCCGCTTGCCCGTGATCAACGCTTGGCAATGTTTGCATCTATTTTGCATTTGATTTCTTACTTGTTTCTTCGTCATGTCAGCCGCGTCGCCCTTGGTGGCCGTCTGTGTTGGACATATCATTTCTCTCCTGGCCTGCACCCGTCTGGCAGAATTCTGCCTCTGCGTCCGCTACAGCCAATCATTACGGTGCCGTTTTTATATTCATGACTGATGCTGGTTTTGTTGCTTCCCTTGAGGTTTAGCACACGCCACCCTTCATGTGTGTGTGGATCCGCTGGATCGGGTAATGTTAAGAGCGTAAACGTTGTACTTACCTCTCTTTTAACTTCTTTCGCTTCTTTTTCGGTCGAGTAAGAGAGCAAAATGCAAAACATAAAAGCGTTAAGCTTTTGTGTAAAACGTCAAAAGTCTTTTTTAAAAAAACATCAAAAACTGTACACCGCTGGCAGGTAATTGTCAGAAAATAAACATTGGGAATTTCTGATATTGGCCCTATACATGGCATAAAAATGTAATGTCGTTCAATATCAGTATTGGGGTTTTTCCCTATAATGAAAATAAATAGGGGCCAAATGGGTCCGGTATTTTCCAGAGTGCAACTGATGACCTCATCTGAAGCGTGTAAACAACCGTGTTTGGCCAGTTACAATCTCGCTCTGTCCTTCCATCCATCTATTTTCGATGGCGTTTATCCTCACTTGGGTCGCGAGCGCTTGCTTGCTCCTGACTGACGTGATGTCCGTGGCGTCTCCTTCGGATGTCAAACTGTCGATTTGCAATGACTGCCAAGCGTTGGTTGTGCGAGGGGGAAGCGAGACTTCTCTCTCTTATACCTCAAATTTCCAGAGCGAAAGCCATCAATCGGAATATCATGGTGTGTATCAGGCTGTATAGACGGGAGACACCAGATTCAACACACGTGTGGAGTTCCTCGAGCCTCGCTTTGCCATGCCCAATCGCATTTCAAGTATTTCTCAGATGTTCGCTTATCCGAGTTGTACAATGTAGTTTACAGCCACGTCCCGAAGCTAACTGTTGATGCTGTATCCATTAGCTTGTGTTAAATATGCGTGTCCACGACAGGAGATATGCGATGTTGCACGTATCGGCGTCGGTTGGTATCAGAAACCGAGAGTTGTACAATATTGGCATATCGGATATCAGCGATAAAGTGACAAGACACACCTATCCCGCCTAAAAAGCCTGCTGTTAAAAACACCCCAACGAGGTTTTGTGGTTTTACGTCCACAAAAACAAGTACACTCATGATAACATGTTATACGTACACAATTTTGCCGTATTTCAAATGCGTATCCATACTGCACATATGCATACATGCACACACGCGTTGCATAGATGTCTGCTTTATGCGTATACCACAAGTGAGGAAAACATACCCATCTCAGTCCTTCCAGAGGGCACAACATGACAGCTGGGAAGTGCAAATGATTCTCTTTTATCTTTGCTGCGGGCAGCTGCAGGGAATTCTAACACAGATTGGTAATACCAAAAAAAAAAAAAAAAAAACAACATACTGGACTTTTTTCGTCTTGCAGAAAGTGAAACGGTGAGGAAAGTCATCAAAATGTTTCCTGGAGTCAGCAGCAGCTGGACACCGTCACACAGCGACCCCGCTGCCACTTTATGGCGCGTCGCGGGTACGCAGAATTGTGGCTCACGCTCCTTTTGTGAATGTTTCTTGACTTGTACTGTAATCCTTTTCCACCTTCAAGGCGTCACCTTATTTACCTCTACTGGTGATGCAGCATCAGCAACAACCGAGGCGGTCAGCATCTCGCCAGGTGTACCTCACCTTGGTCCCAACCTCCAACCTTCAGGTCGGGAGATGATCACTGTACCACCCGAGCAATGCCACCCCGTCCATATGCTGTCCCAAAATAAATGTGGCTTGTCGGATTGTGCAGGTGGCGTATTAATACACAACCGCTATATTTCAAAATGTGTCTACCCCCTTGCTGATTTCTTCCATTTTTGCACGTTTGTCACACTGAAGCGTTTCAGATCATCAAACAATTTGAAATATTAGTCAAAGACAAGACAACTTAACACATAATGCAGTTTTTAAATAAACCTTTTATAGTTCATGGAGAAAAACAATCCAAACCTACAAGGCCCTGTGTGAGTTCAAGTGGAAAAGGTTATAAAGCCATTTTTAAAGCTTTGGGACTCCAGCAAACCACAGCGAGAGTCAGTATCCACAAATGGCGAAAACATGGAATAATGTCGAACCTTACCCGAAGTGGGCAGTCAACCAAAATTACCCCAAGAGCACAGCAACGTTACACTCAAGAGGTCACAAAAGACCCCGCAAAAACATTCACTACAAAACCACTGCTGAACAAAAAGAACATTAAGTCTCATCTCAATTTTTCCAGAAAACATCTTGATGATCTCCAAGATCTGTTCTAATACATCTAGTGTAAAAGTAACACCGGATTCAGTAAAATATGGTGGTGGTAGTGTGATGGTCTGGGGCTGTTTTGCTGCTTCAGGACCTGGAAGACTCGCTGTGATAAATGGAAGCATGAGTTCTGCTGTCTACCAAAAAAACCCTGATGGAGAATGTTCGGCCATCTGTTGGTGACCTCAGACTGAAACCAACTTGGGTTCTGCAGCAGGACAATGATCCAAAACACACCAGCAAGTCCACCTCTGAATGGCTGAAGAAAAACCAAAGGAAGACTTTGGAGTCTGAGCTGAATCCTATTGAGATGCTGTGGCATGACCTTAAAAAGGCACTTCATGCTGAAAAAGCCTCCAATGAGACTGAATGACAACAATTCTGCAAAGATGAGTGGGCCAAAATTCCTTCACAGAGACTCATTGCAAGTTATGACCAACACTTGATTGGCAGCTGTTGCTGCTAAGGGTGGCCCAACCACTTATTTGGTTTAGGCTAAAATCGCTTTTTCACACAGTAGCTTTTCACATGTACTTTTGGATTTGTTTCTCCCTTAACAATACCAATTTTCATTTAAGAACTGCATTTTGTGTTCAGTTGCCATTGACTAATATTTACATTTGTGTAACAAACATGCAAAAAATCAGCAAGGGGGAAACACTTTTTCACACCTGTGTATATTATAAAATGCTATATGCAAAATTTAAACAAAGGCAGCCGGAGACTTTTACATCTCCGAGGCTCAGTGCAAAATTCAAAAGCCCATCGTGGGGGAAGCCACACAAAGCAGCATCCTCTGATGCAGGCGGATCGTTCGAGGGCGTATACAACACACAAGAACTGTTTTAGTCAACAAATACAAACTGTGTACAGAACATGTAGTAGGAATGTAACTCAGGATGTCTGGAAAATTCTCGTCTCTTTACATGAAGTCCACAATCAGGCATAGTGAAATACTGTACATACTGTACATGGAACAGAGTCCCTCCTTCCAGTCCATGCCATCGCAAATCAGTCCATGTCTTGCTTCAGTTCCACGTTTCATTCGCAACCGCAGCGACAAAAGGCTCGCCGGCTTTTTAATAAGATGCGGAGGCTCCAGAAGGATCTTTATAGTAAATGCCACAACTCATTAGGCTAATTGCCCTATCACACATTTACTCGGTAGCTGATAATAAAGGAAGACGCGCGGCTGAGGGGAATCTGGAAATCTCCTCATAAAGTTGGCATTCTAGCAATTAATGTGAAAAGCAAACAAAACAATTAAAAGAGAAACGGTGGAGCAGTTTGATTTTAACATTGTGCTCTTCCCAAATCCCCCATATGAGCATTAGAGAGTTATAGTCATATCAAATTTGAGTGCTGTGCAGACTTTTGCTTAATTAGTATCTGTGGGACAAAAGGAGGTAACTTATAAGGTAACAAGGTGTGCCTTTTTCTTTTTAAAGCAGGGTTGTCCAAAGTGCGGCCATTGATGGTCCACGGATTGTTTTGTTTTGGTCTGCGGCACGATGTGGAAATAAATATAACACTAAAAAAAACTGCCAAAATGCGGAAAACACCCTGAAATGGTGATACCAATAATTGATAACACAGTTGTGGCTTTACATATATCCACCCATTGTCTGTACCGCTTGTCCCCACTGGGGTTGCTGGTGTATGCTGGTGGAGGCGGGCTGGTCGCCAGCCAATCACAGGACACTTTAAATACAGTCGGCCCTCGTTTATCGTGGTTGATTGAGACCCACTTATAAGTGAATTTCCACGACGTGGAATTCCTTCTTTTACAAATTACAATATTTTCGGTTTACGATCTTTTCCGACCTTCTAAATAGTTTTTTTAACTGTTTAACGCTCGTAATATTGCAAGCTTTTTCTCGTAGATGTACAGCTTTATTCTCAAAATCTCAGATTAGTTTAATACGCCAGTGAAACAGGGACTACATGAGACAGCTACAAACACAGGGGACTTGTGTGACCTTTGGCCTTGGTCAAAGGTAATATTACGAGGTCTTTTTTCATAACATTACGGCCTTTTTCCCGTAAAATTACCATCTTTAATATCAAAATCTCCGATTAGTTTAGTACTCCATAGTTACGGGCATTACATGAGACAGCTATAAAGACAGGGGCCTTGTGTGACCTTTGGTCTTGGTCAAAGGTAATATCACAAGTTTTATTCTCATAAAATTACAAATTTTTTATCGTGAAATTGCAATTTTTAATCTCAAAATCTGAGACAGCTATAAAGCCAAGGGACTTGTGTGACCTTTGGCCTTGGTCAAAGGTAATATCACAAGTTTTAATCTCATAAAATTACGACCTTTTTATTGTGAAACTACAATTTTTAATCTTGAAATCTCCGATTATTTTAAGACTCCATCGTAATGGGCATTACATGAGAAAGCTATTTTAAAAAAGGCCTTGTGTGACCTTTGGCGTAGGTCAAAGGTAGTAATATGAGTTTTATTCTTATAAAAGTATGACTTTTTTCTCAAAATATCACGACTTTTTCACGATAAATTAGGACTTTTAGTCTCATCAAATTCCGACTTGTAATTTCGAAATCTCAGGCTTTTGTTACGTGGCCCTAATACCGTTACGATACAGCGAGGGACAATTGTTTCCGTAAAACTGTTGGGTTTTTTTTTTAAAAGCCTTTTTATAAGATAAAAAAATCAAAGTGGGCCCCCCGCTTCCTTTGATTTTTCTGTATGCATCCCTCGGTGGAAAAGGTTTGGACACCCCTGCCTTAAAGTCAGTCGAGAAAACCCTTCCTGTTACAGGCATCTTGGGCTGGACCCCGGGGCGGAGCAACGAGGCATGTGGACAAAATAGGCAATTAAATCATTCATAAGCCCTGTATCCACACTAGGGAGAGGCAAGGTTAGTCCTCATGGAGACCTGAGCTCAATTTCTGTGCCACTGCTTCATTAGGGTTAGGAAGGCTCCGGGAAAGACGGGGGATATACGCTGGAAACAGGAGGGTTGATGGGCAAACAACCTGATGTGCAAATGCGCAGAAAGACTGCATGCAGGCACTCAAATCAAGCCGCTAATGAAGTACATCGGGTTATTAAACATTCATGCATTCTCCACAGAAAGGCACGAGCGGCAACCATCCAATGAACTCCGAGGTCTCCCACGTATGTTATGAGGCTGCCAAAATCCCCTTTACTCGCCTTCATGCGCTTGATCTCGAGCTAAGGACGATAAGTCCTGTTTCCCGACCATTACCAAAAACGGCTCCAAACATTGCTGCTCACATCAAAGCACGCCTTGTATCTCCGGGGACTAAGGACTTTACAGCAAGCTCGCCTCGGGCGGGAGCGCTTGGGCCCGCACCTCCTTAGACCGGGCAGGCGGATATCCGTGGGTGAGACCTGAGGAGCTGGGCCAGCAAACCCCAACATAGTCTGCCGCGTCATCATTACGGCGAGACGCAGAATCAGACACCCGGAACTCAAAGCGCTGCTGCCTATTAGAACCGTGCGGATCAACGCAAAGATCAGCAGTACTCATACCAAGATACCATACGAAAATATACAGTATAATGTCATACGTATCGGTTGATATCAGAAATTGAGGGTTGGACAATGTCGGCAAATCGGATAAGAGCCGAAAAAAGCCAATATCGGACATCCCTACTTCAGTCACATCGTTCGTTAACAATTTGTGATCACACAGGTGAAATGTACACCATACATGTTCCTCTCTTCGTCAGACGTTGAGACTTCGCACTTTGTTTGGTGGCCCTTGAACACACCATAGTTGTGTGCTGAGACACACTGGCTACGGAAGCACTACCTCCGACAGTCGTTCATAAATGGTGAGTACGTGTGCATTTTATACTTCTAATGTGTTTAATAGGTGTGTGAGGCATATTTAGGGCTTGAACCTGGACTGGACAAAGGCAATTGAAGAGAGAAAAGAAGGGGTCTGGATCTGATCTAATAACAGTCACCGTTACTGCAAGTGTGTGCGTCAAAAAGAGACATTTTTTGTCTGCTTTTCACTACTTGCTGGTGGTGCCGGAAGGTAACACGGGTCGTAAAAAGCAGGGATCTACTGTCGTTTTATGGTCAAAATCCGGTTGGAATTCATGAACAAAAACGTTTAGGTGGATAAATTCTACTGCGACAAATTAAAGGCCGTGGGAGCAGGTGACCCGATGCAGATTAAACCAAAGCCCCTTTCATACCGATGAAACCAGGAACTTTAACCTGGAACTCAAACCATGCAAAATGTTTTTACAAAATTCAAGTCGGTGGTCATTTTTCATCTTGCGATATTTCAGTCACAACATCCCTCACCAACGCTGTTGAGACGTGTTGTTACTTCGTCTGTAGCTATAATAACGTGATTAATCGCACGTCAACTTTTTAAAAAATGCGAATAATCCCGATTAAAACATTTAAACACCCGATTAAAACAAGCCACTGGCCCTTTGACGGACACGGAACAGTTCTTGTTTTTCTGTGCGGTTAGCTTTTCTACACTTGCATCACATTTACAACTTGATTGTTCTAAGAAAATGTGGTTTACTTACGTACAGCTGCCAATATACGACTGGCGTATGACTTTTACACTCGGCGGGTTGCAACCTACCTGTAAACGGCCCTTTTGTCAGACTCCAGTTGGGCCTGGGGGTCAAGTGTCACGCTGACAGAGGTATTTCCTCCCGCAGAGGCTGCTGGGATGTGGACCTGTGGGGTCTTGTTGTTCTGCTGAGTCGTGCCCGTCATCTGGGGACCAGAACATAAGGGGGGGTAAAAATTATGCCAGCTAGAAGAAAACAGATCAATTCTCACCAAAGTTAAAGGTTTGGTGGAATGGGAGTCATGGTGTAGAAGTTACATATTGTTTACACTTTTGCGTCTCATAGCAACTATGGTGCATTCAAGGACTACTGAACAAAGTGCCGAATCTCAAGGTGCGATGTAAAAACATTATCAGTGAAGCATAAAAAAAAAATAACCATGTAGCAATGCTGTTTATTATTTATTTATTTTATCTCTTTTATGACTTTTTTATGACGTACTTATAAATTATTATCAACTTATGGAAAATGAGAAAATAACAGCCTGTTTTTGGTGGAAAAAGAATATAAATACTGCAAAACTTTTTTTTGTTTGTTTTTACCGAAAATCTGCAGATTTGCAGGCCTGTGACTGCTGAATCACGGCCGTCCGCTGTACTCTGCTAGTAATGTACTGTATACATTAAATTAAGTCACAGTATGTAAACTTAAGTACCATTTCACAATGCTTAGAGTGCCGAAATAAAAGTTCCGCATTTCCGCAAAATAAGCTAATGTCACACGTGTTGAAGTCTAATGCAGTGATTGTGTTTTGATCTGACAAATCTTAAGTAAATTTCATCAAGTGTACATTTACTACAGCTTCTGCATGGACTGCTTGGGCCGTGGCAGCTGTTGGACCATGATGAAAAATAAAAATCTTACATCCCTCCTGAACTAAAGAATGACAGTGGGAACACCGAGGGTAGGTAGAATTGCAAGGTTTGTAGTGTGTCTTTCTGTGTAAATGTCTCATGTTACAACATTGACACCTCCGGATTGTATGCAAGTGGGGCTTATTTATGGAAAAAAAACTATTCTGTTTAACTTTGGAGGGTGCGGCATTTTTTCAGGTGCACTTAATAGTTTAGAATTTTACAGCAATCACAACAACAAAAAAGATTGCTACCTCAAGTTCACAAAGAGACCTATTTTGCTTTTCATCTTTTTTTACCTATAAATGTCGTTACGGTGTTGTATTCTCGTGTTAAACAATGCCGACACGACGGATAATGAGGTTTGCGCATTTGGAAGTGACTCCTGAAAGCAGCTTTGGATGGCTCTGCACAGAGTGTCTCACCGGGTTTTTTTAACATCAAGTTTCACTGACGTCACAAAACCCGGACTTTCTTACATGGGCATGCCCGCCCCCGGCTCTGCTTTGCTCTGTTGTATTTTCACCGAGTTAGCATGTTGAGCAGTGGCTCCCAGGAAATGTTTGAGTTTGAGGAAAGCTAATTTTGTTTAGCTTTCCTAATGAGGCAAGCATCAGGCAGAAGTTGCTGATTCCCAGCCAGAAAAAGAAAAATATGCTCATCACTCAGCAGCACTTCACACGGGACTGTTTTGTGAACGTGGCCCAGACCAAACCCAAGGAAACATTGCAGGAAAAGTCTCAGAATATGGAAGATCCTGAAACCTTTCTGTGCGGGTTATCATGTGTGGTTGCTGTAGGAGTCCACAACTCAATACAAAGGCCGGAAATTGAGTATAATCGGTCCCCTTTAATTTTCATCAGCATGCAGCCTTGAGTGAGGCATTTTAATATTCACTTCCCAAACGCAATCCCGTGCCACGTGTATTTCATACTGACAGACAAATGAGAATCAACAAGGAGTCATGTCGTATAACAGGTCAGCGGCTTTATTCTCTTTCACTATCCAGCACCCCACCCCGCCAAACTTGTGACAGGGCGGGGTGGGAGAAGATTTTAAGTCTTAATCCCAGTGCCAAACGGGAAATAAATTAGCTTCTTCACACTTAACTAGCTCTCATTTGCATTTTCCAAGCACGCACACGGCATTTTTCCCCTTGCACTAATCCTCTGGGTGAACGCAGACAAAGGTGGAGGATGGTAAGGATGAACCTGCAGCCTTTCCTCTCCATGGGATTTTCCGCAGTCTGGGGCAAAGGCGAGCTCCAGCTGCAGCCCGGGTTCATTCATTAACACTGACCTGGCGCTGGTGGTTTGAAGTCAGTTAGGTTGATCTCTTAGCTGGCGTTCTTCTGCTTACGTACGTAACATGCCTTTATTGATACTCAGGAATGTCCGCAGCCACTAGTATTGGGTTCCTGCACTTTGGAAAATGTTGACTAGTTCAAATTAAATCTGATGAAAATACGAGACGATGCATGAGATTATTATATAATATGATCTGACAAAAACAACGCAGGCGCCTTTTGAAATGTTTTTTGTCCTATAAATTGACGCTAAACGGTATTATTGGCAGCATTTTTTTTCAGGCAAAAAAACATAGTTATGATAATACATAATAATAATATTTCATAATATGCAATATTTGCTTTAATGTGTCATCTTTCATTCTGTAAAATTGTGGAATTGACGAAGGTGAAAATGCAAACTGTCCAACATTTGCAGCATTTCTGGAAATGCTGGCTTTTCAACTGTATTAACTCATTCAAAACCAAAGACGTATTTATCCGTTTTTAACGTCCTAGGTCAGAAGAGAAGAAAAGCATAATAGGTCACCTTAAAAATGAGACATTGTCACATTGAAGGATTTCTATAACATCACATAATATCTACTATTTGTCAGCCTCCATGCCTGGTAAGCCGTTGTCTGTGACTATTTCATTTTTGGATCGGAAATTTAGACTTTTAAGGTCAGTTCTGACTGACCTGTTGGCTCTCCTGGTACGATGGCGGAGGAACACTCTGGGTGGCCATCATTGTCACTGCAGGTGCTGGGGGCACATGTTGCATCATGGGATTGCGTCACATTGAGACTGAGAAGAGTAGAAGATAGAAAAGACATGGAAGTCAAGTCTAACTGGCTAAAAATTATATCCCAACAGTATCCACCGGGTGGCGCTATGATTAAAAGAGGGAAAAATTGGCATTCCCAAGCTTCTCACTGTCCCTTTCTATTTCCCTTGTAAGCACGGCGCAGGGCCGACAGAGACTTGGTAATGGTTTAAACAGACAAAATAGAACACACACAAACATGCATGTACGTGCACATTGCTAACTAAGATAATCACAGATTTGAAGGTAACGTTTCATGGTCCGTGCTTGGACTGCCGGGTCACAGTCGAGCTGTTACAAAGCCAGTCAGAGAGGCTCATTGAGGCCGTCGTCCGTCCGTTAATTGCCATTGGCCAGGAACCCACAGGGCTAAGTGCTTTACCCTGTGGAATGCCGCTGTCATTCCCCCCCGCTGTAGCAGCTAATTGGTTCAATGGTACATTGCGCACACATACCAACGCACAAACAGACTCCCCGCGATCACCCCAACTTACTATAGGCGAGCACCGCAGGCGTAGCACCCCGCATCTAGAGGTAACCTATGTGTTCACACCGCCTGAAAATGTCCTGGAAATTACCGATTTCAGCCCCAGGCGGGGGGGGGGGGGTGTTTAGTCAACGCGAGGGCAAGCTTTAATAGGCCTTCGTTAATGACAATGTCAGCGTCGTGAAAACATCAGACACCCCTTGTGAGTGTAGATTGAACGCCATGGGGGCGTCCTAATTCCTTTTCCCCGCATGGCTGTACGTCTACACGATCCAATTTCCAAATTTTTTAACGTGTAAATGTCAAGGGTATACTTTGTAAACATTTACTGGTGTGGCCGTATAGAACGGGCACAACAAAGTGAATTGCTTATTTGGACTGTCTGGTACTCATCAGTGAGAGCAGAATTAGTAAAATATAAAAAAAACTACAAGGAAGTGAAAGTTTTTTTCTGCAGAAATTTTCAGCAGAAAAAACAATGAAGCTGGTAATACAGGAAAATTTACAGTTAAATGTACACCACAGTTAAAAGAAAAGCTCCACAGGTTCTTGAATGCACCATAGTTGTGCTGCGACTCAAATTTTTGTTTTTTACGTTATTATGCTTTAGCGTTGAATACCTATTTGCACATGAGATGCATCTAGTTGGTGTGTGTGGCATATTTAGGGTTTCAACCTGGATGGTGTCACGAGTGAACAATGGCAATTAAAGAGAAAAGGGGAGAGTTCTGAGTCTGAATCTGATCTAACAATTCTAGCAGTCGCTTTTATTGCAAATGCTGATCCAATCCCAAAGGAGAACATCAAAGCCAAGCTAGCAGGACGATTTTTGGGTGTATTTATTGCCTTCCTGTGCTCCAGGAAAGTAACCCCTGCAAAAAGCGAGGATCTGTCAGACGATCCCAAAAAAAAACATTTGTTCACAATCTAAGAAAATTGTTATGGTTTATTTAGTTAAAAAGGTGGGTTTTCATTTTGCCAGGGTCGAATGATTACACGTCGTACATCGTCAATCATTCTACAATGACTTTTTGTTGAAGGGGAACGGAGAAGACAAGTAAAAGACAATCAATGTCTCATGCCTAAAAGTGTAGGACCAGCGGAACCAGCGGAACAGTGCTTTCTCACAATGGTACAAGAGGAAGTAAAGAAAGTAAAAAAAAAACGGGGACCCTAAAATTGAACCTTGGGGGACCCCAGGTGACAGTGGAGTGCAAAATCTACACGAAACCTTCTCTACTGTATTGAGACGGTCCTCAAAAACCCTTAACATTGCTGACTCGGTGCTATGGAGACATTTAAACCCTGAGTGAAAATCCTCCAGGATGCCACACGGGAAGTTAAACTACCATCAAGGGAAAACCTCTAGATTGGATAATAGTGAGTATTTGGAAATATGGGATCCGTTATATGAATGTATTAAAGTCTATTATTAGATAGACTTTACATAGTCTATCATTATCATTGTTATTATTGGGGTTTTTTTGTTAGTTTTTTGGATGTGGTGGTGTGTTTGTGTGTCTTCTCTTGTTCATTGTTTTGTGTCGAAGTTTGCGTTGTGGGACTGGACTGGGATGGAGTTGAGGTTGTTGTTTGTTTCTTGTTTATTTATGTCGTTAGTTAAATAAATAAACATTCCTTTCATTTAACATCCCTTTAATTTGACACCAAGATTATCCGTGTAGAACTTGCATATGCACAGAAAAAAGCAAAATCTATCTATGCATAAAAAATCTAATCTCCACATTTTTTCACCCAAACAAAATCGTTTTAGGTCGTCAGAATTGTCCTACTTTTTAAAGAAAATGGGTTTTTCAAAAAGTGAAAAAATTTTTTTAATGCTCATTATTACTGTTACGTCGCTGGGTTCCATTCGCAGTTTCAAAAACATTAACGAGGAATTTTCTCATCGGAAGAAAAATCCAAACTATGCCGCTTGCAGTCACGTCTGTTGACAATATTGTTCCTTTCTTGTGAACAAACTTCTCCTTGTTGCTGTGTGTGCATATTTGTTAAGCAAACAAGCGGAAGGGGGGAAACTACGGAAGCTCCCGAGGTCAAATTGTGCGGCGTAGCCAGAGAAGAAAAGTCTGCAACAAAAACTTTGATTCATCGATAAAATGAATGCAGTGCCCAAGCCTAGTTTATAAATATTTGAACCTGCGTTGTTCAGAGAAAATCAAAAATGAACTTAAACATGTGAAACAAATTGCTTTTAAAATGCCGAGTGCTGGTAAAATAAAGTGGGGGGAGGGGAATATTACATAAAAACATTCAATGTTGTGAATTCTGGAAAAACTAATTTCTTGGCTTCAAATTATCACGTTTAAAAAAATGAATACATAAATAAATAATGCTGTTTAATTTGTCATCATATGTTGCATATAATTTGCCTAAATGTTGCATTTTAAAGCATTAAAACAAACATAAATGAATTGAGGTGCATTCAAAGATGCTGGGATGAAATGTACTGTAGTATCTTACACCGGTCACTAGGTGTCAGTAAGGCGGTGCGTAATGTTCGGTGAAACACACAAACACCAGACTCGATTGCTGGAATCGAGTTTAAAAGATCCCACAGCAGGCACACTAATCCTCAACACGAGCTACTGTTGCGGCCGTAACCCACGCCGAGCTGAAACTCAATTCTGAACTCCCAGACGTCACTCCTTGTCCACACCACCGGAACACATTTATTTTGTAAGACACACAAGTACCAGTCTCAATTATGGTTTAAATTGCTTATTTTCTCTTAATATGTGTACTATATCGGGTAATATGACTGTAAAGGTGACCATAGAGGTGTTATTTCATGTCTACAGGGCTCTAATAATGTAAAAAAAAAGCATAAAGATGGTCATGAACAGGAAGGTTATGTGGCAGAAAACCCAACTCAGTGAGCCTAAATCGGTGCGTGACAATGTATGAAATAGCGTCAGGAGTTCATCAAAGTATTTTATACTCTCTCACAACCTGCAAGGCATGCTGGGAAACCAACCTGCGCACTTTCCCAACAGAAAATCACCCGGCATGCCTTGTGGGTCATAAATTTGTACAACATAGTATTGTTTAGCATGTATATTTAGCGTTTACCTTTCGATACCTTCATAGTCCAGGTGGTGCAATTACATTGTGTGTTCCATATTTATATATATATATGGTGCATGAGGTAAGGGTGCAAATGTCGAGCTGTTTCATTGCAAAGAAAGCACGTCTCCCTTAGCAATTAATACCTGAATGCAAAAACATGGACCTGGCTACTATCTCGTTTAATAAATGAACTGATTCGGAGTAATTATACACCAAACGTATCTTTTTGTCTTTTTTAACCCAAACAACACTGTAAATGTATCAGGAAAGGTCCGCAAAAAAGTTCATTGCTGTATATAATGTGGTACGTCTACTAGTGTCTGCAAAATCTCTGTTTTCATTCTCACTCTGCATGGCATTTTGTGTACCGACTGTGTCTACTGGCGTCTGTTCTCATTCCAACTGTTATCAGCTGAGAGACATCTTCTCCGTTATCAGTCCTCATTTTAATTGCCAATACAGCCAGCGTGTTAGTGATTAAAGGGGAAACGACACACTAATTGATCAGACTTGAAGATAAGGCAGTTCTAATTACGGCACAGTATTTTAGGGCCCTGCTCAAGTTTCACCACCCCTCGAAGGAACAAAAAAACACTAAATGCCTCTTTTTTTTTGCCAATTCCTAAACACTGCAGTATTTCAGTATAATACTCAATAACCTCATGTTTTGTGGTTAAATCAGATTTTCAAACATGAGATAATGTCGCACATTGCTGATGACACGAGCCAAAAATCTCGTGGATGAGAGATCAAAATGCATAGAAAATGAGTACTGCCGAGATTGTAAAAAAAACAAAAAAAAAGGCGAGATTAATTAATTAATTAATCTCTAGCTTTCAATAAATTAAAATAGAGATTAATCAGTCTCTAATAATTACTTTATGAATTAATTTATAGTTAATAGTTATTTAATTAATTATAGATTAATTAAATAAATAAATCTCTAACTGATCTAATTATAGTCATCCCTCACAATGTTGCATTTCTACTATCACTCCCTCGCTACATTGCTGTTTGAAATTAATTTCTGTAATTAATGATTGCTGTTTTGTGGTAGACTAATATTAGTCAAAACATTGAAATACACGTGGTATGTAGTATTCCGGTCACTAGGTGGCAGTAATTACACAAAACATTAGTGAGGCATGGCATTACCTTACATTACTTCGACAATGCAATATGATAGAGTGGTGGAAAGTTCTCCTCCCGTTCCATGTGGAAGTGGTAAGTTATTGGCTCTTTGAAGTTTAGAAGAAACACATTTGAGGCTAACTAGATAGCTTGTTGACTTGGTAACTCGCTAGTTTGCTAGTTAGCGGCCGTCTTGAGTCCCTATACCACAGGAATAGCAATATGGTGTAAACAAGAAATAATATGAGCGTAAAAGTGGCTATAGGCGTGTTATTTCATATCTACAGGGCTCTAATAATGTCACGGTAATACATTAGTTAATCACAAATTAAGTGGAAAATGACATCTCCGTGTCTCTTTTTATCATTCCTCACTTCCAAACAACCAAGAAGAAGATTTACTCTATGCATGGTTGAGCACCTCAACATAAAGCAACAAAAATAGTACAAAGTGAAACCTCTTGTCAGTCGTACAGTAGCTTTGTCTTTGTGGGGAAGGGTGGGGCCGACACACACAGTGCAGCAGAGTAAAGCCTCATGGGAAGCAACGCAAGGAATTAGGGGAAAAACAAAAAGGTGACTGGAAAGACAAATACTCGTGTGGGAATATTGAGCAAGGTGAGCCCATCAGCACGGACGGACTTGCCTTCAACATTTCCACCTGACCGAGTTTGTGTTTGTATATTTTTTCATTGGTCTTTGCTTAAAATGAAGTGTAAAAAACCCCGCCTCGTCTCGTGGAGACAATCTCGTGTATCAGCTGCTCTTGTGATGTAGCAACGCGGTCCAGCGGATCCTACGTCAAAATTTGCTTTCCAGTCTTGCCGTCCTGTTGCTGTCAACCCCTTGTCTTCCGCCATGTTTATCCACCATGCGGTTCTTTGCTGTGCACTTGGCAAGAACATTCATCAGCCTGTCATTTGCCCCCTACCTTTTTTTTTATGCACATTTCCCATTTATTTGATTTACAACTCTCCACTGCTCCTCTATTCTCACTCCTCTCTCTGCTACTCACCTTGCCCTCCCAACCACAATGGGAACCTACAAGCTGATGCTGAACAAGTCCTAACACAATGACGGCCAGTCATGGTCCACTCCCGGGTGTGACTGGCAGTTGTTGGCCACCCCCAACGCTAAGCCCTAATTACTGTACCAATTTGACACACCTATGAAAAATATACATTTTGAAAATTTCCATATTTGTGCAAATATAGAACTTCACAATAGTAGTAGTCGTATGAATACATTTTAAAAATCCATTTTGAAGTGCAAATTTCATGACAACCAGAACTCAAAGGTGCAGAATAATAAAAAAAAAAAGTCCTTTTGCTTGACAAATGACGTTTGTTCCCCAACAAAGGCCTTTTGAATTATTACACAAATCCAAATCGCATATCATTTGAAAAATGCCTGAAGCTGCAATCAAAATTCAAGCATAAAATGAAAAGTGAGAAGTAGGCATAAAATTATTCCAAGTAACATCAAAGGGGGGGATTTGGATTGGAGGCAAACACACAAACCCACACACACACACACACACACACATAGGACATACAGTATAGTGCTTCATGGCTTTTTTGCAGTACAAAATGCTTCTGTTTAGCATTCAACCTTCAAACAATTCCAAGGTGTAGAATGAGCCTCTGCTTAATCAACGTGAAATTAGTAACACGGCTCCTACCAGCATTTCCTTTTACCTAAGATTGCCTGCAGCCTGCACTTCAACCAACATACCAGACAGGATGAGCACTTTCACGTACAAAGCTTGATTCTTCTGAATCGGGGCGCTCCAGCAGGTAGCTTGTGAGCAGCCAGTTCAGCTTGGCAATGGTAGAAATGACATGATGTGTGCGGTACAGTGTGGAGCAGGGCTCGGGAACCTTTTGGGCTACGAGAGCCATGAGAGCCACTTATTTTCGAATGTATTTCCGCGAGATCCGTGTCCTATTTTTTTAACAACTAACAAAGTGTGCATTTATGAACAAGTAATTGCATTAATAATTAGTATTTAGTCTCTGAATGGGATGGATGAAAGTGCTTATTTCTAAAAGTGTGATTCCTGTCATGTTTTATTTTAACATGGCAGAAAATTACATATTTAATTGTAATATTAGGACTTTATTCCCACATTATTTTAACTTTATTCCCATATTAATTTATTCCCCAACCTAGTATTCCAAATATAGCCTTTTTTTATTTGTATTGCTTTGATTTTCATTGTATAACAAGATTTTAAAAATAAAAATGAACTCTCTGCTGCTAAAATGACATTGTTTTTACTCATTAGAAGTTTAGTCTTGTAAAATTGTGACATTTATTCTCTTAATATTTTGACTTTCTACTCATAAAATTACAGCATATTTTCCCATTTCTACTGGGTTTTTTTATATTTATATTTATTTATATTTTAAGTATGTTTCTCATACTTATGGATCCCTGTGATATTTTGACTTTATTCTCCTAATATTATAACCTTTTTAGCAACCTAATTGTCCAAAAATTACCAAATTTTCATAATATTTTGACTTTATTTTCGTAAATTTCTGGCGGATTTTTTTCCATTTTTTGGTGCTTCTTTAAAGTTTTTGTTATAGTTTATAGTTTTTGTTCTGTATTTTGAGATTGTGCCGCAGACCAATCAATCACCCGGACTGCACTTTGAACGCGCCTGTTGTTAAGCAAGATATGTTGCATATATTTTAAGAAAAAACTGAATTGAAATAAATAAATGTTATGGTGTTTAGAAACGTCTGAGAGCCATATGTGGTCATCAAAAGCGCCACATTTTGCTCCCGAGCCATAGCTTTCCTACCCTTGGTATACAGCATGGGTAAGGTATGCCGGTCGGACGTGCCCTGAACACCTCTCCAGGGAGGCGACCGTGGGGCATCCTAACCAGATACCTGAACCACCTCATCTGGCTCCTCTCAATGTGATGGAGCAGCGGTCGGTCAATTTTCGGTGTTTAAAAAAGTAGTTCCGAGTAGTTGGTGGTTGTCACTTAAGTGAAGCTGCTTCTAAAAACAATATACGTTCAAAAGAGTAATACATTTGCATCCCAAAACCGTTGTGCACAAAAAGTCAGACCTCTCAATAGCTCTGCGTTATTTTTTCGCTCCAAAAAACGACCAGAACTGGGCTGACAGTACAAAGTGGGAGAAAAGTCATTGTTGATGCACTACACTGCTGATGGGGATGTCATACAACTTCATGTGGAAATAATCCGAACTATCCATTTACGTATGATTTACTGACCATTTATGTTCATAAACTGAAAACGTGGGAGCTTTGTCATGAAGGAAGTGACGTTGGTGACGCATGTGCAGAACCAATCATGCTTCCGGCATGGAGGTTACGTTTATTGCAAGCTTGCCGGACGTTAGTCTCTGCGTCGGTTGTACGGACGAAGGGACAAACGTACGCCCGAGCGCTCTCGGATTCCTTGGACATTACGCACGTTCGACTTACAGGTTGTACATCGCCAAACGCTAGGAATGCCGCAAATCGGACGGCCATAAAATCATACGTCCGGTTGTGACTTAGGCTTGAGTTAACTTTCTGGGAAAAAAACTGTCCCAGAATTTTGGCGGAGAATCGCATGTCACACATTCGACCCTGATGGAAAAGATCTAGGCGGCGTCAGAGGGGATGTTGTACTGACCAAAGCAAGTATAATCCAGTGCGAGAAAAAGCCTCCGGATTTGTCGCTAGTTGCTTTTTTCAAAAAGGGTGAATAGTCAGTAAATTGCTAACACTGGTCCTGCAGCTGGAACAAATGAAATCACGCAATTTCCCGTGCAGCAAAATGTTTTCAAATTAGACCAATTCGTGATTTGCGTGTTGGACTTTGATCAGGTCTTGATCGCCATGAGTGAAATGTCAGAAGGACGGGCGGAATGGCAATGAGGGAAGTGTTTGTACACAGACCCCCACAGATCACAGCGTAAACATCACCCTAAAAAATGCCAAAACCTAATACAGATATTGCAAGATGAAACCTTGTTTCACATACAGAACACACGCCGTGTATAAACAGCCAGAGGCAAAGCTTGTCTCACTTCAAGTCCTGAGGCTGCAAATCTCTGCCCCCCCACCCCCCACCCACACACACACCCACCCTGGCTAAAACTAGCTTGACACACACCACGGTGTCAACACTCCCAGACCGCCTCATTAGCCCGATCCGGCGGCTCTTCCTCCTGCTCAGCCATGCAACACCCCCGCACCTCAATAACCGGCACTTCACATTCATGCTGCTTCCGTTTATTCACCTGCACTTGTTGACTGGAACGCTCCTTGTCATTCCAGCACAGATTTGGCGAGACACCTCCTGAGCCCAAAAAGGACCACAAAGGGCCACAGAAGAGTTGAAAGCGAAGGGCGGGGGGCACACCTGGGACGCTAGTTGTTGCTGATGAGCTCTCTGGAGGCATGGCGGGACTATCATTGAAGGAAGTTTCACACCACCGCAGCTTCAAGACGACTGATGCATGTACATCGTTAACATTCATGCCCCAGGTAATTATGTTCATTCGGGGGGATTGTTCCACCTAGTCCTACGACAGAACTGATTCACCCCAGGTCAGTATTATTAGACAGGTACATGTACAACATGCACGCACCGCCGCTGGAACGTCAGCGCCAACGTCTCCCGACGCTTTTCGGTTCCAATTTCACGGCTCTCACTTTTCCAAAATAAATTCACCTATAAATGATTGATGTTTTGTGACTACGTCCTGTTATTGTAAAAAAAAAAAAAAAAGCATATTTAAGCACAATTTTCACGTATTCTCTGCTTAAATTAAGCATTTCTATACATAAAAAGGACAAACACAACAGTAATACATCCAGCTCGGTACCTTCTACAGTATGCTGTTATGACACGGCATTGATCCCGCAGCCTGGGAAATGTGATGTAAACCAAGAATAATAGGAGCGTAAAAGGGACTCTTGGGGTGTTATTTCCTGTCTACAGGGCTCTAATATTGTTAAAACCCATTATTAGAAAGTCATAAACGGGTTTTCTAATATTTCATTTGTTAACATTGATCCATATATCGCGGAAAGTCATTTCTCATGGTCTGGGTCTGGTACCAATTAATCGTAATGAACAAGCGATGACTGTATAAGGCAGGGGTCGCAAACTCAACTTACCTTGGGGGCGCTAGAGGCAGAGTCTGGCTGAGGCTGGGCCGCAACCTCGGCGCACATGTACGCGCACGCAATTTAAATTACACATTTCAAAAAATCCAATTTTCTAAAACATCTTTGTTTTTCTTTTTAACACAAAATAAGATAAACAAGGACACTGCTGTAAAGAAGTGATCAGTTGTTCACTCATTGGAAAATGTTTCTCTGCTTGCATCAAGCTCGGTCGATGTCACACCCCTGAGAGCCATGTACCCCACCGTGGTTGTTAGGTTCGTCAGCTCTGCACACAACACTGTAAAAAGTGCCATTCATATAAAACTCGAGGACTGCACTAACATTAAACTTTCATATTAAGGTGAGGGCCACAAAATATCATCTCATGGGCTGCCAATGGGCCGCAAGTTTGAGACCCCTGGTATAAGGCATTCAGAAGACGCCTTCAAAGAGTTAGTACAATACAATGGCCACTAGATCAGTAAGCATTGCAGCAGAAAGTACGCTGTCTAGAAAAAAACAAGAAATTCTTTCAATCCTAACATGTAAGTTTTTGTTGTGTTTTACTTACCGTCCTGACTATAATCTGCTAATTTTTCCCCACATGCTTTGAACCCTGTTGTAGCTATTTCATGGTTAAAGGAATTATATTTCCCGTGCTGCTTAGAGTGCAGCGTACTGAAGTGGACGCTAAAACCACATTTTGAAGTCAGTGATGGTGTTATGATCCGACAAATCTTAAGTAAGTTTTATCAAGTGTAGCATCGGACCACCTGGATTGTCTCACTCGTAGGAGCTAACGAGCAACGATAAGAACACCGAGTGTAGGTAGGATTGCAAGGTTTATAATGTGCCTTTCTGTGTAAATATCTCGTGTACGACGTGGACATAAGTGGCTTGTAGACCAGTCTGGCCTATACATTAACTTTTTATTCTCTTTAACTTTGGTGGGTGCAGATTCACTCAATAGTCTGGAATTTAATTTGTTTTTATGTCTACTGTACTGGGAAATACGTTGACTGTAAGTGGGTAGGTCTAGATGGCTCTAATAAAGTTTAAAAAAAATATTTAGAAGATTCTAGACGGGGACTGTCATTCCATGTGTTTCAGCACAAATCATTCAGCCAAAGATGTGAAAACAAAATCGTATACGATTGTATAAAATGTCTCTAACAAAACGGAAAATCGATCTCAGATTTGTCCTGATCAGCCTCCAATTACATTTTATGCTTGCATTTTCCCTCCATAACCTTTCCACTTGATTCTTTCGTGCCAAACTCATTAATGGATGTCCTTCATATATTCAGATATGCCCTGCAGCTGTAATGAAGACGTGAGGATTCCCCTTGGGTATGACAATTTGCAAAATTCATTGCATCCTTTGCTAACTGCTGACAATGGCATCCGTGGTCCAATCACACTGCAATTGTTGTCTGCATATTTATGCAAATATTTGTGCGGCTATCACAGATTCCACTTAAATCCGTCTTCTTCCTGCCTTTGAAAAGTCGATTAAAGTCTCAAGTCGAATGGATAAAACTACAATACGGTGTCAAATTCTTGTAATTCCCTAATGACAAGAGGAATGCATGCAAATACTCTCATTAACATAGCTAAAAGCCCTTATTATAATGAGATGCCCTCCGCCCCCAGGAGCTTACTAAAACAAAGATGAAAAGACTATTTAGATTGTACCATCAGCTTTATCAAGGACTATTGAGTTTTTAGAGCTGCCCCAAATAAATAAAACATTGATAGAAACAAAAATAGTTTTATTGTTACTCAAGTGCCAAGATGTATTTTTAGACAGATCTATAGATGGATGAGTGGGTAGCATGTTGGCCTCACAATCAGGAGGTTCCAGGTTCGAATCTCCTTTGGGCATCTCTGTGTGGAGTTTGCATGTTCTCCCCGTGTGTGCGTGGGATTTCCCCGGGTACTCCGGTTTACTCCCACATTCCAAAAACATGCATGTTAGGTTAATTGGCAACTCTAAATTGTTCATTAGAGTGTGAATGTAAGTGTGAATGTTTGTATGTCTGCCCTGCAATTGACTGGCGACCAGTCCAGGGTGTACCACTCCTCTTGCCCAAAGCCAGCTAGGATAGGCTCCAGCATACCCTAGCTGGCTTTGGGCAAGAGGAGTGGTACACCCTCCTCTTGCCCAAAGCCAGCTAGGATAGGCTCCAGCATACCCGCGACCCTAATGAGGATAAGCGGTATAGAAAATGGATGGATAGATCTATAGATGCTTTATTGTTCCCGAAGGAATCTGAGGTCAAAATCTGCACATTTCTTATCTACAGTATGCCAAAGGCAAATTTAAACTTATCAGTAGCCCAGCGACGGCAAGATGAATGCTCATCAAATGGCTTCTGCTGAGGATGTGGTTCCCCACCCCAGTGCTCCATTCCTCCTACACTGCAAATTTTCTGCGACAAGCAAAGGCTGTATGATCTGACCAAATGACTGCCAAACCTGGTATTTTGGTTTCCTTTTTGTTGCATCCGTTTATACAAACTGGACCAAAATAATTTCCGAAAGCCAACAGACTTAAGCAGGGCGCTAAGATCACAGTCCTGTTCACCAACAAAAATACCACCACCGGTCTTTCTGGATGGGATGACATTTCATTTTTCAGCACACGACTGTGGCAAATCGTTGTTTTCAAACTCTGCAACCTTGGACATGCCACTGAATACAGACGATTGAGAATAGCAATAGTACAGTGATAATGATCCAAGTTTAGAATGCTAGCTATGGCGATTCCAACTAAATGACATGACAATTTATTTGTGGACCGACTTCCCAGAATGTGGGAAGTGGGAATATTCATGGAAAAAGCTGCTCTGAATGGATCAATCCACAGTAACACAGTGAACAGATGCACTCACAGAAGCGCAACTTAAGGTAGAGGAAGTATCGAGAATTCTGAAGGCGATTTGGAGACAATATGAACATAATAATAACAAAGTGTTCAGAATCCAAAAGCAGTTCAGACGGATGTGCGTTATATATTTATTCAAACCAACAGATTAAAAATTGTAATCAGCTGAATTGTAATTTGCAAATGAAATTAATCACGATTAATCACCATTTGCAACAACTGTATGTCTGAAATACGCCCATTTCAATGTATTTTACTAACAAAAAGATAAATTATACAGTTGTTCATCACTGTGGTTCGAACATTGCTCCCTCACTTGGTTTTTTTTCTCAAAAATCAAATATTTAATAAATGAATGGTTCATCACTACCTGTTATCAATACAAAAAACCCCACTATAGTTAAGCAAATTGTACATATTCTTGGCCTAAAAAAGCATTTTCAGGCATAACAATTGGTAAATTACTGGAAATATGAATACAAGGCACTAGGAAGTTTTAATATGAAGTGTAAGTGTGACTTGTGTACACCTCAGCTAAAAGTGACTGAGTGCTAGCAGCAGGTTAGAAGTGTGGAGAGTGGTCGGCAGCAGCTCCTATGTGAATGTTCACTGCATATGTGTTCTTGAGAAAAATATTCAATTTATAAATAAGGAATCCTACTTTGCGGGAAATCACTTGTCACGGTCAGGCCTGGAACCAATTAAGCAATTAATGCGGATGGACATTTTTTTTAATCGAGGGAATTTTTTTTTTTAAAATATGAGTCTTCTTGTGAACATGGCCAAGTGTAGCAACATACTTTACTAACCATTCCTAAATGCCATGAGATGAGGAGCCTTCGGACTCATATTCTGAATTACACCTGCAACAATTAATTGATTAATCGATGATTAAACGGTTATCCAAATAATTTATTGGGGTTCAAAAAATTCACATAATTGTGTTTTTTTTTAAAAGTAAATATCTTCAGATTTTAGCCTCTGAAATGTGAATGTTTCTTAATTTCATCAATTTTTTGTCATCCAGGAAATCAGACCTGTTATCTTTGCGTTTTTGCAAAACAACGTATCAGCTTTGATTTAGGAAAACGAGATGTACATTTTTGCCCTTTCACCGATATGTTCTGGATCAAACCACAAACTAGCTAAGGGGCTAACCCATCACCCCGCAGTGAGATTCGGATCAGTTTTTCTGATTCTAATTCTGATTGACCAGAAAAACAATCATTCTGGGTCCAACTGTTATGGTTGAACAGTAGCGCTTCTTCAAGTCATAGCGATAAATCTACCGTAAACATTTGCAGATAGTAATGAGAAAACTGCGTGTTCCCAATACGGCTCACAAAAAGCACTTTTAAACCACTTTTAACTTCCCACCACCACAGTCTCCCCGTACTATAATGGGACAGAGACGTTTAAAAAGGCACAGTGGCTGTCCTAGTTATACTTTCAGGCCTGTCGACAACGGGGGGTTGTTACAAGTGGCTACCGACTCTGCGGTCGTTAAATTGTTACTTTTTATTAACATAGCTCCTGCATCGGACCATTTGATGCCAATACCCCATTTCCCATTCATTCAGTCCTGTGAATGACTGGCAATCCGTCCGGTGTCTTACGTGTCACGTGTCTGACATAACCGCACGGTATTTGCAATCGAGGGCCCGTTCCCAGACAAAAGGAGAACTTCCTTACTGACTTGAAGTGAGGAGAATTTTTGGCAGCCCGAGATGGACAAAGGGGTTGGGCCGTGAAAAGAGACGGCACAAAAATGAGAGAGTGGGGTGCAACTATGCAGAGATAAAGTTTAGGACTCGGGTGTGAGACAGTGGATTTAGGACGTGGAGGGTACAGAAAGCAAAGCGTCTTTTTGAAGGGAAAACCTACACGGATTTATGCAAACACAAACAAGAAAGTATGGAAAGCAGTGCATGCCTCATGCTCCCCCCTGCACACACACACACGCACACAGATGGCGAGACATCTGGAGTGCGTTAAAGAACGAAAGGACATCGGATCTCCCCAGAGCGGCAAACTGGATGGGTGGCCCGCTGTAGCCCGCTTTCAGCACGGCCGAGCCCTACGTGATTGATAGAGGGAGCCCCGTACTCACACACACAAAAACACCTCAACATGTCATTGTGCATATTTTGGCCGCTCCGTCATGCATTGTGTGAGCATTGTAACACATTGTAACACAACCACACAGACTAAAACAACACTGCATCTCGCGTGTTGCCTTGAATTAATAAGTACAAGTTCTGAGCGGCTTCACTGACAACATGCAATCTCTCAAAATCTCAGTGGGAATTCAAACGACCGCATACCTTGAGAACCTACGGACAAAGCTAGATGCAACTCAAAGACTGTTTTCCATGAACCTTTAAAAAGCCTACGTACCGGGCATTGCTGGGTTGTGTCGGCGTTGCTACGGTAACTGCTCAACATCGATAAACGCGTAACTAGGAAAAGCTTAAATATGCTATATATGATTTGTAATTATGTTTCTTTTTTTCTTTTTAAGCAAAATGGTAATTTCGCAAAAGTTACATTCCTATCTCATGGCGGCGGCCGTGACTCGTCGCAGCAAAGCGTCACCTCTCCTTTCAGCTACACACACACAGAATGGTAAGTGTAAATGACTCTTTGTTGTTTTAAATCGGCTTCTTAATGAGCGTAAAGCGGTCTTTATAGCCTGATTTATTGTCCCTGCCCCCCACCATCAACATATCGCTTAGAAAAGATCTGAGAAAGATGAAATCTGCACTCTGCAATCGTTCTCTGCTCTTTCTTCGTCTATTGTAATCTTAAACCGTCGTCATTTGGAAAAGAAAACAAACCGGTGTAATGTTAACATCCAGCAGCAACACACGGTTTGGCATGACTTCTGTTTTGATGAAACATATACAGAAGAAAGTCGACGAGCTACCACGCAAAGCGTTTGATTATTTGAGTTTGGCCGAAAGGTTCAAGTTGGTCATGGCTGCGCCATGAACAATAAATGTATTTTTTGCGGATTTACCGTGCGCTTTCAAAACAATACAAACAATTTATAACATATTTAAGCGAAGTTGATAAATCAGGTCATGTACTCATGACATCAAAACAAAACAATCTAGAAAGGCAGATTTCCTGCTCGAATGTTGACAAATGTACCTGTTTTTTTTCCCGTTTCTCTACCTTTTTGTTTTTATGATTTTCTGCTATACATTTTATACATGTTTTTTTTATATTATGCATTTATACAAATGCAGTAAGTGTAACAATTGCACAATTCGTGACATGTTTTCTTTTGTAATTTTGCTAGAGGGAGTTAACGGAGACGAGCACCCGTGAGTCCCAATTGAGTGAAAACCTCATGATTCTCTACTGAACAGACCAGCGCGTGTCGTCGACGAATTCGCCACATTTAGCCAAGCTTAAAGGCTAGCACATAGCCGTTGCAACAGTAAAAGTGTCATTCCTCTACCGCTAATCACTGAGCAAGAAATTGGGATCTACGAAATCTATTTTTTTCCACAGTCCGTTTTTGCCGTATAATTTTTTTTCTACCTTTTACAATTACTTTACCATTATTATTTCCCTCAGAACTTGCAAGGCATCAGCGGGCATCGTAAAACGCTGGAATGCATTAACTAGCGATTCAACGCAACATGGTGTAAACACAGCCTAAGTCACACACGCTAGGTCGCACTAGCATGCTCTGCTAAACTAAACTAGTCCCGCTAGCTTCCATTCACGGTTCGTGAAAGAGTTTCCACGGTTTTGTCAACTTTTTCTGGTGTTTCTGGTCGTCTTTTCGACATGTTTAGTTCAGGAAGGGCCGGGCTAGTGTTTGTGACGAGACTTTGCCACAGTTGAGCGGTCCGTCCGGGAAATACTTCACCATGCTTCTCATCGTGATGACAGCATTTCACCCTTATTATGTCAATTTCCGCGAAATTCAGTTTTTATTGGCCAGTTATATAGAGCCTTCAGGAGGTGTTAAACTTACCCAGTAGCATAGATGTTTACATTTTCATATCGCCTCCCTTTTACTTGGACACTACGTGGACCTTGTAGATTTGGATATTTGTTTTTTTCCAAGCTATGCTTTAAGATGTTAAAGACATTTCCATTAGATGTTCTTTCTCAGATCCTCCCATGCTAGAAAACCAACTTTTTCAAGAGAAAAAGTTCTAAGCACCTCTTCATTGCGGGTGAATTGCTTTGCCTGATTTGTCATTTCAAATAAATTGCCGTGTTGGCTAAAATTTGCAATTCACTGGAAGCACTGAAGAGGTTAATCTATATTTAGTGTTGGAATATAGGATAGAACTACGGCGAAGGGGAAGGAGATAGGCAACTCCTTGCCAGGGAGTGGGGAGAAACCGTGAGAAAATAGAAAGAAGAGTCATTTAGAGTAAATGGCATCCAAAAAGCCCTCTCCAATTATCTTGCCTAGCATGCCAGAGAGGCTGACTTAATTAAAATGACTTGAGAGGGGAAGCGGAGGAAGGAGCTGCCGGTGATTGAGGGGGCGAGAAGGCGAGGTATCTGCACGGAAACACAAAGCTCATACGTAGCGCGGACCGCCGACCACTCTCTCTTTTCAATTGCGGACTTCAAAAGAATAAAGATTTTTTTTACGTTTTTTTAAAAGAGCGGCAACTCTCACTATTCTGAGATGTAATTGGGCTATTTAAAGTCACCATTTTTACCATTGCTGGAATATTTGTGTGTGGGGTGTGCTGGGGAGGGTAATACTAAAGAATAATTAAGCTGTATTTGTTTTGCTCTTGTCTGACTCCCGTTCTCCCATTCCTCTCTTGGAAAACCTTTGATAGTGACCTTTTCACTGGAGGTCTGTTTCTATGGAAACTCACCAGTCATGTCGGGTGCTTTTCCTGTCATTGTGACGCCAAAGCCATCGCACTTTGTGACTTGCGTCATGTTTTTATTTTAATGCAAAACACATGCAAGTCCTAAAATCTGTCGCACGCAGAAAGTCCCGAGGTGGCGTATAGCAAGTCATTTGTTGTGGTTGTCATGTGACTACCTTATTACCCTAATGCTGGCCGCCTTACATCCCGACGTACCGGTTCTTACGCGCTGGATACATGCAAAAATGGGAAAATGGATTTTGGTTTTCCCGACCTCCGTAGGCGCATGGCGGCTGCTCACATAGTGAATCCGACATTAATGCGCTTTGCCTGGCCATAGCAGGCGGCCTTTCACGACCAACACGCTTGTTTTGCCGACCTCTGTAGATGCACATCGGCTGCTCACATAGCGTATCTGACATTAATGTACCTTTGCCCGGCCGTGGCGGGCGGCTTTTCACAACCAACACTCTGGCTCTCCCAACCTCTGTGGACACAAGGCCGCTTTCATTTAGCACATCTGACATTAATGCACTTGCCTAGCTACAGCGGGCAACACTCTCGTTCTCCCAACCTCCGTGGATGCACGGCGGCTGCTCACATAGCGTACGCAACATTATTGCACCTTGCCGGGCCACAGCGTGCAACTCCTCCCAGCCATATAGCACATTTGACATTAATGCACTTGCCTAGCTACAGCGGGCAACACTCTGGTTCTCCCAACCTCCGTGGAGGCATGGTGGCTACTCACATAGTGTATCCGACATTAATGTACCTTGCCTGGCCGTGGCGGGCGGCTTTTCACAACCAACACTCTGGCTCTCCCAACCTCTGTGGACGCACGGCAGCTTTCATGTAGCACATCTGACATTAATGCACCTTGCCTAGCCACAGCGGGCAACACCCTGGTTCTCCCGACCTCTGTGAAAGCACAGCGGCTTTCATATAGCACATCTGACATTAATGCACCTTGCTTAGCCACGGCAGGCGGCTCTTCACACCTAACACTCTGGTTCTCCCAACCTCGATGGATGCACGGCGGCTGCTCAAATGGTATGCCATTCTTGCATTCGAAGTGAGTGGGCTGCACAAGACTCGTACAATGCCCACACAAGTACGCCCCCAATGAGTGAAACGAACGACAGCCTTACAAGAAATGCATTTACCACACACGAGTTGCACGCCACACTCACAATCTGAAAGCTACGCACCAACGAAGGACGAGCGGCAAGTACGTGGGTGTCACGAATCACTTGCTCTACAAGTACGACACACTTTTCCCAAATATCGCGGAGCCTGTCGGGATGTAAGGGCCGCTTAATATCTTCATTACTTTCCATTGAAAAATGAAGGTGCTGTCGTCTCCATCAAACGCTTGGTCACTCCGCCACACAAACACACACATTCACACTCACACACACTCTCACACCTATTCAGCCAACACACAGTAGCAGCTCATGTGTCACCACTAGCGCCTGTTGCTGTGCTTTTGTTTTGCCAGCGTATTGTCCTTAAGACTGTACAGTTTTTCTAACAGAACATAACACAAACCCAGTCTGTTCAGTTCAAATGTTTACTGCACAGAAGGTTGGTGGGTGCAAAAACTGACTGAAAGACTGAACAGAGGACTTGATAATTGCCAAAAACTCCTTTGAATGCATAAAATACACTGTAATATTACTTGGTAAGTTTAATAAATGTTTTTTTTTCAATGTTAAGTGTATGTATGAATTTGTTTTTGCACATTGTACCAACACTAGTGTTAAGCCGCTGATTGATCACAACTTTAAGACCACCTGCTAATGGAAATGATCAATAAGTTCTTCGGAGACCTCATTTTTAGCTACACGAGAGGATGGAAATATTAGAAAAAGACTGCACCACAACTGCGGGAACAAAAACATGGATATTAATAGCTCTGTAGGATCAATCAAAACTAAGATTGTTTCGACCTTTGAAACCATTTGGCTTGAAAAAGACCAGTTGGCCAGTTTGGAATTTGGAGGCATAATCTTGTATCTATTGACTCACTCGTTCAGATTAAATGTTGCAGTGAAAAACACAACAATAAAAAGTGTTTTTTATGCATTTTGTCATTTATATAATTGTTTCCAACGCTACATAGTTAGATTGAAATACTACTGCATCTATGAACATGAATAATGTGTAAGTATTAGGGACGTCTGGTATATATCGATTTGTGCAACATCACATATCTCCTGTCGTGGAATGAACACACATCTCTCGTGGAGCTAATGGAGACAGCATCAGCAATTAGCTTCTCGACGATGTCGGGTAAGCAAACATTTGGGAAATACTTGGACTGGGCCTGGAAAAGCGTGGCTCGAGGAACTCCACAAGTTTGGTGAATCCAGCGTTTTGCACGCTCTGGTTATGCTCACGATATTTGGTAATATGAGTATAAAGATGACTATAGGGGTGTTATTTCATGTCTGGGGGCCTCTAATAATGGTAAAAAATATATTTAGAAAGTCATAAACAGATTTTCTATGCTCTAACTATAAAAAAAACTTGCATAAATTCAAGTATTTAATTGAAACCAATTAACCGTGATAAACAAGAGATTATATAGCACATGCAAATTTACTATTTTGTACCAATACACTGTATATCCCACAAAGCATGCTGGACAACTTTCTGTTGGGGAAGTGTGCATGTGGGTTTCCCAGCACGCCTTGTAGATTATAAAGTAGTATAAAGCAGTATTGTTTTGCATGTACAGTGTACTGTATTAGTGTGTAGACCGTGTGGTACAGACGCGTGTTCTAGGAGTGTCCCGATCCGATCTTTGATCTGCCGATCATCATTTCTCCGTAGCTGCAACGGTAGATACATCTCACTGTGCCCGGACTCCTCTGTCATGCTGCCGGGAGCTCTGACCGGTAAAAATGTCCGGTCTATGAATTCATAGTACAGTATGCGCTGGATTACTCTTCACACTGCCTTTCTGTTTTTTCCCTGGCTTCACGGCTAAGCACAAGTTGAATCCCCTCTTCTCACATCTTTTTCAAAACAACGCAGATTGACTTGAATGCGTTTACATGGAACTGAATCCGACTACCTGGATACGGTTTCAGCCTGGACACTATCGCTGGTCCATCGATGCCAGTTCAAAGATAAAGGGAAGATCAATGTGTACCCTTAACTCCCAGCCATCTGACAGCCCATCCTGTTTCACCCCATTGACACACCCAGAAACTACTGAAACAGGCTTGGCTCTTGTTGCCAGGGAGACTGACATAACAGGGCCCTCACCCAGGAGGTTTGGTACTACCCCCCTCCACAGCACACACACACACACACACACACAAACACAGAACCACCATCAAATACAGACGAAATGGCAGCTGTAGGACAGCTGTTCCTGCCAGGTCCAATCCTTAAAACCCAAGTGTAGGCTGGGTGGAATTTAGGCGGCATAAACATCCTGCAGTCCAAATGATTAGCCACATCTGCTCCGCTGAGTGTTCTTCAGACTGGCTGAATTGTGTTTCTAATGGATTCCCAACAAGTGAATGTAATGTTATCTTTATTGCTGCTTTCAGCAATTTAAATTCATACCTAATTCAACCACTTCTGGGGGCTATTCTTGTTGTGCTACCATTCCAACCATTCTAATGACCAAAACAGATGAACCAAACCCAAAGGTCCAATTCAAAGTCAATGCATTTGATGAATGCATAGAGAATGTTACAAAGTCAGAAGAAAAATTACATTTTGAGTAACTACAAGAGAATAGTTCCCCCCCATATAATGATTCACACCAAAATAATGATCATACATTTTTAGATCAATCTTGGAGTTCTATGCACAAATGCTGAAATGCTAACCTCGCAATGTTAAAAAAATTCCTGGATCCAGACCGTGATCCGGGTCACCCAACAATTGCCAAAATTTCATCCAAATCCATTTAGGACTTTTCAAGTTATTTGAACACAAACAGATTAATGCCAAAAAAACATAACCTACCGGATTCTGCTAGAGTGGTGGTCAGCAACCCGTTTGAAACCAACATGCCTTGTTTCCGTGTTTTGGTTACGTATCTAAAATCTGGCCTCGGGGTTGGTGCAGGCAGGTAGGCGGTGCAATCTTTTGTGTTTTTGGCAAAACGTGATATTTACGCCCATCAGCTTTGACTTCGGAAAACATTTTTGCCTCTTTAGAGGAAAGTTGTTTGTGTTCATATTGATTTGGTCTGCCTAACCGAGGGCCTAACCGATTAATCCATTAATCGCAAAGACAATCATCAGATTAATTAGAAACTAAGATTGTTGACGTGGTTGCCTAAGCAGTGCGATGACGCCACATTCCCTGTGTGTCCAGACCCATTTTAGTGTATGCGAAATCAGAAACAATGTCTTACAACGTTCTACATGCAAATATGCTCCATGCTCTTTACAGTCAATAAAAATATTTATCTTGCTTCCAGAAGAGTCATCTCTTTAGTTTGTAGCGCATTCCCTTGGGTTATTAACGTCTCTGCCAGATATTTTGTTGTTCCCGGTCTTTGTCCAGAGTCTTGCTCTCCAGTTTTTATGTCTTCGGACCCACATACTTCTTTTAATTCCTTTAATCCGGTTAAGCTCCCTTTGTTCTTCCCTGTGGACATTTTAAAAGGTTTTGTACCGAGAGATCTCTTCAGCTCATCCGGTCTTACGAGCGTGCTGTGCATTCCAGCCGCGGTGAAAACATTTAGCACATAGTGGTTTACAGTTTTGTGATTTGATTTCACAGATGATCCAGAGGCTGCCGAGGTTCGTTATTTACAAGCCCCTCATTCCTCCGTCCTCTGTTTTCATGTTTGCTTCATCGAGGGGTCGGTCGAGGAGATTACTCGAGGAGCGAGGGCTGTTTGGAGAAATGAGACGTCATTTAATTAAGAAGTCAATCAACGATGATGTTAGTCACAACATATTGCTCAGCACCTGAGCGGCAATGATAACATATCTACGTGAAATCAACATGTGAATAATAAAACATTGATTGATTATATGATGGTTCTTCCACTGAGCAAAACTGGATGGTCATTGGATAAATGCTGGGCTTTGTCCCGCCCATTGGACGTTCAGCATCTTTGGAGGTCCACGAGGCAGTGGGCTGGCCCGAACGCTCGGCTTCTGCATGATGATTGGATGATCAGTCTGAGGAGGTATCCCCTTTTGACAATGAAATTAGCAAATCAGATCTTGACGTATAAACCTCCACCCCAGCATTTTCCAAGTTTTCCATTCCATTATTCTGAGCTGATCCGAAGACTTTGCCGATCGCCAGCGACTTTGTCTTTGGTAAAACGACTCGCGTTGTGCTTGCCGACTCTCTTCTGTCTGAGATTCTGCGGATGTAGAGAGGAGCTTCTCCTGTTTAAAGCGGCTCAAGTCTTACACCGTCAACACAACAGGCCGAGTAAGACCGACTTCCAGGTCGCGATCAAAGCATCAAGAGCAAGGACACAAGTGAATGGCTAAAAAGGGATGGGGATTCAGCTGCATCTTCAATAATGGCTGACTGACAACCATAGCACCCGACCTGTTAGGCAGACATGCGAGCGAGAAGGCCAAACCCGCCAATCGACAGCAAATCTCAGAATTAACACGGCTAGGTTACTGGCACGCTTCAGTTTCACGAGCGCCGACATGTCATTTCATGTTTTCCCGGCTAAAACAGGAGTTAAGCGCTACCGCTTGCTTCCTCTTAACTTCCAGAGAATGAACCTGGTAGAGGGCTATGGGAATAATACAGCCACCTAACACTATCCATTACCCGTCTGACTCCAGCATGCATTCGGCTCACAGGTGAATGCGTTGGTTTATTCGGCGTGTAATAGAATTTGGCAGGTTTCTCATCTGCAAGAGCCCAAAAGAGCACTGAGCTGAGACCAACAGCAGACAAGCCATGTCAACGTTAAGATGGTGGAGCAAATGAAAGTATGGGGTAACTCATCTTGAAACTCCACAATGATACTCCAGTCCAATGGGAACACAACCCTTTCACTGAGATACACGGCTCAGTGAATTTCAAGGGCAGACAGATCAGTGGGGAACCGTTACGTACGACGCCGAAGGGTTGATTAGTAGCCTGGGCGAGGAACCGTTTTTGTAGGGTACCAGTTCATGCATAAGGCAAAAATGAAAAAAATACTTTTTGAATGTTGTTTTCTATGAACAATGACTTTTTTGTACTTTCGTCAACTGTACTAGTTTATCATCTTTTCCAGGGGTCGGCAACCTTTACCATAAAAGGGGCCATTTGGGTCCGTTTCCACCAAATGAAAACCCAAACAACCTATTCGACCATTAATCGGAAGGTAACTCAATGTAATTCCCCGTGAATAAGCCGTCACTTTTTTCTTAAACTTTGAACCCTGCGTCTTATATAGCGGGGCAGCTAATTTAGGACCATGTTCTAATGTTGTGACATCTCCTTTACTTCACAACTACTACTGATCGCTTAAATACTGTGCGCCAGTGAGGAAACGGGGGCTTTTTCTTTGGCCTATCGCACGCTACCAGGGAACTTGCGACGAGCAGAAATTGCAGGAGGTCATTACGCGACACAAGAGTCTGACTCATGGTGTCATCTAAGAAGGCTGAAATCATCACACAGCAACTAAACACGCAAAAGTTAGGTAAGACATATACAAGACAAGTGCCAGTACACGTTTGGAATAAAAAAAACTACATTAACGGCTTCACATCATGCATTGCTTCCCAGCAAAGCAGTTCATTCCTGGCAAGTGTTAAGTTGCTGTGCGATAATTTTAGGGTTCTTTCTAAGTTTTACCATTAAATTCAATCATGGCCTCTTGCAAACTCCAACGGGTTGATGAGCTTGTTGTGAGTTTTCTCATAGATCGTGATTGGCTTCTGCCAAACAAGGAACTACCTGATCCTCACAGACTTGTGCATGCCACGATGCCTTGGACATGTGCAGCTCGTAGCCCCGATTCCGCGACTAGTCGTGGAACATAACTCAACAAACAAATCTACTGCGTTAAAATTGGTGTTACAGCACATTTCATCATTGGAATAACAGTCAAAATGACTTTGAAGTGGGGTATTTGTCGCATTTGTTGGTCTACAACACATGCGTCCTGGCACGCAGGAGCCTTCACATCCATTCATCCAATCTTTGCACCCGCCACAGTCTCTCTATAATTGAAAGAAGTGTGAAAAATGTGGGAGTCCTTGGACAAGCACATCCATTCCGTTTATTGTTGTTAAATTGCCAAGAATTTACTCGAGGCGCTTTCCAAGAGCACAAAACACATAATTGCTGCATTTAATGTTGATTTGAAAGCTGGGGGGGGGGGGGGTCTTGTATTTACCTAACTACGGTTTTATTAGCAAATGTTTCAGTAGCGGCATTGTGTGCCTCTAAAAACCAGTACTTTTAAAGAGGAAGAGTACCTTAGTTAGAATAGTGGCGAGCGGCCTCTTCCCCCTCCATCTGTTTTGTTTTCTTCCATCTTCCTGTTTTTGATGAGCTGGGTCTTCAGTCCCCCTTACAAAATCCCATTAGCTCTTAATGAAGTCAGGCTCGTAGCCTCTTGGCCTCACCTCATTTAGCACGATTGTCTAGCAGCCATTAGCATGGAGGCAATTACAGCCGTACGACAAGAGTAATTGGAAATGCCGACAGGGACCCTGAGAAATGGGGGGAAAATAAATATAAAAAGATCAACTAATAAGCTTCCATTCAGATGGCGAGGAGGGGAGCCGCATGTGTCTAAGTTAAATCAACATAATTACAATTAGGGTTGGTAGGGTAAAGAGTGCGGTGGGGGAGAAACGGATATGGATGGATTTTCACATGGAGGTAGTAAATGCAGCGCAGGAAAATGTGGTCTCACGCCGTGGCATTAATGACCAAACGCATCAGCGTAACCCTACTTTTTTTTTTTTTTTTTGCAAGGTCAGAGAGAGTGCCGCGTTGTCTTGGATGCAGTTTCACAAACGTTGCCTGCTCTGCACACCATTTCACAAGCATCAAGATTACCGCTGGTTTCAATGTGTTAACCTTGCAATGTGATTGCTAGCGACGCCCGATCTGTTGTATTTTGAAGATCAGAAAAGATGGGCTTCCGTCGGTGCGGTAATGCGCCTTAAAGCTGGTTGCCACTCGACTCCCGCCACCAAGGGGATAACAAAAAATGCACCACCACCGTGGTACCGTGGAGAAGTTAGTTTTATGTTGGACACTGGATATTGAACTCTGTATTTACAAGAAATATCAGCCTCACTGTGTCCGGACTTCTCTGTCATGGTGCCGAGAGCTTGCACGGGAGGTGCTACTGGTTGTTCATACTAGGGACCGTCAAAACATTAATAGTAGTATTGTAGAGAGTTTGGTAAAAAAAATTAAAAAAAATCACATCAATAAAGGATCTATAACCATGTCAAATTATTAATCTTACCCTAAAAGTATTGTAACGGCGTCAGGATGGCTGTAATTCAGTTGGTCATTTATTTGCATGTCAACACAGAGCACTCCTTTTTTAAGCACTCAGTCCTTTGACAAGACGCTGCACTTGCTTTTTTTTTTACTCCACGCACTTGACTCAAGACGACTTCTGACTTTTATTTTCGTTAGGGACCTGACTCACAGAGTCAGGTCCCTAACTTGAGTCAACTTTTTTTGTTGTAAAGTTATGACTTTATACTTTCACCTTTCCAACTTTATTCTCGTGAATTTAAAACTTAAATTCTTTATTTTTGATCGTTTTTCTTGTAAATTTATTACGTTTTTCTCTTAAAATTGCGGTTTCTTTCCGTAAATCTACAACTTTTTTCTTGTGAATTCATGATTTTTTCTCATAAATTTACAGCTTTTCCCCGTAAAATTACAACTTTGTTTTCGTACAGCTACAACTTTATTCTCGTAAATTTACGACTTTATTCTTGAAAATTTTTTATAGTTTTTCTTTTTCTCATAAAAATAAATTTTTCCTGTAAATTTATCATTTTTTGACTTTTTTTGTCATAAAATTATGATTTATTTCCGTAAATCTACGACTTTATTTTTTGTGAATTCATTTTTTTCCCTTCCCAACTTCCCAATGGTGACCATTGGGGAAGCCCACTGACATACCTTCCATAGAGGAAACAGAGTCTGAGGATACGTACGTGGACAGTTCCATCACCGTGGCTGAAGTATTTGGGGTAGTTAAAACACTCCCCAATGGCAAGGTTCCAGAGGTGAATGAGTTTCGCCCTGAATTTCTCAAGGCTATGGATGTTGGAGGACTGTCTTGGTTGACAAGCCTCTTCAACATTGCATGGAAGTCGGGAACGGTACCTCTGGACTGGCAAACCGGGGTGGGAGTCCCCATTTTTTTTTAAAACAGGGTGACCGGAGGGTGTGGTCCAACTATAGGGGGAATCACGATTTTTTTCTCGTAAAGTTTAAACTTTTTTCGCATAAAATTACGATTTCTCTCTGTAAATCTACAACTTTTTTTCTTGTGAATTCATAATTTTTTTTCGCGTAAATTTTTTGACATTTTTCCCGTAAAATTACAACTTTATTCTTTGAAGCTACAACTTTTTTCTGAAATTTACGACTTTGTACTCGTACAGTTCCTCGTATATTAAAAACTTTATCTCTTAAACTTCATTGCTGCTATCGTAAATGTATGAATTTTTCTCATAAAATTACAACTTCTTTCTTGTAAATTTAAGATCGTTGTTCTTGTAAATTTACAATGACAAGACTATTTGTGGTGAGACCAGCGATGTTGTTTGGTTTAGAGACAGTGCCGCTGAGGAAAAGATAGGAAGCAGAGCTGGAGGTAGCAGGGATGAAGATGCTGAGGTTCTCTTTGGGTGTGACCAGGATGGACAGGATCAAGAATGAGTACATCAGGGGGACAGCACATGTTAGAGGTTTCGGAGATAATGTCAGAGAGGCCAGACCAAGATGGTTTGGACATATAGTTTGCGTTTTGAATTGCCAGGCAGGAGGCCTAGAGAAAGACCAAAGAAGAGGTTTATGGATGTAGCAAAAGAGGACTTGAAGGTAGTTGGCGCAAGAGAAGAGGATAAAGAAGGCAAGGTTGGATGGAGGCAATTGAGTCGCTGTGGCGACCCCGGAAGGGATAAGCTGAAAGGAAAAGAAGAAGTTCTCGTAAATGACGACTTCTTTCCCGTAAATTTACAACTGTTATATTGTAAATTACCGGGGGGGTTTTCCGCAAATGTTCAAGTTTTTTTTCTCGTAAATGTACAACTTTTTTCTTGTGCAGCTAAGACTTTTTGTTAAAGTCCTAAATTTACGAATTGACTTTGGACACCCCTGGTTTGAATGGTGTTCTGTTTTCCTAAAACTAGTTAGGTTGGTCTTTAAGCTGACGCTTCTACGGTTACATATAACGTGTGCATACGGATACAAGGGTTGCCTAGCAGTTACCAGAGTAACACAAATGCAAACAACTTTGCTGACAATTTAAAAAAAAAGACCCACATTTACTGCAATAGATTGGATGATAGCCATCTCACTTTTACTTTCCTATACGTTCAGGTTTGTTGAGCACTGTTGTGGTTTAATAACAAAATTAATCATAAAAAGTGTCGAAAGTAAAAGGTAATTGTAAATACAGTGTACATTTAGAGATCTCCTGCTTTTACAACATCATTCTGGCTCTGTATGTCCATAGAACGGCTACAACACCGCTACAATGTCAAAGTCGTTACTGCCGCAACACAGCCCCACTCAAACCCCTGCCCACTCCCACACTCCCCCACCTCCACACACCCTTCAGTACCTCCTAAGCTGAATGACAGGTGGCAGAAACAGGATCTGTAAAGGGCTTCATCAAGGAAGCAATGCAATGGGCACGCAGCCCACTCGCCAATCCATGGCCAATGGCGGAGCGTCTCCTACAGCTGAATGTTGCTTTGGCTATGCATGTGCACAGACGGAGGGGGGAAGCAAGGGGGTGGGCTCTAAGGCTACAATGGTCCCAGGGCATGGAAGGGAGAGGTGGGGGGGTGTAGGGTATAATGGAATTTTTGGCTGACAAATCAGGTGCCAAGGGCTCAAACGGGAAACAGGAGGCCGGCTCCCACAATAGTCCATGAGAGAGTCCCTAGCGGGTTGTCCACAATAGAACGTCAAGCGGCCGCCGTCAACAATAGCTTCCAAGGTCTCGCTGCTTAGGGTAAGACGGTTCCACCCTTCAGAGTTCCTTTTAGTATTAGCTAATGCAGGCATCTCGACCAGAACAGCTTTTTGTCTGGGAAATACCGTCCGGTGAGGTTCGGTTTTGGCCCCCGCTTTCTTTTTCTGCAGCAAGTTGAAAAGCTCAAACCTCATTCAGGTTTAGGTTAAATAGGGCAAATGCAATTATGTGTAAAACAATCCTTGCTGGGGAATCTGCGGGGGTTTGGGAGGTCAACAGTGGGGGGCACTTAAAAGATGAAGGTTGCGGACACCAGCGACGTGATTAGGCTGGCCTTTATGGGGCACCACAGAAATGGCACAGTGCAACCAGACCTCCGCTCTTTAATACCCTTCGCTATGTGCTACTGTTGCTCCTGTTCAGGGAATTTGGAGCGCCAGCTCTAAAATCTACATCTAGTTGAAACTCAAAGCACTTGCCGACAAACACATCAAAGAAGAGGACGAATATCGAAGTTCACGTCATCATCTGAGGTCATCACCGGCAATAAATTCATAACAGATTATGCCATTTTCCACAATATTAAGCAATACTTTGCGTTCACTGATCATTATTGACAGCTATTTTATTACTTTTATTATATTTTTTCTTTCACTTCATCCTTTTCCCCAAAGGTCCAGCATGAAAATTGTTATTATTAAGGGAGAGAAAAATCCAAAAACTTCATGGCCCTGTGTGAAAAAGTGATTTCAGCCTCAAGCTAATAAGTGTTCGGGCCCCCCTTAGCCGCAACAACTGCAATCAAGCGTTTGCCATAACTTGCAAAGAGTCTCTTACATTTTGGCCTACTCATCTTTGCAGAATTGTTGCCATTCAGTCACATTATAGGCTTTTCCAGCATGAAGCGTCCTTTTAAGGTCATGCCACAGCATCTCTACGGGATTCAGGTCAGGACTTTGACTAGGCCACTCCAAAGTCTTCATTTGTTTTTTCTTCAGCCATTCAGAGGTGGACTTGCTGGTGTGTTTTTGGATCATTGTCCTGCTGCACAACCCAAGTTGGTTCAGCTTGAGGTCACCAACAGATGGCCGGACATTCTCCTTCAGGGTTTTTTGGTAGACAGCAGAATTCATGCTTCCATTTATCATAGCAAGTCTTCCAGGTCCTGAAGCAGCAATACAGCCCCAGACCATCACACTACCACCACCATATTTTATTGCTGCTATGATGTTCTTTTTGTGTAATGCGATGAGCCTTAATGTTCTTTTTGTTCACCAGTGGTTTTCATCTTGTAATTCTACCATGCTGGCAGTTTTTGCCTAGTGTCTTTCTTATGATGGAGTCATGAACACTGATTTTAACTGAAGCAGTTCTTGGGCGGTGGTTGTGGCATCTTTTGTGACCTCTTGGGTGAGTCGTTGCCACGCTCTTGGGGTAATTTTTTCCTGGGAAGGTTCACCACTAGTGCATGTTTTCACCATTTGTAGATTATGGCTCTCACTGTGGTTGGCTGGAGTCCCAAAGCTTCAAAAATGTCTTTTAATAGCTTCAAACTAAACAGTTTCATTTAAAAACTTTATTTTGTGTTTAGCCATTCAAATTAGTTTGATGATCGGAATCATTTGAGTGTGACGAACATACCCATACCCCCTTGCCAGCGTTGATGTTGATGGTTTCCTCTGATTTTGGATCAACACTTGCAATAAGGTCACCATAACCACAAGAACCAAAGCAGGTGTCGTTTAAGCACACGTTTAAATGTCACCGACCGCATGGAAGATCAAAGCTTCAAAACTTAGAGCTAGTGCTTGTAAACTGTGACTTCACAGAGAATCTAAAACCGGACAGCTAAAAAAACACAGCCAGGTCTCTGTTCCTTTCGAAACAAAGAGGACTGAACTCACAGTTAGTTGGCCCACAGCAGCACCACAGCTTTCCCTTGCGTTTGCACCGCGGCTCGGGGTCCAGCTCTTGTCAACCTGCCGACATACAAGACATATTTTATCACTCAAAATCATAAAATTTGAGCAAGGATTGTAGAAAATTAGCACCGTGCAAAAAGCTTCGGAAGTTAGAGCATTGGATTAAAGGGTTTTTGAATCTACAGCAGGTTCTTGATATGTTCTTCCTCCAATTGTGCATATTTTTATTTGGATTAGTGGATCCTGGAACTTTCGTGATTCAGCATTCGTTTCCCTGCAAATTTGCAGACGTAGATTTTTTTTTTTTCCTCTCGTAGAAAAAAACATCTCATTGGAGTTAGCATTGTGGATTATGTAGACGCGGCTTGGAGAAACGCCTTCTGAGACGGCTAGCTGTGGAGCATCAGAGCCTCGTGCCGCCGCCAGCCGCCTTAGAGGAGGGAGGAAGTGGTGCCACAGTGGACAGAAGCTCAGTTGTAGAGCTAGCCTGACAACCAGGCTAAAGAATAGGTCGTAACTCGGATTCCATCTGTTCTATCGATGATCTTACATTATCACTATAAGTCACTGTTTTTCTCACACACTTTCAACCCCGCAGTTACTTAATGGCTAAAAGAACTACAGTTCCCAGGATGCTTTGAGTCCAGAGTCAGGATAAAGCGAATATCTTAATTGGACACTAATATCATGTTTTGATCTGACAAATCTTAAGTAAGTTTGATCAAGTGTAGAATTAGAGCAGCTTTCCCACCCAACACGAGGCGTCATTTGGATGTTTTTTCACGGGCTAAATCTGGTCGATCCGTCTTTGCCTTGATTTAGCGATGAAATAGACGTTGAAAATGGAGTTTTCTGAGTTTCATCTGACTGATTTGGTCCAAATATAGCCCAAAAAAGATGCTTTTCCACCAAATTTAGACAGGAAAGGGACTTTTTACCTTTCACTTTTCAACCAAATGTGATAATTTCAACATATGGTAATGATGTTTTTTTAACGTCTTTTCAACTATTTTTTGTTGGGTGTGCTTGCTTGGACTTCTTAGACCGTGGCAGCTGTTAAACTCTAATGAAAAAAAGCGTCTCGCCGCCGAAGCTTGACAAGTGACGGTGGGAACATCGAGTGGAGGTGGATTGCAAGGTTTATAGTGTCTGTTTGTGTGTAAATATTCTATTCTACAACATGGGTAACTCTACTTATAGACAAGTGCGGCCTCACAGTACATGTGCAATATTTTTTTCTCTTTACGTTTGGTGGGTGCAGCTTCTATTCAGGTGCGCTTAGTTACAGAATTTACGGGTGCCTGTTAGCGTCCGCCCGAGAAGAGGAGCGTTCCGGAGTTAAATCAAATTAAGAATCAACTCCAGTAAAATCAGAGTACAACAACTATAGGGCTGTTATTTCAGGTCTAGAGAACTCTAACATTAAAAACTGGTCATAAACAGGTTTTCCGGGCGCTTACTACAAAAATATTCTATTTGTAAATAAGCAATACTACTACTACTGGAACCAATTAACCACAATAAACGAGGGATTACTGTATTTGACCTCAAAAGATGCCGACTCAGCCACCTGCAACGAGATACTTTATTATCTCCAAGATATCTGATCTTCCTTTCTTGAGTGCTTGAAGGTGTTTTTGTGCAAGTAACATTTTCTAAGTGACTTTGTTTTACTCAATAAATACACAACTCTTGAACTTAGGATTAACTTGCAAACACCATTGGACCGCCAGCCTAACATACCAGAATTGTGCATCAATTATCATTTTCTGCGCTACCGTTATGAAGCGCCGGGACTATTTCAAAAGTACCAATTTGGCACCGGTATCAGATCATATGTAAACAACACTAACGTGGCGTTACGGCACACATGCAAAAAATTAAAGTTCAATCAAGCGTCAACCCGGGCTACCTGATCTTTCTCTTAACCTTCCCCAGTAACAGTGGGAGTGCGGTCAGGCCTCCCAGCAGGCCTCATTCCTCCAGCAATCCGCTATAACACAGGGCTTCTGATGGGATGGTATTTATCCAGTTCAAGACTTCTCCGCGGGGACTACCGTGTGTGTGTGTGGTGGCTAAGTATGTACTACCAGAGGCCTGGACTTGACATGTTCCTGTGTGTGTGCGTGTGTGTGTGCGTGTAAGAGACACACATGTGCGATCAGAACCTTTGAGCAGAGTCAATGTGCTGCACACATGAAGCAGGCGTGCTGCGAATTATTTTTGAGCGCATGTAAAAACGTGACGAATGTTATCCTCTACTAGTATTGCGTTATTTAATAATCCATTATTGATATTTATAAATAGATTTGGAGATAGCTTTCTCCCACCCCGACAGCCCTATACTTCTTTATGTTGAGCGGTTGTAAACTGGACTGTTCAGGTTCATCCGTGCAGGCTTCATCAGTTCATGCTCAAAGACTAGATAGGACAGCTCTTGTCTGACTTGACAAGACAGCTCCGGTACAGCTCGCGATATCAAAAATGACATTTTTTTTGGAGGCTATTATTAGGGCTGGTATAGTAAAAACATTCGGTTCGCCCAGCAAGGGACAATCCGCTCTTAGTATTTCTAGTACAACGTAGTCCCATATGTACCAATTTCAACTGCATTCCGTATGGGACGGCGTACATGGGATGACAAATAAAATAGTTGTTTAGGTTGTTTGCTCTTTTTAATGGGATGTATTACTCTAATTTGCTTTGCCGCTTATGACACAAAGCTTATAATACAATATACGGACTTCTATTGGATTGGATTTAGCACAGTAATGCCCCCTCCCTCAGTATTTTTTTATTTATTTGCAAATTTCATTACCTGCCAGTGGATTGCAATTTCATTTTCATGCCTCATTTTTCAAAAAAATCATTTAATATGAATAATAAATAATAAAGAGAGACAAAAGTTAACACACAAAAAAAGCGCAACAAACCCATTGACCGTTTAAACAAAACTGCTCCAAAAATCCTATCCAATAAACATGTAGCGGACTGTGCAAGAACTGTGCAATAAACCCGTGGCTTGCACACAGCTGTAAATAGTAAATAGGTACGTATAAACATGCTTAGATGCCCACATATGTTAGCATATAACGCTAACCCGCTAGTAAAATTAAACACAGAATACAGCAAAAGAAAAAGATAAAAGTAAAAAGTGCTGTTTCCATACATTTGTGTGTCGCAAGATTTCAAAAAAGCAAGACTGGCATGATAATAAATGTATGAATTAATCGCACAATAAATGAAACTCATTTATTCTCACCCTCAACGCGACGCCATGCGTGTCTTGTTGTCCTCGTCTCTCGCCTCCAAACAGGCTAAGAGAGCTCACTCTGTGCATTGCTTTCGGCATCATAGAACAACGGCGGGGCGGCCCGCATTCATCCTGTACCATAAACGTGTCACAAACTAACTGTGCAATAAACCCGTGGCTTGCACACAGCTGTGAAAAGCACACAGGTGATATACGTTGCAAGTATTTAATGTTACCTTGTTTTTACACTTCCTCTTGTGTGCTCTGGTACTGTTGCTGCTGTAAACCTGGAATTCCCCCTTGAGGGACTAACGAAGGCATACCTTATCTAATGTCACCTAAGCCCAAATACCGAGGTAGCATGGGTTACCTGTGCCGCCGCACCCCCACGCTCCGGGTTTTTAGCAACCCGAGTCATCCCCGACGACTGATTTGAACGTGTTAAAAGAAGGAGCACTTCTTCCTCGGCAAAATGGCAGAAGTAGTCAGAAGAAAGAATAAAAAAAACAACAAAAAAAAAGCCTCTAGGATGTAGCTTGACTTTCACTGCCAAAGAAAACTCCCTCACTGCTCGGGGAGATTTGGATAAGAACATTTCTTAGGTTTCTTTCAGCCACAAAGAAAACATTTTAGCCGCCTAGTAATTCATCCCAAAGCCCCTCTAAGCTCAAAAGACCCCCCCCCACACACACACACACACCGCAGATATCTCTCAAGTTCTGTCTGGGACCCAATAGGAGCGTCTCCATACCAAAGCCTGCCACACACCATTCACCTACTCTGTATGGCACCTTTGGGACCCGGCTGACCTTCCTGTTGACGTCAAAGTAAATCAGATCAGGAGCCGCTGCGGCAAGGGGCTGCACCCGGCGGGGCCGGGTCTAATCACCATGTTCCTTCCAGGAGCCACACAGGAAACATTACCATTCCTGAAAAGTGCCCATCAGCATCCACATACGTGTAGAAGGTCATTCTACAACCAGTAATGAAATAAGTCAGGATTGTATTACTGCATCGGTGGCGGTCCAAATTGACTCGTGGCGGGCTGCCCCAAAGACATGAAGGTGTGGTGAACATGAGTTTGCCACGAAGCACCCTGATGGTGCATCACTACCGGTTCAGTATCTCAGAAATGAATTTGCTCGGTACAATATTATCCAAATGGCGCAGGAACCCCGACGAGCTAAGTGTTTGCATGCTGACGCCTAGCATGACGCCGCCAAGCGGCTACGCGAGAAAATGGCTAAAATGCTAACGCTAGCATGTTAATAATTCTACCATGTTGACTGTTAGCATGCTAACACCTAGCATGATAACACTACGTGTCCGCGTAAGTACACACCAATGAAAGTGGCTAAAAAGAACTTCTTAACGTTAGCCTGCTAGCAAAAATGCTAACACGCTAACTGTTAGCATGTACACACCTAAAATGAAAACATTGTCAATGTATGGTTATACATCTGAAAGCAGCGAAACACTAGCGTGTTAATGTTACCATGCTAGCAATGCTAACATGCTAGCTGTCGACACGGTAACACCTCGTACCGTAGCGATAGCGCTTGGTCTATAAGTTTATACCTAGAAAAATGGCTTAAAATGCTAGGGTGCGGATTTTAGCGTATTAACAATGTTAACATGCTACCAGTTGGCATGCTAACAGCTAGCATGAGAGCACTTAGTCTTTACTAAGTTTATACCTATAAAAATGGCTTAAAATGCCAACACTAACTTTAGCATATTAACAATGCTAACATGCTAACCGTTGGCATGCTAACAGCTAGCACGTTACACCTATAGAAATGGCCTAAAATGCTTAGATGCTAACATTAGCCTATGTTTCTATGTTTTTGCCTTTTTGCTAATAAAAAAATATATATAAATGGCGTTTCTATGATTTTGTGGAATTGGGGGGACTGAAGATCTCGCAAGATGTGTTATTTAAAAAAAGCAAGAATGGGATGATAATAAATGTATTAATGAATCACACATACAATCTGAAAGAACTTGATCATTTTGCCAGTCTCAATGTAACGCCAAGCGTGTCTTGATTTCCTCGCCTCCAGACTGTCAAAGAGGATTCACTCTGTGCATCATAGAACAACGGCACGCACGCGGCGAGCCCTTTTGTCGGTCATGCGGTCTCGGCGGGGGGAGGCGGGGCGGCTTGCATACGCAGAAGCGTGTAACGGAAGCAGAAGTGTAATTAGCAGACGTAGATCGTAACGTAGTCCAAGAGGGGGAGTAAGTCTGTCAGCACTGAATTGGAATACGGGCAGACACGCGTGTTGTCATTTCCCAAGCCTCACAGTTGGATGGTGTGAGGATGTGACTTTGTTTGGCTGAGTTGTTGTGCTTCAAGAAGTGGGGGCTACTTGCAAACGGATTGTTTCATTTATGCACAATGCAAACATTCCCCTACGCAACCTCATTTGTGCACACAAGCAGACAAGATTCCTTCCTCATCTTTGCTGTGTAGTCATTGGTAGTGCTCTTGAAGCAAAAAGATGATGGATGTCTTGAAGCAAAGAAAAATTCCTGTGGTGGGGGGTGTCAAGGTATAAAAAAAAAAAAGAAGAAGAAGAAGAGGATCAAAAAACGGTTTTCCCACACTCTTATCTGCAGCCATAGCCCCCAGCTGTTCAAGGACCTCCCTAACAACAGCTGCATAGAGATTTGCTGGTTCACGTTGCCATGACAACAGCAAGCTCAATTGGCATGCACAGACTCCGTACGAAGAGCGAAAGGGACATTATGCCAAAACGCCACCTCAATGAAACAAAGGCGGGTTTTTATTGCTCCGAGATTGTGACGGAGACAAGTCATTAATTGGGAAATATACCGCAACTGTAAGTCACGCTCTACAATTCCCGGGAATCACCCAAGCCTTATTGAAACTAAAACGAAAACTCGGATTTACTGGTAAAATAAAATAAAACAAAAGTCCTGCCTGGCAGCTGCATGTGCCAAGGATCTCTGAGCAGCGGGAGGTGCAACAATCAGAGATATGTGTGTGTTTCGCCTCTCATCTGAGCCGGCCTCACCATTTCATGCTCATGACTAGCTAGGACCTGAGCTGTCCTATCTAGTCTTTTGATCACAGCGGTACAAAAAGCTAACGTGAAGGAACTGTGTTGCGGTTCGGTCATATTTCCGGTTGGGTGCCATACGTCAGCCCACTAAACCTAAGTCGGTGACGGGGCTGATTAGCAGGTATTCCACAGGGATCGTAACCAGAGCCAGTGCAGCTGATAAGGGCGGACGTGCCAGTCAAAACACGCCACAAACGGCAAGCACGGCTCTTTTATATGTTGTACGTGATGCCACGAACTGACTCCTGCCCGATATTTTGACAAGGGTTTGACTGTCTCGAATAATATGAGGGTCCCTTATGAACGGCGGAGGAAAGGCAAACAGGAATCCATTGCTAAAAATAACCGTGTCCGGATGAGTCAGGATCAACTGAGCATACAAAAAGTTTCCTCCAGTCTCTGTTTTCCATGAAAACCTGGCAAAGAAGTTCCACTCGTCATTAAACCCTATGACTCCACATGCAGCTGCACGATATGCTGTATCGTGTACATAAAGGTAAGAACCATAGAAAATGGTGTCAAAGCCATTTTTATTCCAAAGATGAAATGAAACATGGCCACACTAAATAACCGTCATGAGAAAAAAATTAAAATAGCATATTAAACATATGTAAATGGGGTTCGGGAGGAAAAGTTTGGATTTAGCGAGTATCACAACTTGGACGGACGTGACAAAAGTTAAGTGCCAACAAAACATCTACTTTGTCGTAAATCCCACAACTTCGGTACTGCACATTACAGAGCTGCACTTTGGTAATACCAATTTGGTATTTGATTTTTTTTAATGTAAATATCCTTTGATTTCAGCCTCTCAAATATGACATTTTTTACATTTTTTTAGTCATAAAAGGAGACCTATTGTCTTTGTGTTTTGGACTTATTATTAGTACAAACTTTGGACTCTTTTTTTCCTCCCTCATTTTTGCTGTTTTTTTCCACAAATATTTCAATTTTTTTCTTAAATAATCTGCCTTGATTTTCTTCTCGCAATAGTTTGGCTTTATTCCTAGAATTTTGTATCATTTTCCAAAATGACAATTTTATTTTATTTTCTTAATACATAAAAAATGGCTTAAAATGCTTAGGCTAACTTAAGCATATTAACGATGCTAAGCATGCTAACAGCTGGTATTGTTTTGTTTATTAATATTCCAACTCAATTGCTACTTAAATGACTTTTTTTGTTCCTCATTCCGCAACTATTTACATTTTTCATAATTATGACCTTATTATTACTTATATTTTCACTTTACTCTCAAACTTATTCCGCAACCTAATTTTCCAAAAATTACACCGTTATTCGTTACTTGTTTTTCGTAAGTTCACCCCCTTAACGAAATAACCTCTGTCTTTAATATGTCACCGTTATGCTACTAAAGTGACGTTATTCCCGTTATTCCAGTTATCCCAGCTGCTATCGAGCGAGAGGCGGGGTACGCCCTTGGAAAAGTCGCCAGCCAATCGCAGGGCACATATAGACAAACATTCACACTCACATTCGCACCTATGGACAATTTAGAGTCTTGTTAAATTGTATTTTTAGAATGTAATTCAAACACCCCTGGTATAATACCGCCATTTTTTTTTTTTTTTTTTTTTACGATACCATCTGGCCCTCACGGTGTCTGCCGAGAAAAATTCTGGCCCTTGGACAATTTTGTAAATGAGGAGCCCTGGTGTAGACGGTAGGTAGGTAAATAAACATATTGCTCCCTCCCGTGATCAGATGGGTTATCCGTTTATTGAAACACACCAAATCTGGCCGGTCCGTCACTGCCTTGATTTAGCCCAGAAATGGACGTTGTAAATTGGGCTGAGTTTGTAGTCCCGACGGATTTGGTCCAAATACTACACAGCCCAAAAATGGACGTACTTCAACCAAATTTAGACCGGTCTTTTTACCTTTCACTTTTCAACCAAATCCCCACGTTATTGCAACGTATGGTAAATATGTCTTTTCAACCCATTTTTGCTGGGGGGGACTCCAGAATTGATGGAGCCCCAAAATAATGACGGTGTAAAATCCACTTCGGGAGAGGGCTTCTCCCTCCCTCTAAAATATTTTCCTTGAAAGCTCAACAAACAATCCAAATGGCAGCCAACACTATCGGATTCCCAGCTCCCATTTGCACCACACTGACACCGCAGCAATGCCAGAGCCGTGCCAGCGGGGAGATGGGCACACGCTTGCCACGGATGCATCCGGACGTTAACCGGAGTCGAGCGGTTTATGGGAGGGGACGTTGGACCGCTTTTGTCCCACTGCGCACGTGACATGGTTCCAACTCCCGAGCTGCCGTATTTACCCACATGCCGACTTGGCAGCAGTTTGTAATTCATTTTAGATTTTTAGTCACCAGCCTCCGGAGATGAACCTTTACCAAGTTACACAGTGAGTGGGAGGCGTGTCTGCGGGTGCCCAACGGCTACCTTTCTTCTCTTTAATTCGATTCTTCACACCCTGGACTGGCCAGGACACATGTATAAAAACAGCCATTCGCACTCTTACCTACTGCATGGGCAATTTGGAACCTCGGATTAGCCATATTTTCGGGGCGTGGGGGGGCTGGAGTACCCAGAGTAGGGCCCTATGATTTCCACGTTAACGGATTTGGCCGGTAAAAACAATCTACTGTTAAGCGTGGACCCTCACTGAAATTGACATCATATGTCATCGTGACAAGAAAGAACGTTTGTGTGGGGGAAGTATTTCCCCGGCGGACCGCTCAATCGTTGGGGAATGTCATCGCAAACACTAACCCTCTCGAACTCCAACTAAACGTGTCGATACGGCTGCCTGAAACACAGGCGATGTTTGGCGATGTAAAGAGCATGAATGGAAGCTAGCTGTGTGAGCTTGGTTTAGCAGAGCATGCCAGCGCGGCTGCGTGCTTTACGAGCACGTTCACACCGTGTTGTCCTTCACCGCTTGTCAATGCAAGCAAGCGATTTACGACGCGAGGCCCCATAATTTCTGAAATGGCCGCTAAAAACAGACTCTGCTGATAAAGCGCGGGATCTCGCGGTTTAGGATGACCGCTGACTTTGTGCAAGTTGAGCGTGAACTAAGCATCCCTGCCACGCCTGCAGAGGCACCCAGCTAACTATCTTACTTAGCAACAGTCAAAATACCTCAACACACTTCCACACTTCAAAATTAGAACGGTGCCCGTCCTGTCTAATAGTGGTAATAAAATAAGGGAAAAAAATAGCTTCCTTTACCAGAAGCATGGACGTGATCGTTCGTTGGATCCTTTGTGCATTTTGTGGCAATGAAATGTTAAAAAAGTTAGCAAAGCTACATCCATTTGTTAAATACGGAGCAGTGATGTATTGCATCCAATTATGTAAAGGCATTTGCCTTTATTTAGGTACTTGATTCATGTCAAAGAGAAATTCTATTTCAAATTTAAGTGTAAAAATTAAAAATGGGAAAAGGCAGAATTTGGAAACAAGTCAAATGGATTTAACAGGGCTCTGATGATGCCCGCTGACGTTGTGCAGGTTTTGAGTGAAATAAGGTGAGAGGCACGTTTCTTCTTGCTCCAAGGTTGTCTTAACCGTCGTCCGACATTTTCCACACACACTTCCCGCCTATATTTTGTCTACATGAAATGCGGCTGGTGGGGACTACTTTTTCTTCCACCCCTGCAGCGACACACTGTTCAGTCGGTCAGCCAAGCTCAGTGATTAACAAAACAAATGGATTCTTCCCAAATAGCTGCACTGGTTAAGCTTGGGGGAATAATATGTGATATATGTGTGATAATATGAGCAAAATGTGGCAGGAACATGAAGCAACCTTCCCAGCGCTGAGACACGTAGTCATTTCTGCCACTTCGGTAGCGGCAGATAGTCTTTTGAAAAACGGGAGATGTTCTGAGCAAAACATGGAACCGACCAAAAAGGAAGACAGTATAAATGGGATTGTGGCGTAACACAAACTTGTGAATGAGGGAATGTGTCAGTGTCGGGTGCTTTATGCTCATTTTCAGTGTTTTAATGATAAAATGTTCACGGAACTGTGACTGTTTTCTTATGATAGATAGGGAGTTTTTAAAATTCCAACGCTACTTGGCCCTGTGTGAAAAAGTGACTGCCTCCCACTCAGGAAAATGTTAAAAGTCAATTTCTAAAGATTTGGGACTCCAGTCAACCACAAATGGCAAAAACATGGCACAGTGGTGAACCTTCCCAGGGATGGCCTGTCAACCAAAATGATCCCAAGAGTGCAGCAACGACTCACTCAAAAGATCACAAAAAAACCCACAACAACATCCAAAAAACTGCAGGCCTCGCTTGCCTCAGTGAAGATCAGTCTTCATGACTCCACCATAAAAAAGACAATAGTCAGCCAAAAGAGTTCCAAAACCAAAATCAATGCTGAAAAAAATTGACCAAGTTTACCAGAAAACATCTTGATGATCCCCAAGACCTTTGGGAAAATACTCTGTGGTCTGATGAGACAAAAGTTGAACTTTTTGGAAGGTGTGTGTCCCATTACATTTGGCCTAAAAGAACATCCCACCAACAGTAAAATATGGTGTGGGTATTGGGCCTGGAAGACTTGCTGTGATAAATAAAAGCTTGAATTCTGCTGTCTACAAAAAAATCCTGAAGGAGAATATCCGGCCATCTGTTGGTGACCTCAAGCTGAAACCAACTTGGGTTCTGCAGAAGTACAATGATCCAAAACACACCAGCAAGTCCACCTCTGAATGGCTGAAGAAAAACAAAATGAAGACTTTGGAGTCTGACATGAATCCTATAGAGGTGCTGTGGCATTACCTTAAAAAGGCGCTTCATGCTGGAAAAGCCTCTAGTGTGACTGAATTGCAACAATTCGGAAAAGATGAGTGGGCCAAAATGTGGCCCAGCCACTTATTAGCCTTAAGGCTAAAATCGCACATGGCCATGTAGCTTTTGCATTTGTTCTCCTTTCATTTCATTTGGAAACCGAATTTTGTGTTCAGTTGTGTTGTCATTGACTAATATTAAATTTTGTTGATGATTGGAAACATTTAAGTGTGACAAACATGCAAAAAAAGTTAGGATGGGGCAAACACCTTTTCACACCGTTGTATAAATTATGATTCTTCTCTGAAAAATTTATTTTTGTTAAACAAATGTATTATTATTAAAGCTTATTATTAAAACTCTTTTTTAAACTTCTGACTGCGACTGACGGCACCTTGCAAAAAATGTGACTTTTGCTACATGCAGTCATTTCCGGTTGTCACGGCCCTTTATTTTGATACCACAGCTAAGTCAACATTTGGTGTCCTTTCATTTAATTTCTTCACAGGGGGATGGATTTGGATGAGCTGACGCTCCCAGTCCGTTGCCTTCAGTTCAGGTGGTTTGAAATAAGATTCAGCTACAATCCACATGCCCTTTTTGCATATTTCGAATATGCTTACGGAACATAAAACAGGTTGGGAGAAGCGGTGACTAAGACCTGAAGTGTTTTGCGTCTGTCAGTCGGACGCGGACGAGGGTGGCTGCAGCAGACAGCTGCCAAAGTCAAGTGGCAAGCTCTCTGTGCGTCACATTAAGCATATTGTCTGATCAACAGCCAATCACGTCGCACTTCTGTGAACATGTTTTTGCGGATGTATCACTTTTTAGGGATTTTCCCAACATGCCAGAACCGCTCCCCGCGCACAGTTGCAGTTCATTTACTATGCATGAAATCAGCAAATTGATAACGGTGGCAGTTACGCACACATAGATAAGATAAAAAGTACTACGCAATTATGCTGAGAGAGATGGGAAAAGTAATAATTATTCCTTGTGGCTGAAAGAACCCTCAAAGTCTCTGCATGTACTGCACTGAGCAATGCGAGCGCATTGGCAGACGTTCCTGGTAAATATGATTTTACTAACAGATACACATGAGCGCGATAAATTCAGACGCAAGGAAGCATTAAAGTCTCCTCGGCAGGGGTGAATTAGAGAAGACGTCCGTTGACGGATCGGTCGTTATTATTAACCACACTAAAATTAGAGACCTTGCCATTGCGGTTAGTTTGCACCACCCCGCCGTACAATCACACTTAACACAACACAAATCGGCAACTACCCTTTTCTATTCTCTTCACTGGGGACCTGGGGAAGTCTCCGGATCTGAACAACGGAAAGAAAAACTTGGAAAATGCTCGGGTGGTGGAGGTTTATACTTCAAGATCACTGATTCGCTCATTTCACTGTCAATCAAAAGGGGGACTTCGCCTCAGACCGATCATCCAATCATCATGCTGAAGCCTGGCGTCCAGGCCAGCCCACTGCCACATAGACTCCCAGAGACACTCAGAGTTTGATAGGCGTGTCAAAGGCCAGCATTTATCCAATGACCGTGCAGTTTTGCGCACTCTACTCTTTCCCATCGAAGTCAGTAGGCTCTCATTCTCCGGTTAGCGTACGATAGCTTCCGATGGCGTCTCATGGTGTTAACGACACACTGCGTGAGTCCAACTGTGTTCTTAGTGATTTTTTAAATGAATGTCCTTGCTAGCATCCTTTTAGCTAGCTAAACAAAAATTTCTATGATGTCACCAGTGGCTGATGTTAGTACAAAAGATGTGGTCGCACATGCATACACATGTGCGAGGGGTTTTCATCTGGTGGGAATGATCTGAGGGAACATTCATTAGCAGATGTTGGGTCGTGAATGAATGGGTCAGGATTCGGGTGGATTGTTCATATCGTGCTCCGACCTTGGTGCAGACTTGAGTGGGTATATCAGGACAAAAGCTTTGTCTCTCAGCGGCGTTTCACATTGATACTTTTTATGAGCGCCACGGTTTCTGAGCATATTTCTGGTTTTGTGCTTCCAGAGGGAGGAATGAACATAATTGAGTCTGTCCATTTTGGGTTGAAAGCTCCATTTTTGCTGTTCACTTGTATCTTCTAAGAGAGCGCCGTCTGAATTTGATTTTTTCAGCTCACTCTTCCTGCTGTCCTGTCGCAACGTATCTCTCCATTTCCTCGCTGTCCTCCCGCTACATAGCTGTCACTCGTCTCGCTGTCCACTGTCTCGGTATCTCTCAGTTGTCTCGTTGTCCTCTCTACGTATCTCTCTATTGTCTCGCTGTCCTCCCGCTACATAGCTGTCACTCGTCTCGCTGTCCTCTGTCTCGGTATCTCTCAGTTGTCTCGTTGTCCTCTCTACGTATCTCTCCATTGTCTCGCTGTCCTCTCTCTACGTAGCTCTCACTTGTCTCGCTGTCCTCGCTCTCTGTATTTCTCAGTTGTCTCGTTGTCCTCTCTACGTATCTCTCTATTGTCTCGCTGTCCTCCCGCTACATAGCTCTCACTTGTCTCGCTGTCCTCTCTCTCGGTATCTCTCAGTTGTCTCGTTGTCCTCTCTACGTATCTCTCCATTGTCTCGCTGTCCTCTCTCTACGTAGCTCTCACTTGTCTCGCTGTCCTCTCTCTCGGTATCTCTCTGTCATCTCGCTGTCCTCTCTCTACAAAGCTGTCACTTGTCTCGCTATTCTCTCTCAGTATCTCCCACTCGTCATGTTGTCCTGTATCAACGTATCACTCTATCGCCTCACTGTCCTCTCTATGTATCACTCTATCGCCTCACTGTCCTCTCTATGTATCTCTCTTCGTCTCGCTGTCCTCTTTCTCACTATCTCTCACTCGTCTTTCTGTCCTCTCATCACATATCTCTCCCTAATCTTGCTCTCCTCTCTCCACACATTTCTTCTTCATTTCATTGTCCTCCATTTCCACGTCTCTCACTCGTCTCCCTGTACTCTCTCGCCTTACATCGTACTTGTCTCGCTGTCCTGTCTCTATGTATATCGCCGCCATCTTGTTATCCTCTTTCTTAGTATCTCACTGTCATCTCTCTACGTATCTCTCATTCGTCTCGCTGTACTCTCTCTCCTTATATCTTACTCATTTCTCTGTCCTGTCTCGAGATATCGCTGCGTCGTCTCGCTGTCCTCTCTCGACATCTCTCGCCGGTCTCTTTGTTCTGTCTCTACATACCTCTCACAGGTCTTGCTGTTCCTTCTCGACGTATCTCCTCACTCGTCTCGCTGTCCTCTCTCTACATATCTGTCACTCTCTCCTGCCCTCTCTCAGTATCTCTTACTCGTCTTGCTGTCCTTTTTAGACATAACAAGATATTCACGCACTTCAACAGTGACATTTGGAAACAGTAATCAACATCGTTGCAGCTTTTCAATTATAACCAACAAAAGTAAAAAAAATAAATAAACATATATCTTTATGTAATGAATGCATATGATATACAAGTTTCACTTTTTGAATGAAATTACTGAAATAAATCAACTTTTTGGTCATATTCTAATTTATTGAACAGCATCTTTAGTTAAAGCTTATTTGGCAACAGAACACCAGTAATTATGTTATTGACCAACGGGTTTCTTTTCATGCAGTGGTAGACTCATCAAGGCGTATTGTTGGTTGCGCACGTGCAATTTAAAAAAAAACATTCACTTTGTCTCCTGGGCTGCTTCTAAGTGGACAGATTTTAAAGATAATATACACACCATATCACTATGTAGGGCCCTATGATTTCCGGAATTGCGGAATTGGCTGTTAAACGGGGAATCTCGTGGAAATTGACATCATGTCGATGAAATGATGTCATTGTGAGGAGTAGGAATGTTCATGTGTGGAATTCTATACCCGGCGGAGGGCTCAATTGTGCCAGAATGTCATTACAAACACTAAACCGCACTCTCCAGAAAACAACAAATTAAAATGATGATAATCTCCGGCGAAAGTTGGCGAAAACCTCCTCATAGCGCCACACTGTGAATGGAAGCTAGCATGCCAGTGCGGTTGTGTGTGCGACCCGGGCTGGATGAGTATATTTTCACCACGTTGTGTTTTGCCGCTTTAATGTAAGGAGCGTTTAATTTTGCCCGATGCCGGCATGCGGGTTCTGAGTGGAAAAAAAGAGGAGAAGCACATTCATTTTTGCACCCAGCCTGTTTTATCCATAAAGAGACTTTCTCACACACAGAACATCCTCCTGTCCTTCAAAATTAGAGCACCGTTTGACACATGTCGTCTAAATGTAGACAAAATAAGCCTATCATAAAAAATATCTTACATATGCAGATGGAATTGTTTCCTCGATCACAAGCACGGCATTACAGTTTGTTGAAGATTTTGTAGCAACGTGTGCAGACATCCCATTCGAAAAGTTAGCATGCAGGTGACATCCATTTCGCCATTACTGGGCAAAATTGTCCATTGATGTATTGGTAAATTTAAGTGTTTTTTGCATTCAATTAATGGACCTCAGTAACCCAAAAATCACACACACTATGCTGGTAAAAATAGGTGTAAGGTGTAAAGAAAACAAATGGTCAAAATGTGCGCGACAGCTGGGGATTATGTTTTATGTGCATGGGGATTTTTTGTACGCCAGAGTTGGAAAAATGTGCATTGATGTATTTTTTTTAAATATCCAGTACAATACAGAGGGGAGCAGCGAGCAAGTCCAGATTTTGTAGAAGGGTCTGCAGCCTTTAGGGGATGCGCCAGATCTGACCAATCGATTTGCACGTAATTGCACGATTTTGATATCTCCCTGTGCATTTATGGGTGTTACAGGGAAGCACTGATGCCGACTTACACCCTGCCAGCGATTTCCTGAGTGGAATCTACTGTTGAATTGAAATATTTTGAACCTCACCCGGCTCAGCTGTTAGCAAGATTCTCAAATATAATAAAATCAGGATTTACTGGCAGGCTTCATATTTTGGCGCTTGAAGCCCTGCTCATTTATTAGGATTATCTATGTTTCGCCACAGATAAGATCTGACGGCACAATGAGTCCTTTAATGCAGAATATATAATAAGCTGTTGCTAATTTGATTTTGTGCTTGATCCTTGAATAACAAGTACTGGTGTCTAGAAATAACTTTTAATTGTTTTCCTAATGACATCAAAAGGAAATTATGCGGATGTCAGGGACGTTAGCGGGTGTAAATAGCCTACTTTCTGTGTGAGGGTCCTGCTCTTGAAAAACAAAAAAAAATCACATGGATTTGTTTTAAGATCAGGGCTGTTCAAACTTTTCCCAGTGATGGCCGCGCAGTGAAGAAAGAAAGGATGCAAGGTGTACACGTGCAGATATGCTTACAAGTTCTATATAGTAAATAAAAATAAATATTTGTGGCATAAGTGACAAAGTTTTTCAACAATTACAACTTTATTTTAAACGTTGCAACTTTAAAAAAAGAACACAATTTTTCTCTCTATTCTTATATAATATTTGAATATAACCCTTCTCTATATTTTAACTCCATGCTACTAAAACTGCATTTGTTTTCATAGTATTATTATGAGTTTATTGTTGTTTTTCGCTTAATAATTTGACTGTTCTCATACAATTACAGCTCTTTTCCATGTCTGCTGTTTGTTGTTGTTTTTATCATTTTTTTTTAATTCTAACTATTTTTTTAACGGTTGAATTCATTTCAACATGCATAAAAGCTGGAATACATCACTTAATACAATTCACAGTTCCACGTGTCCAAAAAGGAGTAGGAAAAACTAATCTTACTGCCCATCCAGATTCAGTACATATTTCATTACAATTTCAGTACATTTGTTCACTTCCTGTATTCCGAATATACTCTTTAAAAAAAACGTATAAAATAAGTTCGAAATACATAGGGAAAATAGTAGTATATATATATATATATATACACCTACATGTATTAATCATTTCTATTTTTTTTTATTACTGTTTTTTTTTCTTTAAACTTTTGTCTATGGTGCTGTTGGCGTGTTTAGGACATGTAAATTCAACTCAACTCTCACAGGCTCGTCCATTTTCACGTCTCCTCCCCGCTCCTCGCCTTGCCCTCCAAACTACAACGGAAGCCTATAAGCTGATGCTAAACAAGCCCGAGCACAATGACAGCCAATGACCACTCAGCCATTGATTTCCACCCCCAACAACTCAAGCACAAGAAGTCCAATGGATAAAAATGGATTTTAGAAAAAGGCAACTCGCTTACAGACACAGTGAAGTTAGGGATTACGCTGCTTACGACTGCAGGGAATGCTTTCTTTTGACACCCCTGAACAAAACGACAAAAATCCCGTTCATTTACAGTTTTTAGTCACGTTTTTGCAAATGCCTCACGGCCGCTTGACAGATCCAGGTTGGACTATTGCATCGTCACGTCATTATCTTCCCCTCTGCAACCCACCGCCACCACACATAGATGGCAGTCCTGTTGATGATTCAGTCGCCATTTCATTGTGTCAAAAAATGTTATCAATTAAGAATTTTACTGTTTTATTTCATGAAAATTCACTCATGAACAGGACGCACAAGGGACTTATAGCCTTATATAGCATACATTTACATTTAGTGTGCAAATTGCTCATTTACTGTCATCAGGGGGCTCACCAAGCTCGGGCTAAAAAAGCAGAATGAGGGGAAAAAAAGGTTTTTAATATAGGAAAATAAACAGATGGATACTGGGATCAGACTCCTTCCAGAGATCATTAATTTAAGCTTCTTGGAGTATAAATCAAGCCAGTCCATCTCCCTCCAACCTCGCTCCCAGTTGGCTCACTTAGAAGCACGCCGATTGCAACACCGCTGCGGAAAGAGCGAGCGCCCTGAAGCCGAGCTGTCTGACAGCATCAACGGGCCTCCGTCTCCCCTCTTGAGAGCGACCCGGATCAAGCAGCCATAGTGGGTATGACCTGTGGGGGCTCCGCACGGACCCCCTGAAAACATGCAAGGCAACTGTGTCTTAAGGTTTTAGTGAACTAAACGCATCACGTTGCTCCCGGGCCTGGAAGAGAAGGCCGATACCCGGCAGGCTGAAGCCTTATGAATAATTCTCTGCAGCCTCCATGTTTTTTTTCCCTGCCTGATTTACAGAAATGAAACTCTCAATCTGATTGCCAAAATGTTAGACAATGTTAGACGTACTCCCCAAACGTGACTGTGAAATTATTGCTTTGTTTTCATGTTGTCATTTTTGTAAAATCGGGCCAGTTGCAAGCTCTTTTTCTTTAAGTCACATTGAATGTGTTTACAGTTTAAACGCATTTTGCAATTTATCTCCCACAAAGTCAATTTTTTTTTTGTTTTGGCCCCCTAATCCCCATAATAATTCAATTTCTGTAAAGAAAAAGCCATCCAAAATTGAGTTTAAGCAGTTGGCGGAAAACGCTCACTCACACACCACAAACCTAATTCCTCCCTCACTCGCTCACGGTGCAAACGAAAATAACCAACCACCACACGGCCTATGCAGGTATCAAAACAGTCACTTAGACACTAGCATACATGCAAAACAATTTTGTTTTTCGCTAACTCATAACCCGCAAGCTATGCTCGGAAGCCCACGAGCACACTTCCTCAACAGGAGGTTACCCAGCATACCTTGCATGTTACACGTGTGTTAAAACAGTATTGTTTTTGCATGCATGTTAGTGTCTAAGCATGTACAGTTAGAGCGTGTGTTTTTGTTTGCACCGTGAGTGAGTGAGGCATTTAGGGTTGCTATCAATTTCAAAAATACTGTAAAAATGTTTAATATTACTTATTTACTTTGTCAGGCAATAAACAAAACTAGCTTCCAACTGGCATAAAGTTTAAAAAAAAGAAAAAAATGTAACAAATAACTGTTATTTTTGGTTATTTATATATAAATATATATATATATGGCAAGTGTGTCCAAACTGTGGCTCAAGAGCAGTATAAAGCTAAACATTTAAGAACTAAACTAAAAAAAAAAAAAAAAAGATAAAATAAGGGTGGAAAAAAGCATTAATTAAAAAAGAAAAAAGACAAAATATTATGAGAACAAAATAAATCATTAAGAAAAAAATAGCATGAAGTTGAAAAAATAAAAGGACAAAATAATGAGCAAAAAACCCCACAATTTTGCCATTTTAGAAATAATAGGTCAGGTGAAAGTCAAAATATTCTTATAATAAAGATATAATATTACAAGAGAAAAAGTATGAGAAAACAAATAGAAAATTTGTAGCACAAAAAATGTTAAACATGTAAAAAAATTATCTTTAATTGAATGAATTGATAAACAAACAGCAAATAAATGTAAAGTAAGGAAAAAAACATCATACTTATAATAGGCATGGTTTAGGATGAGGCCTGTTTAAAAAAAATAAATAAATAAAAATATCCATAATAAAAAATGGCTGCATATCTATGGGTTGGTTCAGAAAACACCTGGGATGTATGGAATGCAGCAATACAATTATATTGCTAATGTTATGTTTTTGTGCACACCATACATTTGTATACGCACACCGTACGCATAAACAACATGAATGTTTTGTTTTTTTTGGGGGGGGGTAACTTAGCATCGTAGCTCAGTTAGCGTATTAACTAACTGAGCGGTAACTTTGGAAAAATCTCCATTCCGCAGGGTTTAGCATCATGGACCATCATGCCAATCAGACAATAACGCCTGCCGCAGATAGATCGCAGTCCTGTGCACCAGATCATACGCACAACCACGCGCTGACTGCATTTAACTGTTTCGGAGGCGTCACTCCCGACATGAGTGGGCACGCCGGTCGTTTCCAAGGCAGGAGAGAAAACAGAAGTCTCCAAACAAAAAATCTAAGCACTTCATCCTCCAGAACTCCACGGATGCCAAACGAGGTCGGCCGGCAGGAGCTGAAGTGGTTTAAATTGCTGTTGTGACTTCCCGGGGAAACGCATAATCGGACTTAATTAATATTATGACTTCATTTATGATAGGAGCTTATATATGCATGTAGAGTATATGACTCAACCAGGATTGCCAAACAGCGTCTATTTTAACATCAAACATCATCCAACCCTTAAACAACAGTTGAAACAACATTTAGATTTGGTGGAAAATCGTCTATGTTTGGGCGATTTTTGGACCACGTCAGTCGGCCGGAACTTTCTGGGCTAAATCCAGGCGATGACGGACCGACCACATTCAGCCCCCCCCGCCCCAGAAAATCAACATCCAAATGACGCCCCGTGTCCCACCGAAGAGCACACAATGGAAGAGGCGTCCTTCAACAAACACAGCCCCTGGCAGCAGTTAACTGTCACGTCAACCAACGCTGCTGCAGAAAATCCCATGCAATAAACCGTGCAATAACTGTGCAATAAACATGTACACAGCGCAATGAATATCCCCCTTGTCTGTACAAACCTGGAATTTCCCCTCGCGGGACTAATAAAGGCACACTTATCTTGAAACAAAGCCACGTGTTTCCAGCCGAGCCATTTATTTGGTTTGCAAAACAAACACGAGGAATACTGAAAGCGGAACGCGGCCACCGCTTGTTTGAAGGCGCAGGAGGAAGCCGCGACAGCGCGTTTCAAACTAACTCCGGTTTATTTGTCCCCCCCCCAGCCGCACAAAAGAACCGGGTCTCAACCGAACCCTCCATCCCGCGCATGCATCGCAAAGGCAAAGGCGGCAAAAATGAAGAAGAAGAATAACCACAATAAATCCACTTGTCTACGAGTCCAGCACAACAACACATCCTCCCTCCCTCCTTTGCCTCCTTTCCTTCTCCTCTCCTCTCCTCTCCTTCCGTCCTCCTCCCTCTCTCTCTCCTTCCCTCCCTCCCTCCCTCCATCCCGCCCTCCCTCACTCACTCCGGCCTGCCTGTCTTGACTCCACGAACAATGTCCTGCCTTTTGGAATGGCGGGGAGGGAAGTGGAGAGGGGGTGGTGGGGGTGGCGAAGGGGCCGCTGAAGTGCTAAAGCGAAGCGCTGACACTGAAAATGAATGACAGCTTACCTGCATGCCAATCTTCATCAGACTGACACTGGGCTGACAGCACAGCCTATACTCCTCCACACAGCCGGTGACGTCACGCGCCGCAAGCCCCTCCCCGCTCCGTCTCCGCTCGCGGGTTTTTCCCAACACGGCGCCGCGGTGGTCCCTTCACGTGTCCACGGGAAAAAACAGAAAGACGAACACGACGCGCCGCGAGGGGAAGCGGGGGGGGCGTGGTGGTGGCGATGTAGCGTGAAAAGGTCACGAATGAATGACGTCACGCCATCGGTTTGCTGGCCGCCGCTGTGTTTTCGGTGTCTGGCGAGCGTCGCGGCGGATTACGCGGGGCTTTGAAGTGCGCACAGGGAAGCGTAGTTGGGACGGAAAGCGTGCAAATATTCAAACGCAGACACACGAGCACGCGCTACGGGTCGCGAACGGTCACATATTCTGGGTCGTGTTAAACATGAATAAGAACAACCGAACTTTTTTCCTTCTTTTTTGTCCATTTTTACTACTTGTTCGCCGGGAAGGTCGATCCAAATATTGGTTACTTCGATACCAGGTATCGAGTCGATTCTGGTTGATATTGTTATATTTGTTTAGAATGTTGCCATGGACACGGGAGGGCTTTGGGGACAAAAAAGCATTTGAATAAAGTTTTTGTTCCCTTTTCCTTAAGTTGCATGGCTTGTTTGGGTGTGTCGCGTGCAAAAAAATAGCACATTGTCTTATTTTGCGCATTGTTTACAAATGATGATTTTGTTCTTGCCTTTGAATCTGCTGATCGTGATCGCGACCTATTCCCTGAGCTCGTAGACGTGAAACGAAGCATATCCAGCTCATCATAGTATCGATCCGATAACGCTCCTACCCTTGGTATCAATATTATTAATAGTTAGATCGATCCGCCCACCCCTTCCGAACGCTAAATACCATCACCTGATCGTTTTAGCTTTTTAAGTGGCGTTTTTTTCTTTCTCATCACGTACATAGCGATTGGGTCTTCCTAATTGTAAATATTTAATTTCAGATTGACTTTTATGACGCTTGGATACGCTAGACCATCGCGTCTGAGTAACGACACATTCGATTGGCTGGCCAGGATTGTGCCTATCCAATCAAATGCAAGATTGCTGTTACCAGGAAATGTTGGACGCGTCGAATGGCGTCAAGGCGTGTAAAGATTGAGCTGTGTGTGTTTTTTGTTCGTTCGGACTTGACTACTACAAAAATGGACCGGAACAAGTCACGCTTGCGTGATGAAAAGGTGCCGATGTGAAGCGAAAGCAACCGCGGATGTACAATTCCCGGGTTTTCTACAAGCTAATGTAGAAGAGCTAGCCGAGCATGCTAATGCTAGCTACGCCGTAAAGACTTGATACGAACTTTGGTTTCCCTCACACGTAAAAGCGGCTTTTTGCCCGACCGGTTCCAAAAATGGCCACCACAGTCCTGGGAGTCGGCACCGGGGTTTTCGTCATCGCCGCTGTTTGGATCGTGGCTCTGGTGCTGTGCACGGCGCTGCTGCGCGCGGACGGATCCGTAAAGTGAGTGCTAAACATCCACACTTCACACTCCGGACACCACCGTCTCTCTTCCCGTCCGGTTCGGCAGAAACCCCCTTTCACCGAGCAACCCCCCACCCCCAAATCTGAGCCCTCATACTGGGACGTTGCCCCGCGTCCTCGGTGCGTAATGTGAACACAGTGAGTGTTAAAAGCATGAAGTGCTATTTCAAAAGACAAACATAATTCATATTCCCAAAGCGTCCAAGACACAACGTTATGCAACTCGTCAGACGTTTAAGCAATCATCCATCCATCCGTTTTCTTCCGCTTTTACTGAGGCGTTCCCAGGCCAGCTGAAAGACTAGTCTCTCCAGCGTGTCCTGGGTCTTCCCCAAGGCCTCCTACTGGTTGGACATGCCCTAAACACCTCCCCAGGAAGGTGTTCGGGAGGCATCCTAACCAGATACCCGAGCCACCTCATCTGGCTCCTCTCAATGCGGAGGAGCAGCGGTTCTACTCCGAGTCTTTCCCAGATGACAGTGCTTCTCACCCTATCTCTAAGGGAGAGTCCAGCCACACTGCGGAGAAAACTCATTTCGGCCGCTTGTATCCAGGATCTTGTCCTTTTTGTCACTACCCAAAGCTCATGACCATAGGTGAGGGTAGGAACGTAGATCGACCGGTAAATCGAGAGCTTTGCATTTCGGCTCAGCTCTCTCTTCACCACGACAGACCGGTGCAGAGTCCGCATCACTGCAGACGCCGCACCAATCCGCCTGTCCATCTCACGTTCCATCCTTCCATCACTCGTGAACAAGATGCCGAGGTATTTAAACTCCTCCACTTGAGGCAGGACCTCATCCCCAACCTAGTGATGGCACTCCACTCTTTCCCGGGCGAGAACCATGGACTCGGAGGTGCTGATTCTCATCCCAGCTGCTTCACACTCAGCTGCAAACTGATCCAGTTAGAGTGGAAGGTCACGGCTCGAAGAAGCCAGCAGGACTACGTCATCTGCAAAAAGCAGACACCGAATCCTGCCACCACCAAACCGAAACATATATATGCTTAAAAACGGCACTTACTAGGGATGGTCATCCCTTTGTGATGGACGATTCAAATCAAATAGATTCTAGACGATTCCATACAATTCCACGCAGTGTACAATTGATACGATTTGATTCTATTCTATGGTTCATATCTGTTGACGTAGATATGAATCTTACATTATGAAATAACGATGCCATTGATATGAAAGTGGCCTTCTTCCAGCACATCGTAAACCCAAGCATGCTGTAAGGCACTGGCAAGAATAAAGTCAACCAAATGGGGCTAACTATCTAGCAGTGAGACCCGGAAGCCTTATAGGTATTTGGACAAAAGGTAAAACATTAAACTGCTCAGCTTTGGTGATTTTTAAAAAATGAAACATTAAACAATGCAAACTGATTGCAGGTCCTCTATAAAATAATATATATTAGGGTTGTCAATTAATGTCACTAATCACATTTTGTTCATAGTCATCTCATAGTTAATTGCAGATAGAAATACTTTTTTTTTTTTACAAGTCTGTAATAAGTTTGGATGTAAATCTTGTGTGGTCAAGGATTTTTAAAGTACAGTTTGAAATCTCTCAGTTGTTGCATGTTTAATGCAGTAGTCGTTTTGATGGTCTTTGAACGCACCTTCCTACTTTTCCCCAACCTGCACAGATAAACTTCTATACTGTATTTCCTTTTTTTTCACCTCATATTTGCTCCCAAATGCTGATACTATGTGGGAATGCATTAAGGTAACATTTGATGATCTTATTAATTGCTAACGTGCATCCCATTTAGCTCGGTACCGCTGTGAAAACCAAAGTCCAGGCTCGTACTGGTGGGCGTTGCCTCTGTATTCATTTCTTGCTTTTGTTTACAATTCTAATTATTTTTATTAGTGACTCTTATTAAACCAGCATGTGGATATTTGTCGTCTTTATGCATCGGGACTGAGCTACGTAAAAACGTAGGCAATGAGGAGATGCGCCGCATAAAGCGCCACATAAAATGCAGTGGCATTCGAATGTAAACAACCATAAGTGCAATGATGGATTCATCTAGAACATTCACCTAGAGATTGGATTCCTAAGCAGAACAATACCATCCATCCAAACACATCTTGGCAGCAAATGCTTTTGTCTGTATTTTTTCATAGGCGGCAAAATAAAATGCACGGAACCACAGAAGAGGGCTTATAATTTCTCCGCTTGCACCACGGCTATGATATGAGAGAGAAAAGGTCGGTTATATTGTAACCTTTTTTGGGGACGCTTACTTGACACACATATTGTGAGGTCAAATTTGTCTTATTTTAATATAGGGTTAAAAATAAGTGTGTATTCTTCAAAGAGTATGACGGTTCTTATGACAATTACGATGCTAAAGTGTGTGTCTTTCAAAATTATGATGGCACCAATGATGTCTTGTTTGATATCTTTGTGTCATAACCACGACATCCCTTATTTTATACTAGGCGGTTGAACAAAGTAAAACAAACGCTAAATCTCGATGACACCCAACGCTACCGCTTGTTGTCATGACTATTCTATTCCGATGACTGTAACAAGGAAAGACCGGAGAGACCGCTGGTATGTAAAGCTATTATTGTTCCTAAGTGACAACTGTAGTAATGTGATGCTGTTCCTCTGTCAATCAAAGCGTAGCAACCTCCTGTAAATAGTTGGAAGTGTGAAATAAAAACTACTGGAGTCGAGTTGAGCATCCTCTACGCTCTAAGTCCAAAAGAACTTGACACGTAGAAGGCGTACAGAGTGCCTAATGACAGTCACATCGACAGGAGCCTCCAAATAGCTGTCCTCGGCTGTGCCTGCTGGTAAACGTGGCATGTAACCCAAAATTTTAACTCGCAGTTCAAAGCAAAACAAAATCAGCGGAGAGACTACTCGCATTTGAAAAACACTCGATGGCTGAGACACTCGTACAAAGTACCACTGCATAAATGACAACAAAAATGCCGGCAGCGCTCCAGTAACTTCTCGGGTCTCACTGACAAATCAAATCACAGCCACAGAAGATATAAATAACTTTGGTCTTGTTGGGAGAGCCATCTGCCAGGGCTTCCAAGCTAAACTCACCAATCAAAACGCGCATTTCTTTCCATTTCTGCTCTGTAGATGAAATCTAGTCTCTTACAGCTTGATAAGGAGATCATCTGCAAATGCAAATGTAATGATCGGAAACTTGTTTTCACTGCATGAAGTGTGTGTGTGTGTGTGTGATTACAGGTTAGGCGTTATCCCCGTTTTCCTCATGGCTCTCACCATCTCCTTGGCGCTGGGCTTTTCCCCTCGGACCCCAGAGATAAAACCCGCTTTCAAAGAGAAAGAGGTGAAGCTCCAGTTTATGCAGATATGAAACCAGCTGGCATGCGCTCACATGTACTACTTCTAATCATGTTCATCACGACGTGATATTTATCACAATAGGCCGTCTGAATGGTAGTGTTTTTCCCATTCCCAATCGAGTGAGGTACTCGTTTAATATAGCAAGAAAGTCTGCCTGTTCTGTTTTCTTATTCCTTGGCAGTCCGGGTGTGTGTGAGGTGTGTTATGAAGCAGAATTACCATCCCATCTACTGTACAGACTTTGAACGACAAGCTACATTCACAGACAGCCCATTATCCTGTCGTCCCTTTGCAATATTATGGTTCGATTATCGTTTCCTTGTTATATCACAGGTTTAGACTATGGTCTAGTCATGAAAACATATTGAAATGCAAGTGATATGTAGTATTCTGATCTCTAGACGGCAGTAATGAGACAAAACATTGCTAACCTTAACACTGCATGACATCGTGGAGTCAGCCATTGCATGTCCAACATGATATAGTGGGAAAAAAAATAACCTCCCATCTCTTGTGGTAGTGTTTTTTCCCCCCTTAAGGTTAGAATAAATACATTTGAGGCTAACAGGTTAGCTTGCTTGCTAGCGACCCTCCCACGTCCCTGCAGCATAAGAGTCGCAGAAAGTAACTATAGGGGTGTTATTTTGTGTCTCCAGGGCTCCAATAATGTTTAAAACCATATTTAGAAAGCCATAAACAGGTTTAGTGTGTTATAACTATAACTACATTGAATCCTGTATCGTGGGAATTCATTTAGCGAGGCTGGGTCTGGAAGCAATTAGCTGCGATAAACGAGGGACTACTGTAATACACCAAATCTATTTGTGGCGGTCCAAATGTTTACTGTCTGCCTTTTAGGTGTTTGATGCTACGTACTTTCTGAGGCAGGATTTGATTATAGACCTGACCTATAGGAAAGCTGCTGTTGTTGCTGAAAATCGAAAATACATAAACCTTCATAGCGACCTAATGTAATGGGTTTCTTCAGATGTTGTTGAAGAACCCCACCCTATGTAGATACAAAGCGTCCAAATAACGGTTTTTAATGCAAACCAGTGACGTGGAAGAAATTGGATGGGTTTCTATTTATGTGTGACAGGGAGGGGCAAAGCGCAGTACAGGATACACAACCTATCCCAAAACCTTAACAAGTCAGCTAGCATGAAAGCCATCACGTATACTGCCTTTAAAAAGGTCCTCGCCTTTTGTATTTACGCGTTCGCTTGCGTGCGCTCGGCCCACAAAGGCCTGCGTTGGTTTATCTTGGTCCAGCAGCAGCAGCACAGAGCAACCACCACCACCAGACCACCCCCACAACCACCCCCCATGTCGCCTACGGGTTGTGCCAGTAAGCCATCCAGATCTGCCAAGCAAGCTGCGCCACCCAATAGAAAAAAAGCCGCGAGGAGCCCCGTTCTGGCCTGCTCGCACGTTCATAATCTGCAAACCCAGATAGCGCACCGGCAGAACAGAGGCGGCGCTGTGCGACCTCCTGGGTGTCCAACCGTAGTTGCACTGTTAAAAGTGAAAAGCCCATACAGATCCCAACATTTTGAAATGACGCCATCCATTATTGGCCGCTGTAATCGATTGTCCAGTGGCCAATTATGAATTATTGGCAAGTTAAAGCAGCACATACATTAAATAAACCCCCACTTTTTCCATGCACACTTGTGACATATACTGTATCATAAACCAGCAATAAATCTCAGTTTCTCTGGTACTGTGAATTAATCAAAATGGATCCAAGTATATAATACAGTATTTGAATATCATAATCCAACAAAACAGTACTGTGGAAGAATAACATGCCTTATGAATTCACTTTTCGGACTTCATTGTGTCTCCCGAGCGGCAGTACGCCAACGAAAAGGAAAGCTACCATCACGGAAGTAAAAATGAACAGCCACCAAATATTCGCCGCCTCGTTTGGTCAACTGCTGCTAATGAAGGCTAGAGGGGTCATGGACTCCATGCGCTGTTACAAGGAGATCTGGCATAAGGTTATTCTAACCTGGAACAATATTTTAAGAAGGTAGAAAGGCCTGCAAAGGCCAACCACGGGGATGGAAGTAAGGAGTTCTTTTTTTATACAGTTTCATTACATTTTTGGCTTTTACTTTTTACTATTTTATAACATAACTTGAGGACCACCTGAACTTGCTTGAAATGTTTCCAATATTAACTCGTATGTTTCAGCCCTTGAATGACCGCCCGCATTAATAGCGACACAAATAAGGGCAAAAGATGAGAAATGTTTCAGTACTTTTCTCAACTTCTCAAGGTAATACTTGAATGGGAACAAAGGGAACCCAGACTGTTCTTGCATTTATGGTTAAGTGCAGTTGTGTGTGTTTGATCCTCTGCCCGAGTAATGATCCATACTGCCTTCATTTTCTGTCTGGTGTTGAAAAGTACATGGTTGAAATTCATGGCCTTCTTATTTTTTATTTGATTCACTTTGCATCCTAATGGCGTGCAAGCCTTTGCAGAAATCTGAGTTTTCCATCCATTCCTTATGTGTTGATGAAAGCTCTCTGCCGACACCTAGTGGAAAAAAGTAACAAATACTACCTTTCATTTATTTTGAAGACATGAAGTATAAAGTGTGAATTCATTATCAACACTGAATATAATACTCTTTTTTTTCCCCCCTGTGCAGACACTGGACAGTTTGTTCATCGCCCGCTATGTGCTGCTGGCGTTAGTGAGTGTGATCTTTCTCATGGCGTTGTTCATGCTGCTCCCATTTCATTTTCTTGAGCCCATCTATGCAAAAGCCCTGAGAACGCGCTAAAACCGCCGTGCTTAAAGTTGGCGCTGGCTCAAATCCCTGATGTAAACAACCTCAAAGAAGAGCCGGCGAGAGGCCCCCAGCTTCATCATGATCACCGCAATCGGAACAGAGGCTTTCCCATGGGGAACTTTTTGTGTGCTTGTTTGATTTCTGTCAGTTCTGCGTCTACATTCAGTGGATTGCAATACGTTAATTACCGTGGGCCCTTATGACGGGTTGATAATACAACATATATCCAATTATCTAAAAACAAGTGGCCGCACATTTATGAATTTGTATTGTATTTTGGTGAGCAAACTGCGGCCCGCGGGCCACATAAGGCCAGGCACCCAGCGTCTCAATCCGGCCCACCGGGCATTGACAAATTCTGTTTTTGAAAAACGTAATGTAGTTTTGTCATGTTGGTTTTGCGACACGCTTGAGTTCATAAGTGCAATACCATACCAAAAAAGCACCTCTATTTCAGCCGCAAGACATGCTGGGTAAGTTGTAGTCTTTCCCAACGTTTTGCCATGTTTGAGCATTTTTGCTGCCACGCAAAATGTTACATACTCTCAATGTTTAATCATACTGTTGTTGCAGCTGGACTACCCAGCATGCCTTGGGGCATTTGGAAATACGTTTTCAGTTACACGTTATGTTTACTGTGTAGTTGTTAATTTATGCGATGCGGTAACTTGCTCTGGATGTGTTACTGCACCGCAAAAAGTTAGCCCACCCTTGCCCTAACCCGTGCCCTAAGCCGATGCAAGTATTATACATGGTACGATCATTGAAAGCAACAAAAACCAGTTCAGATGAATCACCAAGGCCCCAGCACTGGTAAGGCATTAATTCCCATGATGTGTATGCCAACCTCTGACCTGAACTACCAGTTTAAACAATTAAAATAAGTTATTGCCGTACAATGTAGTGTGTGTATACTTTATATACTGTAGTTTAACTTGCACAGCATTTGCACTGTTTTACATCAAAGGGTTTCAAAAAAGACCCTAAATATGTTTTACATCAAAAGTAAAAATTATAGTTTGGACTTAGTGCAGGCTACTACACTGGTTACATTAAAAAGGCCTCATGTTTTGGCAAAAGTATGTTTTGGATGCAGAGAAATGTTTAAGTGCAGGCTACTACACTGGTTACATTAAAAAGGCCTCATGTTTTGGCAAAAGTATGTTTTGGATGCAGAGAAATGTTTAGATTGAGGTGTTATACTTTGGAAATCCCAACTGCTGAAATGTATGAACAGATGGTGTTTTATACACAAACGCAAAGTTGTATTCAAAGTGGTAGTAACCCTCGCTCGTTCCCTTTCAGGTGAATCTCCCGTACTTGGTCCGACTCAAACCAAAACAGACTCTAACCAAAACAAATTTTCCCATAAAAAATGTGAATCGAATTAATCCGTTCCAGACACCAAAAAATGTTAACACAAAACAATGTATAGAAAATCTAGTTTTGCATGCAGAACATGATGCTAAAAATAATTACATATCCCGAATAAATGGACGACTGAATGTTTGGGAGCATCAAACATGGGACATTGAAAGGTAGAGAAAAAGTTGTATTCTCTGAGAGAGAATTCAACCTTGACGGTCCAGATGGCTTCCAACGTTACTGGCATGAAAAAGAGATCCCACCAGAGATGTTTTCTACCCAGCACAGTGGAGCGGGGTCCATGATCTGGGTTTTTTAACACGACAACGCTGCAGTTCACAAAGCTCGCTTGACGAAGGACTTTTCAGGGAGAAGAACATCACTCTTTTGGACCATCCTGCATGTCGCCCTGATTTAAAACCCATAGAGAACATTTCGGGATGGATGGCGAGGGAAGTTTATAAAAATGGCCATCAGTTCCAGACAGGCAATGTTCCCACTAGCTTCCTGGAAACACTCGCATCAAGCATACCCGAATGGATTTTTGAAGTGATTAACAAGAACGGAACCCATTACAGAGTCCTACTGAGAACATTTTTTGTTCTGGTTTGGAGAGTTTTTGTTATTTTTTGAGCGATGGTCTTTGGATCAGCTGATAAACAGCCTATTTCACTTTCATTGTTGCTTTTTCTCAAAACCTCATTAAAATCATTAAACCCCTGAAATGACGTTTCAGGTCAGTCAGGTCCGTGTGTGACCGTGTACACCCAAGATTGCGGCTTAAACGGCCGGACGCAAACCAGGGCAAAAGTTCAGCTAAAACTTTGGCTGTTAACCAAAATCTTGCTAACCAGGGCGGATGTTAACCAAGGTACATACACACCGATTTAGGAGTTCCAATTGAGACTGACATCTCAGACCACAGGAATGAAATTTGGAACTCCAGGACCACATGTATTCGTTTTCTGTTTGGCATTCCGAAGTCATACAATGATTTTACAATGAAACTGGAGGTTTTGATCACGCTTGACAAGTTTTCTGAGTTTCAAGCTCATTTCGGGTATGAACGTTATTCCGATGAAAAGAATGAGATTTTGCGAAGCTCAATTACAAGCCCCCATCCCCCGCTCTTGGGAAGCCTGGGGAGATGTGGAGGGGAATTCCAACCAGGATGAAGGCGAGACTCCAATGAAACAAAACCAATCCTCTTAGTTCCGGCCCACATCTCTATACAGTGGTCCTTTTTCAGCACGACAATCCTCTTGCATGATTTCACACCAGCTGGGGAGCTGCGGATTTCGACCAAACTTTCGACCTGGTGACGACACTTTGCCTGTAATTCACCGCACCACACTTGTGTTTTAATTGTCAAAATAAAACACATTAATCGAATATATTAAATATTAATCTGCTTTGTCACCTATAACACAAAGCTAAGACGGATGTTTTGTTCAAATAGCTTAGCTTTCCAGGGGGACCTGCAAAAATTAGCGAGTTATTGAGACTTGAGACATTTTCCATAAAACTGGAAAATGTTTATTTTGAAAAATGTCTACACAGCTTGACATTGACTTCCCTCCACAATTTTGGATCAACATTTGCAAAAACAGTGAAGGAATTGTTGCAAAACTGAGATTTCGCTCTAGAATTATCTTCAATTGTAATTTGTCTACTAGTGACGGAAGTTATGTTTTTCATTTGCATCCCACAGCAACTATGGTGCGTTCAGGGGCCACCGTAAGAAGTTGGAAATCCCAAAACTTGACAAAAAAAAACCCAACACTGGGTTGGTTTTTGCTAGGAAAGTCCGATATTGGCTTTTTTGTCGATATCTGATATGCCGATATTGTCTACTCTCAATTTCCCATTCCGATATCAACCGATAACATCACATACCTCCTGTCGTGGAATGAACACACATCTGTTGTGAAGCTAATGGATACAGTATCAGCAATTAGCTTCTCTGTGTGGCGGGGAAACATTGTGCAAATGTGAGCAACATGGTGCATTTTCTGCCGAGGAGTCTCCCGCAGATACTACCGCATCTGACTGCTGCTATTTCCGCAATTTTTTGACATTCCCTTTACTCCACAGACAAAAAAATGGTTTTCAGAAAAGTGGCAAATTACGCTCTGAAAACGATGTTATAATGGCCAAATTTTGCTATGTGTGAGCCAGAGATTATCAAAGTCTTAAGGTTATTTCCTGGGATTTGGTTTGGGCAGTAAAACGATCTGCACACTTTCATGCGGCACATGAATGAGGAATCTTCTCCAACTCGCTTGAAGCGACGTCTACATGCGACGTTTATGGATGTCCGCCAGTATTAATTACATGAAGCATCATATTGGCCAAGTTTTTCAAAATACATCCAAGTGGGTCAACGTATCTTTCAGTTTTTGGCCCTTGTTGGAAAAAGTTGGACACCTTTGCGCCAAATGAATTTTATTGCATTTGCAATGTTTACTGAAGAATATCCAACAGTTTTCATTTGCTTGCATGCTTGTTCTCACACACTTTCGCTCTAATTTACCTCTGTTATCTTTCCCGCCCTCCCCTGCCCGCCCTACAACCACCGTTTTCTCTTTGCTTCCCTCATTTAAATTTTTGTGACTAAACTCTTCAATTCTGTGTCAGGGGAGTGGGAAAATGATCAGAACAAAGCATGCGGGACAAAGTCTTTGTGGTGTAGCCAGCTGGACGTATAAAGAGATGGGGGGGCGAGCGGGCCAGAGAAAGAGACGGCAATGCAAGGGGGAAAGAGGTGTGGAGCCCAAATCTCAGGGTGCAAGGTTTGGAAACTACAGAAAGGACGTGTTGCGCTCCCCTCTCATAGATCCGGCATTCAGATGCACTCAAGCGGAACTTCTGGCTTGCCGTTCCTTGTCTGGGTTATATTGGCATTGGTTTGTGACATGGACGCCATCGCCGCCCCGCCCAGCTCTCAGCACACAAAAAACCCCATGAAGAATGAGACTCAGTTTGTGTTAAGTAATCCGGAAAACAAAGTTTACCATTTTCCCTGAAATGTTGGTAAACACACATTATCAATTATTCAACAAAATAATTGATAATGTGTTTGTTTTCCGCACACGCTGGATGACGAGGCTTCACTCTGCACGTCGGTGAAGTTAGTTTCATGTTGGACGTTGGATATTCTGTCATCACCTGCTGATATTTTTCCCAATCTACCGGTTTGAATTATGTTCAAACCGGTGGTTTCTTGCATCTTCAGAGCATTCTAGAGGGTTGTAGCAGCTATGGCCAATGTTTGTGCAATGGATTTTCCACCTTCTCTCAGATTCGCTATCGCTTGTTTCTCACCCACTGACGAGTTTGAGATTTTCATGTTGTTTTCACCTCTGAAAACAGTCTGTGCAGGCGAAACCTATCCTTCCCTATTTGCTATTTATGGACTGAATAAAAGAAATACAGCTGTGCACACCTGTCGCTTACAATAATTCCATTTGTTCACATGAAAAATGGTTTACAGCAAAACTAAAGGAATTGGCCTCTCTATACTCTATACTTGAAAGCTGCAGTACTGCAGATGTAGTTGTGGGGTCTTTTGTGACCTCTTGAATCAGTCGTCACTTCTCTCGGGGTAACCTGGGCTGCTTTTTCTCCCTTAGTGCAAAGTTTCATTTAAAAACTGCATTTTGTGTCGAGTTGTGTTGTCACTGAACTGCCATCCACTGTGAAGAGTTGTACACAGACAGTCCCGTTATAATGTGTTTGTGAGCCCAGCGCCAAATCAATCTGTGGCATCTTAATTAGCACTGATCCGTGCTAATTGAAATTGTATTTGAAGAAGATAATGATGATTAAGTGGTGGTTGATGGCCAATAAATTGTGGTTGCAATGAGCCATGATGCAGAAAAGGGAGCAAGGCTTGCAACTATAATTAATATAAAATGCCATTTGCTGCATTTGGGAGCAAATATGACGGGAAGGAAGGGTAAAAATACAGCACAGTGTGGAGTTTCAGTTGGTTCTCTGTGGTCATTTGTGATTTGGTGCAATATAAAAGTAGTGTAAAAGAATTTTGCCCTCGTTACACTCTTCCGCACTGTGTGTGCATGCTAGCAGCCCCGCCTGCGCCCACTAAGACAACACACTGCAAATTGGGCTGAGTTTGGTCCGACAGATATGCTCCAAAATAGATACTTTTAGACATTTCAACCAAATCAACGATAGCGATATTTTTTTTCTCACAATATTAACATTTTAAATTAATAAAAACATTTAAACTTTATGCTACAACATTGACAATATTTGTCATTTCATATAATATGACTTTTTTTCCTCATAATATTTTGACTTTATTCCTATATGATGCATTTTTCCCAACTGAATTTCCATTTCCATTTTTCTCACAAAATTTCAACTTTGTGCTACAAAAATTACATTTTTTTGTTTAATTTTGTAAAATGGAAACATTTTCTTTGTTCCTCATAATATCCCAACCTAATTTTCCAACTTTTCCAAATAAAAACAAAAATGTTTCTCACAATTATTATGACTTTATTGTATTATGCAATATGTGTCCCCAATAAAAGCATCGGAATTGTTAAATGGCTTTAAAAGGAGCTTTGGTGGTAACACAAAGAAAAAATCTGCTTTTGGGAACGAGCGAACCCACCCAACACTAGACGTCATTTGGATGTTGTTTTTTGGGCTAAATCCGGTCGGTCCGCCATTGCCTCGATTTAGCCCAAAAATGGATGTTGAAAAGTTTATGCTGACTGATGTGGTCCAAAAATAAACACTTTTCAACCCAATTTAGACAGAAAAAGGTCTTCAACTAAATATCAACGTTGTTTCAACGCATTAGGGATGTCTAATTTTTTGCTAAGCTCTACAGGACACACTTTAAGGCATGTAAAGCGTCACCGTGAGTATTCACCACGGGATGCGTTTAGGGGATGAGACGCTATAAGTAACTCCACATAAACCGGATACCTTTTATGCTTTAAAAATGCAAGTAATGGTCTTGGGAAAACAGGCTGCCTCCTCTTTTGAGCGTCCTCTGGCCTTCCTCCTCCCCCCCGATTCAGGCTCGCTTCTTGCAGAATGAAAGGCACAGATGTTGGATAAGACTGGTTTTCTTGTCAGCCATTCTGCCTAAAACGGAGCCACGGAGGAGGATGAGTTGGACCAAAAAGGCACAAAGTAGAGCGGGTGAGATGAAGGGCATCACCCAGAACCCTCTTAAACGCACGCGGATTGGATTTGTGCAGCAGTAAAGTTCCGTTTTGCAGCAGAGCCTTTTGCGACCGGCATCTCGGAAGTGAATGCAGGGCCTGTGGAGTTAGGATGAAGGTCGGTTCTTGGCTTCTCTGCGTGTCTTGGCTCTGCATGTGGGCTGAGTACTCTCAGAGGTGCCAATGTCAGGACCTCTGTCTGACAGAAGTGGGCGATAGAAGACCCAAGACCCGCTTGAAGGTGCATTTCGGTAATGCTCTCGGACACCAACACGTGCATCCCCGGAGCAGAACACACCACAGGAAAGGTGAGCTGTCAAAAACCTTCTTAGGGATGACAGTATTTTCAAAATATTTCCCATAATTTTATGACTTTAATCTCGTAAAAATTGCAACTATTTTCTTGTCACAATATGACTTTTTTCCTCAAAATATTTTGACTTAATTTCCATAATATTACTTAATAATAAAATATTAACTTTGGAATAATAACTTTTTCCCACCCTGATTTTCCAGATATTTTCTTTTGTTTCTCACAATATTATGCCCTTTGAAAAATATTGTTCGTATTTTCCTACTCTATGCAAACAAAATGATGAGTTTATTCTTGTGAAATTGCAACTTTTTCTTTGTTACAATATGACTTTTTTTCTTCACAATATGTTCACTTTATTCCCGTAATATAACTTTTTACTGACCTAATTTTCAAACTTTCCAAAATCACTAATTAATTTTGTTCCTCACAATATTATAAGTTTTTAAAAATATACATAATTTCTTTAAAATGTTAACTCTAGGCAACTCAAATCACAACCCTTTTTCCTAAAATGATGAGTTTAATCTTGTAAAACTTTTTGTTACAATATTTATTTGTTCTTCACAATAATAATTTTCACTTTATTCCCACAATGTTATAATTTTGTTGCAACTTAATTTTGAAACTTTCCAAACTAACTCTTTTGATCTCTTCACAATATTATGAATTAGAATGCATTTTTTTAAACTCATATTATTTTGACTTTAGTCCAATAATATAACTTTTTCCCAACCTACTAACTAAAATAACAATGTTTTTTCGTAACTATGAGTTCAACATTTTCTTATACGTAATTATAATACAACATTTTTCCTCCGATTTTGATTTTATTTGAGAAAAATTACTGTTTTTTTTCTTCCTGTATATTTTTATTCTTGTTATGTTATGACTTTATTCCAATGATATTTTAACTTTCAATCTTGTAACATAAAACTTTTAACTTTTTATTAAATTACAACTTCTTTGTTTTTTTTCTTCCATATTATGACTTTTAAAAAAGCGTTTTTACCAATAACTTCAACTTTTTCAGAATGTTACAGTTTTATTCACGTAAAATGACGCCTTTTTTTCTTTAGGTTATAACTTTTCTTCCTTAATATTTTAGCTTTATTGTCAAATTATTGCTGTTTCTTTTATCCATCTTTCCAGTTTTTTTTTTTGTTAAATTATATTTGATATATTTGATAAAAGACAGTCTGGAGTTACCTGTAAGTACTGTGAAAATTAGAAATATGTGTATGTCAAGATACTTGAAGAGGTCATGCCCTTGAAATGGCTGTTTCAAACACTAGTAAACCAGCAAAATCTTGTTATGTTATGTTACGGAGTGGCCAGCCCAATCCCCAGACCTTAATCCAATGGAGAACATGTGGGGTGACACCACTGCTATTATTTTGAAGGCTACTGTACTTATTCCTAGGAAGAGCTTTCTTTTAAAATGCACTTTAAAGCACTTACTCGCCCTCCACTCACTTTTGATCACATCCTTCATCCTTTCTTTTGCTTCACTCCCATCCCACCATCCTTCCCCATGCTGGCACTTGTTTTGACCTTTTGGTCGTCATTATGAGCGAGGTTCCTTCCCATCAGCTCATGGCGGCCCCGCGTCATTCTCATGGATTCTATTGAGCCGGGTTTCATCCTTCACCCTTGCTAAACCTTTTGTTTGCGGCCTGAAAAGCCGGCCGACGTCGGGGACCATCAAGCCCGAGCTGTCGGATCAATATAAACATCAATCACCCGGTCGAAGGTCTTGCTGAGCCTCCAAAAGAACAGTTCACTGAACAATCCTTTCCTTACGATGCTCCTTAGGAAGAATGAGCTTGTGGTAGTTCACTTTTTTTGTCCGGGTCGTCCTTGATTTATCCGTGGCAATTTGCACCGCAATATGAATGTTCCTCCTTCCTGTCAACTGGGAACTCATTTGCATTACTTTCTGACTGCTTGAAAAGTGCAGCTAGTTTTCGATCCCACTATCTACACGAAGCCGTAAGAAGCCATTTGTGCTTAAAATAAAAATGGTAGTGTGAAAAAGTGTTGCCTGATTTCTTCACTTTTTTGCATGTTTGTAACACTTACATTTTTCAGATCATCAATCTAATGTAAATATTAGTCAACGACAACACAACTGAACTAAAATGCAGTTTTTAAATGACACTTTTTATTATTCAAGGAGAAAAGTTTCAAATTGCCGCACGGTGGCTGAGTGGTTAGCACATTGGCCACACAGTCAGGAGATCTGGAAGACCTGGGTTCAAATCTCCGTTGGGCATCTCTGTGTGGAGTTTGCATGTTCTCCCCGTGCGTGTGTGGGTTTTCTCCGGGTACTCCGGTTTCCTCCCACATTCCAAAAACATGCATGTTAGGTTAATTTGCGTTTCTAAAATTGTCCATCGGTATGAATGTGAGTGTGAATGTTTGTTTGTCTATATGTGCCCTGCGATTGACTGGCGACCAGTCCAGGGTGTACCCCGCCTCCTGCCCAAAGCCAGCTGGGATAGGCTCCAGCATCCCCGTGACCCTAATGAGGATAAGCGGTACAGAAAATGAATGAATGAATGAAAAGTTTCAAATTGATTTGGGACTCCAGCCAACCACAGCGAGAGCCATTATCCACAAATGGTGAAAACATGGAGCAGTGGTGAACCTTCCCAGGAGTGGCCGGCCAATCAAATGTACCTAAAGAGCGCAGTGACGACTCATCCAAGAGGTCACAAAAGACCCCACAAAAACATAACATCCAAAGAACTGCGGCCCTCACTTAAATGTGAAAATGCAATTACCGCCCACGTTAAAACATAACTGAAATTAATTTAGATCTATCTTGAAAATGTTGTATAGCCATTTCTAAAGTTTTGGGACCCAGCCAACCTACTGAAGAATCAGTATCAGAATCAGTATTGGCCAATGTCCGTAAAAAACACGTGATCGATAAATGCAAATTCATGCTCATTAAAATCATGCAATTGCGTGTCTCTGAAAGGCATTAAAATTACAATTATTTCCTGTAGCGTTAGTCGCGAACGAATCGGCTTTAAGAGTCGACTCTATGAAATCAACGACAGGAGCCGGCTTGCGTCGCTGGGAGCCAAATGAGAGCCGATCGAACAGGGGCGGCTTAAACACCCAGCACACGAAGGAGTTTTTGAAGGGACGCTGATTTTTTCTTTTTTTTTTTGTTGTTGCACTTTTTAATTCATGTTTCATAGTGTGTGTTTTTGTTGATATTGTGTTTGTTGGAGTGTAAATAGTTGTCTATTGTGATGGGTCTTGCATTTTGTAATTAATAAAATAATATTTTAAAGATAATATAATATATAATATATTAAAGATTTGTTTTGCATTACTAACTATTTTCACAAAATACCCATTATTGGGTGTTAAATTAATTTAAGATTTAAAAAAATCTAAGGAGTCACTTGAGAGCCGAAAGATCTGGCTCTTTTTAGTAAACGGGGCCAAAAGAACCGGCTCTCTTAAAGAGACGAAATTTCCATCACTAATTTGCTGTCAAATTTTAAGTGAACTACTACTACTTATCATTAAGGCGGAAAGACACTTTCCTTTTCAAAATAAAAATATATATAATGTCACAAGCAGGTATCAATTAGAATACAATCTCATTATATGCTTTACATAACATTTATGAATTACGTTTTGGTTTTATTTTCACTTGTTTGTTTTTCCACGCTGTCATAATTTGCAAGGGGCGGGTTTCTCTTTTATGTTGAAAAGACCGCAGACAGGACGTGGACCCCTGAGGCCGATCCTCGCTCGCGCAGCCCCACAAAGTTGGCGCGGCCTGTGAATATTTTGACATGAATTTTGTACCGTCTTCGTCATTTCTCGGCTACGTTCGGATATGTAATAAAATTCCACGTTAGCAACGAGCGGCAGAGTCCCGTTTGAAAAAAGACGAAGCCATATTATATTGTGCTTTAATGAACGATGACGGGCGGTGACGTCACTCTCTTCTCTGCGATGCTTGCTCTTCTTCTGCCAGGTAAGTTTCCTTCATAATTTTTCGGTTCATTGTGACGTCGTTTTGTGATTCTGTCCCTCATAAGTTTGTTTTTTTAATGTCAAACAAACAAACGCGTGTTGCTGGGCTCTCTAAAAGATGTCTGATGTTAATAGAGCGTTTTTTAAAGCCATTTAACAACCCCCAAATGTTGCAATTCTTCTGTTCGTCTTGTACGCCGTCCATAAATTCCTACAGCTGGGGAAATATTGAGTAGACGGGCTTTTTGGGGAGCTGACGTGATTCCCAGATACTCATTTATTAGAGGCGGCCCGCCACTGACACATTTGGACTGCCACATGAATTTAGGGGCCGGGTACCGTTTGCAAATTTGTGTTTTGCATGTCATGGCTAACTATGTTAATTAGATGGACTTTAAAGCCGTTTTAAGTGGATTTTTGCCTGGGGGAAAAAAAAAAAGAAATTGCTAGGACTCAATGTCCGGGAATGCACCTCGAGTTCTAATCGGGTATTCGCTTGCGACGTCACCAGCAGGCGCGTGCTACGTTCATGGGCGACATGAAGCAGGAACTTAAAGGATCACTGACTTGTATTGTAGTGGCTCTGAAATGGTTCGGTTGCAGGCCCCACTATCGCCCCTCAATGACCCAAACTTCTCAAACATCATATATTTAAAGGGACAGTCTTTATGGCACACTATCTGCTGCTATGTGTGTCAGGTCCCTACCATTATTTACCAACTTTGCTTAAATATTGTTTGTAATTATGTTCTACATTTCTGTCATTTTCCGTGAGCAACCTGTAATATTGCAAAAATTACATTTTCAGTTCATGGCGGCGGCCATGACTTAGTCTGCGTCGCAGCGCAGCGTAATTTTCGGACGTGATCGGAGTACTAGCGTTCCGCTAAACAGAAGATGTTCACAGTCATTATAGCAAAGATTTGAGCGATGCGTCAATAGTTGTGGAAGACAGAGAATTTGCAGAACACGGACTTTAGCCTTAAGCCTTAAGACATGGAGCCTCTGCCCTTTCCGTCAACGTGTTGCTGTGAAAAGATGTTTACATAACATGTATAATGCTTTACAGCCTCGTAGCTATGGTAAAATAGTGTTGAGAATACAATATTTAAACAAGACATGGCTTACTCTGTTCTGCATTTGTTTTAAAAATGCGTTTTTCCTGTATCTTCAAGCCAAAGGCTTCTTGTAAAGGTGTTCCTTCAAAGTTGTCATCAGTGAAATGATCACTGCAAAAAAAACAGATCTAGAGGTTCGCGTCCATTTGTCTCTCATTTGGTGCACTTGCTTCGTCCATTTTTGTCCTCTTATGCAAAAGATAGCAAACTTACAGTGTCACTCGGATAGTGTCAACATCCAGCAGCAGCACGTTATTTTGCATGACTACTATTTTCAGGGACATGACACACACAGCAGCAGATATCTGCATGAGAGGAGCATGCCATAAAGACTGTCCCGTTAAATATATGATGTTTGAGAAGTTTGGGTCATTGAGGGGCGCCACCAGTAGATTGCAATCCTGGGGGAAACTACATGACATATTTGTCAAAAATGCTAATGAGCTACATAATAAATGACACAGTTAAATAATAAATGTTCTGTCAGATTTCACACAAAAACACTACCAATTCAGCATAAGGCTGCACAAAACATTGCCTCGTCGTCCCCAATAAAAATTCTCAGAGCCAAAATGGGTGTGGGCTCTTAGGGTATTGTTAGCTATTTTCCCCGGCATTTCCGACCACCGTGAGCTGAGGACGCTGTACAAAAACGTTTCTTTTTTTGCTCGTACACGCAGAGAAACTGCTGTATCGGTGAGTTTCATTAATTCCCCACACAGCAGCTCTTCATAAACTGCTCAACAACGTCCATGTGAGGAATACTCAAGTGCGCGTTGTCTTTGCTCGTGATTATGTCAGGTTATTCTTGTGTGCTTTTGTTAAGGTCGACGTTCCAGAGCACCTTGAGCTTCCTGTCTTATCAGGAAGCTCCGCTTCCTTGGATGCGGTCATCCAACTCTGCAGGAAATTCAAACAATGGCGTGCCTGCCAGCTACAAATCTAGACAATGACTATGTTTACAAGCCGTCAATCCTCCTGTTAGGTTCATGTTGCCTTTACGAAAGCGGTCCTCAGTAGGCGGGCCGTGGGCCACACCCGGCCCACCAAAGCTTTTCATTTGGCCCACCAAACTTCATCCAGACCATTCACTCTAATTCCACGCATGTCACCGAGGGCCACATAATTAAAAATGAAAGGATGCATGGACCACTACATCATATTTTGTAAACCTATTTAACCTACTTACAGTATTCAAGCCTATTATTATTATGAATTTATCTTTTTACTGTTTTTAATTTTCCAAATATTTCAACTTTTTTTCAAATGAAATAGTCAATTTTATTTTTGTAATATTACTTGACTTTTTTTCCCATATAACATCGTAACTTTCCCCTAACAAAAATTTGCAGAAATTACAATTGTATTTTGTGTTTTATGTTTCTTCATAATATTGAAACTAGAAAAAAACTATATGCTACTAAAAATACATTTAGCCTCATAATTTTTTTATTTATTTTTTCTCACTTAATATTTTGACTGTATTTTTGCAAAAAATTTTAAAGAATGGATTTCATAATCAAAAATTACAACTTTTTTTGTTAAAGTACAACTTTTTTCCTTTAATATTTTGACTTTATTCTGTAAAATGGCTGATTTTTCTATTTTGCTGTTGTTTATTGTACTTTTGTTGGTAAATTACACAGTCAAAGGGATGGTTTGGACTTATCCCCCACTTCGTCCTGTGAGCCGAGAGTTCTGGTCGGATTTCGGTGCTGAGGAATACAGTTCCCGTGGCTTGGGTCATTCATGTAGAGTTTGGCTTCTCCAAACAATAAAACGGAACTACTTTCCTCAGCACCGAAATAACACCGGAACTAACTACCTAAGGCCAGTGGGGGTTAAGTCACTATCAATGCACTCCATTGCTGATGGGGATGTCATACAACTTCATTTCAAAAAAATCCACAGAGAGAACCTGGCTCCCTGCAACATTCTAATGTTTTTTCACACTCACTGTCTGAACCTTTTTACAGGTTCCAGAGTTTGTGCTGATGATGTGCCCCCCCACATAGTCCACCACCCCTCTGACGTGGTGGTGAAATTTGGGAAACCTGCCACTTTCTCCTGCCGGGCGGACGGCAGCCCGAAGCCGACCATTGAGTGGCTGCACGATGGCCAGCCTCTGGAGGTCACAAAGGGAGACGGCGAATTGCAGCCCATGTTTTTGTCAGATGATCGGCTCTTCTTCCTGAGTGTGGGCGTGGGTAGGCGTGGCCAGTCGCATGAGGGCACCTACACCTGTGTAGCCAGGAACAGCGCGGGCACGGCTGTCAGCCGCAATGTGTCACTGCACATCTCAAGTAAGAGGATTACCCGTAAATACTAAAAAAAAACCTCAATTATGATCTGTTAAGTTTTCTATTTTCAATACATGGCTCGCTCCTCCCCCTGCAAACCCTTCTGCTAGCTTGACGTTGGCAATTTCCTCCGATTTTGGATCAACATTTGCAATAGAAGGGACTGGTGATTATCAGCTCCAGCATCCGTTCAGTAGCGACTGAAGCTACAGTAAAAGCTAAATGCTAAATACCCACCACTAATCTAAGATGATCAATGAACAGATGGAGTCACACCAACTGTGGTGCGTTCAAGGACCACCGTATAAAGTGCAAAACCGCAACGCTTGACGTGAAAAATCAGTAAAGCATAAAGACAGAAGCATATAAAAATCGTGGGCTTTTTTAACAGTAGTATGCTGTGCATGTATTGTTATACATTTTTTTAATTTTGGACTGCTTCTTTCTTTCCACATTCCATGTTTTCTTTTTTTTATTATTGTTTTTGCCGCATGTTTTTGTCTGTTAGTACTGCTTTTTTGTGTCAAATGTACAACGCAGTATAAAAAATGTACAACTTTATTCTCGTAAATTTACGACTTTATTCTCAAAATGTCAGATTATTATTATTATTATTTTTTTTTTTTTTTAATTTTCATAACATTACAAGATTTTTCTCATACATATTCAACTCTATTTTTGTAAATTACCGACAGTATTCGCATAATATTTTGCACACGTTTTTCTCGTCAATTTACACCTTCGTTCTCGTAATAGTATGTGTTTTTTCCTGTCAATTTACGACTTTATTTTTGTAAATGTACGTCTTTATTTTTTTGTAGTTTTTCCCCATAAATTTATGACTTTATTCTTGTAATATTGTAAGTTTTTTACTGAATATTTTTTTTGGGAATAAAGAGCATACATTTACGAGAATAAGGTTGCAACATATAGGAGAAAAACATTTTAATATTACAAGAATAAAGTTGTAAATGTACAACTTTCTTGTAATATATATATATATATTTAAATTTATTTTATTTATCTATTTTTGAATGTTTTATTATTTCCCCCCCCATTTAATTACTAAAAAATAAGTCTTCATCAAGATAATTTGTACAAGACAGGATACACTGAAAAAAAATTATGATTTTGAGAATAAAGCCAGAAATTTATGAGAAAAATACTTGCGAGAATTAAGTCGTAAATGTATGACAATATAGTATATATTGTCCTCATATATTTATGACTTTATTCTCGTAAATTTACAACTTTATTCTCATAATCTCAGATTTTTTTTGTCAGTGTGGCCTTTTGTTTTGTTGGTCCTTCTCAAATGTGGAAAGGAATTTTGCATGCAATTACACTGCAGGTTCTTCCACCACCGACAGCAGCCGTTGTTGCTAGAGCCTTCAGCCTCTGTCTGTATTGCAGCGTTGCAAGAGGCGTTCACGGTGCAGCCCAGTGATGTGGAGGTGGCTGAGGGCGAGGTGGCCGTCTTAAACTGCGGACCACCAGTGGGACATCCGGAGCCTAACATCATTTGGAGGAAAGATGGCCTCCCAGTCAACAACACTGACTTCCACTACACGGTATGCTGTTTCTTTCCTCTTTCTCCAACATCAAAACATTCCGTTTTAGAATATGTGTCTTTTTGGAAGTCTTATGTGATTTCTACCTCCACTGTACTGTTGTTGTGTTTTTATGTGCGCTACAGGAGTTGAATGGGAAGCTCATCATCGATCCTGCCGAGAAGAACCACTCCGGTGCCTACGTGTGCGTGGCCAGCAACACGATGGGTGTGCGAGAGAGCAGAGCAGCGCGACTCACTGTGCTCGGTTTGATGTCTCGATAATTATGTGGCAGTACATGGGCCTGCTTCACCAATATGCTCTTGAGAATGTTCTTGCATTTCACAACAATAGTCCAGAAGCAGACAAGCACATTTTTGTCTATGTGGGATTTAATGCAAAACTGCACTTTTTGTGGAATATAACACACAAACGCACGTCTTTTTCTTTTTTGCGCGTTCTAAAGATATAAAAACAGCTAATAATGGGACACACCTCCTCTGCCTACAAAGATGGCTACTAAAACGCCTCCAAAAACCTCCAGCAATGTTTTGTATCCATATGCTGTAGGCATGCCGTAACAGGCAAGTTCATGAACAATGTTGCTGTAGCGTGTTAGCGTACAGTTGGCGTTAGTATGCAGGTCACATTATGTAAATGTTGAGGGTTTTTTTCAGAAGGCTTTATAGGCAGAATAGGTGCGTCCCATTACATGCATTTTTAGTTGTTTTTATGTCTTTAGAACAGGGCCGCACGGTGGCTGACTGGCTAGCACGTTGGCCTCACAGTCAGGAGGTTCTGGGTTCGAATCTCTGTTGGGCATCTCTGTGTGGAGTTTGCATGTTCTCTCCGTGCGTGCGTGGGTTTTCTCCGGGTACTCCGGTTTCTTCCCACATTCCAAAAACATGCATGTTAGGTTAATTGGCCACTCTAAATTGTCCATAGGTATGAATGTGAGTGTGAATGTTTGTTTGTCTATATGTGTGCCCTGCGATTGACTGGCGACCAGTCCAGGGTGTACCCCGCCTCTCGCCCAAAGCCAGCTGGGATAGGCTCCAGCATCCCCGTGACCCTGATGAGGATAAGCGGTATAGAAAATGAATGAATGAATGAATGTCTTTAGAACAGAAAAAAGTGAACGACATCTCACATAAGGATTGTGGATGCTGGGCAAAACTAAAAAAAAGTGCAGTTATCCTTTAAGAAGCGTCCTATGCATGATTGTTGGCATTTGCGCGGCATCTCCCGATCCCACCCGTTCCCAGGCAAGGTGCATTAATGTCGGATATGCTATGTGAGCAGCCACCATGCATCCACTGAGGTCAGGAGAACCAGAGTGTAGTGTGGGAAAAGCCGCCCGCCGTGGCCAGGCAAGGTGCATTAATGTCGGATATGCTATGTGAGCAGCCGCCGTGCATCCACGTAGGTCGGGAGAACCAGAGTGTACAGCTAGAGGAGTCGCGCACCACTGGAGGAGCTGTTGCCGTGGGCGGGCAATGTACACAATATACTTTTAAAGTGTCCATTGCACCCAACAAACAGCTTTTGTTGGGTGCAATGGACACTTTCGTCTCATGCTCTTATATAGGCACCGGTGGGCATCTATTTCCTGCATACTAATTAGGACCACCTGGTCCACAACTACAGTTTCAATAAAAAACGACTTTAGAAGGGTTTTATTTTTAAAAGGTGTCATATTATATTATGACATATTATTATCTTACCCTATCATGACATACTTAAATGTGTGTAAGAATTATGTTGCATATTTAACAAAGTTTGTCCTCAAGAACAGTTTGTGAATACGGCCCAATAATTGTAAGTGTAATACAATACAAATGCAATTCCATGTTAAGGAAATTTTTGCCTCTGTGTAGCAAAACCAGTTTTGGTGCTGAAGCCGGAAAACGTGTCAGCGAGAACAGGGGAGTCCGCCCGGTTCTACTGCCAAGCCAAAGGTGACCCTCCACCTGCTGTGGTCTGGAGCAGAGAGCAGGGGCCGCTGCCCAATGGCAGGTATCCAGAATTACAGAATGCACGAAGACAAGCACCACTGATACCAGTTCATATACTACATGCACAGTACAATATACTGTGTGGTACCAGAACCTCAAGACAAAAAAGTCACTGGGGATCGATAAAGTCTCTGGATCAGTTCACAACAACGGAACGAAGAACTTGGAAAAAGCTCTGATGTAGGTTTATATTTCAAGATCGCTAAATTGGCTTATTTCACTGTCAATCAAAAAGGGATTCTGCCTCAGACAGATCATCCCCTGCCCCATCCAACCCCAGTGACGCAGAGCGTCTGAGGGAGCGTCCAGTTTCGTGTAGTGGAACAACCCACTGTATGCTCCCTTATCAAAGTCAGTAGACGCTCAGCGTCCGACTGTAAAAAAACTCTCTCTTACTGTGTGGACCCACAATTACCTAGGATAAGTAGCTGATTCTTAACAAAAGATTAAGGTGTTCCAGCGCGTATTTAGTTCGTGTTTAGTTACTTTTTCAAGGACACAGCCATTTGTACCGCTCTCCTGGGTTGCCGTTCTTTACGTTGGAGAGAATGCAGTGGTCACCAAAACAAACATCTTACCTATGGTGACCCCAAAGTGGAAGAGAACCCAACCCTTCTCAAGTGGAGTGGTTCCAGAACACCAGACATTTGTTGAGGAGAGCTGATTGTGTCTAACCAGAATCCCCCAACCTTGCAAACCAGTTCTGCTGGAGAGGTGACATTCCACAACCCTAGAAGCACCTTCCACAGCTGAGGATTGGACCGCCAAGACCTCCTTTGCTCGCTAACTAGATTAACCAAACTCACAATGCACCCGGCCCACTTGGCCTCTCCTATAGGTGGTGAGGACCACAGGAAGGGGGTCCAACAGTGCCTCACGGCTGCAGGCACACCCCATTGAACGTCCTAGCTCCAGGCCCATTGTCCGGGAGAGGAAAAACTAAATCCAAGAAACAAGAGACATTTTGTTAATATAGTTTGAATTATTTGAAATAATGCTTTGAAAGTGCAAACCTGCATTTTAGTACAGCTAATCAAGATCCCAGCAATAAAACCAACAGCTCTTTTCGCACAGGTACCTTGTGAACCCAGACCAAATGCTCCAGATACATTATCTGACCATTCAAGATGCGGGCACGTACACCTGCACTGCAGTCAATGACGTGGGCGTGGTCAGTGCTACCGTGCACCTACTTGTTGAAGGTAAAATGATGTCAAAATACATTTTTGTTCTGCATGTCGTTTTGGACAACATTGCATCTCAATTCAAGTTTCCCTTATGTAGGCATTTGTGTTGCATTGAAGTAGCCTCTTTTACAATGCACCTCTAAACTGTTAGGTACAGTACAGTGTGTGTACAGTGTACAGTACATATATGTACCACTGTTAATAAAGTCCTCAATTTTTGCATTTTTATGTTTTTATACTTGTCTAATAATGATTTTGAGATTTCACTTTGTTCGGCGGTCCTTGAACGCACCACCGTTATGGGTGTTACAATTACTCAAGTTTTTTCACCATTCGCTGGTCATGCCTTACTCAACTCAACAACTCAACTCAACAAAACAGTCTGACTCATGGTGTCACCTAAGAAAGAACACTAAAATCATCACACAGCAACTTAACACAAGCAAAAGGTAGGTAGTCAATATACAAGACAAGTACCAATACGAGTGCAGAATTTAAAAAAAAAACTATTTAACAGCTTCCCATTATGCATTGCTTAGCAGCATAGCTGCTGAAGTTCTTTCAGCTGCAGTGATAGTAATAAAAAATAGTTTTTTTATTCCACAGTCGTATTGGTACTTATCTTGTATAATTTTTCCCTACCTTTTGCTTGTGTTAAGTCGCAGTGTGATGATTTCAGCGTTCTTTCTTAGGTGACACCATGAGTCAGACTGTTTTGTTGAGTAATGACCTCCTGCGATTTCCGACGGGTTGACAAGATTTTTGTGAGTTTCCTTGTAGATCGTGTTTGGCTCCAGCCGTAGAAAGAACTACCGCTTCACCACTGATTCACGTGTTTGAACGATTAGTAGTAGTTCTGAAGTTTAGATGTCACGGGCTTTGAACATTTGAACCTAAATCAGCTGCACTGCTGTGTAAGCCTCAAAGTTTACGATATAAAACGGAAATTACGGTAATACTCATTCACACTGTTGGAACTCTTACTATTGATAGTTTGTATTTTGAGGCTGCACGGTGGATGAGTGGGTAGCACATTGGCCTCACAGTCAGGAGGTTCAGGGTTCGAATCTCCGTTGGGCATCTCTGTGTTGAGTTTGCATGTTCGATCGATTTGGTCCAAATATAGTTCAAAAAATAACAAAACAAGAGGATCTTTTTACCCTTCATTTTATATCAAATCTAAATTTAAATTTATGTTAATCATGTCTTTTCTACGTCTTTCCAACCAATGTTTGCTGGCCGGGTAGCTTCCAGCACGAAACAGAAAGATCTCCACAAAGAACTGTCAGCCCTGCGTGTGACTCTAGAAAATGTCACCATCATGGCCCCGGGGTCCAACATGTCGCACGTGCAGTGGGTGGTATGTAAACACTGCCTCTGAGAGTTTTACGGACCACGTTGATGTACGAATATGTTTTGTTTTTAGCTCCAATCCTTCTACGCTCAGCCTCATTTCCTCGATGGCTTTGAGGTTCTCTACCGTTCTCTCTTACCTGCCAGCTCAGACTGGGCGGCACAAAAAGTGACAGTGCCGAGCTTCCAAGCAGCAGTTGGCCCGTTAAAGAGAGGCTACAAGTATGAGTTTAAGGTCCGCCCGTATGGCGGCGACTTGTACGGGCGGGAGAGTAACACGCGGCTCCTCCGAGTCCCAGAGACAGGTGAGAAGTATTTCTGCTATTATAAAGTCCTGCGTTTGAAACGGAATTCAGTGGTTGCTAACCAATGACTTATTTGCAGTGCCTGGTGCCGCTCCGCTGGCTGTGTCTGTAACGGTCAGCCATAATCACAATAACTCCATCCACTTGAACTGGGAGCCTCCTCCTTCGGAATCTCTCAATGGGATCTTACAGGGTTACCAGGTAATCCCCAGGCACTCTTTGAAGCCCGATGGGACTTTTGCTTGGTCGTGTATATTAACTACAAAGTTGCGTGTTGCTGATAGATGGATAAATAGGGGAGGATAAATAGGAGTCTGTCAGTGAAGCAGGACAGAGATAGTAATCCGCCACTGAAGCTGCTCCTCTGTTGGGAAATGATGCTTGTCCATGATGGCAAGGAGCCTCCTCAGTGTCCTTGTTAGAAAGGAACCTTCCTTGTGCCCTCTTCCTCCTCCTCCTCAGTAAGATCTGGAAATGTCCAATCCCTGCTACATCGTGGTTCGAATAGCGCTCCCTCACTCTGAAGCGGTTACACAATAGTTAGCTAAATAATAAATGATTGCTGTTTAGTCTTTGAATATGCCAAATAGCGTATTTGAGCAGGCACTGTGCTCGTCACCAAGGTTCCCCAGGGAACACATTTGCTTTGACATTGCTCGAGCAGGAGTTTTATTTACCTCTTTAAGTGGCTTTTTTACTCATGTTTTGTCTACTGTATCGGGTATTACGAGTGCACAGCCATTTAAAGCCGTCGTTACATTGATGCACTGTAATGGTAGAAGTACGCTAAAAGTACGCACAAAAAACAAGTATGTTATCTTATTTAGGTCTAATATGTCCTATTTTCTCTGATCTGATCTACTATATTAGGTAGTACAAGTGTAAATGTGACTATAGGGGTGTTATGTCATGTCTGGAAGGCTTTAATTATGTTAAAAATTGTATTTAGAACATTGAAACCAATTAATGCTCAAAAACTAAAGACAACTGTAATATTGTAAAGCTGTTTACACTATATTTAATACTGTTTGTTCTGATGCAAATGCAAATTACTACTATAGATTTCCAGGCATTTTTCCATGATTGCAACCCCAAAAGTCAGCCAGATGTAATTTTTCATAATCTTTCAAACTATTTTCAGGTGTGGTGTGTGGAGTCGGATGTGCAGCAATACCAAAACTGGACCGTTGATAGCAGCCGTCACAGTCTTGATGTGTATTTCTTGCAACCAGGGAAACGCTACTGGATTACTATTGCCGCAGTCAATGGTGCTGGGGTAGGAATGCTAAGCGACCCACATGGATTTATCATAAGTAAGCAAATCGACAGTAGAACATTGATTGGTTGTTTGCTCGTCTGTCTTTCCAGCACAAATATAAACTTCATAAATTGACTGGTATGCTTTTTGTGTACATCTAAGACCCACAAATAGGTTTTACCTCTGAGACAGACAGCCACAGACTGGATCAGTCTTCGTTCGTGGCCTTGCTTCAGGACCCGATATTGATTGGCAGCATCGGTGCCTTCCTGTGGTGCTTTTTGATGGTTGCAGCTGTCTGCCTTTTAAAGCGCCACAGCAGGATTTGTATTCCAGGACGTGACCGGGCTAAAAGTGTGCAAACAAAATTACTATATCATATAAAACATTCCCAGGTTAGACTTATGGACAAATTTAGGATGTTTTTCTGATCTTTCTCCATAGGTTTGCATAAACTAGCGACTGAAGATCTCTTTATAAATCACAGGTAAAAGATGCGACTTTTTATCAGTAGTGTAACAACTGTGACGTTGTATGGAATATCCAAAGTTGTCTAACGTATGCTTCAGGATAACGGCTCCGGACTCTCCTTGGATTTCTGGGGGTTGGAGACCAGTATTGAACCAAAAGTACCAAGACTTGTGGGCTCAAGGTCACAAACATTCAGGGATGAAGAGTGCAAGTGAGTAGAAGCTGAAATTAGGGATGGCGCGATCCGATCTTTAGGATCGGGATTGGCTGCCGATTTGCTGTTTTTTAAAGATCGTATAAGCTCGGCTTCCGCCATCAGATTGGGCTGGTTGTCGTAACTCTGGGCCACACTCCAACTTGAGATAGGTGCGATAAATGCGCCTCCGAGTGGATTGCCACTCGAATCCCGCCAGCCAGATGAAGAACACCACCACACAGACATGTCTGCAGGGTACCGCGGTGACGTTAGTTTTACATTGGACATGGGATATTTGGTGCCATAGCTACAGCAGGTGGATTCCCCTCACTGTGCCCACACTCCTCTGTTATGGTGCCGGTAGCTTGCATGGGAAGTGCTGCTTTAGCCTCTGGTTGTTATGTTCTAAATGACAACACAAATTGATCCATAATCATGTCTAATGATTAGTCCTACCCTAAAACTATTGTAATGGTGCCTGAAAAATTACACATCGGGGTGGCTGTAATTCAGTTGGCCATTTATTTGCATGTCAACACAGAACTTTCATTCCTTCGAACAGACGTTCCAATTGCTAGTTTTTGTATTAGTGTTGTACTGGTGGCTTTATAATGTCTGGATAACGTCAGGATGGCTGTAATTCAGTTGGCCATTTATTTGCAGGTCAACACAGGACACCCGCTCCTTTTTTTCAGCACTCAGTCCTTCGACCAGACGTTCCACTTGCTACTTTTCCTGTTCTACGCACTTGACTCCAAACACTCTAACCAGCATGCTGAACACAACTGCCCTCTACAGCCCACACACTAAACAGCAGCTTGGATCAACACAATATACCCGTCTCTACAGTACTTTGCACGCCCAATTTTTCCTATTTGATCTTAATTGGATGGACTTTTATTTTCATTAGGGACCTGACACACAAAGGTTTGTTGCAAAAGCTAAACAACATGGTGTGTATCAAAAAAGTAGCTGTTTTATTAACCATATTCAGTTCCACAAATTCATGTTTGTAACAAATGTTTATTCTTTAAAAAAAAGGATCTGTACCCGATCGGATCGGATTGGATCGGCAAGACTATAAAAAATCGGATCGGATTGGAAGCCATAAAATCTTGATCGGGACATCCCTAGTTGAAATAGTTTTTAATTGTGACTGGCTTGGATTTGTATTAGTCTTACCCACTCATCTGATCATTCAAATAGTCTGTAATGATTCAGTGTATATGTATATGTATATGTTGCCATGTATTCATTTTACAATGAATTCACATGAAATTCATGTCCATCAGGCTTTCCAGTGCCGACCAAGAAAGACCCAAGCTGCGTAGACTCAGCCGTTCCAGTCTTGACCGACAGCTGCAGTCTTTACGGCACCTTTTATGTCGATCTGATGGGAAACGGACTCAAGACCTTCAACAGTCCTAGGCATTGCCCTAAACGGCCCCACGGCCTGCCCCAGCAGCAAGGAGCTGAGACCATTCAAATATTCACTCAGACTGCCCCTATGACCTCACCCCAAACTGGTCGCGGTGCGTTACCGTGGAAACAGTCCATACGTCCTCAGCCCAAAATGGGGTTACGGAGGGAAAAGAGCCACATCAAGCAAGGTGAATGTTAAGTATAATATTATCACTTTGTTTATGCCATTGTATGTAAATCCATGTAAAGGCAAGGGCATATATTTTGGGGTTTCCCAAAGGACTATAATGTATCAGTGCCATGATGCATACCTCTCAATCACAGTCAGGGAAGAAAATGTAAAACATAAAACCGCTTATCTTATGTGTAAAATAAATACACAATACAAAAATATTTCTAAAATGTATTAACAAAATTTGACCTCGCAGAGTTGCACGCAGTGAGCAGTGTCCCCATCGTAGCGACCGGGGACCTGGCTGGTCCAGCTGGCGTCTACAAACAGAGATTTAGTCACGTCCCATCAGGTCAGTCTAGTATGAGTCACTCGTCTCGTGATATAATTGTGTGTTAAGAAATGAAAAACTTTTATTAGAGGGGTCCTATTATGCTTTTCCTCTTTTGTGACCTATAAATGTTGTTACAATGTTGTATTCTCATGTTAAACGATGCAGACGCGTCAGATAACAAGATTTGCACATTTGTAAGTGAGCCCTGAAAGCGGTTTTGGATGGCTCTGTTATTTTTAACACAGAGTTCCACTGAAGTCACACAACCCGGACTTCCTTATATGGCCAACGTTTAGCAATGGCTCCTGGGAAATGTATGTTGGGGCGTGAGGGAAAGCTATATTGGTTTAGCAATATGAAGCTGGGCTATCCGCCAAACTGTTGCTGAAGTCCTACGTCTTTCGTTAATTGGTTGCGTTGAAGAGTTAGAAGAGCAATCTGGAAGTAACAAATTATTAGGGTCCTAAAGATAAATCGCTATAAACCCTTGTATTGACAGAATTAGGAAGCGGGGTTCGGCAGCTATCCGGAAGTCCTCGGGAGCGCTTGGGAGTGTACCCATCACAGCGGAGTGGGAGATGTAACTGGAGGAAGGGGCGGAGTAAATTAAACAAACCATTTGGGCGGGAAACCCAATGAAACACTGCAGGAAGATCTGGAAGATCTAGAAAGCTTTCTGTGCAGATTATTGTGTGTAGCTGCTCCATAGGAGTCCTGAACTCAATACAAAGACCTGAAACTGAAAATAAGTACAGTATAAGTGGTCCCCTTTAAGCATTTGAAGCAATTCTCTTGATGCATGTTTTTTTAACCTATATTGTGGCTTTCCAGAGTATAATCAAGGTTCTGGTTGTCCTCGGCTGCTGCATTACTCTGCATCCCTACACCTATTGGACATGTGGACTCCACCACCACTGTTGCACTTGGAGGAATCTGCAGACACTCACAGTGGGACCTCAGACGAAGAGTAAGTGATTAATTTTCATCCCGATCGTGGTTGGGCTGACCTCGGACAGAATACACCAAGGACTGCTCACCATTTATTCACACCATTACTGCGTGGAAGTCAGTCTTTTATTATGTCCCATTGTACATTGTTTTGCCTCTTATTCAGGGCTGCAGTAGCTCAGTCCGTACGGAATGAGTATGTGTAATGTGAATTCTTGCTGGTTTGTAGGGGACCGAATACTTACTTTACTTTGAGACATAAAAGTTCATGTATAACCATTTGTTTACTTTTGGGCCTTTGGGCTGGTCTGCAAATGACACACCAAAGCTATAAAAAAAACCCATAAATTGTTTAATTTAATTGTAGCAAGCCACCGCAAATATATTAATGTGCACTTGAGAGAAAAGCCCAGTGGACTAGGGCATTTATAAAAGGGGGTGCGTGAATAAAAACTGAAAACAATTAGTGCGTAATGCTCATTATGAGTGCGCCTGAATGCCTCACGGCGCAAGGACAACGCAGCAGAAAGGGGACGGAGCATGATGTTTTTCATTGCTATAAGTGCGTTTGATGATTACTTGTGCACTGTGAGTGGGAATTATCATTGGTTGTGTGTATTTTTTATTTTTTTTACTTGGGATATACGTCATCATGATGCCTAAACGTTCCCCTTCAATTTGATATTACCTTTTAATATTCAAACTTATACCAGCCATCTTGAGTGGACAAAAAATGTAATTGAAGCCATTCTAATGGAAGGATGCCGCCATCAGACTAGAATAAATGATATTTAGAATGACTGTTCAATATTTCAAGTTAATCATGATAAAAAGGTACATCACTGATCTACAGTACATGGCACTTGTGTTGAAAAACACTTTTATTTGTTAGTTCAGGATCGTGGGTGATCGGCTTTACTGAGAAAGACTCAGACACACGGGTAAGTGTAAAATACAGCGCCTTTATTCTACCCCTTACACCGAGTTACAAGAAAAGGTTGGTTATGCACAAAACAGAATCAAAATCTCAGCTCTTACCGTGACGCACTGGGTTGGAGAGCCTACAACCCCGGCTTGAGTTTGCACCAACCGGCTGGGCGTTTGTACACGACACGCAGCAGACTCTAACAGGAAGTGGGCTCCCCCCTCCTTTATACAGGTCTGTCCGAGGAGAGCGTAAGACGGGGGTGGCCAGTCCATGTCCCACGCTCCCAAGACACAGAGCTGTTTTCCCAAGGTTAACAACAAGGGCGTCAGTCGGTACACCGAGTTTGTTTAAAATGGTTTAGATGATTGTGAATTGCGAAGCAAGGTTACAAACAAGCTGCATGATCTTTCTTTCCCACCCTCTGGTACGCAAGAGGGGAATCAAAACATAACAACATACTTTCCCATTTCAGCACTGTTCACTGATCCCTCAGTGCGGTAAGGTCTTCCTGTCTCCTTAAAACACCGAAGCTGGGTCGTGAATGGGTTTCCCAGCATGACCATGACCCAAAACATACGACCAATGCAGCAAAATGGTGCCTCAAGAAGAAGTACTTTAACGTGAGTCTGTCTGATACCTCTACAAAAACCTGATACCTTGTTTTGCACTCTTCTCCAGATCCAGTCGTTCCACAAGGATGACGGGAGACCTGGGCTCCCTACAGTCAGTGTGTGGTACCTCAGGCTGCCGTGCACCGCCAAGGGGCACCGCCTCCAACAATAACCGCCACCTGTCCACCTCATCCTATGTTGCATCTCTGGGTGAAGAAAAGGATGGCACACTGACAACGCAGGAAGCCACTCAGTATCTGGAGCTTCACCCAAAACCTGAGGAATCTAGGTACCTAAAGTTGTGTCGGGACCGTTTGGGTTGGGAAAGACTGGTACATGGAGAACATAGCATAGAGGGGTTGAGAAACCGGTTGGTAACAACACGCCTCTCGTCTCCATCCTCTTACCACCAGCCTGAACCACAATGCTGCGCTACTCCCCTCTGCCCAGATGGACTGTAACGCTTCCTATCAGGCCCCACCCTTTGGGTTGCACCGTGCCCGCCTTCAGAGCTCACCTTCCTCCTGTTACAGCGAATGGGACAGCTCCCTGTGGAACACCTGGAGCTCCATCACAGACGGAAACTTTGCCAGCGCCCGTACCAGCCTCATCAGCTCAGTAGACAGCTGCTACACCAATGACAGCAGCAACTTCACCTACTTTGTGACGGCGGAGTCGGTCAGTGGAGCCTCTTTGTCAGGTAAGCCGAAAATAAAAATAAATTGCAAAATAATATAGAATAACAGATAATAATAGTGGGACACAATTAGGTAAAAAGTCCAGTCATTGCGTGGGGGAGATATGATCTGCCCAGTCTTTCGGTGGAGCAGGACAGTGATATTAATCTGCCACTGAAACTGCTCTTCTGTTTAGGAGATGACCCTGGTTTACTAAAGTCCAAGCCTCTTCTATACAGCACAGCTTTTTGCGTGGGTTCTTTTCCGGTACCACCAGCGATTGGCTGAAATCCGCAAGTCATTGAGACGCACATAAAAATGTCTATTTTTTCCACACACGCCTCGCTCCCCCTACACTCCAAACCCTCCTGCTAGCTTGACGTTCTCAGACGATTTTGGATCAACATTTGCAATAAGAGTGGCTGTTGTAATTATTACATTTGATTCAGCTCCAGAACTTTCCCCTTCTGGCCTCACACACTTATTGAATGCATTTTCGGGTAAAAACTCTGTAGGTTCTCACCACCACTGTGATAATGTAAGATAATCAATGGACAAATGGCACCTGAGTTTTTTATATACGTATATAAGTTTCACTTTCATGAAAAGAAAAATAACAGCAAAAATAGAAAAATCAGGAGTAATTTTACAAGAATAAAGTCAAAATACTGTAAGCTAACAATAAAAAGTATTACATTTTATTATTAAGAAATATTTAGTAGCATAAAAATGAAATTTTATAGGATCTAAAACTTTTTTTTGTGTGAAGTTACTGTATTATGAAAAACAAAACAACAAATTAAATTGTAATTTTTTGAAAATTAGGTTGGGGAATAAGTTATTTATGCATATGAATAAAGTCAAAATATTATGGTAACTAAGTCATAATTGATTCGCTGTGGCGACCCTTGATGGGATAAGCCGAAAGGAAAAGAAGTCATAATTACAAGAAGTAGAAGAATAGAGGTGAAATTAGATTTAAGAATCATTATTATTGAAGATCATTTAGAATGAGGAATTAGTAGAGATAATTTTGAAAAAAATGCTGCATTTTTACAAGAATAAAGTCAAAATATATAATATTACGAGAAGTCTTTAATGAAGATTATTTACAAAAAAGTGGAAATATTTGGAACGTTACAAAAAAGAGCAGCAAAAATGGGGGAAAAGTACGACGGCGTATTAGGGCCACATAAAAAAAACTCACAAGATTTTGAGATTAAAAATCGTAATATGAGATTTAAGGTCGTAATTTTAGAAGAAAAAAAGTCGTAATTTAACCTCTGACCCAGGTCAAGAATCACACAAGCCCCCTGTGTTTATAGCTGTCTCGGACAATGCCTGTTAAACGAAGCATTAAAATCATCAAGATTTAGAGAATTTGACGACAATAATGTTGTATTTTTGCGAGAAAAGCTCGTCATGTTACAAGAGTAAAAACCTAACTTTACGGGAATAAAAACCATAACGTCATTTTACAGGCATTGCCGAGAGCGCTATGAAACCGGGAGCCGTATGTGGGGGGGCCGTCTGTGGGGGAGAGGGGCGGGGTATTAGAGTGTAACGGTGAGACGTCCCTAGCCCATGCTAACTGGTTGTGGCCTTGCTGATTCTAATGCTTCATTTAAGTGTTAATTACGACTTTTTTTCTCGTAATATTACGACTTTAAATCTCGAAATATTACTTTTTTTTTATGTGACCCTAATACGCCGTAGAAAAGATGCTTTATCACAAAGCTGAGATGACGCTTTTTTCTTGAAATAATGAGGCCCTCGTTGGAAAAAATTTGGACACTTTTGGTTTGGACTCAAAATACTGTTACAGGTAAAAAGTAGCAACTTTACACCTCTCCTTTGCTGCTGTAATTATAAATTTTTGCCGATTTAGGGTGAATTAGACGGCTTTTCTGTATTTGCAGAAACAAAAAATCCTAATGAAAGCCTGCCTAATGTTGTGTGGTGTGCAGTTTTGCAGTCATCCACTGGGTGGAGCCGTCAGCTAGTAAAAGTCCCAGCTATGCAGGCGTGCAGGCAGACTCCTCAGTCAGGCTGTGTGGTTATGCAAGATAACCTTCCCTCTTGGGACGTGTGTCCGTCCGTGTCTGACCCGGTTCATCTATGGATATGCATGAGCCGCGCCGTGTTGGAAGACGAGACTATTTGATATCAAAGTTGTCAGGAGGCAATTACTTCGATTCAGCAACTTTAATCGATCAACCTCTACCCTCTTGACACCTCATCAGTCACTCCGCCTTCCTACTTAGGCCTGAAGATCCAGCAAAACATTTGTCTGGTATTGCCTGCAAGTATTTCAGTGTCATGTGGACATGGGGGCCAGCAGGGATTTAGGGCCTGTCCAGACTACCAAATAAGTCCAGAAAAGCTGGAATGAGGCAGTAAGATTTAAAAAAAAAGCTTCACCTGCCGGACACGCTGGCTGCTTTTTAGAAGATCACTCCAAAAGAATGTTGGTTGTGTTCATTTATTGCAACTAAAAACACAAAACAGATTGACATAGCACCTACAACACTAACTACTATTGGCACTTCAAATTCTAGTTACCTTAGTAATATGAACATAGTCCATATAGAAAACTACTACTACGATTTCCGTTCCTACCACTGCTCTGGACGTTTTAGACTAGGTGGGAACCTCTACCGAAATTATACGTAAATGAACACCTTTGTCCGTAAGAGAAGTATGTAAGAGCGGTGCAGGACATGTACGAGGACTGTAAGACAGTAGTGAGGTGTGCTGCAGGTGTGACAGAGGAGTTCCAAGTGAAGGTGGGACTCCATCAGGGATCAGCTCTCAGCCTCTTCTTGTTTGCTATGGTGATGTACAGGCTGACGGACGAGGTTAGACAGGAATCTCCATGGACTATGATGTTTGCAGATGACATTGTGATATGTAGTGAGAGCAGGGAACAGGTGGAGGAGAAGCTTGAGGGCTGGAGGTTTGCCCTGGAAAGGAGAGGAATGAAGGTCAGCCGCAGCAAGACGGAGTACATGTGTGTAAATGAGAGGGACCCAAGTGGAAGAGTGAGGTTACAGGGACAAGACATAAAGAAAGTGGAAGATTTTAAGTACTTAGGGTCAACAGTCCAGAGCAATGGAGAGTGTGGAAAAGAAGTGAAGAAGCGTGTGCAGGCAGGCTGGAATGGATGGAGAAAAGTGTCGGGTGTGATGAGTGATAGAAGAGTTTCAGCTAAAATGAAAGGAAAGGTGTACAAAACTGTGGTGAGACCAGCGATGTTGTTTGGTTTAGAGACAGTGCTGCTAAGAAAAAGACAGGAGGCAGAGCTGGAGGTAGCANGAGAAAAGTGTCGGGTGTGATGTGTGATAGAAGAGTTTCAGCTAAAATGAAAGGAAAGGTGTACAAAACTGTGGTGAGACCAGCGATGTTGTTTGGTTTAGAGACAGTGCCGCTAAGAAAAAGACAGGAGGCAGAGCTGGAGGTAGCAGAGATGAAGATGCTGAGGTTCTCTTTGGGTGTGACTAGAGACAGGATCAGGAATGAGGACATCAGAGGGACACCACATGTTAAAGGTTCTGGAGATAAAGTCAGAGAGGCCAGACTGAGATGGTTCGGACATGTCCAGAGGAGAGAGAGTGAATATATTGGTAGAAGGATGCTGCGTTTTGAACTGCCAGGCAGGAGGCCTAGAGGAAGACCAAAGAGGAGGTTTATGGATGTAGTGAAAGAGGACATGAAGGTAGTTGGCGCAAGAGAAGAGGATACAGAAAACAGGGTTAGATGGAGGCAATTGATTTGCTGTGGCTTCCCCTGAAGGGATAAGCCGGAAGGAAAAGAAGAAGTATGGCTGTGCAGCATGCGACAAGTTTAAAATAGTGAAAAGGTATAATGATAATACAGGCTAATATCAGAAGTCTACGTTGGGCTCAGAGAAGTGGTGTGTTCACCGAATGACAACACAGTCATTCTCACACACTGTCTCTTTTCTGTGCTTTTGAATGATATAAAAATAGCTTTGAAAAAGGCAGCCAAGAGTGGACGTAACACTTATTATGCCTATATAGCCGTCTGGAAAACACTCCAAAAAGCACCAACGACGCTCCATTTACTTAGTACTAATAATTCATATTGGCCGCACGGTGGCTAGGTGGGTAGCATGTTGGCCTCACAGTCAGGAGATGTGGGTTCGAATCTCCGTTGAGCACCTGTGTGTGGAGTTTGCATGTGTGGGTTTTCTCCGGGTTTCTTCCCACATTCCAAAAACATGCATGTCAGGTTCATTGGTGAATCTAAATTGTCCTTAGGTGTGAATGTGAGTTTGAATGATTGTTTGTCTGCCCTGCGATTGGCCGGCGACCAGTCCAGGGTGTACCCCGCCTCCCGTCCGAAGTCAGCTGGGATAGGCTCCAGCATACCTGCGACGCTAACGAGTATAAGCGGTATAGAAAATGAATGAATGAATGTTTGCGACAAAATGGATCGGTACTGGATCAGATTAGATTGGATTGGCAAGACTATAATAAAATGTGGATCGAGACATCCCTAGTATTAAGTCTACCTTAACTCTTGATGGATGAAGATGTGAATGTATCTTCTGTGTTCAGACTTCTCTCCGCCTGCATCGCCTCTCAGCGCCTGGTACCCGCCACTGTGTGTCGAGGGCGACCCAATCAGGGAGATGGAGACCGTCCCCGCATGGGACTGGAGCCAGAACTGGATGGAGGAGATGGAGGCTCAATACGGCGCCCGCTATCCTGGCAGGAATGCGAAACCTTCTAACACATAGGGAATTCGTACAGCTTTTCGCGACTGGAACGACTAACTTCCTGATGTTTTGAACTTGCATGATGTTTCTCAGGTTGCCTTATGGAAGTCCAATTACTGTACGCTCATCTTCCTCTGTCTCACTAGAGAGAGAAACCATCCTGGGGGTGGTGTCTGCGCCCTCCGAGGGCTTTTCTAGTTATAGATGTTTTTAATGATAGTCATTATCAGTATAACAACACAGACTACTGTTGTGGTCCTACTCTAGCCAAAACTCAACTCTGAATCCCCGACGTCACTTCCTGTCCACACGCCCGGAAAACATTTATTAAAAAATACACAAGCACCATATTATTTTCTCTGATCTTACTGACTATAATAAGGAATAAGACTGTAAAGGTGACTGTAGGGGTGTTATTCCATGTCTAGAGGGCTCTAATAATTGTAAAATTGCATTTAGAAAGCCGTAAACAGGTTTCTTATGCACTAATTACGAACATATTGCATTCATTAATGGGACCAATTAACCGCGATAAACAAGGTATTGCTGTGTTAGACAACCCAAGTAAACAAAATGCGAAGTGATGATTTATTTATTTCAGTGAAATTTCAGATGAAGCTAAATTGCTCCACAGCCAGTGTTTTTATTTAAAAAGTTCTGAGTTATAGTTATGTTGACAGCCTCGCAAATTTGTGGATTTTTGGTGAATTTTTTTTTTTTTCTGTTAGTCCGTTTTGTTTTAGAAAACATATCTCATTTACCAAAAGTGGATAAAAATGAATAAACACATCATAATACCGATCAAATGTACAGCATAAGCTGTACGTGCCACTGATAAAAACGCCCACAATTCTTACATGTTTATGTTTTTATCTTTCACTGACAATGTGTTTTAGTCAAGCGTTGACATTTCACACTCAATCCTCGAACACACTATATTCGCTGTGAGATGCAAGAGTGAAAATGTAATATTTTTAATTGACTCTGATTCCATGGGTTATCTCACATAATCATTCATTGGAGGTGAGCAGCTAAACATTTCATACTTAAAAATGTGTTTAATTCGCATGTGAGGCACATTTAAGAGCTTAAAGCTGGACTGTGTCGCGTGAGTGAACAATGGCAATCAAAGAGAGAAAGGGAGGGTTATTGGAGCTGAATCTAATCCCATAATTTGCAATAGTAATATGTTTAGTTGGTTTCTCTGTCTCATATTTGAGTCCGTTTGATGATTTATAGCATTAAGTGAGACAAACATGCAAAAAAAATCCAAGAATGCAAGAAATGGGAAAAATGATTTTCAGGCAAATTGTAGTCGTTTTTTTTCCCACACGGCTATGCTCCCAAGTATTGACATTTACCCGAACTAACGTCATACTAAACCGTGATCTTGGACACCAACAGTGTTTTTTCTTTGCCTTTTAACAGTTAACATACGTTTTTTTTAGCTGGGCGCAAACAAAATCTTTCCGCCGTAGGCAAGTTTTGCAAAGACTTGATGTATGAAATGTGTTGTAAAAAAACCCACACGTTTGTGATGTTATTTTGTTAAATGTTGTGCCGCTCGAAACCTGCTAACCTCCAGGATGCTTTGTATCTGCCTGCGATTTCATGGACTGATATGCTGAGATGGACGACGGTGTATTGGGGCCACATTGAGAAAAAAACCCAAACAATTACAAGAATATTTTTTCTGGGACATTTCCGACTTCATTCACGTAAATTTACATTTATTCACCAAATCCCAGATATTTTACTATTGCCTGAGAGGAGCTATGAAAAGGGGGGAGCTTTTGTGACTTTGGGTAAGGGAGGCGGAAGTGAGAAGCTAAGCCATGCTAATCTATGTGTGCCCAAATGCTCTGTTTTGCTGTTATAGATAAAAACTTGTTTGAAGCAAGAGGTAAATTTCCTTCCTTCCTGAAGAGCGATGCTGTGTTTTCCCTCTGACACGTATGACACCATCACACATCAAATTAACACGTTATTCTTGTAATATTACAACTTTTTTTTCAATGTGCCCCTAACACTCTGTTGTAAGAAGTTATATAAATATATATTTTAATTGCATATCAGCTTTGTGATTTAAGTAGAAAAAGACAATATTGGTTTCAATTTTGCCTTTTCCTCTATTTTCCCCTCCATTTATGTTCCAGATTTTAAACTTTTTTTTGAATAAGCTTGGTGAATTTTCTTTTTGTAAAATTATGACTTTATTATAACTTTTCCTGGTCATAGATTGCTACTTTGGTTTCCCATAATATTTTCTTTTTTTTAATAATTTTATTTTCTTTATATTTCAACTCTGTGCTCATAAAATTACAGTTTACATTTTTGGAATATTACAAATTAATTTGTTTCCCATTTAAATATGACTCTTTTGCTGAATAAATATATTTTGTTCAGGAAATATGTTTTTACTGCTGTTTTATTTAAAAATCCGAACTATTTTAACCTTCTTCTTATATACAGTGCAACCTCGACTTACGAAACCTCATTAGACGAAAAATCCATGATACGAAACGGGCTTCGGGTATTTTTTTTCCAATTTAACGAAAAAATATTCAAAATGCGAAAACCAAAATCGAAAGTGCCGCCCGAAAACTGTAGTTTACTATGAATGTACTGCACCGCCATACCACCTGCCGTCATCTGGGGCGGTAAAGCGCCAAAGCAATAGATATCAACCGCCATAAAACCAAAGAAGAAGAAGAAGAAGAAGAAGCTGCCCTCCCATTGGTTATCTTTGTCCTCTTCCTCCTAACGATGGCCAATCCCGTCCATTGTTAAAAACATATCATTTTGAAAACGACATTGTCAAGTTTAGTATGTAATGTAGTGTATTCATTGAAATGAAGTTACGGTACGTAAACTTTTGTATGATTTCTGCCATCTGTCAAAACTCGTCCTCCGCCATCAAGCTCATGTCGCTCAACCCGGAAGGTAAAGTTTCGTTAAGTTGATTTGATTATTTTCTCATTGTCTTTTTAACATTCATGCACATGTAAATGGTTATGTTGTCGTTAATGAACATATTTCTTTGGGGTGGGTACAATATTTACACTTTATACGGCTGTTTTTGAATGGCGACGTTTATAAGTAAATCTTGTCACGAGACACGGAAGCCCCTCGGGAACGAATTCATTTCGTATCTCGAGGTTCCACTGTGTATGATTTCCTCATTGTTATGACTTTATTCCCATAATGTTTTGACTTTGATGTTTTGTTTTTTTCCTCACATTACTTTTTATGCTAATACAATTATTTTTCCCTTCTAAAATTCCAAAGTTATTTTTGTACAATACATTTTTTTTAATTTTTAATTTTAGATCACAACATTTTAAATATGTTTTAATATTTTACCTTGATTCTGGCAAAATCATTGCTGGTTTGTCCATTTTTACCGTTTTTTCTGTGTGTTGTGTTTTTAGTTTTTGCTTTAGAGGTAGTTGACATTGACATTTGCAAAAATTGGAATTACAGCTAATGCAGAATGTTTTGTCAGAATGATATTTTACTTCTCGACGATCCCCCATCAGAAGCCTGCGAAGATCTTTTACGGCGAACGCCTTTGAACTAACCGCAAAGCACAACAATCTTTTTCCTTTAATCCTCGTCTGGCACGTGGGTCACTCGGGTCAAATGGTTGCTGAGTAAAGAAGGGCTTTGCTGTCTGCTTCCTTTTATAAGCTGCATTGCGGATCAGCTTGTTATGCGCATGTGTGGGGTAGTTAAACAAAAAAGTAGCTCGCTTGTCCTTGCCGGCAACATTTCCCGTCTTCTTCAGTCGAGTCTCACCGCTCGGACAAGAATCGTAGCGTTTCTTAGATCAGAGACAAAGCTTAACTTAACACCGTGCTGAGTTTTCAATCGGTGTGTGTGTGTGTTTGTGTACAAAGGCGTCAAAGGGATTAGCCTTCATCTGTCTCCTTCACTTAAGACCATATGTTTCTACACGAAGTCCACACTAATCAATCCAGTCCTGCTGGACTGGACACGCACGCACACACACACACGCACACACACAGACACGCGCCTTTGGGATTTGTTCACTGCAGATTCTGGGCAAAATACCAGCTTTACATGGCATGTGGGTAAAGCCAATGACCCATATTCCGTGGCTAACCTGTGAAGAGTAAACAGTTCACTACATGCAGTGTTTAAAAAAAATCGGCGATTAGAGATTACAGTCGTGAATTTGCAAGGAGAAAAAGTTCTACATCTATGAGACTAAACTTGTACATTTACGGCATAATAGTAAGACAAGAAAGTCAAAAATTGATGATGGGAAAAAAGTTGTGATATTAAGGGAATAAAGTGGTAATGTTAAGAAAATGAGGTCCAAAATTTACGAGAATAAAGTTGTACATTTATAAGGAAAAAAGTCGTAATAAGTCGTAATACTAAAATAATACAATACTCAAAAAAATTAAAGTCATGAAATTGCAGGATTAATGTTGTAAGTTTCCAAGAAAAAACATTATACATTTACGAGAATAAAATTTTTATTTTACGAGAATAAAAATTTTATTTTACGAGAATAAAAATTTTAACTCTATGAGAATAAAATCGTAAATTTACGAGAATAGAGTAGTAAATTTTAAAGAAAAAACATTTTACATTTACGAGAATAAAGTTGTAAATTTCCGAGAAAAAACATTATACATTTACGATGCAACTTTATTTTCTTGGAAAATTATATTCACGAAATTAAAGTCGTGAATTTACAAGATTAATGTCTTAAACGGTACAATGGAGTTTTAAGACTACATTGAAAAAATTAATCTCAATTTGAGATTTTGAGTTTACGACTTTCAAATTTACAACCTGGTGGGGGCATGTCAGAAAAGAATTGTTTTTAATAATTTGACCTCATTTTCTGGAAAAATTCCCTTACTTCCCATAATTGAACTTCCAAAAAAAGCCTCAAAACATCCCAACTTGTCAAAAAGATGCCACAAAATCCAAAGTCAACAATCCATCATTGGTGCTTAAAAAACTTTACTTACTTTTTTCATATAAAATGTAATTCGATTTTAAAAAAATGCAGCCTTATTTGCCTTTCCCGTGTGTACGCATCACCTCATCCAAAAAGTCAGGGGCATTTGTCTCCCGTCAAGAGGAAATCAAGATGGAAATTCGGGAATGAGAGCTTCAGTCTTTCCTTTCAGGCCCAGCAGCCTCTTCCTTTAGGGCCCGGTGGGCGTTTGGGCCTGGTCGCCAGCCTAATGGATGACTTAGTGATTTATAGCTGAAGGGGGCGGGGCAGAAGGATAAGAGGGTGCGGGGTCATTGTGGAGAAGGTCAGCGTTGTAAATCTTCTTCTTAGCTATCATCCTTCAAGTTGTAGTGAGGGTGGAACACACACCACAAAAACACACGTTGCTATTGGTTGCCATTCAAAGCTACATTGGGCAGGGCAGCCCCAAGCACCTACCCTAATTACCCTTATTACCCCAAGCCTAGTTACCTTTACCCTATCAAACCACCCCAAATCTTCCATCTTCATCCAACAGTTTGTTTTGGGGACAATGACATTGATGTTCCAGAGATGGTAGGATTGCTGGTTCCTGGCTGGTTCCTGAACATCCAAACCAGTTTCCTCACATGTGACGGTGATTGTATTGGACCTTTGATAACTGTGAGGACATTGGAATCTGCAATTGTTCAGAAATGACTATTAAAATAAAAGTTATGCCATGCTATGTTATGTTGTGTTACGTTATTATGTTATGTTGTGCTATGTTATGTTTGCTCTGTTATGTTATCATGTTATGTTGTTATGCTTTGCTACGCCATGTTATGTTATGTTTCTTATGTTGTCTCGTTATGTTATGCTATGTTATGTTATGTTTCTTATGTTATCATAGTATGTTATGCTATGTTGTTACATTATTACGTTATGTTGTGCTATGTTATATACGTATGTTTATGTTCGTTCTGTTATGTTANTCCATCATTGGTGCTTAAAAAACTTTACTTACTTTTTTCATATAAAATGTAATTCGATTTTAAAAAAATGCAGCCTTATTTGCCTTTCCCGTGTGTACGCATCACCTCATCCAAAAAGTCAGGGGCATTTGTCTCCCGTCAAGAGGAAATCAAGATGGAAATTCGGGAATGAGAGCTTCAGTCTTTCCTTTCAGGCCCAGCAGCCTCTTCCTTCGGGGCCCGGTGGGCGTTTGGGCCTGGTCGCCAGCCTAATGGATGACTTAGTGATTTATAGCTGAAGGGGGCGGGGCAGAAGGATAAGAGGGTGCGGGGTCATTGTGGAGAAGGTCAGCGTTGTAAATCTTCTTCTTAGCTATCATCCTTCAAGTTGTAGTGAGGGTGGAACACCCACCACAAAAACACACGCTGCTATTGGTTGCCATTCAAAGCTACATTGGGCAGGGCAGCCCCAAGCACCTACCCTAATTACCCTTATTACCCCAAGCCTAGTTACCTTTACCCCATCAAACCACCCCAAATCTTCCATCTTCATCCAACAGTTTGTTTTGGGGACAATGACATTGATGTTCCAGAGATGGTAGGATTGCTGGTTCCTGGCTGGTTCCTGAACATCCAAACCAGTTTCCTCACATGTGACGGTGATTGTATTGGACCTTTGATAACTGTGAGGACATTGGAATCTGCAATAATTCAGAAATGACTATTAAAATAAAAGTTATGCCATGCTATGTTATGTTGTGTTACGTTATTATGTTATGTTGTGCTATGTTATGTTTGCTCTGTTATGTTATCATGTTATGTTGTTATGCTTTGCTACGCCATGTTATGTTATGTTTCTTATGTTATCTCGTTATGTTATGCTATCCTATGTTATGTTTCTTATGTTATCATAGTATGTTATGCTATGTTGTTACATTATTACGTTATGTTGTGCTATGTTATATACGTATGTTTATGTTCGTTCTGTTATGTTACCATGTTAGGTTGTTATGCTACGTTATGCTTTGCTATGCTATGCTATGTTATGTTTCTTATGTTGTCTTGTTATGCTATGCTATGCTATGCTATGCTATGCTATGTTATGTATGAATGTGAGTGTGAATGATGGTCTGTTTATGTGTTCTGTGATTGAATCCCGACCAGTCCAGGGTGTACCACTCCTTTGGCCCAAAGTCAGCATTATAGAAAATGATTACATTCAATTTAATTAAACATTCTAATTAATTTAATTACAATAACATTATTGTAACTAAAACCAAAAAAAAGAAAAAATAATTGATTACGGTAGATCCCTGCTATTCACGGGCATTACCGTCTAAGATCACGACTGCCCAAAGCCCGTTGAGACGCTTTTTGGCTGCATGGACGCTGCAGATCAGTCCATCAGTCCAGTCAATTTTTTACTCCTATGTGACCCGTGTCCGATTTTTTAAAATGTCAGTGTGGACAAAGGATCAGAATTGCGGAGAGTCAGTGTAATAATTTGGTGGGTTTGTGTAATCCAAGACACGGACAAAGTCTATAAAGTCTTCCTGGCTTCAGCAGGGGAAAGGGAGCGTGTTTAGACACCAAGGTTTGGTAATTTCATGCTCCTCCTTGCATGCAGCACCCGGTCCTTTGCCGTGTGTACATCTGCAGAAGAGCGAGGCATTCAAGGACAAAGAAGCGGGCAAAGACGCCATGAGGCTTTTCTTTATTTGTGGAGGTTGCCTGGTCGCATCAAGGCGGCTCACGGTATTATTAGCTTATAGACACACACACACAGCCTTCATTTCATTACACGGATTCTTTCCTGTCACTCACCACCTGACTGGGGTTTTACATGCTATCATATGAAACATTTTATCTGGGGTGTCCAAACTTTTTCCACCGAAGGCCATGTATTGAAAAAATGAAAGGATGCCAACTTTGGATGTTTGGTAAACAAAGCCCTGATTTGCCAGGAAGTTTCAAGAAATACCGCATTTCAGCTTTGGGACATACGCTCAGTGAATCTAATATTTCGGCTCCTAAAATTGTCTTTTTTCTTTCAATTGTGACGTTTTCATCTTATAATTTTGACTTTATTCTCCAAAAAATGTAGCTGTTTTTTTTTTTTTTTTACTATTTAAACTGTCCTCATACTTTTTCTTCTCGTAATTAACTTTATTCTCATATTTTCACTTCATTCTAATGATATTACAACTTTTTCCCCAACCAAATTTTCCAAAATGTAAACTTTCTGTTCCGGTGTTTGGTCCTCATAATGATGTTTTTTTCCTTATTATTTCAGGCTGATGTTACTAAAATGACATGACTCACTTAAAATCACCCAATAGTATTCCAAGTTTCATCTCGGAAAATTCCACCTTTTTTCTACAGAATACGTCTTTTTTTCTCTTCATATTTGGACTTTATTCTCGTTAAACTGCAGCTGTTCATTTTACATTTTGGCTGCTGATTTTCAGCTACTTCAATGCTTTTCTTGAAATTCTTCTTGGACTATTTTAATAATAGTCTTACTTTATTCCCATTATTATATTTTTAAAATACAACTTCACTTTGTTTTGTTTGTCATAATATTTAGGTGGCAAAAAACAAAAAGTTTTTATTCATTAATATTGAATTTTCATGCCACTAAAATGATTCTTTCCCATTATTATATTAAGACGTTATTCTTGTTCTAATTTACATGTCTTTTTCTTTTAATTTTTTGATTTTATTCTTGTAAAATTCAAGCCACTATTCCAATTGTCTTCGTGTCCATTTTTCCCCACTATTATGATTTTATTTTCATATTATTTTGACATTATTCTCATAATATTACACTTTTTCCATCGCCATTGTTTTCCAAAAATAACAAATGTATTTTGTTTCTCATATTTGGCCTGAAAAAATTAACATATTTATTTGTTAATATTGAAACTGTATGAAATGTCATTAATTTTCATACTAATATTAAGACCTTATTCTTGTAAAATTATGACTTTTACTTGTTAGATTGCTTGTTTTCTCTTAATATTTGGACTTTATTTCCATGCACTTCTTTTTACACTTTACACTTTTTACACATTCCCGCTGTTTTTACTATTTCAATGTCTTCTTTTCCATGTTCTTCTCATAATAGTCTGCATTTATTCAGATAATATTTTGACTTTATTCCCATATTAATAAATATGATTTTATATCTTTCCACCAACCTAATTTTCCAAAAATTCTTTTATTTTGTTTAAAAAAAACCCCAAAAGCAATTAATATTGAAACTGTATGCTTTTAAAATTATATTACTATTCTTGCAAAATTAAAAATTTTTTCTTGTTAGATTACAACTTTCATTCATTCATTCATTCATTTTCTGTACCGCTTATCCTCATTAGGGTCACGGGGATGCTGGAGCCTATCCCAGCTGGCTTTGGGCGAGAGGCGGGGTACACCCTGGACTGGTCGCCAGTCAATCGCAGAATTTTGACTTTATTCTTGTAAAATTACAGCTGTTTTTTTTCTGATGTTGGTTTTCAAACAATTTAAATTGTCTTCTAATGTTTTGATTTTATTCAGATGACATTTGGACTTTATTCCCATAATAGAACTTTTTCCACCACCACATTTTTTCCAAAAATGACAACTTTATTTTGTTTGTTTTTCATAATATTTTGACTTAAAAATATATATTGTTACTTAATAATGAAACGTTACACTGAACAAAACCAAACTAAAACATTATCTTTCCTCATAATATTACGTTATTCTGGTAAAACGACAAGTTACTGCAGCTTTTTTCCTTTAATATTTGGACACATTTTGGCAAAATGAGTGCAAATTTGTGATATGTTTTTGTTAGATTATATTTTTAAAATGTGATATAATATTATTAACAAACCAACTGCGGGGAAGGCACCACAGCGTAGGCATCAGCAAATGTATTTTATTGTACGTTTACAAAACAACAAGCGTACAAAAAGTCAGTTAGCAGACATTTTTGGGGACGAGGTACACACACTGGCAGAACTCCCACAACTGCAGCACACCGTCCCTCGGATGAGCGTGAGGAAAGATTACAATCAGACTTTTACAAAGCCCGTCCGTCTGCCGGCACACCGCAGCGTTCTGCCGCACACAAACCCACAAACACCAAGAAACATTCGATTGGACCGCACGGGGGGCAGGACTCCCGGCGGACCAGAGCATTCTTTCTTCCTGGGGCGAGAGAACCTGCACCTTTTGGCTTTTCCTTGTGCTTATTTGGTTGTTTGGCCAAAACAACAAGAGTGCAAGAGTAGTCTCTTTTCCATAAAATGTACACTTTGAGCAAAAACGTTGGCACATTCAAAGGAGTTGGGCTTTGTCTCTTCCAATAACAGACTATTTGTATCTTTCTTGTTTTTACTCATAAATACGATAAATGTCTCTGTCCCCGTATCCCGAGCCCACATCAGAACAGGACGGACACGGGTATTTACACGGGGACGGAGGGTGAATTGCGCAGCTCATAAATAATCATGGTAATACCAAAAGCATGATGTAGAGTTTTTGTCTTTCACAGCATCATGACATGAGTCTCATTTAGACATCCACAGTTGAAAGGTGGCAAAAGACGGAAGCATCGTGGGTTCACTCCCGGCATCACGGGCAGCCTTATCTCATTTCCTGCAAAAACAGAACAGAAATGTCACATTTTATTACATTACCATCCCACCATTTGTGGTGGGTTCTACCTACCTACCTACCCATTTACCCATCAACCTCTCTATCTCTGTCCTGGTCCACTGAAAGACTGAGCCGATCATTTCTCCCCCACGCCATTTCCATACTTCTCTCCTATCTTGCCATGTTTTGTTTTTTGCTAAATGATTTCGTTTATTACGACACTTTTGTAGCGCTACTGGAAAGTTTTCCTCTAGATAAATAAAGTGTCTACCTGCCTATCTCTCTGTCTTCTCCACTCAAAGACTGAGCAGATTATTCCTGCCCCATGCCATGCAGATTGATATAAAAGAGCAATAAAAACACATGCAGGACTGGACTTGTTGAATTTGAAGTGACATATTTCATATTTCTCTCCTGTTTGTTTTTTAAATGATTATATTTATCACGACACGTTTGCAGAGCTACAGGAAAAGTGACTTTCTCTCAAAGTATCTATCCTAGACCACGTGATCCATGTGAGTATCAAAATAATTGATTACACGGTAATAAACATGCAAAACAATACTATTTTGTACTCATTTATAACCCGCAAGGCATGCTAGGAAGCCCAGGCGCAAACTTACCTGACACCAAGTTACCCAGCATGCCTTGCGGGTCACAAGATCACATTGTGTTGCGTGCATATTCGTGTGTAAGGGTTCATTCCGACTCCTGCGTGGTCGTGTGGCGCGGTCACATTGCGTGTTTCACACGTGAGCGGAGGTGAGCGTTTGCGATGTGCGAGTAAGGGTGTTCAAATCAAGCTGCATATGAAGGACCTACACGCAAGCAAGGTGAAGAAAAAGCCTAGTTATGGAGATATGGAGCGCATAATGGTGGGTTCTGGTGCTATTCTTTCCCCAGGCGATGAGGAAGGCGTGTTTTTGGTCAATCCCTCACACTAGTCCGTCCACGAGGAACACTGACACCTCCCCGCCTCTGAGTCAAAGGGCAAAACAGGAAGGCGGCGGTGACCTGATCCAGACTTCCTGTGGAAGCATCCCCAAAGTTGACTGCAAAAGAGACTTTCATGTTCCCAGCAAGACCAGTAAGGGTCAGTGGAAGGTGTTTTGCAGCGATGCCACAGTAAGTAAATGTAAGAAAGCTCGATGCATCGACCCAAACACACAATTGGAAATATTCACGCCATTTTAAAGTGTCCGTCACTGTGACGGTTTAGTACCAAGGGCTGCATATTAAATCATAAGTCAGATTTTATACATTCTGTGTGTTCTAATGAACTTTTAGTATCAACATTTCAGCCTTATCTCTTCACATTCTGCCTTTTTGCTCATGTTTCCAATTTTTGCTGATTTTTATTTTTTTTCCTACACAATAAAAAAACATGTGTAGCCACAAATGGCCCCCAGGCCGCACTTTGGACACCCCTGGTTTAATAAACCCGTCACCCGTTTTTATAGTTATTTAAATAGTTTTTTTGTTTGTTTTTTTTTTTACCTGTGTGGAATAGCTACACAACATACATCTACAAAACTGAAATTGCAGAAAATAGAATTTTTGGTGTATTTTCTGTGAACCGTGATGAAAAATAGCAACATTTTATCCTCTGCTGATCTCCAAACAAAGGGAAAAATTGAGTAAAATAAGTATTTATTGATCCATGATGGGAAACTGCTTATTTACAGTAGTTCTATTGCAGAAAAATTAAAACACTTTAAATACAATTGCAAAGTAATATTATCAAAACAGAATTAAAATAAAGACAGTATAAAGTAAACATGATTTGCATATAGTGTGTAAAAATAGAAACAAATACAAGAAATGTACACTTTCCACAAGGGATGGCAGGCAGTGCAATAATGTAGAGAAGGATCTTTGTAGGTGAGGTATTGCAGAGCTGGGTGGCGTGTGGAATGAGTGAAGTCCCGCGGCGTTCCCTAGTGGGAACGGAACTGGAGGAGTCTGTCGGAGAATGAGCTCCGCTGCCCCCCATTGTCCGACGGACGGGTGGGCGGGTGTGAGTATTTGATCCAACCAGCAAGCATTCTCTTGACTAAACACCGAATAACATTCAAGCCCACGACGAGCGTGCGCACACAAACGTATCCACGTGCCAAGACGGTGGAGCCTCGCAAACACTGCACCCTGCAGAGCTTTCCATTCAGTGGGCGCAGCTTGCAGCAGCATACAAAACATTGGCTTGTGGCGGGGCAGCCTTGCGGAGAGGAGTAGTCAATCACTTCACGCACTCGTATTCAAATAGTTAGAAGAGGTGTGCTTTTATAGAGCGCTGATGCATTCACTATCTACTCTGTCTTTTTTCCATAACTACCTGGATGCAGCATTTCACCGCGTCTTGCATCCTACCTCGGTGTACTTCCTGGCCACGTTGACCCCTCGGGAGCCCGTGGAGCCTCGGGATGAGGAGCTTCCTGTGGTCGAGCAGTTACTGGACATCTGATTTCTGGGAAGGTAGGCATGTACACCTACAAAGTATACGGGGAAGAGGCAATGTGGTTTGTGTATACGGTGACTAGACTGAATCCTTATGTGAGACATGAACACACGTCTTTCTCTTTTCTGTCCATTCTAAAGATAGATAGAAGCTAAAAGCCTATAAAGCCTAAAACAGCGCCAACTATGCTCCATTTACATCATGTGACCTGCATATTAACTAAGCTAAAGCAACATTGTTATTAACATTATTATTAACATTGTCACGCCAAAGAACTACTTTAACTGTGTAGTGACACCTTGCCACACCACACCGGCTAGCGACTAGCCTCAGGCCACTGGCAAAAGGTAACATAATACAACATAAAAAAATATTGGAGCTGCCGCCACTGCTGCTGTGTTTTCGTTGTTAAGTTTGGTTAAAAGTTAATGCTAGGTGTTCATTTCTATGTTGCTATGTGGAACAAAAGCGCCTAGGAAGGAAGTTCCGTTTAAAAATTATCAAAATACAATAAAATAGCATTAAGTACTACATGTTATCGTGAGTGTGTCACAGCATGGATATAAAACTATAAAACCTTGTTGGAAGTTTTTGGAGGTGTTTTAAAAGTAAGAGGAATAAGTGTGTCCCGTTACCTGCATTAATTAGGTTCCTCTTTTTAGCTGTTTATATCTTTAGAACGCACAGAAAAGAGAAAGATGTGTGATCATGTCCTACAAAAGGATTGTGGATGATGGGCAAAATTCCAAATAATGTGTTTTCCTTTGACCATGCAAGGGAGCTCTGCAGAAAAAAAACAAATACAAAACACCAGACCTGCAACAATTAATCGATGAAGCAATGATTAATTGATTATGCAATTAATCAACAACTATTTTGGTATTCGTTTAAAAACATAAATATGTTCTGATTTCAGGGTGTCAAATGTGATTTTTTTTCCCACACACATCAGTTTTGACTGACGTCTTTTCGGACAAGGGAACTCACGACAAGCTTGTCAACACATCGCAGGATGTCATTACTCAACATAACAGTCAGACTCATGGTGTCATCTTAGCAATGAACACTAAACTCATCACACAGCAACTTACACGCAAAAGGTAGGTAAGAAATATACAAGTCAAGTACCAAACTTTGAGTGATTTTCTCGTTCCTGCCAAAGAGAGAGCTACCATTTCTTTAGACTTGCAAGCCGTGTATGTACACAATTAGTAGTAGTACTTGTAAAGGCTGTATAGCCGCAGGGTTTAAAGTTTAAGAAAAAAGTAGTAGTTTATACACAGAAAATCATGTTAATTACCCATACAGAGCTCTACTGTGTATAGACATTCTGGTCTTGTATGCTGTGCATGCGCACTGTTGCTAATTTTCTAAAGGACAGATGATGGTTTTTGTGTTCGACTGTCTCATTTGAGTCGACTCCCACACACAAAAAGTGCAAAATAGATAGTCTACGCGCAACAAAACTGCAGAAAAACGTTCCTACCACATCATGTATCAAGACGGCAAACAAAATTTGATAACTAAGTCTAAGGGACGCAGACGCAAAAGCCCACGGCCCAAACATGATCTTACTTTCAGCATGTCTTTGTCCGGAGCCTTTGCGTTGGTGGCTGCCGCTGCTGTATTCACTCCTCTCCAGGGACGACAGGGAGCCATTTGACACTTTACTGCCCTCCGTGCCCCTCCGTGAGCCCTGCAACCTGTCCTCCTCCGGGGGCGGTTCTGGAGGTGGAGGCAGGTCTGAAAACAGAATTATGTAGCGCTGACAGTGTTTCCCATGCATCCATTTATCCCCGCGACCTATTTGCCCTCTCTCATACACGTAGCATTATAATGTGTAGCTTGTCGGTTCAACTCTGGTCAGTAGATCGGAACTAAATAACTCCGCTTGTTACAGAAAAGCAGAGTTGGTTGGTTATCTTCCGAAATTAGGGATACTCAAGTTTTCATCTTTTACAGAATGACATCATTAGGTCGTTTTTGATCAAGCCACCCTTTTCATTTGTTCATTTCCACAGTCAAAAAAAAATAACTTTGGTCCCAGTGTTGACCCCTGAGGTACACCACATACTACCCAAGCAGGGGGACGACTCTTCTCTGAACTTCACAAATTGCTTCCTGTTTGAGTAGCGTTTTCAACTAACCGCCCAGTTTTGATTCATTCTAATTTAATGATGAATATTATGATGAATTTCACTGAATGCTTTTGTCAGATTCAGAAATAGTCCAGCTACTTATTGTTTGTCAGACACTGGACTGCAGTTTGCTAATTGGTGTTTGTCTCCAGTCAACCTTAGCAGATTTCCATGAAATTAGGCAATAATTACATTACAAATAAAATACATTTAGAGTCAGTAGATGTTTATAGTAGATTTTCATTCATGACAGCAGTAAGTTCCTCTTCTGACACTGCATTGCGGAAAACTGAACAAATATTTCGGTGTATTTCTGTGTCCAATATTTACAAACTACTTTAGTTATGAAACACTTTTATACTACTGTATAACCCGCAAGGCATTCCGGGTAACTCTCAGTTGGGAAAATGGGGTTTCCAGCATGCCATGCAGGTTGTAAATTGGTGTCAAATAGTATTGTTTTGCTTGTAGGTAAGCGTTCATTTTGATACCCACATAGTCTGTGTGGTACTGGTACATGGCACTTGTGTTCTTTTTGGTTGCACTGTGAGGGAGGCAAGCATGTGGTTTTATGAACTCCTGTTGGTTTTTGTTGTTTGTAAAGATGTAATTATACAAGCAAACATGCCGGGGAGTCTGATTTGCGTCCGACCTCATGATATTGCACCACGTTCAAGGTCAAATGAGCCAATGATTCATCTGGGAAAGAGTGTCTACAATTATTCTATACAGATACTGAGGACGTACTCTAAAATGAAATCCACTATAATAGATACCGGGGGTGCCACGAGATTAAAACATGAAGATATTTCTCGTTTCACGCAATGCTGTCTGGCAAGAACACAGCAGCCAGAATCCAATCGGGCAGTGAAGTATGGAAGTAGCGCGAGGCAGCATTGTAACCGCACAGGAAGTCAATGTCCAAGCTGAAGCTGTGGTAGTTCTACATTTGATCAAACCTACTTAAGCGTTGTCAGCTCAAAACACGATCGCTGCCTATGACGAGTATCAAAATATGTGATACTAACGACTACTTTGGACTAATTAACTACTTCCCGCTTTGGCACGCTTAGGATCATGGGAACTTCAGTTCTTTTGGCGTGAACATGAATAATAAACTCATTGATGAATGGTTGGTCAATGGCATGACTGTTTGGGTGGCTCTGTATGAAAACACTCACCTCCTTGTATTTCTCTCCTGTACACCGAACTCTTGGAAGCCTTTTTTTTCACGCGAAGTTTTTGGTTGGAGGGAGACCATGCATCTGCTGGGGATTGGTGACTGTGCGCTGAATTAGAAAAACAAAGCAAAACCAAACACACCAAAAATATTGACTAAGTTAGTTGAAATTGACACTACTTGTTTATTTTCTTTACTCCTCTCCAGCCATCACTTTACCGGGCGTGGTGTTGACGTCATCGTCATTGGGAGACGCCCCCTGGCTATGGAGGCAGGGCTGGGCGGGACTTCGGCCAACCTCCGATGAGCCAAGATGTTGTTGGCTAGGAGAGTTGGGCTGCGTGAGCGGTGGACTTGGTGCCTGGGGAACTGGCACTGGACCACATGGTAGCCTTCTGCTGTGGGAAGCGAGGTCAACATTTAACCTGGCAGTATAAAAATGAACAGAATCTTTAACAAAAAGACTATTTTATTGATAGGTGTTTGGTGGGAACAACTCATGTAGACCCACCACCTGCGAGCCTGAACTTAGTGACATACGTCTGTTGGGCTTTGGAACCAAGCTCCTCTAGAGGAGCTGAACTTTGTTCTACTCATGACTTTTAATGGGATAAACACCAATCAGCTGCTCAGACTACCCAGTCTTCTTGGAGTGCCTCAGGGCAGTGATTGAGAGCCTCTGTTGTTCTGCCAGGGGAGCAGCTGAAGGCACATAATTGGGCGGTAGAAAAAATACTTTGAAGAGCTGTGACCTTCACCATTCACTGTGGAGGCAAGATCAAAGTGCCCGGAAGTACACTTCTTAGCTACCGATACCGACCCCACCTTAACTTTTGCATACGGCAATTTACTGAATCCGTCACCGCGATGCATCCAACACCCATTCCTGTAGAAGCAAGGAAGTCTGTGTACCGTGACGGATGCTGGCTGTCCTGTAGGCCGAGGCGGGGCATGTCGTGGTTCACTCTTATCTCCTCGTGGGGAGACGGGGTGAGTGTGGCGGTCGACTGGTGACTGTAGGAGGTTGCTGGAGAGGGGGCGTTGTTTTTCAGGGAGGGGTTGTCTTCGCAGCCCTCCATCAGGTAGGTCCTCTCCGGGAGGGGAGGACACCACTCCTCACTTGAGCTACAAGCACAAGGAACAAAATATTTTTGATATGGCCTTTAAGCTGACAGTGATGGGGGGGAATAAGTATTTCATCCCCTGCTGGTTTTGTAAGTTTGCCCCAAACAACATCAAGACCAGTCCATCATTTTATTGGTGGATTTATTATAACAGGTGAAAAAATTTTGATCGCTACCTGCTGACCCTGTCCTTTCCAGCTTGAGGGGAAAAAGTGTAGACTAGGCATAACAAAATCAGTAAGAAACTGGCCATAAGCAAAATATTTCAGTTGTTTCATGACAAGTTGACTTAATACGACAGTCGGAGGCGACGGGAACTCCAAATGACAGTCTGGCTGTGAAGCAGCTGTCACTCTTATCACAAAAGCGAACGCGGCTCACCCAACGTCCATGTCCTCGTGCTCTGGAGGCTCTTGGTCTTGGTCGCACTGTTCCAGCTCGCCAACCGGGGGAGGTGGGGGCAAGGTCTCCATCCATGTCAGAGATGGGGTCTTGACAGCCTTGCCCATGGCCTTCTGCTTGGGCTTGCCTAGAAAGCCGGCGGGGATAGAATGAAAACGACCAACACCAACTGAGCAGGAACTACCAACTGCGCTTCCTGCAATACATCAAATATTCGGTTCTTTTACCCATCCATCCATTTTCTATGTATAGTTATTATACAGCAGTTTTAAAATGATTTGCAACCACTTTACAGTAAGGGTTTCTAATTAAATCCATAAATCCTTATTCAACCGTTATGAGAGACATTAAAAAGTGATACGCTACTAATGCACGGTCCTGTTCTAGCCAGTACTGTATTAGACCGAGGTGTGCAGCCCCTGGGCCCATTTGTAATATACTGCTTTTTTATTGACCCACAGCACAATCTAAATATACAATTCAACAAGAAAACTAAAAAAAAGCAAAACGGCATAAGGTATAAAGAAAAAGTTCAAATGTCAATACTAGGAATGTCCCGAGCCACAGTTTTTGGTTTCCGATCTCATATTTTTATAGTCTTGCTGATCCAATCCGATCCAGTACCAATTCTTATTTTTAAAAATAAACTTTTGTTACAAACATGAATTTAGAAAAGCTCTTAAAAAATAATCCAACCAAAGCATTGCTGAATTTAGCATGAGCAACAATATTTTTTGGCTTTTGTAAGAAACCTCTGTGAGTCAGGTCCCTAATGAAAATAAAAGTCCATCCAATAAAAGATCAAATTGGAAAAAATGGGAGCGCAAAATACTGTAAAGACGAGTATATTGTGTTGTTCCAGGCTGCTGTTTAGTGAGTGAGCTGTAGAGGGCAGTGGTGTTCTGCATGCTGGTAGAGCAAGCATTTGCAGTCAAGTGCGTAGAAGAAGAAAACTTAAGTGGAACACATTCTCAAAGGACTGAATGCTAAAAAAAAAAAAAAAAAGTGAGTGTTCTTTGTTGACATGCAAATAAATGGCCCACTGAATTACAGGCTTCCTGACGTGAAATTATTCAGTCGCCATTACTTTTACGGTAGGACTAATTAATGGACATGGCGATAGATCAATTTGTGGTGTGATTTAAAATATAGGACTTTTTTTTGACAAACTCTTCAAAGCGGTGGTAATTGATTGACGGTCCTTAGTAACAACTAGCGGTTAGTGCAACCCCTGCGAGCTCCCTGCACCATGACAGAGGAGTCCGGGCACAGTGAGGGGAATCTCACTGTGAGGGGAATCTTTGTAACTACACAGCCGAATATCCAGCGTCCAACGTGAAACTAACTTCACCACGGTACGCATGGACATGAATGCAAGGTGGTGGTGCCTTTTCTCCTCAAGCCGAATAGCCACCAGCTTTGAGGTGCGCCTACCAAGTTGGAATGTTGCCCAGAATCACGACAACCGGATCGACCTGATCTCGTGGCGGAAGCCGATCTTTTCCGACTTTCAAAATACAGCGGATTGGATCAGGACATCATTGAAAGTATCAACACTGATAATGATACGTTTTGTCAGACGTGTGTTGTGTCCAAACGGTCAAGACTTCCCACCCCTTCCTCACCACTGCAGCGGTCCGGCTGAGCGTACTGAGCTCCAGAGGCTCCATGCTGGGTGATCCAGTGTCCGTCCTCCTGCCGCTCGCCGCCGTGCAGCGGCCCCTGCGTCTGGCTGGAGAAAGGCATGACGGAGGTGGAAGCGTAGGGGGTGGTGGAGGCGTGCTGGGCGTAGGTGAAGCTGTGCAGGTCCTCGCTGGTGGCGTCGATGGTGCTGTAAATGGGTCCCTCGGTGGAGCCGCCCATGCTGTACTTCTCAGTTTGAGTCAGGTAGTTGGAGATGCCTGCTTCTATGAGGCGCGTAAAGCAGAGGGAGGGTTCTTATTTAATAGCACAACATTAGCATGAATGAGACCACAGCCCGACTGGATGGCAGCTTTGTACCATTGTAATATCTTTCAGCTGTGTCATGGCTGGTGGTGCAGCAGTTGACAGCCTCTTTACCGCTGTGGACCAGATTGGTGGCGGGCCAAGAGTCCGCCAGCCACGGGTAGTTGCCCATGTTGCCTCCCAGCACGCCCGGCCTGCGGAGAGATGGCACACATTCTGGCGTTCATTGACGACATGGTGCGCATCAGAACAACATCCACCACCATCCAGACGGGAGTACAGTTTGCACGGAAAAAACAACACAGCATGGAGGAAAGTAGCAACCCATTACCTTCCATTGAGTCCAGACGCCTCTCCACAAGGGAAGCCAACTGCAGAAGGAAAACGGGGAAACATGTCACTTACAGCCGTGAATATGACACAGCACATATCCTGCGTGATGCAACCGCTCTTGCCTGCCGGTGTGTAAGCAAAGGTGGCGGCGTAGTGGCTCAGCTCCTTTCTTTTTTTGCGTCGGCAGTAGATCCAGACGCTGAAGCCCATGAGGATGACCCAGCAGGCCCCTCCGATGCCCGCTATGAACGCCGGCTGCTTGACCACGTCCGTGATCTGCTCAGCCAGACTGACGTTGGCTTCCTCGTCGCCGCCGCCGCCGCCGCCGCCAGGCACCGTGGGCTGCTCAGCTGCCGTCTCTGGGCGAAGCATTCAGGAGGAAATGAAGACAATAAACGAAACACAAGGGAATTAAAGACATGGCACATACAAACTTGAGGCCGATTGAGGTCAACATTCTACGCCTTCTATCACATTATTCCGTTTTTTTATTCATTTTATTCCCAATTTATCTTTTTCTCAAATTGTAATTATTGCCATTCCATAACTGCCAGTTTACGGTGTAATTACAGCTTTCTTTTTTTTAAACTCGACCATTCTTTTCATGTCACACTATTAGTCAACATAATAAGTAGGGCTGTCAAATAATTAAGATATTTAATCAGATTAATCATAATGTGTGAATCATAATTCACATTAGGTCTCAAACATGCCCATTTTTACTGTATTTTATTGAAAGAAAGATAAATGACAGGACAGGATTAAATGTATTTGTATGTATTGTATATATATATATTATATACATGTATGTTAATTATAATTTATTTTGTCTATGTACATATATACACATATATATATACATATACGTATATGTACATATATACATATATGTACACACACACACACACACACACTATTCAACCACATAGTGTATATGTAAGAAAATCTATTTACCTAACATTTATTTCTTTAATAGCAGAATATTTGAATCGGACGTTAACCATTTTATTATGAGCAATGAGGAGTTGCGATCAGAATAATAACGAATTAATCATAATTAATCATGTCACACTTAGGCAGGGTTTATATTTTCGTATGTATTAAAAGCACCAAATGAACTGGAAATGTAAATAGATAGACTTTATGTGTTTAAGGTACAACAATAGTGATAAGTTTACTACTACACATATTATATAGTAGATAAATAGATTTAGTATATAAAATATGTAAAGTACACAATACCATGTAACAAATGCTATTTACCTCACACTCGTTCCTTTAATGGCAGAATATTTCAATCAGCGTTATTAGCAATAAGGAGTTGCATTCAAGACCCCACGTCATTTTAGTTCACATGCTTTGAATTTTCCCGAATTTCCCAGCATACCTAAATGCAGCAAACTGCACGAAGAGTTACAAAGTGAGTGATAAGAATATCCACTTATCGCTTTTCTTTGCACACACGCGTGTATAAGAATGACGCTGTCCTGATGTTCGGAGTGTCCGTGAATGCATCTCGCCGCCTATCTCGTGACGATGACGTGCCGTTGCAAAGACGAATGGACTAGAGATGTGTTTGTGAGTTGAGACACATAAATGGTGCTGGAGTGGCGCTGCTGTTGATGTGTTCGGGTAGGAATCGAGTTACAACACAGCAGCAGAATCTGTGGGGAGCTACACTGCGCCGCAGGTAAACTCATTCATGAAATTAACTCCACCGGTTATGTGCCCACGAAGCACACAAATTATGCCTGAGCAAGAAGATTGGTGGGCAAAAAAACTGACAAAAGTACACATTTTCCAGAAAAACAGAAGGAGCTGGTTGATGATGCCGGGGGAGTTGGACAAACTTTCTGTAGTTTCCTGCCGTGCCTACAAGACAAATGTAAAGACCTGCCTGGACTTTTCAACACCTGAATGGCTCAATCAGGGCTTGGGGGAATATGACGCGCTCACATGAGCTCCTTGCCATTTGGAGCCTGACAATCTGGGAATATGATCCCAACACCAACATCCCTACTGTCAAACATTCTGCTTTGGGACGGTTTCTCTGCAAAGGGTACGGGGATACTTTATAGAACTTTGGATGAGAACCTTAGTCTTAACATTGTAGATGGGTTTGGGGTGGTTCTTACAGGAGGACAGTGACCCGAAACTGGAGATACTCAAGAAGATGCATTCAATCGTCAGACAGGAACCTAAACCTTAATGACTTTGAAGCATTGAGTATTTGGACAGTTTAGTTAAAGAGGAGTGGACCAGAATCGTTGATCTGGTCTGATCTGTGTTTGTCTCTCCATCAAGTGATCAAATACCCCCCAACCCCGGGGCAGGGGTCACCACAGTGAGTCAATCGCATGAATGGTCTTGGCTTCGTTTTCACACCAGATGCCCTTCCTGATGCATTGCCATGAAAGTGTCTGCCACTGCTCCACCATCCATATTCAAAACTTAGTTTATTATTATTATGCAAATACACTTCTTATTAATATTCATTTTCTGTCTTAAATAAAAACTGTTTTTACACATTTATTTGAGCACTTGAGAGATTCAATATTCAATGTCAAATTGTAATGTTTTTACGCAATACACAGATTTTGGTGATAAATCATTTTTAGACAACAAAATCCAAGGAGCCGCTTGGGAGCCGAAAGAGCCGACTCTCTAAAAAGAGACGGCACTTCCATCCCTACATATAACATCAGACAACATCAAAACATACTTTTTTTTTAATTTAGGTTGAAGCTACTTTTAAGTTGACAGTCAACGAGATGTAAATATGTTGACAAGATAAAGAGCGGAAGGTCCACAGGCGGATTGGTGATGCGGACTCTGCATCGGCCCCTTGCGGTGAAGGGGGAGCTGAGCCGAAAGGCAAAGCTTTCACTTTACCAAATGATCTACGTTCCACCCTCACCGATGGTCATGAGCTTTGCGTAGTGACAAGATGGCGGGTACAAGCGGCCAAAATGGGTTTTCTCCTCAGGGTGGCTGGATGCTCCTTTAGAGATAGGGTAGAAACTCGTCCGGGAGAGACTTGGTCGGAGTAGAACCGCTGCTCCTTCACATTGAGAGGAGTCAGGTGAGGTGGCTCGAGCATCTGGTCAGTATGCCTACCGGACGCCTCCCTGTGGAGGTGTTCAGGGCACGTCCGACCGGTAGGAAGCCACGTTGGAGAGACTATGTCTCTCCACTGGCCTGGGAACACCTTGGGATCCGCCGGGAGGAGCTGGCTGAAGTGGCTGGAGAGAGGGATGTCGCAAGCAGGCTTTGGATAACAGGAAGAAGATGGATGAATGGATTGATAGTAAAGAATCAAAGCCAGTGTATATTTATGTCAAACCTAAGAAAGATTAATTAATTATTCTTAGTTTTAAATGCAGTAAATAATAACTCGCTCCATATCGAATCCACAGCTGCAATAAAGGTGACTGTATTTATTGGATTGGATTCGGTTCCAAAACCTTCCCTACCTCAATTGCCGTTGTTCTCTCTCATCAGAATCCATGTTTAAGGCCGGAATATGCCTCACACGCGCTTTTAAAGTATAAAAGCATAGTATTTTCAAATTATACTCACCATGAATGAATGATTGATGAGCTTACATTTACATGTTCATTTGTGTTCACAGGCCGGATTGACTGTTCCATCAGCCAGAGCTCTCGGCACACAACTATGGTGCGTTCAAGGACCGCCAAACAGAGTGCGAAATCTTAAGGCTTGATAAAAAAAAAACGCATAAAGACGCAAACATATCAAAATTGTGTTTGTTATTTCCAGTAATACAAGTAGGCAATTTTACCAGTACTATTGGGCGTTAATAAGTTATTATCCATTTATGGTGAAATAGTTGTATTTTCTGTGGAAAGAAATAGCCCTTTTTCTGAGAACAAATACATTTGCACCAAAAATTGGCAAAGGCGTAGGTATCCACTGAGAGTCCCTCCATATTGTTAGTTTATGCCTGCACAACACAAAACTCCGAAGAGGACCATTAACTCCGGTACTCCATGAGCAACGAGAGAAACTTCCCACGTTGCATTTTGCCAGCACGATTATTTTGAAGCTGTCGTCAAACTGTGAAGCGACGGCAGAATATGAATAAAAATAACGCCTGTGGCCATTTTCTACATGCCGGACTCACCGATGAGGATGGGCACAGGCGGACTGCGGGTGCCAACACCAGCTCCGGTAACTGCCGCCACCTCGACCTGGTACAGTACTCTGGGCATCAGGCCTTTCAGAACAGTGGACAAAGTGTTCCCATCCACGGTCTTGTTGATGTAGTAGCGTGTCTGGTTGTTGCTGCCGCTGCTCACGCACCAAACCTGTTCCGTGCACGAAGACAAGGAGGTTTCTCATGCAAGCGCATTTAGTCTGTGATGAAGAGCAAATGGCAAGAGATGCACCCACGAGCGGGAACGCAAACACTTCATGTGGGGAGCATCGTGGCGGTAGAGCTGGTCTGGGACTGCACGAGTGCTGCCGGCACTTGGGAGTTGTGGTTCATTGCGGGAAACACGAATTCCAAAATGTACTGTAACGGTTCGTGTTATACGATGGAGTGTCAGGGCCACATAAAAAAAGAAAAGTTTGAGACAAAAAAAAACGTAATATTTCCTTTGACCCAGGCCAAAGGGTTCACACAAGTCCCCTGTTTTTGTAGCTGTCTTAGGCGGTGCCTTTAGGACGGAGTATCAAAATCATCTTAGATTTGTAAATTCCCGACTCATTTACGAGAAAAAGCGCGGAATAATACGGGAGTAAAGTCGTAACTTGATGTTACAGGCATTGCCAGGGACAGCTATGACAGCGTGTGGGCTATGTGAGGGTGAGGGTCATTTTAAGAGAAAAAAGTAGTAATTGTACGTGAAAAATGCCGTAATATTACAAGAAAAAAGTAATTTTACGTGGAAAAAAGCCGTAGTATTACGAGAAAAAAACTTTTTTTTTTTTTAAGTAGTAATTTTGTGTGGAAAAAAAGTTGTCATACTACAAAAAAAGAAATAATTTTACGTTAAAAAATGGAAAAATGTTATAAGAAAAAAGCAACATTATTAAGAGAAAATAGCCATAATATTATGAAAAATGTCCTAATTTTACGAGGAAAAAAAGTCTTCATTTTACAAGGAAAAAAAAGTTGTAAAATTTTATGTGAAAAAAAGTCTCTATATTACAAAAAAGCAATAATTTTACATGGAAAAAAGCCAAAATGTTAATAGAAAAAAAGCAACATTATCAAGAGAAAAAAGCCATAATATTATGAGAAAAGTTGTAATTTTACGAGAAAAAAAAGTTGTAATGTTAGGTATCATTGTGGTGAAAATAGAGCATGGTTCTTCCGTAAGGAAGGAAAAGCTCCTCTTGCTTCAGGTAAGCCTTTATTGATAATAGTACAGCAAAATAGCGCAGTTGGGCACAAACACGTTAGCATCATGATTAGCATCCTTCTCAGCAATATCCTTAAGTAGCCCGCCCCTGCTTTTCATAGCTGTCCCAGGCAATGCCTGTAACATCAAGTTATGACTTGTATTCTTGTAAACTTACGACTTAACTCTCGTCATATTACAAGTTTTTTCTCGTGAATTACGACTTTATTGTCGTAAATTTACGACTATTCTCAAAATCTCACATCATAACACTCCATCTTAACAGGCATTGGCTTAGACAGCTTTAAAGACCAGGTTCTGGTCGTTTTTAACACAGACAAAAAAGTCCCTGGTGATTGATAAAGTCTTCGGATCAGTTCAGAACAACGGTTGAGGTTTATACTTCAAGATCGCTGATTCCGCTTCAGACAGATCATCCAATCATCACGCTCGAGACGAGCATCCAGGCCAGCCCACTGCCCCGTAGACCCCCAGGGAAAGCCCAGCATTTCAATAACCCACTCGACCCACTCTCTTATATCCACGTGAATGTTTAGTGAATATTGTGTATGTGCCTTTTATGGTAATACTTGCGTATGTTTGGGTCCCCTGTTGCTCCTTGAAGCATACTCTTAGATGCCTGATATTAAATATTATGCATATATAGCATATCATACTTCTTATATCTATGCTTTGAAGTCATCCTTTCTCAGCTTAAAGAAGCTCACCTTCATAGGTTCACCTGAGTGCCAACACTGAGATGTTTGCCGTCGTCCGACAGAGTCTGACCCGCAGCGCCATCGTTCTCTGCCAGACATTTCTGCTTTACAATGCTCGTGTTTTACATCGCATAACGTCGAAGGTTGGCCAAGCGTTATGCTATTTATGCCACTAAAATCTGATTGCAGGCGTTGTCGTGTAGCTGTGCTACACCTGGCTTCGGAGGTGTTTACCTTATACCCCTGGATGATGCCGTTCTGCATGTCGCTGGGCGGGGGCTCCCACGAGACGCTGATGCTGGAGACGTTGCTTTGCTTCACTGTTGCCACCGCCACGGCTCTCGGCGGGGCGCTAGGCACTGAAGGCAGGAGAGACCATCAACCAAATTGCTCAAGGACATGGAGGAGGATACAAAGAGTAAAAATAGAGACAAAGAATCAAATTAAGCGAAGGGATCAATTCATTGTTTTGGAACCACTAACTGTGTTGCTATGGTAACTTGCTTGCATCACTACACACACGCAATATGTGCACGTAACTGTGAGCTAAAAAGCTCAGCAAAAACAAAAACCCCTGTGTAAGACACACCCACTCAGTTCAGAAAGACAGATTTGTACATGCATAAGCCGCACGGCCGTGTCATAACACGGGATATATAAAAAATGGAGCGTGAGTCACTGAGCAACAGGTAGCTCTTTATTTGGAACGAGCCAATCATGAGCTAAAAAACTCACGAGCTTGTCAATCCATCAGGACATCACAGTGTTATCTGGGAAAGAACGCTAAAATCATCCCACAGCAACTTAACATGCAAAAGGTAGGCAAGAAATATACAAGACAAGTACCAATAGCAGTGTAGAATAATAAACTATGTAAACTGCTTCCAATCGTGCATTGCTTTGCTTTGCGTTCTTTCTCGGATGACACCGTGAGTCAGACTGTAGGGTAATACCCTGAGTTCTTTTCTAGCTCATGATTGGCTGCCAGGGGTGATCAGCTTTGGGGATGGGCGTTGAAGATTTATCCGGAAATGCTGATCATATGTATTTTCACGAAAATCGTGCGAAACTGATCGGTGGCCAATGGATCGGCGCATCCCCACTTATGCTTTGTTTGCTTACATTTTGTCATTTGGTCACTTCCTGTGTGAAGAAAGGAAATAATTGAGTAAAATTTACACAAAATCACACCAATTTTAAGAAATTTTGATGCATGAATAAAAATAACCAATAATGTGTTGGTCTCGATCAACAAATGAAATGTTTTGCTTAAAATTGTTCAATTAATCTATGCTATGATTGCCTTTAAGCTCTGCCAAGTCTTTTATTACTATCCTTACAGTCATTGGAATTTCCCCTGCTTCCTTAAGTTGCATGCTTTCCTGGCAATGTCGGTGTTGCGTTTTGTTTGTGTTGCCCAGTGATGTAGACGTTTATTTCAGCTGTTGGTAGCTGTAGATGTGAAAAGGATTACATCCTTCCGACTGATTGTTTAGTGAGTTTTGAGCAACACAACGGCAACACAAACCTACCAGCCCCCCAGTAAGGGCGGCCCTGAGGTTTTAAAAGGTTACGCTTACAGGGAGACAATATTTTTAGCATCTCTGAATCCCTCTCCACACATACCTTCTTCTGGGGTTCGAACCCGTATGGTACGACTGTCCTTCCCCTGAAATTCGTCAAAATATGGCCGAATCTTTATCTCGTACTCCGTTCCTTTGAGTAGGCCGGTCAGGACGGCGCTGCGCTCGGAAGGAGAGTTAATATGGTGGAGCAGCCAAGCCCCCCCGCTGGGGCAGTAGAAGATGCGGTATCCCTGCACAAACTGAGACTGACGATCGACCTGGAAGAGAAAATGATGGTGACGGAGGATGTTTGACCTTCCATTAAAAACTCCGTCAAAGACACTCACAGTCCAGGAGACCCGGATAGTGGATGTGGTCATTCTGATGGGCTCCTGTAGTTGGACGGCGACCTCCCCCAGCTCTCTCTGCACCTGCCTGTGGTCCACGCCCTGACCTGTCGGACTCACATCTGAGTACAACACACATGCAACTGCCGCTCACAGCGCCGTTCACCTCAAAAGTTCTACACGGAAGTCATGTTGTGAGGCTCCTCTGACCGACCTTGCGTTCTGACGGGCTCCGAGATGGGGCTGGGGTCGCTCAGGCCGTAGGCGTTGACAGCTCGGACGATGAACAAGTAGACGGTGTTGGGGAGGAGGCCGGTGATGGTGTGTGTTTCTATTTTCACCATGTCGGCTACAGTTTGCCAAGTGCTGCCGGCCGATTGGCTGCGGAAGATGATGACAGAACACATTATGGTTCTGATGTTTTACTACGTGCGTAGATTCACACGTCAGCTCTCATCATGCTGTGCACGCAACTGATGATGTTTTGCCTTTCGGTGTGGCACGGAACCCCATAATCACGGTTTTACACGCTGTGCCTCGGTTTTAAGGCCGCGGCTCGGTTCATTCTGGGTACACAACAAGCTTTTGTTCATGCGGCTCTGATGACTTTTTAAATGAACTGCTGGCAGGAAGTTTGCCGTTCAATTCTCAAATAAAAAATTCAAACATAAATACAGTCACACCTCAATTTTCATACGCCCCGGTGTTCCTTAACATTTTTTGCTAAAACTTTGCCTTGGTTTTTACACAATATTGCACTGGTGTGCATCGTTCTTTTTTCGATGTTGTGCTGAGTTTAGTCCGATTGATTTGGTCTGAATATAACCCATAAATAAGCGCTTCTCAACCAATATCAAGGGATGACTTTTTTTTTCTTTTTACTAGGGTTGTCAATCGATTAACATATTTGATCATGATTTATTGCACATTGTCTGTAGTTAAGCATAATTATTCGCGGGTACTTTTTAAATATTTTACACACAAATTGTAAATATGCAAATATTGTTTAACTCATATTTTCCTTATAACTTATATTATTTGTATTTTATTGTATTATACTTATACATATAATATTATACTACATTATATTATATATCATTTTATTCATACTGAGCTACTGTCACCAAGCAGTTTCAATAAATTCAATTCAATAAAGCCTGTGTAAGGATACCAATATTGGAAATATGGACTATTCTTTGATTTTAAAATCTTATAGTTGGAAAGTTTTTTCATGTTTTTCATGTTTAATGTGAGCAGCGATTTGTCCCAATGTTTGACCGTCCTTGAACACACCTTCTTCGTTCTCACGCGCTGCACAGATAATAGTACTATGCTATGTATTTTTACCTTACCTTATTTTTACCTTTATCTTACACCTATACTACTACTACCTGGGAGAGCATAAAAGTAAGACTTGATGACCTTGTTCTGTGCAATATTTGATTTAAACGATAATAAATGAATGTCAAAATAAATGAAAAGTAACTGGAGCATTTTGTCATCCACATGCTTTTCTGTTTTTCGCGTCTCTCGCCTCCAAACAGGCAGGAAGAGGGTTCACTCTGTGCACTGGTTTCGGCACCTTGGCGTGTTTGTTCCAAAGAATAACGACATGAATGGAGTGAGTCATACAAACTCTGTCTCAGTGGGTCGCGTGAATAGAGTGTGTATTGACACCCCTTATGTAATTCACCAAGTGTTCCCAAACAGGAGACTTTAATGACAGCGAGATGGTTTTCAAGCTTTGGTTTCTCCTCGGCATTCTCACTAGCCAAGGGTCCTGTATTTCCTTCACAAGTGGACACGACACAGACACGAGGCAAGGAAATCAATACCTCAAAGTCCAATTACGAATACACATACTGTTATACCCCTAATTGTCATCTCATTCACGTCAAAATGTCTTGAGATGTCTTGGGTAAGCCTTGCATTTCGTGTGGTAACAATTGATTGGACCCTTGGAGGATCCAACATAGGAATGAAGCACAGTGTGTTGGTGCCGGAATTGTCGGAATTCTTAATCAACGCACGGCAGGATCTCCACGCAATAGCTATACTTAGCTCCCCTTGGACGTAACATCTGCTAAACAACAGCACGCTGCCTGATAATAATTGGAGTTGTACCATCGCTTCACCCTTTGTAATATCAGTAATTCCAAAAATCCATAACGTACAACGTAGCATAAAAATAAAAATCAGACAGTGGGTCGAGGTGGAGGCTCAAAAAGATTAAGTCTCCAATTATTTAGGACACAGGACCTTGATATGAAATGATGACGAAGATGGTTAAGTATTCTATGCCACACACGCGGGGGTGCTGTTTTGCCAGTGGCAGCTTTTAGTGCGGTCTGTTTTTTTAAAGGTAAAACTGCATTACAAACCACGCTACACACAGTTGGTGGTCATGTTTTACTGTAGCAGATGGTTCTGAGCCACATCAAATTGGGGATGTACAATCATTTTCCTCAAAATACGATACTTTTAAATAGGGATGTCCAATAATATCTTGGCATAAGGATGTAACATCTGTAAATATGGTTATCGGGTTTTCCCCCTATAATGAAAACCAACTTTAAAAAATCCTGTATATAGGTTTATGGGTTCCCGAGATATTCACCGGTGCGCAAATGATGACCTCATTAAACTGCGTCGTGAAGGATGTCGCAAAAGTGGGTGGCTTTGCTCGCTATGTGCAAGAATTATTCCAAGGGATATGCGGCATTTGTGCGGCAAAGTAGTGAGAAGAAACAACGGGGACAGGCGGAACTGAAAAAAAACAAAAAAACACTGGATGTTTCAAGAGTCACAAAAAGTGGACATTTTTCTATCGTGCTCCAAACTTGTGGAGTTCCTCAAGCCACGCTTTGCCATGCCCAATGGCAAGTACTTCACAAATGTTAGCTCACCCGAGTTGTATAGTGTTGTTTACAGCCACATCCAAAAGCTAACTGCTTAATAGCAACACACGTGTTCATTCCATCCCATCCATCCATTTTCCTCCGCTTATCCGGGTCCGGGTCGCGGGGGCAGCAGCTTCAGTAGGGAAGTCCAGACTTCCCAGTCCCCAGTGACCTCTTCCAGCTCCATCGGGAGGACACCAAGGTGTTTCCAGGCCAGCTGTGAGACATAGTCCCTCCAGCATGTCCCAGGTCTTTCCGGAGGCCTTCTCCCGACTGGGCATGCCCGAAACACCTCACCAGGGAGGCACCCGGGAGGCATCCGGACTAGATGCCCGAGCCACCTCAACTGGCTCCTCTCGATGTGAAGGAGCAGCGGCTCTACTCTGAGCTCCTCCCGGATGGCCGAGCTCCTCACCCTATCTCTTAGGGTGAGTCCAGCCACCCTACGAAGGAAACTCATTTCCGCCGCTTGTATCCGCGATCTCATTCTTTCGGTCATGACCCATAACTCATGACCATAGGTGAGGGTGGGAACGTAGATCGATCGGTAAACAGAGAGCTTTGCCTTCCGGCTCAGCTCTCTCTTCACCACGACGGTCCGGTACAGCGACCGCATTACTGCAGATGCTGCACCGATCCGTCTGTCGATCTCACGCTCCAACCTTCCCTCACTCGTGAACAAGAACCCGAGATACTTGAACTCCTCCACCTGAGGCAAGACCTCACTCCCAACCCGGAGGGTACAGTCCACCCGTTTCCGACTGAGAACCATGGCCTCGGATTTGGAGGTGCTGAGTCTCATCCCAGAAGCTTCACACTCAGCTGCAAACCGCTCCAGTAAACGCTGAAGGTCACAGCCTGATGAGGCCATAAGGACCACATCGTCTGCAAATAGCAGAGACGAGATCCTAAGGTCACCAAGCTGGACTCCCTCAACACCTTGACTGCGCCTAGAAATTCTGTCCATGAAGATTATGAACAGAATCGGTGACAAAGGGCAGCCTTGGCGGAGGCCAACGTTCACCGGAAACAAGCTCGACTTACTGCTGGCAATGCGAACCAGGCTCCTGCTTCGATTGTACAAGGACCGAATGGCACGTAGAAGCGGACCATCAATCCCGTACTCCCGGAGCACCCCCCACAGGACACCACGAGGGACACGGTCGAATGCCTTTTCCAGGTCTACAAAGCACATGTAGACTGGTTGGGCAAACTCCCACATACCCTCGAGTACCCTTGCAAGGGTGTAGAGCTGGTCCAGTGTTCCGCGACCGGGACGAAAACCACATTGCAGCTCCTCTAACCGAGGTTCGACTAACGGTCGTACCCTTCTCTCCAGCACCCTGGAGTAGACTTTCCCAGGAAGGCTGAGGAGTGTGATCCCCCTATAGTTGGAACACACCCTCCGGTCACCCTTTTTAAAAATGGGGACCACCACCCCGGTCTGCCAGTCCAGAGGTACTGTTCCTGACTTCCATGCAATGTTGTAGAGGCGTGTCAACCAACACAGTCCTCCAACATCCAGAGCCTTGAGAAATTCTGAGCGGAACTCGTCTACCCCCGGAGCCTTGCCACTGGGGAGTGATTTGACTACCCCAATTACCTCAGCCACGGTGATAGAACTGTCCACGTACGTATCCTCAGACTCTGCTTCCTCTATGGAAGGCATGTCAGTGGGATTGAGAAGGGCCTCGAAGTATTCCTTCCACCGACCAACTATATCCACAGTCGTGGTCAGCAAGCCCCCGTCCGCACTGTAAACAGTGTGAACTGGGGGCTGCTTCCCCTTTCTGAGGTGTCGGACGGTTTGCCAGAACCTCTTCGAGGCCGACCGAAAGTCGTGCTCCATAGCCTCACCGAACTCCTCCCACACCCGAGTTTTTGCCTCGACCACCGCCGAAGCCGCGTGCCGCTTGGCCTGCCGGTACCTGTCAGCTGCTTCGGGAGTCCCGCAAGCCATCCATGCTCGATAGGACTCCTTTTTCAGCTTGACGGCAGCCCTAACCCCCGGTGTCCACCATCGGGTTCGGGGCTTGCCACCACGACTGGCACCGACCACCTTGCGGCCGCAACCACAACTGGCTGCCTCAGCAATAGAGGCACGGAATACGGCCCATTCGGACTCAATATCCCGGTCCTCCCTCGAGATGCAGGCGAAGCTCTGCCGGAGATGAGAGTTGAAGACTCGACGAACGGGAGATTCTGCCAGACGTTCCCAGCACACCCTCACTACGCGTTTGGGTCTGCCAGGTCTGTCCGGCATCCTTCCCCGCCATCTAATCCAACTCATCACCAGGTGGTGGTCAGTTGACAGCTCAGCCCCTCTCTTCACCCGCGTGTCCAGAACATACGGACGCAGGTCTGATGATACGACCACAAAGTCGATCATAGACCTGCGACCTAGGGTGTCCTGGTGCCAAGTGCACTTATGGGCATCCTTATGTTCGAACATGGTGTTCGTTATGGACAAACTGTAATTCGCACAGAAGTCCAGCAACAACACACCGCACGGGTTCAGGTCAGGGAGGCCGTTCCTCCCAACCACGCCCCTCCAAGTCACACTGTCATTGCCCACATGGGCGTTGAAGTCTCCCAGTAGAACTATGGAGTCACCAGCTGGGGTGCTCTCCAGCACCCCTCTGATAGACTCCAAGAAGGCTGGGTACTCTGAACTGCCGTTCGGCGCATACGCACAAACCACAGTCAGGACCCTTTCCCCAGCCCTAAGGCGTAGGGAAATAACCCTCTCGTTTACTGGGGATGACTCCAACACAGAGGCACCAAGCCGGGGGGCTAACAATAAGCCCACACCAGCTCGCCGCCTCTCCCCTGCGGCAACTCCAGAGAAGAACAAGGTCCAGCCCCTCTCAAGGAATTTGGTTCCAGAGCCCAAACTGTGGGTTGAGGTGAGTCCGACTATATCTAGTCGGAATCTCTCCGCCTCTTCCACAAGCTCGGGCTCCTTCCCCACCAGAGAAGTGACATTCCATGTCCCAAGAACCAGATTTGGCCGGCGAAGACCAGGTCGCCAGGACACCCGCCCTCGACCACTGCCCAAATCACACAGCACCGGACCCTTATGCTTGCCCCTGCAGGTGGTGGGTCTGCGGGGGGGAGTTCCCGTGTGGCTTCTTCGGGCTAGGCTCGGCCAGGTCCCACGGGTGAAGACCTGGACACCAGGCGCCCCTCCCCCAGACCTGGCTCAAGGGTGAGGCCCGGTATCCCACGTCTGGGCGAGGTGCGGTCACTCCTCTTTTTTTTTTTTAAATGTAAAATATGTGATGAATATGTGGAAAAATGTGATGTTACACATATCAGCATATCGGCAAAAAAGCCAGTATCGGACAGCCCTACATGTAAGGTTATGGTACAATTTCCCATCTGGCAACCCTGACAGTCGCTTGCTTCAGATGAGTTTATGCATGCTAGGTTGTTATACACTATGGTTCCTTACTTATAATTCCTTATAATAATAGATTTGCTTTGCTGATCAATACTGTAAATGAATCTTGTAAGAACATACAGCTGCCAAGAGTAACCAAAGGCAGCTTCTTTTTGGTCTGGTGGCATTGCACCAGATGCATTCCCACTTCCTCTTGTCTCTTCGTGAATATAATTGTCATCCTGGCATAGTCCCAGTCACAAAGGCCTTCCCCAACCATTTGTTTTTGACACTTTTACATTTCTCCCCCAAGGGCACTGTGGGTGTTTGTGGTGTAGTGCCAGACGCACCAAGCCCAAGAAGACTCATGAATGCTCACCTTGCATCAGTGCACGTAACTTTTCATAAGGTTTCTAAAGCTCCCAGACCAGTTGTGGCTAGAGTTGGGTATCATTTAGGTATGATCCGATACCGCAGACGTTTGAAACGATGCCTGATCCGGCACATAGGAGAAATTTAAAAATGAATTATTCCAAAAATTATTCACATTTTGGTGTTTTTTCTTACATTTTCCAAATATTTCACCTTTCATTTTGCATGATATTTGGTAATTTCCCTTTTGTAATATTATAACTTTATTCCAATAATATTTTGACTTTCCTGCCATTTTAGAATATATTTTATAACGTATTTTACTGAAATATTCCAAATCTATGCTACCAAATGAACTTATTTTTCCTCATATTACAGGTTTATTCTTGTAAAATTGTGACGTTTTACTCGTTAGAAAACATTTTTTTTATATATATTTTGACTTTATGGTAATGGTTTAATTTTATTTGAGCATGCATGTAAATGACATTGGAATACATCACTTGACAGTTCCACATGTCCAAAAGGAGTAGAAAGAAGAAAAGCTTATTAAAATCCTACCCCCGTAGGATCTCCCCTATTTCATACATTTGTGGACGTCCTGCAGTTACTAAGTTTGAATGCATAAGTAAGGTCATGTGACAGTGTGTTAAATAGTCCTTGTCATGGTAAATAAATTATATTGCCGTCCGGATGAATGATACTCCTAATAATAAATAATCATAATAGTGATAATAGTGATGAGTGGTGTATCAAAACGTTGTTGTTGTACAGACAATGTTCTCACTAGGATTCTCATAAAATTACAGGGTTTTTTTTACAATATTATGAGGTTTTTTATTTTATTTTATTTTCCAAGTATTAAAACATGCTTCTTCTAATTATGATGTCATTCACATAATATTTTCACTTTATTCATGTAACATTACAACTTTTTTAAAAGTTTCTCGTAATACATGTCACTTTTTTCCTCTAATATATCAACTATATGCTACAGAAATGACGTTTGTTTTCCACGTATTACTACATTTTTCTCATGAAATTACAATTTATATTCAGAATTTCTCTTGTAGAATGACTGATGTTTTTTGTTTTCGTTTTCTTGTTAAATTATAGTTTTTGACAGTGCTGTGGGCCACAAATGGCCCCCAGGCTGCATTCTGGACATCTCCGGTCTATGTATCCTTATATACATATTTTATATATATCGCTCAATGTCTGCCACTGGTGTTTTAAAGACCCCAAATCGTTCAGAAAAATGTTTCCTGTACTGATTCTCGCCAAAACCTTTTAACTTGTTCTCCATGGCTGACAGCGTAATGTTTCAAGTAAAAGCTATCAAGCCATAAAAGTCACCTGAAGGCCTCGATGATGTAGGACGTAACTGCAGCGCCGCCCTCGTGAGCGTTGGGCTGCCAAGTCAGAGAGACGCTGTTCTTGGAAACATCCGTGACAATGGGCTTGTGCGGCGGACCGGGCAACTGGAAAGGCTCGGTGGTCTGAATAACTGAGGGGTCTGCGTTCTCTGGAGGGCAGAGATGGAAAATGCATGCAGAGTGAGGGATAAAGATTGAGTATTTGATTGTTTTTTTTTTTCCCCTCTCTCGAGCCACAGAAAATACACAGAACAGAACACAAACAAAACACACTTAAAGCTCGTAAAGGACTGGGAAGAATACAAGCTTTTTTACACCCACCTTTTGCATATTAACACAATATGCAGCACAATGCACAGTTATAAACTGTGCATCAAAATACATAAACAAAATACATCTAAACACATGTGCTATTTGTATTTTTAAATGTGTTTTACCCTTTACATCTCATCAATACTAATGTGACATTACTCATTATTACACCATCATCATATATCAGCATAGTAATCATGTATTGTAACTAATTATTGGATTTACGGTATATTATATGTCTTTTTTTTAAATATATCTGTTATTAGTGTTGATGGTCATAATACTTAGTTTGGACACAACATTTTGCACATTAAGAGAGACCAAGAGCTTGTGGCCCTGTCGCCAGAGAGGGGCTGCGCTCTGGCAACACCACCACTCTTGGCCAAGTGTGCTATGCTGTGCATTAAAAGAGACAAGATTTTTTGAGGTTTGCTGCAAGTAGGTGGATATTATCATACAGTCGAGCCTCCACTTGTCTGCGGTAACCTAATGATTTTGTTATATGTGTGTCCTATGCTGTGCATTAAAAGAGACAAGATTTTGGAGGTCTGCTGCGAGAAGGTGGATGGTCTCCTGCGACCGAGCCTCCACTTGTCTGCCCAAGATTTTGGAGGTTTGCTGCAAGAAGATGGACGGTCTCCTGCGACCGAGCCTCCACTTGTCTGCTTAATCTGATGATTTTGTTATATAAATGTCCTATGCTGTGTATTAAAAGAGACAAGATTTTGGAGGTCTGCTGCGAGAAGGTGGATGGTCTCCTGGGACCGAGCCTCCACTTGTCTGCCCTAATCTGATGATTTTGTTATATGTGTGTCCTATGCTGTGCATTAAAAGAGACAAGATTTTTGTAGGTTTGCTGCAAGTAGATGGATGATCTCCTGCGACCGAGCCTCTACTTGTATGCCCTAATCTGATGATTTTGTTATACGAGTGTCCTATGCTGTTCATTAAAAGAGACAAGATTTTGGAGGTCATCTGCGAGAAGGTGGATGATCTCCTGCAGCCGAGCCTCCACTTGACTGCCCTAATCTGATGAATTTGACTTTGATAGTAACTGGCCCATGATTTTTCCATTCTAACATCGTTTGGAGAGCATCATTTTCCAATCTTGTGGAAAAAACTATTCATTCATTCATTATATGTCTCTGGGCTAACGGGAATGTAAAAAAAAACATGCGGAAGTAGCGGCAGGCAGATGCAGTAGTATCCGCGGGAGACTCCTCGGCAGAAAATGCACGGCGTTGCACACCGTTTACAGCCACGTCAAGAAGCTAATTGCTAATGCTGTATCTGTTAGCTTCACAACAGACACGCCGGGAGATATGTGATGTTACGCATATTGAATCAGAAATTGAAAGTTGGACAATATCGGCAAAAAAGCCAATTTCGGACATCTCTAATTTGAACTGATTTGTGAACACAACAAAGACGTTTTGGTGTCAAAGTGCAGCTGCTTAATACGTTTTCATACACCGGGTTGCGTCCTGGCATCACGTCTTGTATTTATTAAACGGGCACGTTTTTATGGTATCCTTGTACATTTTTAAAAAACGACTGTAGCTGTTTGTGAAAGCGTCGACTCCATCCTCTGTTTTGAATGTAATGTTGCTAGGAGCGGCACACACCAACGCTCGTATTGCAGCTTGATCATAAGTTCTGTTGGGTTTTTTTTGCATTTTTAGACTGACTTATTGGTCAGAATGGAAAGTAGTTTTGTATATCTGCATCAAATAAAATCACTAAACTTCTAAACGTCCATGTAATACATTTATTCCTTGGTTATTAGAAGTGTGTGAAACGATTACTGTACTTTTTTTTCAGTGTTTATGTCATTTAGCATCCCGACGGTTTCGGACGGTAAGTTAAATTCAGTGTGTCAGTAATTTTTTTCAGAATAACATTTGATGAATTTCTGTTGTGTTGTTTTTATGGGGATCACAAAAAAAATCATGAATGGCCACGACTGTTACTGGGATTTCTGATCCCAGTCAATCGCTCCCACGTCTCGAGATTTCAAACATGCGGAGATAATCTACCTTTGACTGTGAGCACTCCACTCCAGCTCGTCTCACCGCTGGAGCTGGAAGCCAGGCAGGTGTAAACGCCGGAGTCGGTTTCCTGGCAACATAAACACAGGTGTGTGTTAGTTTAGCGCCCGTGAGTTAATGCACTCATTACTGCTGAAGTGACTGAATGGCGTATCTCTTAAAACAGAAAGCTTTATGCTCTGATGGCGGCGCTAAAGAAAGGGGGTGGGGGTAAAAAAACAAAAAAAAACAAAAGCTGTCACAACAGAAAACCCTCATTAACATACGAGCAGCCGGGTGACTTTCACAGTAAAGTGACAGCACACACACGTGCATGAATAATAGATAGGTTTCCAGACGCACGGAGTAATATGCTGTGGAATTTAGTGCAAAAGGTGATCTTCAGGGCCAAATGGGGCCTCATGCAGGCAGCTCTTGTTTGCATATGTTAAATGTGAAGTGGGAATAAATCATTTCATATTGTTCATTTCAGTTTGGCCTAATATTTTTGAGTTTATTTATTGGACACAGTAAACTTGTTCAACAGACTCTCCAAACGATCAATATTGTTAAGCGCATGTCGATTCCCACCAAGACTCCCACACACTGCATTAATGGCCCCACAAATGTGCAGATTTTTGACTTTCCACATTTATCACCTTAAGTCGGCAATCATTTATAAATATGTGATCATTTGAAGCACCTTTTTAAACAAAAACACACAATTTGTACATGATTAAGTTTCTGTACTAATAAAAAAAGACCAAGTCCAAATATGAATCCATGCTTGCTGTTGTTCTCAGGTTTGGGGTCATATCTAACTTATTGTGTGGCGATATCAGATAAAAGGATAATAACCTCAAAGCGCAAGCGCAGCCCGGAGTTTATGTTATTTATTTGTTTGTTTATGTTCAAAATAATGGATTTTGATGAAATCTTATACAGGAAACATCTCATGGATGCACTGGGACGCATCCTCAGTGATGTATACTGGGGTCATTGGGTGTTTCGGGTCTTGCAACATCATAACCCTCGCCCAGGTGACTCAGGGTTGATAAAGTCCCGGCTTGCGTCCCAGTAGCAGTCCACGGATCAGCCTTCTTAATTCAAAGCCACCTTGTGGCCTTCTCTGCAGATACGATTGTCCTCTTGGCCCCCCCTATTATGCCCAAAGCCTCAGAGGTAATGATCATGTCTGGACGGAGATTTGTTGTTGCAATGTGCTGTGGGTACCTCAGCTGTTTTCCCAGGTCCACCTGCAACTGCCAGTCAGAGGCCGTGTGGAGGAGGTCTGTTGTTAATTGAGGGTGCACTCGGGGTTTATCTCCAGCTCTGATAAAGGGCACCGTCTTCTTTGGCACATGCTGATGTTTTCTGGTGTTGATGGCTGAGGCTAAGCTCTCGGATGGTCTAAGGAGCCTCTTCCCAAGCAAACAATTCAGGAATTGTCGGAAATGGGATATAGAAGAACTGATTTGATTCTGGGGTTGAGCCGGATAACCGTCGGGATCCAGGATTTTTTTAAAGGATTCTTTAACATTGCGAGATAGGAGCATTTTCGGCATTTTGTGCCAATAACTCCACAAAAAATGGTCAGAGCACTTGGGAGAAGATACAGGACTAGTTGCCAAACTTCTATACAATATCAAAGACTGATCCAAAAATCCAAAAGAATATTATTTTGGTGTGAACCACAATGGGAGGGGGGGTCACTTATAGAGGACATACAAACCCTTCATTCAAAATTCACAATCATTAAAATGTGCAAATCTGGTAAACTCTCAAACAGCTCAAACTATACACAAATCAAACAATAACCTGCTACCCAAAAACGTAATACAATTCTTCTCAACAACAGAGGAGAAAATTGACCGTAAGGAAACATTTAATTAAAACACGTATATGCAAAAGCAACACTAAAAACCTTCAGCATATGTGCACGTGAAATCAAAATGGAACGGATCGAGTAAGAACTCAAAGGAAGGCGCAAAGGAGGTGGGTTTGTACTGAAAGTGAACAAACGGTGGTATCATCCTGGGCATGAAAATTTATACAGCTTTTTTAAAAATTGGTTTCATTATAGGGCAAAACCCCCAATCTACCAATATTCCAATATTATGCAATATCAGGCCAATAATATCGGTGGACCGATATTATCGCACATCCCTACTCTTGTCCCTTTCCTCGGTTATAATTATATTTTTATTATGACTGTTTTATCATTTATTTACAAAGATTATGTATCTTGATTCCACATCGTTATACTTACTTATCATTTTTCGGTGTATTTAAAATTGGCAAAGAGTACATTTGGAATACAGGAAGTGAACAAATGTATTGCGGGGGGTAGGATTAAATATGTTTTGCTCAGTTTTGCTATTTTTTTGCTATTGGCTGGTAGTCCCGGAAGGAACACCCCACCCACCCCCCAACCCCACACCGCCCACCCCCACGCCCGAAAAACGGGGATGTGCTGAAGTTCAATAAAGTGCATCTACAGTTGACATTCCGTCAATAGTATTTTTTTATTTTGTATGATTTTCATCGTATTTAAAGTGTTCGTAAAGTGTGATCCTTTTGAAGTCAAGGCTGAAGTCAAGCTTGTGTCTTTTTTCCTCCTCTTCTAATCCCAACACTAAAGAAAAGACGACTTAAAGGGAAGGATGAAAGGGAGAATTTTAATGACCGGCAGAAACTCCAGACATTTTTGGAGCACCTGCCTAAAAATCTAACAGCTACTTGGTATTCTGGACAGGACCCCCCGCCAATAAATGTATGAAGCGTGCAGCAAATCTACCCTGCGCACGCATGCATTATACAACACCTTTGAGGGGCAAGGCAGACGACAGAAATGTTGCGCTCGTTTGCAACAAGTCAAGATATATATGCGGCCCGGAGGCAATTTTTCCCTTGCAGGTTGTTTTTGCTTTTTTGTTTTATTGGCCATCAATATATTCTAAGAATAGAATTATTGATAACATGAGAGATTATTCAACTACTGGTTTGTCAACTACAACACAGAGCTAAGCAGCCGGTGTGTTATTACAAAGGCTTGGCAGAGACAGTATTGACCTTGGATTGGATTGGTTTTAGCATCTTCACATCACTCCGTGATAAGAAAATCATGGGTTCTTCTCAAAACTGGACCCTTCTGCGGTAGGAAAATCAAGCCCATCACAGGTGGGCCCTCCGGAAAAACGCTTCAGTACCGCACAAACAGACTGTCTATCAGGTTCATACCACCAACCTATTAACGTAACAGCAGTTCCACCGTCCCTCTCATCACACACCAGTAGAGGTCAGCAGGATCTTATCAGGACATTTTGACCTCCTGCTAACCTTGTAATTCTGCTACGCCGCAGCAGCACAGCTTATCTCAGCATCGCTACTGACCAAGTGAGGGGAGAGTTGGCCCATATCATGATGCTTCACTGTCTTCACTGTGTACTGTGGCTTGAAGCTTGAATTCAGAGTTTGGGGGTCATCTCACAAACTGCCTGCGGGCCTTGGACCCAAAAATAAACAATTTTACTCTCATCAGTCCACAAAATGTTGCTCCATTTCCCTTTAGGCAAGTTCCTTGGCAAATTGTAACCTCTTCTGCACATGCCTTTTTTTAGCAGAGGGGATTTGCGGGGGATTCTTGTAAATAGATTTGCTTCACAAAGAAGTCTTCTAACTGTCACAGTACTTTGCGGTAACTCCAGGCGGTCTTTAAACATCCTGCAGCTGCCATTCTGGCAAGTACAGAGAAGGAGAGACAAATGGACGCATCATCTTGTGTTCTGTGCTTTGCAGCGTTCATTTCACTGAAGACTTATATGAAGGAACACCTTTGCAGGAAGCATTTGGCTTGAAAGTACGGTATAAACACATTTTGGATGCAAGCATGCTATTCCTGATGCTATGCTACATTGGACGGGACCATGCCAACGTTGTCACAAATAACTAAGTCGTGTCTTGTTTACATATTAAGTTCTAAACACTACGCCACCATAGCGACAAGCATTCAAAGCATTATACTTGTTATAAAATATTTTCACAGCGAGATGTCGATGGTCATTAGTGGGTGTAATAAATGTCCTAATTCTTTGTTCTGCAAGACCACCATCTATTCCATTCTAGCCACTATCCTTATTTCTTTCCTTGCGTGTTTTGAGGAGCTGGTGTTAAGGTGTAGGTTAAAAAACAAACGCATCAAAAAGGCTGAGTCAGCTGTGGCCATCAGGCTGGCTACACTGGTGGAGGTGACAGAATGTTGTGTAAGATCGGAGCTACCGTGAACAATGCCTCTCACCCTGTCTACAGCACCCTGAACAGTCCGAAGAGCAGACTTTTATAGCCCAGACATCTAAAAGGCAGAGGCTATCAGACCGTATAATTCACGTGACACCTTTTTTTGTTTAAGACAGTATTGATATGGGAGTTTTGCATGTGTGTATGCATTTATGCTTAGACAAATCAATCTCCCCTTCTGGAGGGCTAATAAAGTTTATCTATCCAGGTTTACATTTCATGAGATCAATCTATCGATCTCATGAGATTGTGGCTAAGGGCTGAGCTTGTGACTTACTTGTGACTACTGTTGTTTCACCTACTGGTAACCATACTTTTTTTTTTACACTAGAAAGTCTATTTTGATACAAAAACAGCATAATTAGTGTTGAAAATTGATAAAAATGGAAAAACGTCAGCATTGATTGATTGACTTAATGGCTACTAAAAAAGTATGTAACTCATGTTAAAAAGTTGTAGGAAAATTGCACTTTCTTGAAATTTTCCCCACTCCACAATCCTTACATGTGTTCTAAAGACTTCCGACGCTCTTTTGACAACGCCATCCTCTCACCCTCACCCCATTGCCGGAACCTTGGCGTCATCTTTGACAGTAAACTCCCCTTCTACCAACACATTAAAGCAGTCACTAAAACAGCTTTCCACAGCGCCTCTCTCTCCCCCGCAGCTGAAATCCTCATTCATGCATTCATCACATCACGCCTCGACTGCTGGATCGGCATGCTTTATGGCGCACCCATCAATCTCCTTAACAAACTCCAACACATTCAAAACTCTGCCTCCTCACTTGTTCCCGTTCCCAGGACTTATGGAGATGATCTAACGAATCATAATCGACAAAGAAAAACCTTAGTGGAAGACAGCCCTAATTGGAGTACCACTGTAAGCCAGTGTTCCTGCTCTCACAGTGTATAACATCAATTCAAAGCTTGATTTAATAGCACATGAATTTTCTCTCGCTTATCATGATCACGGCTTTGGTTTGGCTCAAACAAGCAAATTAAAGGCTAGATCATCTTTAATGGGCTATACAAGAACAATAGTAACTGATGTTAACTTCACCTGCTGCCTCAGTCTATAGCCTGTTGACGAGTGGTAGCACTTTAGCACAGTCTCCCGGTCACATCCACATTTAGAAATAGTGAGGGAAATTTATATGAAATATATTTATACGTATAGAGAAAGTGAGAGAGAGATACATACAAATGTATATATACATTACATACATATGTATACATACATGCATACTGTACATACATAGTATATGTAATATATAATATATGTGTATACATACACACATACAGTATATATATACACACACACACACACATATAATAATAATAATAATGAATTACTCTTGTTATGCGTTTTATCAAAGACTGTCAAAGCACTTACATTGAGGTCATCATTATTCATTCACACCACACTTGGTGATGGTAAGCCACTACGTAGCCACAGCTGCCCTGGGGCAGACCGACGGGAAGCGAGGCTGCCAGTGTGCGCCATCAAACCCTCCGACCACCACCGACACTCATACACCACTTTCATACTAGACAATGTGGGTGAAGTGCCTTGCCTAAGGGCACAAGGAAAGTTTATTTCCTCCCACTGTGGCACCTGGTGTTCCTCTGAGGTCTCCCATCCGAGTACTGACCAGGCCCTGCCCTGCTTAGCTTCTGAGATCTGACGGGATCCGGCTTTGACATGTAGGTTTGGCCACACATATACGCATATGTGTATATGTGCACATATACACATATGTATGTATATATATATATACTTAAACATACATATGTACTGTATATGTATACATACACATAAATATATACATACTGTATATACACACACTGCACACCCCCCACACACATCCACATACACATATATATATATACACACACACATATATATACACATATATACATATACATATATATTCACATATATATACACATACATAATGTATATACATATACATACATACTGTATATACATATATATACATACAGTATATATATACACAATTATACATTTATACATATATATATACACACATATATATATATATATATATATACATGACTAATGCTAGTCTAAATGCTTAACCATCCTCCTCTCGTGCCTCTGTGAGCTAGCTCATCAGTAACACTGACAGAAGCATTAGTCAAGGCTAAGTGGCTTGTCAATGTGTCCTGCAGCACAAGGAACAGGTGACTCGCAATGCAACATTCCCCCTCATTGGTTCTTCTCACAGACCGCGACCTTGGGGTGACTCGTGAGCAGGTTAATGGCGCATCTGTCTCAGGGCATACAATGCAAATCCCCAGATGGTGGTATCTGATAGGTGGACAGGAAATTGGCACAGGAGGTGGGCGGGGTAACCTACCGGAACACCTGACGATTAATCAAAGACAGCAGCTTGAGTGCTGCATGGAGCAGATTGCTGAAAAACAGATGGGCTAAAGACAGAGAGGAGGCCAGACAGATAACTTTAAGATAAAGAGAGAATGTGTTTCTGTACAGAGGATCCCGGCACGTTCGCAATTCCGCATTCATGACCTTGCAAATTTGCAGATTTTTTGTCAAAAAAACACATCTTTTGAGAAAATGTTCTCAGGTTTTTTCCACAGAAAACAACATAATGGAGGTAAAATACGTACGTATTTATTTCTTTATGCTTCACCAATACTGTTTTTTGTCAACCGATCTTACATCGAAATCGAGTGATATGGTTTTTTTCAGGACCGATACGATTTTTAGTAATTTAGGAGGCCAATATTGAAGCCAACACTTACTTGCGTAATGTGAAAATATTGGCGATGGAAAATGTGTATTATTAGGTTTAAAGGGTTTTATAGAATTAAATAAATGTTTGGAAAGAGTTTTTTTTACATAATAACTTAAACTATTACAGATTTCATCTAATTATAAGTGAAAATAGTTAAATAGTCTTTGAGCTTGCTGTTAAGAAAGACGTAGTTACCAATGCAATCCTAATCTGTAATATATATTTCATGATATTTATTTAGTATTATTAAAATTGCCTCTTGTCCTTATTTCACTCAGAACTTGCACGACGTTAGCAGGCATCATAAACATACAGTTACATTAACAATCACACACACAGCAGCACTAGCATGTTCTGCTAAACTAAGCTAACCGAGCTAGCTTCATTCCTGCTCTGTAAGAGGAATTTTAAATTTTTTTTATTGTTTTACATTTTTGACCTGCTAAACACACTTCTGGATTAAATATTAAGAGGGCTGTGACCAACATCCAGTTTACTTGTGGTAACATTTTTTTTAATATCTCACACTACTGAAGGACTATCCATTTTCGGTTGCTGTGCACTTAATTTTTGAGCGATATATTTGAGACACCCCATGTGCAGTTAAAACAGTGGTACGCATCCTCCAACAATGAAATTGCATGCTGAGAATGACAAGTTCACACGTCTGCCCTGTCTGCAGGGCGGCACTAACAATGAAAGTCCTTCCTGCATCTCATGCCAACCCCTGACAGATCACCAGGGGGGGGTCCGCCCCACTATTTGAGAAGCACTGACTTTTTAAAGATTGGTGATCATGATCGGCCAGAAAATTTTAATCGGTGCACCCCTAAATTCTCATTCCGTTTGAATTTATTAGCGAATACAAACATGAAGTTTGGTGTAAAAATACGGCTGTTTGATATGTTTCTACACACCGGGATCCATCAAAGCGGACCTCTGAGGGATAAAACGCTCTCTTAGGAAAGATCAGAGTTTTGTGAGATGACTCAGCTTATTCTTCTTCTGCAACTCATTGTGCCACATGATAGCATAAATCTGACGTTTGACCTCCTCCACCTCTATTCCTCGTGTGATATCATCTAAAATCTACAGGGCACTTGAATGTATAGAACAATAATTTCTAAAAGTTTTAAAGAAAATGAATTTGGCAGCCTACGGACAAGAAATATCACCATCGATGTAACATCTAACCTCAGCTACTTTGGCAATCTTGTGCTGGATATCAATAAAACCATTCCTGCTTAGCTCTGAAAGAATGGTCGCATAGTGGGTTCAATAAGCTTGAGAAGTAAAAATGACAACCTATGAGGCTTTTTCATTAGCAAGTGTATTTATGACTCTTTTTTTGTGGGTACCAGTGACAGCAAAGAGAATATGATGACAAACGTAAGGTCAGAACTTGAATGCATCACAATGTGGCAGTAGAGGGGTGGAGAAAGTGGTAAAGAGCAGTGCTTATGGACCATGTAGCCATATACATCATTAACTGAAGACGTGAACGCTTGGACGAGATGCTTGATAAAAATAATAAGCGGACTGCAATCAAAGTTACAGAGAAGTACAGTAATGTTCAAAGTAACAGCAGTGCAACGTGACTAACAAAGACTGTCTGGAGTTACCTCAAAGTACTGTGAGAGTCAGAAAATGTCTGTGTGGCGGTTACAACTTGCAAAAGAACACATCAGCTGGCCTGAAGAGAAATGGAGGAACATTTTGTGAACTGATGAGAATAAAATTGTTCTTTTTGGGTCCAAGGGCCGCAGACAGTTTGTGAGACGACCCCCAAACTCGGATTTCAAGCCACAGTACACAGTGAAGACACTTGAAGAGGTCAGGTTGCCTTATGCTGAAGAGGACATGCCCTTGAAATGGGTGATTCAACAAGACAACGACCCCAAACACACTAGTAAACCAGCAAAATATTTTGATGTTGTTATGTTACGGAGTGGCCAGCCCAATCCCCGGACCCTGGATCAATCCAATGGAGAACTTGTGGGGTGACATTTAAACTGCTGTTTCTGAAGTAAAGGAATGTTAATGAATTGAGGAATGTTGTTGAAGAATGTTGGAGTGGAATAACAGCTGAAAGGTGCCACAAGTTCGTTGAGTCCATGCCACACGGATGTGAAGCAGTGATAAAAAACTGTGCTCATACAACTAAATATTAGTTTAGTGATTCACAGGATTGCCGAATCCTAGAAACAAAAAAACTTTGTGCAAAATAGTTTTGTGTTTGTGAAGTAAATGGCAGACACTGCTATTTGTTTGAACACACCCCTTTTAACTAACTGCCCAATTGCACAGCCTTAAGAGCGTGCATAGCATGAATGCTGGGTCTGCTGCGTTTGTTTTCTGAGAATCTACTGCATGTACTGGTTACTTGTTTGCCATGTAGCAATAAAACACACTAATAACAGTGATTCATCTGGTTAGTCATATTGTACTGCTATTATTTTCAACACTACTGTATTTGTATCTCTCCAAGCAGAATTGGTGCCGGTGAGAAACATTTCAAAGCTCTTTTTATCAAAGGTCTTAAACAAGTCAAACAAACAATGGTTTCTGAAACTAGACACTGCACCTAACAGTGATAAATGGGTCATTACGCTAATAATTGGTAGTGCACACAGCAGCTGCGGGAGGAAGAAGCTTTGATACAAAAAGAGTGGGTTTTTGTAATGAAGATGCAATAAGTAGCAAGCTCTTAATGATAAAGTTTGGTAGAAAATGTACGTGCATCTTGGGGTTTTGTGCTGTTTTTTTACTGACTTTTTGTGTTCATTGCCAAAATGTCGAGGAGGTCAGACTATTTTGCTACTTCACTTAAGCTAAATATTCCAACTCCATTTCGATATGAAATACAAGGATGGAAGGTTGGATGATTCCCAAAGATGATAAGTCATTCACTTTTAATCCCACTTGAGAGAAAGCGTTTCTTCTATTACTTCCACCACTTATCCCGCCTTGAGCCTCCCGATTCGATCTCGCTCTTTAGCTCAGATCTTGACTGCTGTGATGTACAGAGAATTTAATTACAAGTCTCAACGATTGTTAATCATTAAGAACCCACAATCAATTAATGGGTGAGCCGCCTCTCGTCCCAGCAATACGACCATGGCCTCAGGTGCTACTTCGTACCCAGGAGGCTCTTCTGTGCCAAATGGATTTCATTAGCATGCAACTGGACAAGCACTAACGACCACTAATGGTCTTGCATACTCATTATCATGGTGATCACGCCTCAATGTTGTGGATTTTAGAATGTACTCACCGCCTTTCATTCGTGCCAAAAGCATATTTCTCATTTGCGTCAACTGCACAAACGTCCTCCCTAAAAGTGTTTCTGATTTATCATGATTCTCCAAAAAAGAAAACTCAATGTCAGAATAGTGGTCATTCGAAAATAGATTTTCATGAATTTTCTGCAAAGTTAGAAAATGTTATCTGCTTTTAAAATCATTTTAAAAGGTGTCCTTCAAAATGTCACTGCTATCAATTGGTACTGGTATCAGAATCCTGGAATTGTAGGTATAGTGGAACCAGTTCAAGTTAACACCCATGTCGACATCCGGAAAATAACCATGGTTCGCACATTTACTAATGACTTTGCCAGAGACGTAAAGAGAATGGGCAATGAAGGATTTTAGAATAGTTTCAGCTAAAATGAAAGGAAAGGTGTACAAAACTGTGGTGAGACCAGCGATGTTGTTTGGTTTAGAGACAGTGCCGCTAAGAAAAAGACAGGAGGCAGAGCTGAAGGTAGCAGAGATGAAGATGCTGAGGTTATCTTTGGGTGTGACCAGGATGGACAGGATCAGGAATAAGTACATCAGAAGGACAGCACATGTTAGAGGTTTTGGAAATAAAGTCAGAGAGGCCGGACTGAGATGGTTAAGACATGTCCGCAGGAGAGATAGCGAATATATTGGTAGAAGAATGCTGCGTTTTGAACTGCCAGGCAGAAGGTCTAGAGGAAGACCAAAGAGGAGGTTTATGTATGTAGTGAAAGAGGAAATGAAGGTAGTTGGCGCAAGAGAAGAGCATACAGAAGACAGAGTTAGATGGAGGAAATTGATTCGCTGTGGCGACCCCTGAAGGGATAAGGCGAAAGGAAAAGAAGAAGTTTTGGGACAGTCTTCTGCCATTTAAAAGACCCAACTGCCCACTACCAGTGTGCTGACATTGTAGCTCAATGTTGCTCAAGCATGCATAAACGCACCATTGTCAGCTGCAGTACTCTAGACGACTAGAAAATACTACAAATACACACGTTTCCAAGAACAAATGGGAAGGTTGCCAACACCAACAGGGTCATCTTTAAAAGGTTTCCATACCTGAAGATGATGTATTTGGAAGGTGCCGTTCTCCATCAGGCTGATTCGACTATCACTTGTTAGAATCCTCTGGCCGTCCTTCTCCCATTGGATGCTGGGAATTGGGTTGCCCATGATGTGGCAGTGCAACTGTGCGGTGGAACCTGGTGCAAAAGTATGATTTGCTGGTCCTTGGCGAATGATTGGGGGGACATGATCTGAAGGCGCTGTGGGAACACAGACAGTTAAATGGCGATCGAGTCGGTCTCATACTTGAATACAGTCGCCCTTTGCCACTTCAGATTTTGGGATTTACTCTATCATGGTTTTTCAAAAATATATTACTAAATCATGCTGTTTCTTATTAGTATGACAAAATGCACATTAACTATGTATATAACTCCCGTATATAACTCAAATACAAATGTAAGGCATTCAACAGACGCACTCAAAGACGTTGATGAAACGTAGCTTTCTACACTGGACACTGGTGTCAGTAGTGTTACTGTCATGTTAAGTGAGACAAAAAACCGGAAGAAAAAGCTTTTATTGCAGGTTTGAATTAGGTTTGCATTATCTCACTACAGGCACATTAGTCCATAACAAAAATCCCAACTAAAAAAAAAAAGCAAAGCTAAAACTCAACTCTGAATCCCTGGCGTCACTTCCTGTTTGCCTCTCTTTCAGGTCTCGTAGGGAACACATTTATAGTTGCACACACGAGTACAAGTCTTGTTTATGTCTTAAAATGCTTATTTACTCTTATTATGTTGACGATGTTGGGCAATATGAGTCTAAATGTGACTATAAGTGTGTTACTTCATGTTTAGAGGGCGCTAATAATGTTAAAAACCGTATTTAGAAGGTTGTACACCAGTTTTCTGTGATCTAACTACAGTAATTTCCCATTTATAAATAAGGAATTCTATCTTGGAGAAATTCACTTATCAGGGTCAGGTCTGGAACTAATTAATCGCAACAAACGAGAGATTGGTGTATGTAAAATGTCCCGTAAACTGCCTGCAAATGACAAATCAAAGTAAAATTGGGTCAATTTCCAGGCAATTACGAGACAATCGCTTGCTCTGAAACTTCGTCCATCGGCCATCCCAGCCTCCATTTTCCAAAACCGCCGGGTTTTAAAGGAGATGGTTGACATTTAGCCATCTAGTGCTGGATAATAAAGCTAACACCTTGCCTCTTGTATCTGAATACAGTTTAGAAAGTAACGTGGAGTCGCCATGCAGCCAGTAGGTTTATGTAGACGTATTTATTTATTTATCAGAAGATCTAATCTTGTTAGCAAACCGGAACCAACTGAAAGTGTGAAAGGTCCACCCGGGAGTCATGCAGAATCCCCACGTGCTCCCAGAATGGCAGGGATGCGGGGAAGGAAGCATATGTTGCAGTTATTTGCATAGGGCTTTCACCACTAGTCCCCTTTGATTACATCAGATAAGATCTCCTGCTGTCTGCTCACTTGGGGGAGGGGGATTTCAATTTGAGGCAGATTTGAAGGAGAAACGGGGCGCAAAGGGGATTAAGCATTGTGCATCCGGCCCGTTGGGAGATGCGTTTTGTGCGTCAGCTCAAATTCTAAAATGAGTCGAATCAATGGTGGGAGTAGCTTGTATTATTTCGGTACTTCATACTTCAATTTGAATCTGGGTTCTTGGCTCAGACACCCTTTGAATTCAGGAGAGCAGTGAGAACATTACAAATGTAAGGTTTGCCTTCCAGGACCAGCCGTGAATCGGGAAATTGAGACGGCTATAAAAATGGCTGGCATCAATTATGACGCGTACCAATTTCAGATCAGCATTTGCCATAAAAGCCATCCCTTGCATACACACTTTTTAAACACGCTGACATTCTGACATGTGTAGTTTGTCTTCTGTTGGGGCGGATTTGTTACGCTATGGTGCGTTCAAAGACCGTCAAACAAAGTGCAAAATCTCAGTGCTTGACAAAGAGCAGTGTCGGTAAATCCAATACGTTTTTCATTAATTCATTCATTCATTCATTTTCTATACCGCTTATCCTCATTAGGGTCACGGGGATGCTGGAGCCTATCCCAGCTGACTTTGGGCGAGAGGCTGGGTACACCCGGGACTGGTCGCCACTCAATCGCAGGGCACATATAGACAAACAAAGACATACAACCATTCACACTTATGGACAATATGTTTTTGTCTATATTAATTCTGGTTGCTTTTATCATATATCCATATAGAGACAGAAACAGGGGTGCGAGCCAGGAATTCTGGGTCCCAAGCCGTAATTGGAAATTGAGAGTTGGAGAATATCGGCAAAAAAGCCAACATCCCTGATGTATGCAGTGTGTGTGTGTGTGTGTGCGTGCGTGTGTGTGTGTGATGACACTCACTGCTTTCCACCTCCAGAAGGGCTTTGGTAAGTATGCTTCCCGCTACGCTGATGGCCTGGCAGATGTAATAGCCCGAGTCTTCGCTGCGAACATCCGCGATGGTGAGTTCGCCGCTAAGCGACACAGAAAAGCGCCCCTGTTGTGACTGATCTTGGATTGGGAATAATAAGATCTGGAGGGGGGGGGGAACAAAAAGAAGCACGTCAAGCAAAATCATTTGGAAAAACAAATATTACGCATTTGTTGCTTCCTAGCCATTTGGATGACGAGTCGATCAAGGAGGAAACAAGGAAACAAGGGAAGTAGCAGATCCTTGTTCATCCGTGCATCTTTTGTGCGCTCACAAAAAGCAGAGGATGGATGGCGGATATCAAAACAGGCAAATGGCAAGATGAACTAAAACACATGCAACACCCTCCATGTTCCATGGTCGGCATTGCATGGTCCAGCATCTGTTACTTCTATCCAGCGCATTAAAGGATGTGTTTGTTTGGCCGAGAGACCTTCTTCCATCCTTGTAGAACACAACGTCCTTCTCATTCACCCCCGCACAGTCACAGAGTTTTAATAAAGCCTTACACAGTCGGACGCTGAGACTCTACTGACTTCCATGGGGAAGCGAACCTGCGTTGGAATTGACACCTCGGCCTTGCAGGAAACAATATTATCTAGTCCTTGTTTTGCTAAAAGTCAGCCAGCATTGGCAAAATGTTATCCCAGCCAATTCCTCTCCTCCCCACTTTCATCTCTACCTGGAAACCGCGCTACAGACACCCACGCGCTCTCATCAGGCAATCCTACACGCCGCGCCGCTCAGCACACACTTGTGCACACCCACACGTTTGTAGACATGCTAGCAGAGTCACGTGCGTGCAGCATAACAGCTTAACGGTTAAAGTGATGGGAAGGGCGGCGAGTGTGGACGCGTGTGTGAGAATCGTACTGGTGTGAGACCACTAAAGAGCATACGACACCAACGTTATGCTTCTCAAAATACGCATTTCTGCATGAATTTGGTTGAAGCCATCTTTTTAAACATCTTAATTTATGTTCCACTTTATAGAGGCTGGGTTAACACATGTTAACACGCATTTCAGCACCTCCAACTCCGAGGCCATGGTTCTCAGTCGGAAACGGGTGGACTGTACCCTTCGGGTTGGGAGGTCTTGCTTCAGGTGGAGGAGTTCAAGTATTTTGGGGTCTTGTTCACGAAGGAGGGACGGTCGAAGCGTGAGGTCGACAGACGGATCGGTGCAGCATCTGCAGTAATGCGGTCGCTGTACCGGACCGTCGTGGAGAAGAGAGAGCTGAGCCGGAAGGCAAAACTCTCTGTTTACCGATCAATTTTTGTTCCCACCCTCACCTATGGTCATGAGTTATGGGTCATGACCGAAAGAACGACATCGTGGATACAAGCGGCGGAAATGAGTTTCCTTCGTAGGGTGGCTGGACTCACCCTAAGAGATAGGGTGAGGAGCTCGGCCATCCGGGAGGAGCTCGGAGTAGAGCCGCTGCTCGTTCACATCGAGAGGAGCCTGTTGAGGTGGCTCGGGCATCTAGTCCGGATGCCTCCCTGGTCGCCTCCCTGGTGAGGTGTTTCGGTTTTTCCTTTCTGGTTTATGGCGCCGGGAAGACCTAGGACACGCTGGAGGGACTATGTCTCACAGCTGGACTGGGAACGCCTTGGTGTCCTCCCGGTGGAGCTGGAAGAGGTCGCCGGAGACCGGAAAGTCTGGACTTCCCTACTGAGACTGCTGCCCCCGGAGCCGCATAAGCGGAAGAAAATGGAAAGGAACACGTGTTCCATCTGTTACTTACTTACTAAGTTGAAAACAACCTGGTGGCTTTTGGGCTTTGTCTGTGCAAACACTCGAACATTTGCAGTACGGCAACGCTAAATATGAATGTGATAAACAGAGATCAAACAGTTTGCATCCTTGCAAACATTTCAACATGTGCGGTACGGCAATGAAACGGAAATGCCAACAATGCCAGTAGCTATCATGGTAAGAGCTACCATGCTAACAACCGTCGCATATACCTTGCGTTCACATGGGAAGGTCTCTTGATTCAATTGACAAGTGCTAAATATTAACGCGATAAGCAGAAATCAAACAGTTTGCATCTTTGCAAACATTTCAACATGTGCGGTACGGCAATGAAACGGAAATGCTAACAGCTATCATGCTAAGTGCTACCATGCTAACAACCATCGCGTATTTCTTGCGTTTGCATGGGAACATCTCTTGGGTCAATAAACAAGTGCTAAAGTGCTAATTATTAACTCAATAAGCAGAATGTTAACAGTTTATATGTGAACAGACAAGAAAAATGGGAGCATTTTACATTCCGTCAAGTGGGAAAAACGCTAGTCCACATTAGAACATGCCAACAACGGTTACGCTTACAAAGAATAAGTTCTAACCTAGTAATAAGTGCTTTAACTATTGTAAACATTGAAGGATAACATTGAAATGGCAATGCTTACAATGCTAATAGTTAGCATGTCCACAAGTGCAACAATACTTAAGATTAAAAAGGGCATAGGAGTAAAAAAACCATCTAAAAAGTGTGGTGCTCCCTGGCCATTTTCGGATGACAATTGTAAGCAAGGTTTTACAAGAATTATGTTGCCATGGTTACACGGTGTTACAAAATTCCGCCTCGGGCCCCATCGAGACACATCTAAAGATGCAACATATGTGGGTGTTCTTGCCATGCTGTGATCCAAATTCTTCTCTTTTGCAGCGCGAGAGGCACAAAGCTCCCGCTTCTGTCCCTCGGAAGGGCACTGATTATTGCAACAGCACCGGCGAGCCCGGCAGGATGGGTTGGTATTCTGGATGTAATTTGCCACACAATTTCTTACCTGGCTTCCTTCTTTTTGCCAAAAGACGGCAGGCGGAGGGTTTCCTTTTGTGCCACAGAGAAAGGTCACAGTGCGACCCGGTGCTGTGATCTGGTCCCGTGGCCGCACCACAATCTGAGGAGGAACTGTAAAAAAATAAATAAAAATAAAGAGATTTAAAGCATTTGTGGCTGTCAGGTGACCACAAATGAAAACCACACAAGAAATATTCAGGGGTGGCTGTTTGTGGTTAGTTTTTACGTAGCCTCCAATTTATTTATTGTAAAAGAGTTTCAAACTAAGTTGGGGGAAAAGGACAAAGTAGGAAGCCAAAAATGTACCACTTCCACACAAAATGGGAGGGAGAACATCTTTTTGGTTTTCTTTTTTTCCCTCCCTGCACTATGTCATGTCAGACATGCCACGGCTGAATCCATGCAGTGTGAAGGTAATGTAATCTCAGGTAATGTCTCTTTAATGTAACATTACTGACACATAAAGACAAAGAATACTATATAAGTATTTTTGGACTAATAACAGGCAATAGTCCCCCACAGGACAGCAATTATTTATTAATTTTGGGGAAAAAAGCAACAGAGGGAGCGATGTTGGAACTGCAAAGCGACGTGTTTAAAAAAGCCCCTATGGTACCAAAAAGATTTTGAAATGGTCTTTAAAAACTGCACGGCGAGCAAGGAAGGGGGTAGAGAGACCAGATAATCCTTGTTGGCTGAAAATGTGTTGTTTTTTTTTAAATGTGTGTAGAAAATGTCACATCATCATGTCCCCATCTTTGTCTCTTTGTTTAACCGCCCATTGAAAGCGGGACTGAAGGAGGGCCAAGAGATCAGGTGGGAAGATGAGAAATCAATTAGAAATGGTGCAGGCATTATCATGCATTCAATCCCCCCCCCCTCCCCAATTGCTACAGGGGGGATTGCTACAGAATCAATACAAATCAAAAGACACATACACACACACACGCACGTGCACGGACGCACTTTTTGGCAGAGAGAAAGTGAGACCTCCTACTCTCAATTTGCAGCCGCCATTCCCTTGTTTTCCCTTCGAAGACGTGATTGGCCTAGTAATTGGGATCAGGAAGGAAGGTAACCTACAAAGCTGACGATGATGGTTTTCGGGGGGGGGTTCCCCTTTAAGTGGCTTTGTGCATTTCTGGTCAAATGCATTTTTTTTTTGGTTAGAATATGTTACTTTTGCACCCCTGCTACCATAAGGACAGGCGCCCTCTGCATTCTGATGCAAGATCTGAAACACTCAAGTAATGCTGCGTAATACTGCCTTTATAATGCAACTGTTATATAGCATTTAACAGATGAGTGCAAAACATTCAATACATTTCAACACTCTCCCGCGTCTGACAAAACTTTGACCCAAATAGAGTGACAGTTCGGAACAATCTGCTTAGGCTTCTCTCCGTAGCCCTGTCGGGATGAAAACGGTGTTAGATTTAGGGGAGGCAAAGCAGCACCAGGCCTGCAGCTGTGATAAATAATTAGCAATAATGGGCCATGCGGCCTGACACGCTGCCTTAGATTTAGGAAGAAAGGAGACATTAGCATCCTTTCACAGAACGGAAACAGGGGAGATCATTTTGAGATTCTGAAAAAAATACCGCGCACGGTGCCAGTGTAATGTTTTCGTATGCACTCATTTGACTTTTTTAGTGTGAGTCGACATCCCTCGGGTTGGCAAGCGCCGACATAAGCGGAATCTGACCGAAAATAGCCATTGCTGCACATTTACTTGCGATGTTCGTTTTATTGATTTTGACATAACCACAAATCTGCTTTTGCAAAAACCACATAAACAACAAATAAAAGACACAAGCTGACGCATGTCGACATAAACGAACCCATTGTTTATACACACGACCCCTTTGGATCTCGCGTGTATGCCGGCACTGTGTGGTAACACGGTGGTAAACGGGTACACTTCAAAAGATTGGAAAGATTTTGCGTCCACAGTGTGCCGGATTAGCAAATAGTTGCATCCAGACGAGAACGGATCGCTGAGTGAAAGCGATGTAATACCCAAGGCACACCTACTCGTGGCGCTGTGATCAGACACGCAAACGGAACCACGTGAAACACCAAACCATAGAAGAAGCAAGAAAGCACGCGCCTACGTCTGTTGTTGACTTATGACGAGGTGGAATTACTCCCGTGAGCCATTATGGAGTATAAGACAACTAAATATCAGGAGGATGTCCACTGGGGTCAGCCGAAATAGTCAGATAATATTATGTTGGCTTGTCGTCAACGCTCACTTCCTGCCACGTGACGGCGACGGGGCGTGCAGACGTGCAGACGGTCTACACCCAAAAGACGAGCCAGCGTTTTTAGATTTTTCCCGATACCATTTCAGGGCACCCGGAACGCCGTTAGAAGTTCAACGCTAAAATGCCTGACACTTTTCAGAGTGGATAGCCCTTTAGTCTGTAAAAACATGGTTGCAGGGATTTTCAAGGTTTTGTGACCAAAACAACGCCGTTAACGTATCTTATACATTAAGTCAAGGCCAAAATGTCGGCATGTGCAAAAAAAAGTCAATGTTATCGGCCAATTTATCATACATTGGCAACCTCAGTACTTGTTGGTCTGTCAGAGTACTGACCCAAACTTAGTGGACAGTCGACTTAGTGGCGAGATTCTTTTAGTGTTGCTTTTAATGTCAGCCGCTAGCGCGAGCATTGCGTTGCCGTTTTGCATTGCCAATTGTAATACACTGTTTATTTGTTACCAGCCTTGGGGTAATTACTTTAAAAATATTAACAGACTAGGGAAGGTCATTTTTACATTGCTTTTCTTGAATAAGCAAATCCAAAACCAATCGGAATTTAGCTTTGAAGTGGTGTGTGCTGTTGAGAGACTTGCAATTTTTTTACCAAAATGTTGTTTACTTGCAGGGTTTTCCTGAGAAGCACAACTCCTGTTGACTAGCTTACAACAACCCAAGTTTTCTAGTTGTTTATTCCAGTCGTTCCAGTCCAATTAATAGCTTGAAACAGCATGGAGGTAAGTGATGAAGTGCTAAAGGTAAAAAAAAAAAAAGGTTACCAAAACCGAAAAATAAAGTATACTTCAGGGCTTGTATCAGGGACCACAGAATGGGTCAACATATCAAAGCCGTTCTGCAGAAATGGAGGTTGATCAAGGCTTGGCAGTTGAAGCAAGTAATTCCCCACAGATGTTCCGAGTTCTAGAGTACCAACTACCTCATCTGTCTGCATAAAAGCTGTGGAGATTGGAACACACAGTGGTGCTCCACCATCGTGAGCATCAGTCAAACAGTATTGAACTGGAGAAAGCTCAATTTGTTGCTAAGAAAAAAGGGAATTAACAATTGAGGACAGACAGACCATCTTATCACTTTAAAAAGTTGTTTTTTCCGTTCTAAAGCTCGTGACCGGTGGCTTCCTGTGTAGTAGTAGCGAACATTTAAACGTTTCAAATAGTCATTAATTAGTTACCTGTTACTGGAAACCAATAATGGCGATAGTCGGTGTTGACTTCTAGAGAGAGGGTTCCATCAGTTTTTGTTGCTGATGATGTTTTTACACAAATATGGATGTCAAGGAAGTCAGTAACAGTTTCATGACAGTGATCGGATTTTGCAACCCGAGCACATTGAGGTCACCCAGTGGCATGAAGCAAACGGTGCTCAGCTGTGGTAAGTCCACTAAGTGGAGGAGTGTAGCAGCTCTGCTCCAAATAGTTCATGATGTTCATTCATTCATTTTCTGTGCCGCTTGTCCTCATTAGGGTCACGGGTATGCTGGAGCCTATCCCTGCTGACTTTGGGCGAGAGGCGGGGTACACCCTGGACTGGTCGCCAGTCAATCGCAGGGCACATGTAGACAAACAAAGACAAACAACCATTCACTCTTATGGACAATTTAGAGTCGCCAAATAACCTAACATGCATATTTTTGAAATGTAGGAGGAAACCGGAGTAACCGGAGAAAACCCACGCATGCACGGGGAGAACATGCTAACTCCACACAGAGAGATGTCCAACGGAGATTCGAACCCTGAACCTCCTGACTGTGAGACCAACGTGCTACCCAGTCAGCCAACGTGCGGTCGTTCATGACGTTATATTTGTAATTTTTGTTTTATGTCTTTGTAAATAAATTGTTGTTTTGATGTAAAACAAATCTGTTATGAGTGTTGTTTATGTTGTGGTAGACTTGTTTAGATATTTTGGCAAAATAAATATGGCTACATTTGTGTCAAAGTGAAAGCTATGCTTGAAATGTTCACAAAAAGCAGGTTTTCTCTTTTTTTTAGTGGGGAACTGATATTTTCCTGAAACTTGCCTACAGTGGTGTGAAAAACTATTTGCCCTCTTCCTGACTTTTTATTCTTTTGCATGTTTGTCACACTTAGGTGTTTCTGCTCATAAAAAATAGTTAACTATAAGTCAAAGATAACATAATTGAACACAAAATGCAGTTTTTAAATTAAGGTTTACGTTATTAAGGGAGGAAAAAAACTCCAAATCTACATGGCCCTGTGTGATGTCCGGCCATCTGTTGGTCAACTCAAGCTAAAGCCATCTTGGATGCTGCAGCAGGACAATGACCCAAAACACACCAGCAAATCCACCTCTGAATGGCTGAAAAAAAACCAAAATGAAGACTTTGGAGTGGCCTGGTCAAAGTCCTGACCTGAATCCCATTGAGATGCTGTGGCATAACCTTAAGAAGGCGATTCATGCTAGAAAAGCCTCAAATAAAGCTGAATTACAACAATTCAGCAAAAAAATGAGAAAATTCCAAAATTCCTCCAGAGCGTGTAAAAGACTTGTTGCAAGTTATGGCAAACGTTTGATTGCAGTTATTGCTGCTAAGGGCGGCCCAAGCAGTTATTAGGTGCAGGGGCAATTACTTTTTCACACAGGGCTAAGTGGGTTTGGATTTTTTCCTCCCTAAATAACATTCATTTAAAAACTGCATTTTGTGTTTACTTGTGTTATCTTTGACTAATATTAAAATGTGTTTGATGATCAGAAACATTTTGTGTGACAAACATGCAAAAGAATAAAAAAGTCAAGAAGGGGGCAAATAGTTTTTCACACCACTGTATGTTCTACTACTGATTAGAACCAAAAAACCTAACATTTTTATCTGATGTAAGACGAGAGTCTAGTCTTTCTTTTGGTGTCTTTCATGTTTACCTTGAAAGATCAGTGAAAATGGCCCGTACTGGATGGGATGTCTTTTGAAAAATGGCTGAGAGTGAATGAGTTAATAACTCCACAATATACAACAAACCTTACCCTGCGCGAAAGCTGAGAGTTAGCCACGGTTCAAGTATTATTCCGTATTCGTCTCCGGCTAAAAGTGCAGAAGAAACCAAAACAACTTGAATCTTGTCTTACCTTGATCTGTTTTCTGTTTGTTTCACGCAAGCTGTTAGGTCAAAACGTTCTGGACCAGAAACAATGTTTCACTATTATTGGGACCTAACCAAATGGGCATGCTTCCATTGTAAGCTTGTGAAAAAGCACTTTCCTTTGCGGTTGTAATTTTTGGAAAAAAAAACTGGCTAAGAGCTTCAAGGGCCAAAAATATAATGAAATTCATGCCAAAGATGAGGGTTTGTAAACTTCTTAATGCAACCGCAGACAAAGTACATGAGCATTGGTGCCACACATCCACCCACACCCTCAATGTGTCACTTGTCACTTGCAACAACATTCTGATGCTGTCACACACGGAAAGGCATGACTAACACCAGGACAAGGATTCCGCTGGGACCGTGACGTGACTGGCAGCTGTCACGGTCCCAGACTGATACTTTCTTTGTACTTGAAAAGGGGACTGAAATTCGAGTGTTTCCAACAAACGTGTTTACAAATATGCACTTCCTCGCGGTCGTGACATGCCAGAGCAAAGACTGCTCTGCTGGGTTGCATAACTGTTTCTCAACCCCATCATTTCCTCCCATTACTGCTTCATTCCATTTTGTTGTTGTGTCTTTGTAAAAAAAAAAAATCCAAGCATATCCTCAGACAACTCTTTTTCTTAATTGCATGTTTATTACAGTAACGCTTGCGCTCTTTTGTGTCATTTATGGCTGTGGCTCTTCAACGTGTTTTTGGTAATGTCATTTTTTCCAGTGTTTTTCTACCTTCCAGTGCACAAAAGCGCTTTAGCTCTCACTATGTTTACATGCATTAAAGTACAGCAGAACCTCCAGCAGCCCGGGACTTGGAGGGCTTAGCAAAATAGTCCATTTGCCCCCGTATTGCCGTGATATGCACTCAGTGCAACCAGTGGACGTGCTGGATAGTGGATGGATGTATAATAGTCAGTCTATTTGTATTCAATTATGAACACAAAAATGATGTTTTGGTGGTAAAACACAGATGTTTGATACTTTCCCAACGGGGATGGACTGAGGCGTCATGTCAAGTATCGCCTTCTTGAATGTTCTGCTATTTAAAATAGTTACTGTAGGTATTGATCAGTGTAAGCTACTGGTCATTGGAGGAGAGGAAGCATATGTTTTTTCCAGCCTACATCATAAATGTATATATTTATCTTTATAAAAAATCCACCATCCCTTCCTACTCGTTTTCAACAAAGACAAAAAAGTCTTTGGGGATCATTTCAGAACAACAGAAAAACAACTTGGAAAATGCTCGGGTGGATGTTTATACTTACCCTTTCGCTTATTTTACTGTCAATATAAAAGGGACTACGCCTCAGACAGATCATCCAATCATCACGCAGAGGCTGAGCGTCCGGGCCAACCCACTGCCCCAAAGACCTCCAGAGATACTCTGCGTCCGATGGGCGGGACACAGCCCAGCATTTATCCAATGACCGTCCAGTTTCGCACAGTGGAAGAACCCACTCTACGCTTCCCCATTGAACAATTTATCTCCTTGCTGGTGTAAACAGTCCCCTTCCCTCTAACTTTGTCTTCTTCTCTTGGTAATTTAATGTTAATGTCTCTTTGAAGACTGACGCTTGCATAGAAAGTCCACTCCTGTGATTTGTGTATACAAGTGGTCCGCGCCATACGACGTTTTGTGGTTAGGGATCCAATTAAAGTGTTTACATGCGCATGAACAAGATGGTTCCAACTCGATTTGTGCAATATTTCAGATGTTTCAGTGCACGTAATGAGTGTCTCCTCATTCGCCTACTGAGGAAAAAGTACCAGTCAGTCATTTCGCAATCTAAGAATATGGTCAAACCCGTAACCTCAAAGTGTGGGGAAGACACTCCTTCCAAAACAGCATCATCGTGGGAAATGTAAACACAACTTACTAATTAAATTCTAATCCTAGTATTTCAAAAAGGCAGCAGTAGTAATTAGTGTCTTCCAACAGTCTTTCTCACGCGCTCACACACACTGCAGGATGGTATGAAATGAAATACTTACTGGATGAGCCAACTGTGATGGAAGGAAGCAAAAGGGGGTAGAAAGAAAAATGAGATGATGAGCTTCTGATGAACGGGGATGTTCATGTTACATGCGGAACAGACCGAACATGATAGGGAGATGTGTGCTGACCTGTATTAAATGTGTTACCGGCATTTTAAAAATCGGGATCGGACACGCCAAACTGCAGTGGTCATAGATCATATAGAATAAACGCGGGACACATTCTTGCAGTGGATCCCCGCACAATGGCGAGTCAGCATTTATGGCCCTGAAAAATTGCGGATCATTGCTCAAAAGCTTTTTTTCCCTCTAAAAATAGACAATTTTTTCCCCACAGAAACCTCATCCACTGTAAGTCAGTAATAATGTATTTAAAAATGTGATATTACAAATGCATAAATGTACTATAAGCTGCCAAAACTCGCAGTCAGCAGCCTAACAAATTCACTGTTGGGATATAAAATGAAGTATTGCCGTGTGATGTGTGAGAAGCTTTTGCTTGCGCTTCACTTTCTGGAGACGTTAACCTTTTCAAAAATACTAGCTCACTTTGGATCATTTTTTCGTAGCATTTATGAGCCAATTAGCCCCTCGATGCTGACGGCCTTCCTGGAGTTCAAAGCTGGCGCTCTCCTCAGCTCTTTCGGACCGTGCCACTGAAGCCCCTATGTAGTGCATGTCTTCTGTTTCAGTTCCTTACTAACACAAAATAGGCTGTTTTGGTATCAACGTGGGCTATTTGTAGCAAAAACAAAGCCATGCTTTGTGAAAATGTATGCTCGGCAGCAGCTGTGGTCAACNCCCCCCCCCCACGCAGTCAAAATGGCACGATCCCAATCCCATGACATTTTTTATGATTTGACAGCGAGAGTGACAGACTGACAAACTGAATTGTTGAATATTCTAAGATACGCCTACATTCATGCTGTACATTTCACCTACTGCAATTATCATGTACCTTGGTACCTTGGTTAAAGCCAGCCCCGGTCAACACATTTTTTGGTTAACATCCAAAATTTTCCCTATGCCTTTTCCTTTTTTCTTACATTTTCTATATTAAACGGCAAGGTACATGTTTATTGGTTCTAGAAGATTCATATGTTGTTTGGTAGGTTTTTAACATTTTTAGAAATTGTCATTGAAACAGAATAATTTGCTTATTTGGTGTTATTTTGTTAATTGATGGTTTGGTAACAACAACACTTAGTAAACGTGGTGTTAAATGTTCAGTTGTCTATTCATTTGTCACTTTTTGCGCATCATTTTCTGCATGTAAAACGATAATTATTGTCTATGAAAAATGAGTCTTGCATTAACATTTTTTGGCATAATTGCAATATTTTTGATGGGGAAAATTTGCTTTGGTTAAAGTTTGTTTTGGTTTGAGTCGGACCTTCTGGAACGGATTAATGATGTTAACTCTGTATTTGCAAACTGTTACTGACTTAGGGTGAATGAGATGTTCTTTCTGCAGAATTTTGCCCATTTTTGGGGTTGCAAATGCTGAATCTTGAATGTGCAGGGATCCACTCTATTGTGTCATAGATGGGAGTAAAAACCGAAGGGCCGGCTCACAGAATCAACTGTTACAGGCCGAGTAACTGTAAAAGAAAAATGCCTTTTATCGTCAGTTCTGTATCTTTAAGCGGGTGAGTTAATTCTAATGCAATTTCAATGCTTTTTGATCTCACCAGTTTCTCCAGAGGCAAAACGAAACGAGACTTGAAAAGGAACTTAATGTCTTTATTATTATTTATTTTTTACATTTTTTTGGGCTCCTCATCGCTCATAGAGTCACAGTCAGCCGTCTATATCCAGCGGCAGAATATGCTCTGTTTTTTAAAGCATGGAATATCTCCTGGCACACGTTCTTAACATTTGATTAAAGCATTCAACAGAACTCAAACCGCTTTAAAGCACACTTAATCCATGAAACATCAGCATATTACAATACATGCAGGTGGCTCAGACATGAGCATTTTGGTTGCAAAAGAGTAGCACAAAAATGAATATAAATGAATATAAACAAATGAATATATTTAATGGTCACTCCTTACATCCAGTAGGATCCCTGTTACCACCCGTTGGTGTATGTACTATTATTACTATGGCTGTATTATTCATCAAAAATATTGAAATACATGTTATATGTAGTATTCTGGCCACTAGGTGGCAGTAATGTTACATTAATGAGACATTAACTTACATATATTACCTCCCACTGCACATGGAGTCAGTCATGGATGCAGAGTCCGACATGACGAAGTGAAAAAAGTTCTCCTCCCATTCCATGTGGAAGTGGTACTTTTTTTTTTCTTACATTGTCCATCTTCCTCACTCAGTTTAAAATGTATACATTAGAGGCCTACTAGTAAGCTCGGTAACATGCCATGCTTCTAGCTTCAAGCATCTCTTATGTCCCTGCGGCAGTCCTGTAGTCTGCTCAGGGGACTTGTGGAGTAAACAAAGCCAGCAGTAGTGCATAATGTGAGTTATGTTATGTATGTTTCGACGACTCTATTCATTTTATTTTATTTTTTAAACACTGTAAAACCACTCCAGCATAGGTCAGGATGACTTAAGTATAAAACATATTTCAATAATGACTATTGTTCAGATGTTCAACTTTTAGTCAATGTGGCCCCAATCCTCCTATGTAATGAGTGACTATGGTGTGCGTTTAACATGCTGGACATGCCAGCGCCTTACCGTGCACTTGCAGGGTAGCCCCTGCTTCGGCTTTGCCCACACTGTTCTCTGACACGCACGTGTACGTGCCCTCATCCTCCGCTCGCACCTGGCTCAGGCGCAGACTGTTATCACTGCGGATGTCAAATCTGGAAAACACATTAACAATGAAGCATGAGCGCAAAATATTGACAGATAACGCTCAAAACATCCTAGTATCAAATATTCAACGAGGAAAGTACTGACTTTGGAAGTCTAGCCCTTTTCAAATAAATGAACAGTACGCAAATTTCGGTAGCTTTATTTTAACACAGACACAGAATGTTTAAAAAATCCAGGAAAATAACTACGGATGTCCGATATTGGCTTTTTTTGTCGATAACTCTCAATTTGCGATTCCAATATCAACCGACACTGATATGTTTTCCCCCAACTTTATTCCAATGACTATTGGCTGGGGTGCCATATAAAGGGGAAACGTCAGTGCAATTCAAAAGTCCTTAAGTTCCGGAGGACCCAAAAATACCTTATTTAAACAATAACATATTAGATAGGGATTTTTGTCATGGGACCCAGAATTTTTGGCTGCATCCCGTTACTGGCTATATGATATATGAAAAAAGAAACCATAATATCACCTTAATTTAGACAAAACATTTTGGACTTACTTTTTGAAGAGAACATAATCACTGCATGGTGAAACTTCTAGAGGATTACATGTTTTCTTTAAGGAGACTTTTTGGTGTGACCGTACATTGGCGGAACTTCCAACTGCTGCCAAAGGCTGCTCATCTCGGCCGATTAATTCAACTATTTTTAGGGTTACTAGCTTAGCCTTCTGACCGTCACACACAGACGCGCTAGTGTTAGCCACATGGCTGCCGTTTGAATGACGATCACGCCGTGAGCTCCCAAAACTCACCATAGTGCGTCAATTTTCTCGTTTACCGTGCTACCCGCGTGGCATGTGTCGGCAGTTCACGAAAAAAACATGGCTGCCGTGTGGGACTTGTTTTGTGGGAGGGGAAAGCGGGAAGACGAGGCTGCCAAAGATGTTAGTTAGGTCAGGATACTACACCGCATGAAATGATCGCTGGGGGCTGCAATAGCGCCAGCCACCGGTGACCGGGGTTGTCCACATCTCAAGACGGGGCTGGACTGCTGCATGCAAGGGTTTTGTGGGCCAATTACACTGGAAGAGGACAACTTTTGTGGTTGTAGTTCCCAAGGAGGAGGAGAAAAACAACCACCAATGGCTTTTCTGCCAGGCTACTCTTTAACCAGCCGTCTTACATGCAAAGTTCTGTACAATTTGGGAATACGTTTATTTATCAATGTTACAACGTGGACACCCGTGGCTTATAGATAGGAACGCTTTATATATGTACACATTTTTTTCCATTTTTAAGTTAATTAGCAAGTGTGGCTTAAGCACCGGTGTTACGGTAGTTATGTTGCTGTTGCCGTTTCAAGCTACCTAAGTGATGGCATTTGCATTTGAAAACCCCAAAACAAAAAACCTTTAAAAAAAAAAAAAAACAACTCGTGTGTTGGGAATCGATAAAGCATCATGCAGAGAGTATATGGACTTTGTTAACTTTTGTACCTGCCCCGTGGTAACTCCCCTTCCTCTCTTCGCCAGCGGACAGTCGGCGTTGGGTCCCCGTGTACCTCGCAGAAAAAATCCACTGTGTCGTCAGCCAACACCACCTGGTTGACTGGCTGCTTGGTGAACACCGGCCTCTCTGCAGCGGTGAACATGAGATGAAGATTCATCAGCTTTTGGAAACAAAATCCCCTGACACGCTGCAATTTCAGGGAAGCCATACCCCGGGATTGTCACATGAGGCACTTCAAGGTAAAGTTCAAAGTCTTCAGACCCCTCGAGGTACTGGTTTTCAAAAAAAAAGCGACAAATCTAGTGACGCGTCTTGCTGCTGTGGGATCCTCCCCCGGCTAACAGCGCTCATAGACGCCTCCGTTTTGCGTGCGACATTGAAAAAAGCCACAGAAGAATGTTTATTTGTAGTTCCAAACATATTTCTTTTGCGTTTGTTACTTACTTTTTGCTACTGCGTCATTGCCCATTATACAAATGGGACAATGTTTTGCTCTTCAATTCACCTTCTTGTTTTGTTTAATCCAAAACCCAGAGGAAGAGTTGGAATGGAGCAGCATCAGTGCACCGAAGGTAGAAAGAGGGGGCGTTGTTGACTAAAATAAATGATCAATTGGGATCAATACAGACTTCCAGGGCACCTGTGCTGCCGGTCTGCCGAGAGAAATGCAGAGAATGGCGAAGAATGAAGAAAGCCTAAAGGTCACGAGAGCCAAGCAAAGGGCAGCCAGGAGGCAAACGTTCATCTTCTGCTCCAGAATACAAGATTCATTCAAAATGTGCAACGCTCAAGAGAAACATCCCACAGGAAAAAAGAAAGCAGGCTACATTTGGCTCAGAGCAGCAGAAGAAACATTACAATTACTAACTTCACTATGGTATGTTATTATGGTTTTTGGTTTCTATATCATAAATACATATAATGAATGCAATGTTTGCATGTCGGATATTTATGTTGCGAGGCAATTCAAAAGCACACACACACTACTTACCAAACACGACCAGTTCAGCAGGATCGCTGTCTTTCTCGCCGACCATATTGGTGCCCACGCACACATACATGCCAGCATCGCTTTTCCTGGTGTTGGAAATCATCAGCTTGCCACCACGGATCTGGAAATGAGAGACGGCGTTGCACATTCAGTGGGACGATTTGTACGTTTACCTCCTTACGACGACAAGAACAGTCCCAACTCGTTTTAGGTTAGGTAGGTTTACTGCAACAGCGTAGAGTGCAGCTTCAGGAAGTAGTGACGCTAATATCACATTTTGAGGTCTTATGCAGCCATCCTGGCTAATCTCAAGTGTAGAATTGCTACAGCTTCGGTTTGGAGTGTCACTATTGCAACAGCGACCTATTTGCAAAGGCATATTTGTATATGGGCGCTGCGTAAACAAAAGCTTCTATGTGCAGCCAGTCGACTTCATTCGGTTCAGTTGTGTGAATGCTGGAAGCATAATGTTCGTTCTGCACCACTATTATTGTTGGCATGTTAAAATCAGCACAGTAGCATTTTCAGCCATTTTCATAGAAAGACACATGTATACTATTACGCTATTATGCACGTTTATATTAGCATAGTAGCATTCTTTGCAATTCTTGTAGAATTCTCATAGAAAGACATGTATACTATTATGCTATATGTTAGCATGTTAACATTAGCATAGTAGCATTTTTTTGCAATTCTCATAGAAAGACACATCTATACTATTATGCTATATGTTAGCATATTAATATTAGCACAGTAGCATTTTTTGCAATTCTCACAGAAAGAAACATGTATACTATTATGCTATATGTTAGCATGTTAATATTAGCATAGTAGCATTTTTTGCAATTCTCATAGAAACATGTATACTATTATGCTATATGTTGCAAGTTAATATTAGCATAGTACCATTCTTTGCAATTCTTGTAGATTTCTCATAGAAAGACACATGTATACTATTGTGCTATATTTTAGCATTAACATGGTAGCATTTTTAGCCATTTTCAGAGAAAGACATGTATACTATTATGCTATATGTTAGCATGTTAATATTAGCATAGTAACATTTTTTGCTATTCTCATAGAAAGTCAAATGTATACTATTATGCTACATGTTAGCATGTTAATATTAGCATAGTAGCATTTTTAGCCATTTTTATAGAAAGACACAGGTATACTATTGTGCTATATGTTAGCATTAGCATAGTAGCTTTTTTTAGCCATTTTCACAGAAAGACACATGTATACTATTATGCTATATGTTACCATGTTAATATTAGCATAGTAGCATTTTTAGCCATTTTCATAGAAAGACACATATACAAACACTCTGTTAGAAGAAACTGTTGATGTGACATGCTAAATACACATCTTGTCAGGACTGCGTGCTAGCATGGTAACAGTTGACATGCTAGCTGCAGCATTTCAGTCCAGCGTCAGCTTTTCAGGGATTTGGCGGGAGATTCGACAGCAGCAACGCCCTGGACATCGGACACGAATCTATTGCTGAGAGGTTTCGAAAGGCTGACCTACTGCGTAATGGAGAGGACAACTCAAGCAAAAGCCCTCGACAACAAAAGAGAGAGAGACTGAAAAAATGCGTGACGAAAGAATTATGAGACAGTTCAATTGTGAAGAAGAGGACTTTTCTGGCAGGCTACTTTTTAACTAGCCATATTACACTCAATGTTAAGAAAAACGCATGTCTATAGTTAAAAGTTGAACATATCTTTCTGTGTTCCAACTATCCCATGTTACTAGGTGGACACCTGGGGCTTGTACAAACTTAAAAATCTTATTTCTTCTAGAAATTTTGTGGGTGCCGCTCACATACCATTCGGAAATTCTATAGTTCGGAAATTACCGTAGTTACATTGCTTTTGCTGTCTCATGCTGCTTAGCAATAATAAGGAACATACCTGTCATCATTTACTTTTGAAAATGAGCAAAATTTATACAAAAATATGGGAAAATAAAGCATCAGAATTTAAACCCCACAGCCAACCATAGCCCTGTGTTTGGAGGATGCTCTATTATTCAAATTGGTGGCTGGAAATGACTTGTGTTGATAGCAATGAAGCATGAGCAAAAATCTGCAAATTTGCAACATTAATGCTGAGTTTTTGAAGATCTCCAGTCAGGTTTTCCAAAAGCTCAGTTTTTAAGCCCAAGCGTGGACGTGATGTCAAAACAGAGAAGAGATGAAAACATCCAACATATTAGTGGAGAAACACCGCCAGGGAACCTACCGTAATCCTGTCATCTCTGTCATTGACCCGAACGTTATTCCGTTTCCATGAGATGGTTGGCTCGGGATGCCCTCTGGGAGGGATACACTCCATGACAGCTGGCTCACCTGCTGCAACCACCACGTCACTCGGTGTCTGACGGAAGTCGTCTCTCAGAACTGCGGGATAAAGAAGAGGGTTTGACGGTTAAGGTTGTAAATGACATCATCATATCATTTCCATAACTGGCCAACAGAACATGAAGTTAGAAGAAGTAGGAAGAAACGTGACTTCATACAGGCTTTATTTCAGCTGCAAAAAAGACAGCTATGTGAGTTAAGAAGACGGGAAATAACATTTCGGCTCACTAAACAGCAGCTGCTAATTTCTAGCAGACAGTACTGTGTAATAGAACAAGGAAATGTGTGTCCCATTAGCTGGGGTGATGGATAAAATATCCTAATGAGATCCACTACAGTAGGTGTCTTCATTTTAGATGAAACACTGCAAAAAACAAATCTATATATGTATATATATATATATATATGTATATATATATATACACACACATTTAAGATTTGTTTTTTGCAGTGTTTCATCTAAAATGAAGACACCTACTGTAGTGGATCTCATTAGGATATTTTATCCATCACCCCAGCTAATGGGACACACATTTCCTTGTTCTATTACACAGTACTGTCTGCTAGAAATTAGCAGCTGCTGTTTAGTGAGCCGAAATGTTATTTCCCGTCTTCTTAACTCACATAGCTGTCTTTTTTGCAGCTGAAATAAAGCCTGTATGAAGTCACGTTTCTTCCTACTTCTTCTAACTTCATGTTCTGTTGGCCAGTTATGGAAATGATATGATGATGTCATTTACAACCTTAACCGTCAAACCCTCTTCTTTATCCCGCAGTTCTGAGAGACGACTTCCGTCAGACACCGAGTGACGTGGTGGTTGCAGCAGGTGAGCCAGCTGTCATGGAGTGTATCCCTCCCAGAGGGCATCCCGAGCCAACCATCTCATGGAAACGGAATAACGTTCGGGTCAATGACAGAGATGACAGGATTACGGTAGGTTCCCTGGCGGTGTTTCTCCACTAATATGTTGGATGTTTTCATCTCTTCTCTGTTTTGACNTCACCAATTAACCTAACATGCATGTTTTTGGAATGTGGGAGGAAACCGGAGTACCCGGAGAAAACCCACACACGCACGGGGAGAACATGCAAACTCCACACAGAGATGCCCAACGGAGATTTGAACCCAGGTTTTCTCCTGACTGTGTGGCCAATGTGCTAACCACTCAGCCACCGTGCGGCCCCTTATGTCAATTTAAAAAACAAAACTATTAAAGACCTAAAAATACAAAGCAATTGGTTGTTTATTATTAAGTTTAATGTCTCGTTAATCTACCGGCTGTCCTCAGTTTACAGACATCAGTCTTACGTCGTTTTGTGGTTATGTACTGGCTACCGGCTTAAGAACGTCATTTTGGTTCCTAAGCTTTGGTCTGTTTTCTGGGGACAAAATGGCCTATTTTCTGAGATTTTTTTTTTTACCCAAAAATCGTCAAATTTGCAGGGCAGTGAATGCTGAATCTCAAATATGCAGGAGGTCCACAGTATCTTTACCATCAGTTTGTAACATTTGTAATTCCTTTCCGCTCATTTGTATTTATGTTATATTGTTTTTTCTTTTGGAAATTAAATGAACGAATGAATGATGTTTTTTCTTTAATTGAAAAGTAAAAATCTCAAATATCAATTGTTTGTGTTCGCTGAATGAAATTACAGACGATTATTGTCTTGCCGTACGGGGAACGAGTGGGTAGCATGTTGGCCTCATAGTCAGGAGATCTGGGTTCGAATCCCCGTTGGGCATGTCTGTGTGGAGTTTGCATGTTCTCCCCGTGCATGCGTGGGTTTTCTCTGGCTACTCCGGTCTCCGCCCACATTCCAAAAAAACATGCATGTTAGGTTAATTGGCGACTCTAAATTGTCCATAGGTGTGAATGTTTGTTTGTCTGCCCTGCGATTGACTGGTGACCAGTTCGGCGTGCGCCTCGCCTCCCGCCCGAATCAGATGGCATAGGCTCCAGCCTTTACCCGCGACCCTGATGAGGATAAGCTGCATAGAAAATGGATGGATGTTGTCTTGTTCATGTGGTTCCTAATACTAATCCAACAATAATTACAAGTATTTGCAGTTTTTTGGGTCTTTTTTTAAAATTATGGTTTATTGTGTATTTTCCACATTCGGAGAGAAGTTTCAAACCTGTAATTTTCTAAATTGCTGCTCCTCAGCATTGACATATAAGGCATTTTGGGGAAGAACTGTCCATTGTTCTTGAGAGCAGGGAGACTTTTCAAGCAGGAACGAGCTGGCAATGTCACAGAAACAGATCCATTGGTTTGTCTCCTTTTGTGGATCCCTGGAGTGGCTTAGACCAGACATGTAGCCTGCAGGCCTCTGTGGCTTTGGCCTCCTCCTGCTCGACTAGTGCTGTCAGCGCATCAACTACAAAATCACTCTCTGCAGCTGTAATCCGAGAGGTCACGGAGATTAAGAGACTGAAATGAAAGAGGGGAAATCCCCTGCCTTCAGGTATCAGACACAGAATGTTGACTGTGGATGTGCAAATAAGGGACGTATCGACACTAATGCTACGGGAATTGACTCCAGCGGAATCATTTTCTGCTTTCTCAAAGTGATATGTACAAGTTTGCACGTGGCTTATTACTTCACAGCGATATTTTTTCATGTATGTACAGTACCTGGGGACATTACACAACACAACACATTATAACTTGACTGTCTGTGTGGCTTGTCATTACGCGGCCTGTTCACCAGTACAGTTTTTCACAAATATATTAATAATGATGGTCAAAACAATGACTGTTTAAATAGCAAATAAAAAACACAAGAGAAACTAAATATCCTTCACTTCTTTATCTTAATACTTTACAGCATTAACGAAAATCACAGATGGAATTGGCCAATAAAAGCAAAATCTACAGTACCACGGAATCTCTTTAGCATAAACACTTAACATGTCAAAAGGCAACCTGAAACACTGGCAAAGTTGGCTATTAAACTATTATGTTAAACTATTCTCTTACGGGAGAATGACTGAAACTAGCTCGGTTAGCGTAGTTTAGCAGAGCATGCTAGTGCAACATTTTGTGTGCAACTCAGGCTATAGGAGTGTGTTTACAGTGTTGTGTTTTACCCCTTTAATACGTGCGAGCGTTTTACGATGCCCGTTTATGTCGTGCAACTTCTGAGTAAAATAAGGATGGGAGGCTCGTTTACTATTGCACCCGGCTCGTCTTAACCGTCAAGAGACTTTCTTAACATACTTCTGGCCTTCAAAGTAGTGCTGCCACAACCTGTCTAATTGCGTAACCTAAAAAAAACACAAAAAAAAAAACAAAGAGTATCATAGAAAATATCTTTGGACGCCTTTTTGTCATAACCACAAGCACAGGCATTGCAGCTTGTTGAGGATATGGGACATTGTCTGAAACAATGGGCGAAATTGGCCAATGATATATTTAATTAATAAATCTACGATTTTTTTCATTTAATTAACAGACATTTTATTTACTGCCACTAAAGTACACATTCTATGCTGTAAAAAAAGTGTAGAAGGGAAAAAACATTGACATTGAAAGTACAAACTATGGAAAAATAATACAGAATTCATAGTCTCGCTATACAATGTTTGACATCTTCCAAATCCTACTGGTCTTCAATGCTTCACTGAGATGCCTTACCACACCCCTGACCTCATCGGTGGCCCCAGCCTAAATTCTTTTTTTTCACCATCCACGCTTGACGACAAAAGCCTGACTAAATGGAGCAGGAACCTGTACTGTCACGCAACATAAGGAGGGCAATTGGATGCTTGTCTGCATTGTCATGCCACAAGGATGAGGAGCAAGCACAATGACCTCCCACACACGATTGTCAGATCATGGCTCCAAGGGCCTCTGATCTTTCCCACTCTGCCCTGCACACTGCCTGGATTCGGGTGAAAACAGGGGGGAAAGTTTATTAGGCACTGGCAGTTACCCATGAGACCCTTGAGGGCCCATATTAAGTGAGTGCACTCTGACCCTTTGCTATAACCCCCTTTCCTTGAAGAATAATCCTCAGCAACACACAGAGGAGAAGACAGGAATGGAAATAATACAGTAGTTCGTCTATCTTTAGATTTTATTTTTTTCCCCCCAATTTAAATCCTGAAAATATACCATCATGATAACTGTAATCTGATCATCTCCAGTTATTGTGGATAACTGACCACCGTAGGTCAACAGTTTTGATTCTTCTGTATGGAAAGTGAAAGGTTATGTTCTTTGTATTGTAAACTCACCCTTGACCACGGTAGTTGCATTTGTGTGGCTGTGGTAACAGCTACTCGACAGACACGTGCAATGCATACACATAACCGGAAGAACGTCAGCAATTTGAATTGACAATTTAAAACCGCAAAAGCAAACTAGTTTGAAAGCTAACACTTAGCCCTTTCAAAAGTGAAAAAGTATCATTCCTCTACCGCTAATGTATGTACAGTTTTACATTTGTATCAACCACCATGGTTTCCCCTTTACTTTGTTACAAACACATTAGTCACACAACAGTGCATATGCAAAACAGTTCGGGACACACCCTGGTGGATGCATTCAATGCAAATTACGCTGAATCCTCCCGAAAATTAAAAACCACCAGAGAATGTCAACATTCTGCACCAGACTTAATGAGCAGGAAAAGAAGTGCTATTTATTGAGGAACACGACTTGAGTTAACAACGAATCACGGTCTATGTCAACGTCCCTCGGACTGTCTGACTGATGTCGACCCAAATCAAAACCAAAACTAGCCAATGCATGAATGAATAGGTTGGTGGATAAAGGGATGGATCGATGGAATCATGGGCAGATAGATGGACAGATGGATGAATGGATGGATAGAATGAAGGAAGGAACCATGGATGAATGGGTTGGTGGATAAAGGGATGGATGCATGGGACCATGGGTGGATGGCAGGACTGATGGATTGAATGAAGGAAGAAACCATGGATGTACAGTATGGACGTAGGGAAGGAAGGAACCATGAATGGATGGATGTTTGTTGGCTGGATGGAAGGAAGAAAAGAACAATAGATGGAGGGACAGATGCATGGATGGATGGACAGAATGAAGGAAGAAACCATGGATGTATGGATGCAAGGAAGGAAGAAACCAGATGGATATATGGCTGGCTGCATAAAAGGAAGAAAAGAACAATAAATGGATGGATGGATGATTGGTTAGATATATGAATGGATGGATTGATGGATGGATGGAAAAAAGTAAACAAAATAGGGAGAAACAATGATGGATAGGTGGATAGATTGTCTCCCCTCCCTTTGCCACTCTATTGATGATACACGATATTGGGTCTACAAGAACGAGACGACAAGAGATTTTAACTTTACATTTAAGAAAAGTGCAATATAAAATATTACAATATATTGTAAGCTACTAATATAATTTGTATTACATTACATTTGTATACACTCTGTGTGTATGCTAGCCGCCCTGCCTCCACCCACTGTGACAAAGAGACTGTTTGACTAACAAAAGAGCTCACTCCCTTCATGCCGTTGTTTTATGGAACAAACGTGTCAAGGTTTTGAAACCAATTGCCAGAATGACCCCTTTTTCATTAATTGTGTAGTTCACTAAATGATTTGTTATCGTCCCAGGCCTAGTGACTACAAGACAGTTCTAAACGAGAAATCTCATCACGTATTAATCCCACGAGATCTTGTGACAGCCCTAATAAATAGATTGATAAAGCGTTCATGCATGCTTGACAGCGGCAATAAATATTCACATGCCCGACTGTGAATGACAAAGATTCCCGTTGCCGGCGGAGTAAATAGAAGGGGGAAAGCGTTCCTGGGTTGTGGGGCATCGAGTTGCTCATCTGTCACTCCATAACCTTACATCCTACCCCACCATACAACGATCTGCTTTGGTTTCCATCACCCCCCGAAATACGCAATGTTTCGCTCCCAGATACCCGCCTTACACCTCTCTATCCTTTTCCTCTCTCTCAAGGCAATATCGTCCCAGTACCGTCCCCAAAGAGGCCCCTATCAGGACCGGATTTAACGGCAGCCTTTCTTATTATCAAGAGAGGGCACCCTCTGATCCCTATCAACTATTGCACCGTGATGAAACGGCCCACACAGGATATTGAGGTTGGGAGGGTCTGGAGGGGGGGGGTTTAGGAAAGAAAGGGCCCTCACAATGAGACAGATGTCAGCGCCGCTTGCCACCCCACCCAAATTAAAGCAGATCATTTAAAGCGCTATCTATTAGGGACCGAGGACCATAAACAGAAAAATCTAAGGATGTTCTAATACTTTAGAACAATATTTTGTACATTGAAGATGCAAGCTTTGGGGAGCCTGACAAAAACTATTGTTGAAAACGACCAACATGAATTAAATGTGAATATTTGTCTGCTGAACTGTATAGTTAGATTATGAATGGGTTTTTTTGCACAATTCCAATTGTCAAACATTTTCTTAAGTAAAAATCGCTGAAATGGCACAATTCCTTATAAAATACAGGAAAGAAACATAATTTGAGGCCACCAGGAGCATGGATTCTCATCTTACAGAGTTACTGAGTTGGCTAGTTGACTAGTTACTGTCAGCATGTCACCAATACTATGATGTTGGATTTCTCCGCAGGGTGGCTGGGCTCTCCCTTAGAGTGTCATGTGGGAGAGACTCGGAGTAGAACCGCTTCTTCTCCGCATTGAGAGGAGCCAGATGAGGTGGCTCGGGCATCTGGTTAGGACGCCTCCCTGAGGTGGTGTTCAGGGCACATCCAACCGGTAGGAGGCCTCGGGGAAGACCCAGGACACGCCGGAGAGACTATGTCTTTCAGTTGGCCTGGGATCGCCTCGGCATCCGCCGGGAAGAGCGCGACGAAGTGGCCGAGGAGAGGGACGTCTGGGCTTCCCTGCTTAGGCTGCTGCCCCCGCGACCCGACCTCGGATAAGCGGAAGAAAATTAATGGATGGATGGACTTTTATTTTCATTAGGGGCCGGACTCAGAGGTTTGTTACAAAAGCCAAACAATATTGTTGGTCATGATGTGTTATATAAAAAAAACTAAATTCAGCAATATTTTGGTTGGATTATTTTTAATGAGAAACAATTTAAAAAAAAAGGGATTGTACCGGATCGGATTGTTCAAGACCATAAAAAAAGCCAGATCGGGACATCCCTATTCCGTACCAAAAAATCCGATCCCAAATACACAACCCTACTTTTTACTGCCGCCATGCATTCTCCTACAGTAACATGGCTAACTCACTGGAAAAAAAGCTTATACAGCCAAAAGTGAAATTGAGCCTGCGATAAATGAATGTGAATCAGATTTCAATTTCTCCGTCTACTAGTCCAGAAGGGTCACCTTCTTGGTCCAGGCCCGCCTCCCAAGTTAACCCTCTGGAGTGCGCACTTGTCAGCCATCAATCCCTTCAAACGTACTCCATTGTCTTTTGTCTGTTGCCGTGTCTGCTGGTGCATACTCATTTAGCGTCCACAGCTGTCCCGACCCCAACCAAGCAATCCCCCACGCTCACACACACGGAGCCCCACACCCATCCCCGCTACCAAAGTCAGTCTAGTGGCTGAAAGGCTGCTCCTTGAAGCTTCAAACAGGAGCACTAAAAATAATTCCCATGTCGTTGCCAAATAAGCAAAGCCTACATGGCAGTCAACAGAGAAAGCTGGTGTCTTTTCGGACGGACATGAACAGCCAATCAATTGAAATCCACATTTTTGTGCAGACCGACAGGCTTGTATGCTAAACTGATGGAACAGCAGGGGGTTGACGTGGAATATGTGCCATGCAAGACCCTATTTTTCCACACCAAACCTCAGGAAAGTCAAGTATTCACCACTGGCTCTAATAGTAAACTAAAATCCAACAGTCGACGTTATGCATTACAAGCAGATGCTAAGCCTGCTATTAGCATAGATTAAACCACTTCCAACAACATCATCAACAGGCGACATTCAATTTCATTTCCCTGACACACTCTGATCCTGTTTACAAAGCGTTAAACGCTTTAATCACCACCCGTCCGTGTAATACACTGTCGGAAATTGAAACGAGCGATGAAATATTAGGCGCCCGCCATCCGACGCGCGGCGATGAGTGCGTGGAATTGATGAGGTTATCTGTCAAGGTGTGGCGTTTCACGGCTTCTTAAGCGCTCATAAACGGCGCGGGCCGGGGCTGCGCCGCAGTGTCCTGTCACACCCAGACGTGTCGGGAGGGAGGGGGTGTCTCGGGCGGATGGAGAGGTGGAGTTGGGGGGCGGGGATTACTTGGCAGCTGCACAGATTGCAGTCGATATGACTGTGGGCCCCACATGCAGCAGTGGACAGGAGGCTCTCATTATCAGCCACAAAAGCACTAGAGGGAAAGGGAGTGGTGTGTGCGTGCGTGTGCGTGTGTGTGTGTGCATGTCCATGTGTAATCAAGCACATGGCACATGAAAATGCAGCAATACATGGGGTCCAGGCCAACTTGCAAGCACTGTGATAGCATAGAAATGTTGAAATTTGGTCTTAAGATGCTTTTTGCTTTACAGCGCAGTGTGCTCGTGGTAAAAAAAAAAACAACAACAACAAAAGTCGCAAATAATGAGGTACTATATCTGATTCTGTGCTACCACCAATCTACAAGAAGGATTTATTATGTTGGAATACAATGAGTACAATGTTGTAGAATGTAAACTTTGTATACATGCAATGCATTAGCTGAGTGTTTACCCCAAGGGGTGCAGTTTTGCAATCGCTCCTCCACACAATAACGACGTGCCGTTCTATTCGTTGATTAAAGTCATCATTTGGAATTATTTCACACTGTTTTCTGTGTTATTTCTTCTGGAAAATGTTGCCCCGGTTTTCTTTGAACCCATTCGTCCGACAGATGAGCAGTTTAAGTGGCGGATTACTATCACTGTCCTGGTCCTACGAAAAACTGGGCAGATCATTCCTCCCACACGCCATGCAGTTTTTTAACACAACCGAGGGGGAGTGACAAAAGCACGCACAGGGCTGGACTTTTTATTATGTATTATTGCAGAAAAAAATTAAAGTGTCCCGTTCCTTTCATTCATTCATTCATTTTCTATACCGCTTATCCACATTAGGGTTGCGTATATGCTGGAGCCTATCCCAGCTGACTCCCCGTGCGTGTGTGGGTTTTCTCAGGGTACTCCGGTTTCCTCCCACATTCCAAAAACATGCATGTTAGGCTCATTGGCGACTCTAAATTGTCCATCAGTGTGAATGTGAATGTGAATGTTTGTTTGTTTATATTTGCCCTGCGATTGACTGGCGACCAGTCCAGGGTGTACCCCGCCTCCCGCCCAAAGTCAGTGTCCCGTTCCGTATTTTTTATTTTTATTTTATTATTTTTCTTATCTCTCCTGTCTTGCCTTGGTTGTTTTTTGATCTGATTACGTTTATTATGGCATTTTTGCAGAGCTGTAAACATGAATACAGTGGAATGTCGACTTAAAAAAACCTTACTATACAAAAATTCATAATATGAACTGTGTTTTGAAGATATTTGCGTCCCAATTTTCAAAAGTGAAAATCCAAAGTGACACATAGAAATTTTAATGTACTGCACTGCCATACAAGCTGCCCTCCCCGGGGGTGGTAATGCACCAAAATAACGGATGCCAACCCGAAGAAGAAGCTGCCCTCCCATTGGATATCTCGTTCATCTCCCATCATCTTCTTTCTCCCAAAATCCCTAATGATGGCCAATCATGGCGCCCCTTTTCTCAGAGTACCAAAAAGCTCCCGTTCATTGTTAAAGGTTAAAATAAAAAAAATCATAGTGTTAAGTTTAGAATGCAGTGTAGTGTATCCTTAAAATGAAGGAACAAATTACACCGTTTATAGGGTAAATCTTGCATGAGTATGTAAAAAAATAATCGGAATTGTTTCACTTGATCGCTGTAGTGTAAATGCACCGTAAAACTTCATTGCAGGTTGTGTTTTTTCCGCATCGGAGCCCAATGACAAGACAGCTCTGTTGTTTTCCTTCAAGAGTGGGGACCGTCTCAATGTGTATGCAGTCTTTCCTGAATTACAATAACCCCATGACCCCAAAGTAATGAGACCACGTAATCAAATAAAATGGAACAGTACCTTTTCAGTGATTGATTATCATAGCGGAGAGCATGCGACCATGTCCAGTGCGTGTGTGTGACTCATTCAGTGAGGCCTTGCCTTGAGCACTGAAAGGCTTGAAAACAACTCAAAGAAATCTGCAGAATCGGGGCTGGCTGCCCGGGGAATGATGCCCATTTGGCATCCTGAGCATAGTCAACATGCTCTTCAGCAAGGTGCTGCTGCGACAAACCGAAAACTGGTTTGTGGCGAGCAACAGTCAGCTTATTGAAAACACAAGCCTGTATTCACACCCTCCCATTCAAACCAGAATTATTAAATAACATAAACAAATCAATCCACAAAGCTGGCATGGGTGGCGCATCTCTGCAGGAGATTTCAGCATATTTTTTAGATGTTGCTGCCGCTGTGTCCGTGTCTAACCCACCCAGTAACCTCAAAAACAACTCAGAGTTCATGTAATGTTGTGTGTTTTTTTATTTATTTAAACACAGTAGATGCCCGCACATTTGCATGTCATTGCGCACTGCCTGGCAGATTTTTGATCAAAACAGGACTCATTCCCCATAAGTCAGTAATAATTTAGAAATATGTGATAAAACAGGTGAAATGTACAGCATACATGTACCGCTGTATGTTTATTTCTTACTGTTTATCGAGAACAGTTGAGATTGCACACTTTCTTCCACAGTCCTTGAACACACCATAGTTGCATGCTGTAACTGGCTACACCGTGACTCCGATTCCATCTTACGTTATCATTTATAAGTGGTGAGTACTTATACGTTTTATTAGGGATGTCACAGTCCGATCTTCAGGATCGGGAACGGCTGCCGCTGTATTTTGAAGATCAGAAAAGATCAGCATCTGCCACAAAATCGGGCTGATACGGTTTCTGTAAGTCTGGGGCATACTCAAACATGACAGGTTAACATGATATTTCCATGTTTCACATTGGATGCTGTTTATTTGGCCCTGTAGTTACACAGTAGATTCCTTGATTTCCTTGATTCCTTTATTTCACATATTCACTGTGCCTGGACTCCTCTGTCATGGTACCGGGAGCTTGCACGGAAAGAGCCGCTCTAACCGCTGGTTGTTACTAAGGACCGTCAATACATTACTATTGCTTTGAAGAGAGAAAAAAATTAAATAATGGATTCAAAATCACACACTACAAATTGATGTATAACCATGTCAAATGATTAGTCCTACCCTAAAAGTATTGTAATGAAAGCTGCAAAATCCCACGTCAGGATGGCTGTAATTCAGTTGGCCATTTGTTTGCATGTCCACAGAGAGCACTTACACCTTCGAGCAAACTCCACTTCCTAGTTTTCTTTTTCTATGCACTTGACTCAAAACACTTGGTCTAACCAGCATACCGGACATCACTGCCCTCTACAGCCCACACGCTAAACAGCAGCCTGGATAGCACAATATACCCGTCTCTACAGTATTTTGCACGCCCATTTTTCCCAGTTTTATCTTTTATTGGATGGACTTTTATTTTCATTAGGGACCTGACTCACTGTTGGTCATGCTGTTAATAATAAAAAAAAGTAAATTCAATAATGCTTTTAATGCTTTGAAAAGCTATTCTAATAACCATATTCAATTCCACAAATTCATTTTTGTAACAAAAGTTTTTTATACAAATAAATCGGCTCGGCAAGACAAGACAAAAATTGGATCGGATGCTAAAAACTGTGTATTGGGACATCTCTATATTTTATACTTTACTTGTACCTTAATTGTAAATGTTGATCCCAAATCGGAAGAAAAAGTCGACATTAAGCCGCGTGTCAAAAATAGACTCGTTCACTCGCTGGTGGTCCTGGATAATAATAACAACCCCCACAAAAAGCGGGAATCTACCATATAGTCAATATTTGCAGTTCCTGATGGGAGCACACATATGACTCTACAAAATAAGGGACCATTTCAAACACCTACTCCACAGTAAAGGTAGTGATCAGCCTGTCAAGTCACTGGCAGGCAGGATAATAATTTGCTCCCAAGGTGCTGTCATGTGTCTTACCTGGATTCTTACAAAGACACTCCCACATTCCACAGAAATGTCTAATTTCTGACTCATTTTGTTTAGTGTCTGAACAGGAAGCGACTTGCTCATCAAAGCGTATGTCTTATTAATGGATGCAAATGACCAAGACACGTCCCTTTGATTCGGTTTAGCGGCATAATCAATGTGGAAAAACGTTCAAACCTTTGATATGTTTCTGTTATTGTTTAGTACCAAATTAAGTGTCCTGGCCTATAGAGGCTTCCTGTATGCTATGACAAGATATAGTGGTGGTGTCCGGGCACAGTCTGCATCATACACCATATCAACAAATTCTTAGCACATGTGGTTTGATAAATTAGAAAAAAGGCTTGCAGAAAATAATGCATGCACGGCCTTGCTCTGGAGAGCCATAAAAGCAATGACAACCCACCAGTCCGCCTCCATTCACCCTCTACCGACCCCAAGTGCCCCAGCAACAATACCATTACAGAGGTGGTCGAAGATCCCGTGTGTGGTCAGGTAATAAAGCAATTCTCTGCCATTGAAAAGAGGATTACTTTAATCTAGTAATGGCGTACGTCGTGCGACTCATAGCGCTCGGGCGAGAGGGTCGCTGTCGATGGCAAAAAGCCCATTGTGAGGCGAGTGAAGCCTTCTTACCCTTTGACCCTGTGACGAAAATCCAGGCGACCGCCATAAACCATCTTCTTCCCAACTTCCAATAGGTTTCTATAGATTATGTTTGCCCCTGACCCAAGGTATTAGCGTTTACACGCATGCCCCATTTTTCCACCGTGGTAGGACGGTGATGAGTACCTTCAGGGATTACACAACAACAAAAGGGCAAATGAAGAGAAAACTGACTATTCCAAGTATCCCAACTACCCCAACAGAAGAGCAGATTCGGGGGCGGATTACTATCACTGTCCTGCTCAACTGAAAGACTGAGCAGATCATTCCTCCCTGATCTGAAATCAGGGAAAATTGAAAATTATGTCATGTATAACTCTCAAGGTATGCTGGGTAACTGGGGACACACACACCTGTCAATGTCAATAAGTGGGCTTCCGAGCGGGAGCATGTAACAATGGCGATGAGAGCACAAAAGGGCATGTTTTCACATACATACAGTATACATGTCACTATATAATACTGTGATTTTGAAAAGCAGCAACTTTGAAGGGTCTCGAACACGGGATCGCACATATGCAGAGATCCGAGATACCTGATTTTGTAATTGCTCAAATACATAACGTTTTATACTCAGTCTAAATGATTAGTATTTGGGGGATGACTGTGTGCGTGTTCAGGCATCGTAGGAAAAAACATCCGCTTGAAAGCAGATGGATGGTTAAAAGCCCAAAATAGAGCCACCTGGAACATACGTAAAGACTTTTCAGCTGTGTAAAACACACACACACCTGTCAATACTGGCATGCGTTCAGTTTCACTGCGAGGTCACAGACAACGCAGTCCACTTTTGCTGCCTCATCACGGAGCCTCAAAGGGGATCTATTTATCTGACATCGGCGATTCTCCTTAGGACACACGGCGAGCAGGCTGTTGGTGTCTGCAGCTGCCGATACACACGGAAGACGGGCGACTTTTCCCCGTCAAGCCTACGCAGCAGATGGCTGTTGCCCTGCATCCTGCACTGTTCACTTTTTGCCTTGTTGGTGCTTCCTCATAGCCTTGCTGGGAAGCAACACTACTCTAATATTACTCTGTCACTGTACAGCATATGTATGTACTACACAACATTACATGGAATCAATGCAGACATTTTTATTTTCCCAATTAATCAGTCAAGGAAATATAGATGAACACCCGCATGTGCTTATAATTAGAGTGACTAGATTTGAAAATACAGGAAGGGTCACATCCAAATTTTGAAGGAAACCATTAATTCGGTATTATTAATCAACTTCGGGGTTTCATATATGTACAGTATGCATATATAGGCAGTTCTTTCCACTGTATAATTGGCCATGCAAACGTAATTTTAAAAAAAGTCTAAAAAAAAACCCCACTATACTCCTTGTCCCTTGTTAATTGTTATAATAGAATATAAGATGTCTTAGACATCAATAAGACATTACATAGACTGCCATGTTAGCATCAAAAGCATATTGGTGGCTATTGTCTCATCAACGTAATGTTCCTGACACCTTGTGGCCTGTGTAGTAGAATACTGCTGCAATGGCGCAGACAACATTCACACTGGAGCTGCTGTCAGCCGCGCACTCACTTGCACTCGCAACACTGCTAACCATGCAAACACTCAGCAACTGTACACTAGGTAGCTGACGTCACCACACAGGCCCCGCCTCCTAATGGCGCGCACAAAGGTACATATATTACACTGCCGATCACATATTTTAAATGCCTAATATTTGGGTTTTTTTTTGTTCATTTAGCCATTTTTATCATCGAAAATGATTACTTTGGGCCAAGAATATGTATTATTTGCTCATGTACGCCTATGTTTTGAGTAATAACAGGCCGTATTCAAACACTTGAGCCAACCGTGACGTGTTATCAACAGGTATCAACAGTTCCGCTTGTTCTTGTTACACTACGCCTTTAAGCTCTATTTTTAGATTTTGGCTGTGTTTTTGTTTATTTTATTACTATAAGGAGCAACAGGACCAGAAACTATGAGCCACCCCTGGTTTCCCCGGGAAGGCTAATTGTTACCAAACGACGGAAGAGCTCAAGGTGGATCTCCACTCCACTCCAATCCAATACTTCGGCTTTTGTGATCATTCAGTTTTTTTCCCCAATTGCACGACGCAAGAAACGCTTCCTGTCTTTGACTTGAAGGTATGAAACACTGACATGCATGCATATCCAAAGTGGAGCCGTCTCTATTTGCTGGCGTCGGCAACCAAGGAAGTGACCCGTGAGGATAGTTGTTTAGCGTGTCTGGCGGGGTGGCTCAGAGACATGATGATGATCCTTGGACATAACAGTTGGGGCAAGGCCTCTATATTGTTCCCTACAGCCCCCGTGGCCCTTGCGCTGCACTATCATTAAAAGGGTGGAGGGGGGGTTAAATCTCTTCCTCCAACCACCTGTTGTCGTCGCCCCCCCCCCACTAACACACACACAAACTCCCAAACCTCCCAACCTCTCTGCTCTTGCACCGCTGACCCTTTTTAATGCAAAAACGTGCACGCATACACGCGCTAGTCATTATTCACGTTTGCCTTTAGCGTTGACTAATTCATTCACGACTGGCCTCTGAGGAGGCCTTGGCCGGTAGGTCCGGCTCAATGACCGGCAGCAGACGGCCAAATCGTGCAGAAGGGGTTAAGCCAGAGGAGCTCACTTCAGCCATCTGATCCCCCCGTCCCCCCGTCCCCCCAGACCACAACCGCCACCACCCTGACATGCACAAGGCTGCATTAACCTGCAGTCCCATCATGGAGTATGAAAACCAGCTCTCGCAGATGAATATCTACAGCGTGCACAAAGGAAGAGCAAGCTGCAGCCGCTGTCTCCTCAGTGTGATACAATGGTGGCCTTAAATGGCTTTACATTCGTATTATATTAATAAGAGTAAATATGCCATTTAAGACGTAATAAAACTCCTGCTTGTGTGTACGTGTTCCCGTCGGAGGTTCAGAGTTGGGTTTTAGCTTGTGGACTAGCTCATGTGATTATTATGATTATGACGTATACCAGCAATATAGGCATTTTCTGGCAATCACGTCTGGCCCATGTCTCACGGAACCGAGCCGAGCCAATGTAGAACCCTGCATTCACTTCTCCATTCATTCACTCACAAGGCTTCTTCAGCCTTGTATTTGTATTTTAGTTCGCTCATATATTCATTTTTATGCGTGAAGATGCTTAATTTAGGCCAAGAATAAGTAAAATGTGTTTAAATATGCATTATTTGTCTTAATAAGAGGTGTACTCAAACACAAAACAGCTGGCTGGAGGACTGTATATATCAGAATTTGAAGTAATACCATACAAATACACTGAAGAAACATGTTTACAACTGCAAATGAATATTTGTCATGCTTTTGTACTCACTTTCACATTTGCATCACGGCCAATTATGCGAAATTCGACGGCTACATCAGTAGGTCAACCCCCGTCCCAGCCCACCACCACCACCACCACAATTCGATTGCAGTCCTGTGGGAAACGCTGTCCTTCATTTGCTTTCATTGATTTGGACAGCACCACAAACGTGCTTTTGCAAAAACACACGATAATGAAAACGTTTGTACAACAACACGAACCCATTTATTTGATGCCGTCAGAAGCACTCTACTGTGTATGACAGAATGTCGGTCTGAGAAGTTTGTATGCAGGTTTACTTCATCACTTGTCGCAAAGATGCCACAACACCCACACTAATACGGAACTCCCGCTAATCCTTCAAATCCCTAAACCCTCAAAATCGGCACTCGGGTGTCTGATATCAGGAACAGTATGGCAGGCTTGAGTGTGCATGTGTCTCGGAGAGGAAAAGAGAAGAAGGCTCCAAATGGTGCGGATCAGCCGCCTTGTTTACACTAGTGTCTGAGATTACTGTCGTGAGAAAGTTGGCCCGCAAGTCCTAAGGCACTGATGCCGAGCCAGGGAAGAGGACAAGAGTTTCATCACATCTTCACCTGTTCACCCCAGATTCCACAAAGCAGCTGCCATCTGAAAACCTGCAGGCCTGACCTCCAAACAACCTCTACAGAGGGCGCTGGGGCTGTTTTTCAGGAGCAAAAGTCCTCCCTTGGTTTTATTCAAGAAGCTTTCTACCCCCCTCACACACACAACCACCATTGCCACCAAAGGGAAAAAGTCCAGCTTCCCCTCCTTGGTTGCATGAATATTCATGAGCCATAAAGTCAGGCGGCAGAGATGTAGCAGGCATAATAAAAGCGTCAGAGTTATAAAACACTCAAAGAAAAATGGGGAAAGTCCCTCTGAATGTCAAAGACCCACAAATGTCTGTGTGGTCCCCAGCTCTCTTGTGCTTCACCGAGTTTCATGCAACTGACAAGATTTGGTCACTGCTCCTTTTCACAACGCTGCATTTTGCTTTCTTTGATTGTTTTATACCGATGATTATATCTCAAGGGGAAATTTGACTTACACTCATGTGTCCATATTGCATTGCACACCACACTAAACCAGACCACACAAGAACAGTGTTACCTCAACCATTATTATCCACAGTCGCACACCGGTGGTGATAAACCACTTTGGCGTGGCGGGTGAAGTGTCTTGCTTTTTTTAAAATTAGAGCCTTGTAGACGTGACATAACACCCCTATAGTCACCTTTACACTCCTGTTATTCTTTGTTTACTCTACATTGCGCAACTCCTATGCACAGGCTACGGGATCTCTGCAGAGACGCAAGAGACGGGCCGCCGCTTTAAACATAGTATGCTACCAAGCTAGCTAGTTAGGCTCCAGTTTGCCTATTCCAAACTTAAGTGTTTCAAACTGAGTGGGGGAAAAGGACAAAGTAAGAAGCCTAAAAGGTACCACTACCATAAGGAAAGGGAGAAGACTTTTTTTTATGTCATGTGGGACATGCCATGGCCATGCAGTGTTAAGGTAATGTAATCAAAGGTAATGCCTCATTAATAGAACATTACTGACACCTAGTGACCAGAATACTACATATAACTTGTCTTTCAATATATTTTTTAATAGTAATAAGCCACAGTCAACCACAAAACATATAGGCATTGATTTTTGAAAAAACGCAAAGGAGTGAGGAAGCCATGTTTGAACCGTGATGTAGCGAGGAATGCCTGTATATCAATAAGCGGAAGCGCCATAATAGGAGATCAAGTCTGTGCGTATGAGGTGTGTTATGGTGCACTCTATTCCAAGGCCTTGTAACAACAAGCGACACACAGTTCCATTATAATGTGTTTGTGAGCAAGGGTAAACCGGTGGCACCAAATTGAAAACCCCCCCAAAAATATTAAATCCATCTGTGGCGGTCCAAATGTATTAGTGGCGGGCCGCCACATTGAAATACATACAAACACTGAAATATAAAGAGATCTGCATGTATGACAAGAAACTCCCTCTTCAGTGTTACATAGCATGATAAATATTTAGCAATCTCAATATCCGACTGCTTCTCAGCCTGCAGCAGATGGGTTGTGAGAGGTTACGGCGCCTGAACCAACCACCATTCCTACTGCGCTGGCTGAAAACCTGATGCTAAATATATCCATCAATATGCAAAGTCGCCTTCCTTCGTTGCCCTCAACATTTCCAAGTGAGCGGCAAGAAGCCAGGTGACAACATGCCACAGTGCCATCTTGTGTCTTCACTGGTGCCACCCCTAGCCTTCTGGCAGCTACTTATGTGCTGGTGGCTTTATCTCTGGCCTCATTGGCGCCACGCGGAGGGAATCTGACCGGAGCAGGCAGTAGCTTGACTTTTGGCACCAGCCACCTTTTTTTTTCTCCCAGTGCAACCTCTCACGCTAGAATAGGTCGAGAAAGGTATGTTTGCGGATTTGTGCCGGTGAGCTATCAAACAAATAAAAGGTGGCTCCGAGAGGACCTGCAGTGTTGTGCTGCAGAATGGAACTTGTTCAACATCTGCTATAAAAGCAGTTTACTCATTTGCAGTGGTCCCTACACTATCATGGTTATTCAATATTAATAAATCATGCTGTTTCATGGTTTAATATGTCCTATTGTCTGTCAATAATTGTACAGCTTTCAAACAGCTATGAATGTTTTAATTATCGCCTTTGTAGTATTCCATATTGGTCACTATGTGCCTACTACTCAGCACCAGACTTGATCGCTGGACAACATGGTGACGTCCCCTTCCTTAAATGTTTCAGATCATCAATCAAATGTAAATATTAGTCATTGACAATTCTACCAATTGCAACATGCAGGTTTTAAATGCAACTGCTATTAAGAGAGAAAAAAATCCAAACCTACATGGCCCTGTGTGAAATAGTGATTGACCTGCTGTTCAAAATAACTTAACTGAGATTAATTGAGATCTATCGGTGTGGAAAAGGTTATGAACCCATTTCTAAAGCTTTGGGACTCCAGCAAACCAAGGTGAGAGCCATTATCCACAAATGGCCAAAAGATGGAACAGTGGTGAACTTTTCCAGGAGTGGCCGCCCAATCAAAATTACCTCAAGAGCACAGCAATGACTAATTCAAGAGCTCACAAAAGACCACACAACAACATCCAAAAAGCAGCTCACTTGCCTCAATTAAGGTCAGTGTTCATGACTCCCCCTTGAGATAGACACTGGGCAAAAACAGCCTGCATGGCAGACTTCCAAGACCAAAACCTCTGCTGAACAAAAAGTCAAACACAAAGTCCTGACCTGAACCCCGTTGAGATGCTGTGGCATGACCCTAAAAAGACGCTTCGTGCTGGAAAAGCCTCCTATTTGACTGAATGACAACAATTCTGCAAAGATGCGTTGGCCAAAATGTAAGAGACTCATTGCAAGTTATGGCAAACGCTTGATTGCAGTTGTTGCTGCTAAGGGTGGCCCGAACACTTATTAGCTTTAGGCTAAAATTACTTTTTCACACAGAGCCATGTAGCTTTGGATTTGTTTTCTCCCTGTGTAGAAATGTGTAGAAAATAAAGTCAGTCGTTTCTTGGCTGCACGTCGCATCATGAACACCACAGTCTTTTTAAATATGAATTCATACTGACAGTCGTGAACCTCAGGAGCGAACATTATCGTCGACAGCCGTGAGAGGGCACCCTAGGTCAGGTGTAGAGGATGAAAAATTCAACGGCTTCAGGAACTCGGTGATCTTGCTTAACTTGCTCGCTGGCTTGTTATGTTAATTTAGCCTAACCGCACACCCCAGGCATGTTCTTTTGGTGCGGCTGAATAACTGTTACCTTTAAATACCGGACACCTTGAATATCTCGTCTTTCCAGATTAAATGCGATTTACAGTCCTGTGCAAATCCAGAAACATTCCTAGGCTGGGGTTGTTATGAAAAAGACAACACGTCTTGGTTTGTGTACCATTGAAGCAGTGGAGGCTGCTGGTCATTCAAGAAAGGGAAGCTCATTTTTTCCGGCCTACATCACAGATGTGTTTATTTATTTATATGTCAATATTACCCTTCGTTCCTTTTCATTGATCTTTGACCCTGGCCGTCTTTTCAGCTGCTCGTTGGGGAAGAACCACAGAGTGACAAAAGCGTTGCCAAAAACAACGCGAATCGTTTTTAACAAAGTCGCCGGGGATCAGTGAAGTCTCCGGATCAGTTCAGACCAATGGAATAAAAAACGTAGAAAATCCTCCTTTTATACGTCAAGATTGCTGACTAGCTCATTTCACTGTCAATCAAAAGGGGATTCCGCCTCAGACAGATCACCCAATCACCATGCAGAAGTTGAGCATCGGGCAAGCCCACTGCCCCCACTGATCCCCAGATACGCCGAGTGCCTGATGGGCAGGACAAAGCCCAGAATTTATCCAAAGACCGTCCAGTTTTGGGCAGTGGAACAACCCACTCATCAAAAAAAAAAAAAGCTCATTCTAAACAAAAGATGAAGGTATTCTAGCACGTATTTAGTCAATGAAATGTACACACAGCAGCACATACAGTATTTCAGCTGAGCTTCCCTTGCCGTCTTAGCGAAATCGCCACTACATTGAAGCCATAAGATTATATTGCGTAAGCGGCTTTGGGTGGCAAATATGACATTTAAAACAAGAAGTAGTGTCTGTTTGGGAGACGCTGCCAACTAGCAGTGACAAATCCACTTCTCCTATCCAGCAGCAGCATCAGTTGGGATCACGACCGAGCCATCAACAGTGTATGTTTGTGGACAACTTAGGTCATGGAACGTCGGACGCAACATGACAAGAGGTTGCACTCTCTGGACTAGAGGAAGGTAGGATGTGATAATATGAGTACGCGTAGCCCGGTTTGGGCTTGAGGGTACAAGCTGCCAGGAGATGTGACTCCAAGGTGAGGGCTGGCATCCTGAGAGAGGCCAGCGTGTCTGTGAACCCGCCTCTTCTGTAGCCTCACTAAGCCAATGAGGTCACTTGTAAAATCTAGGCCGATGAGGCTCTACCATGAAAAATCCTAAATCATCATGAACAAGTCAGTGCCTGACCGGCCATGGAGCTCAGCGCACGCCACTGAGCCGCACATACCTGAGAATTTAAGGCTGCAAGATGAAAAAACAAAAACACTTACTTGCCACTTCCAGTGACGCGTTTCGACTGACTGCCTCACCCAAGTAATTACGGGCCACGCAGACGTAGACCCCTTCATCAGGTTTACTGCGCCGGCCATGTACGATTCGCAGGAAGAAGAGGGAGCCGCTGGGCAAGAGCATCCTGTGAGAGCGAGGGTCCTCGCGGTCCGTCTCGACTCGCTCACCGTCTTTGTACCATTCCACCATGGGAATCGGTCGCCCCTCGGCCTTGCAGTTGAGGGTGGCTGGCTCCCCCTTGGACACAATCAGATCGGATGGGTGTTCAACAATCCGTGGAGCAGCGTCCTCTAACCTGGGTCGAGATCCTGCGGGGGCAAGGGGGGGTGGGGAAACACAAAAGGATGAGATTTCGGACAAGAGAACGCTTCACTCCACAAAAGAGGGTCTAATCATAATCGCCGCATCTGTATCCTCCCGCTCTCTCGTGCTCGCTAGGCGCTGAGCTATTCCTCACCCTCCGCTCCTTCAGCGATAGCGATACTTGTAAGAAATGAAGTTTATTTGCCACCCTCGAGGCTAGGATTAGGAACTTAGAACTTAGAGGAGCGGATCAGCACTGTGAAGGACAGACTTTGGGCGTGAAGTTTGTTGCAGCCTGTCACTCAATTTGGCAAGACACGACTTGATACAGTTTTCAAAATTTTTATTAATTCTAAATTATCCTTGTAGGGCGATATTATTAAAATCTTGATATAAATCACCGATTTCTATGCTGCAGTGTTGGTATCAGTATCACTCATGAAAAAGTGGTATTCAGCCATCCGTAGTTTTGACCAAACCAGAAATATTTAAACCCGACAGGGGCTGGCTCTTTTCTGTTATAGGTACCGTAATTCCTGGTGCTACTTTTTCCTCACGTGTCCGAGCACAGTCCACCTTGCTGGGCCAGTCCAGGCAGCTCCATTTGATCTCTACCCTGGTTCCCCCGACCTCCGGGGAGGCACATCGGCTACTTGTAGAGTAAGTCTGGTCCGGTTCTGGGCGACCACGGCAAACATAACAAGTCTTACACTCAGCGGCAACGTCATATTCAGACTTGAACAAAAAACACAGCCACACGGATGACATCACTCCTGGCTACACACGCTAACACACGCCGTTGTTGTGATCACATGGGCTTGGCGTGCTGAACAGAAAGTTCAGTCTGGAAAGAACCGCTTATATCAGAGTGCTGATGTTGGAGATTTTAGATGCAAGCCCATAAAATCCGATTGTACTTTTTTTTTTTTTTCGCTGCTATCTGACCGTTATCCGATATCCGTATCGGATTGGGACAACCCTCGCAATGAGGTTGGTTTTATTAAATGAATGGGCGTGGCCAACGTAACTGTTGTTGAAACAGCTAATTGTTGTACGTTGGGAATGTCTTGTCTGATGCTTTGTGCTGTGCTGCTATCTTGGCCGGGTCATTCTTGTAAGGTGTATCTGGTTAAATAAAGAACGAATGAAAACACCTTTTGCTGATATCACACCAATAAGAAATATCAATGTCGGATTGAGAAACCCCACAGGATTAGACATTAGGCAGGATTTACTCGGCTCATTGACAAGTTCCATATGTCTTTTTTAATACCAACAAGTACTTAGTAGTATTTATTTCGGAAGTACCTAAACATGTGCCTTTGCTTGGCACTAAGGCTTTGACAGACAAATATAAAAAATTCAATATGTAATGACTGAGTCATGCCATGTTTGTGCAGTCCAACGCGACGGACGCTGTATCGCTTATGGAAATCCATCAATATATTGTGGTTTGGGTTTAGTGCACTCACTTAAGCCTGTGGACTGCGTCTGTTTTAAAAGAACAGGAGACTGCAGACCTCCAGAGTGACTTGGCATTTGTGCAAGGATTTTGACACATTTTGTGTTCCACTCGGTCTTACTTTGGTATTATATTGAGAATAATAAACAAACAAATCCTGAGTGACAGCATATTGGAGTAGTTATCTCATAGCAACACAAAATAAGACTACAGCCCCAAAATTATTGCAGGAAAGAAGAATGAAAACAGGATCTTTAGTCCTCGAGTATAGCAGACATCTACTAAGTGGACGACCTGAAGAATACTGATTTATTGGTACTTTTCTGTTATTAATTAAATCAAGAGCGATTTATCGTTTCAGTGAATGCCCTGTGTGCCGACACCAAAGGTTATGTTATGCAGGTCAAACAGAAGAGGACTGTCGTGATTGTTCCCAAACGGCATCATTGCGAAAGTGATTCAAGGACTTCCTTGAAAAGCAGTCAAAATCGCAACGTGAAAAACCCTCTTCCAAGTTTTGATGTTGGTTCCTCTGGATTTGCAGCACAAACAACACCCACCGGCTGAGAAGTTCAAATACAGCTTTGTATTACAATCGCTCCTCCACAGTTTCATCTCACAAACTCCAAATTAGAAAGCTAGAGGATGACCCTAATTTGGTGCACAAAGTTATCTAAATAGAGATGCGCTATTGGCTTAATGAGACAGAGGAGACAAACTGCAAATGGGTGACAACGTACAGATGACAATTACATGCAGTCATGTAAATACGATAAGGTTAGGGTTGTGCCTCACTAATATAGTGGTAGGGAAAAAACACTGATCAGCTACTCAACAAAAAAATGGAAAAATATGGTCTTACACTTACGGCAATTACACACACAAAGATGGAGAATTATAGCCTACACTCCCTGCAAAAAACATCCCATAAGAGCCCATGAGAAGTTGCAGCCCGCCATGTGGTAATGTAAAATTGAGGCTTTTAAAGAGGAAAAGACCACTGCGAGGCTGTGAGCTAAATATCATCAAGAGAATCGAGAATGTTGGGATAGAAAGTTTCACGATGATACGTCTCCTAGATATTTGAAGAAAAGATCTCTCTTGAAAGAAAAGCACTCATGAATCCGTGATACTGTGAGGCAAGACTAATCCAACTAACTGTGAAAGCACAAATATTGTCACACAAGTCCACCCCCATTATTCCCCCCAGATGCCCAGCTCAAAGGGAGGGTAAATGTACTGGACTGCTAAGGCTGGAAAGAATGAACTCATATCGGTTTCCTTGGACAGCTGGAATATGTGAAGTCCAAAGAATTGCTTTGACAGTTGTGTATAAAAGGAAACTCGGGACCCTCCAAAGCCCCATTAGCGCCTGGTGAACATAGACTCCAATAGAAAATGAGCAGCTCTCACGGCTACACTATGGATAATGAAACCTCAGAGGTGGCTGGACAGGAATGAAGCAAGGAGAAAAATTGGATACTGCCTAAAATGCAATGCCATAGTTGAGATACTGGCGATTTGTTACCAATATCCTTGGATGTTTTCATGATATGCAAGATAACCAACATTATGGTCCTTATGGCCAAAGAACATTGCCTACTTTCGATCCACTTGGCCCATTCTAAAAGAACACAACATATATACATCTATCTTCCAAATGTTTGGAAAGCAGTTTTTCTAATAGCTTTATGGAATTAAATATGTTTGTAAAATAATCAAGAATGGTGGATTAGAAGTGTGAGTACACACAATGACCAGGGCCATGTAGGGGCCCCCTTGGATTTCTGCGTTAACGGAATCACAGAATTGGCCAATAAAAACGGAATCTTCATAATAGGTATTGCCTGTCAATCAGCTGTATTTTGAAGATTGGAAAAGATTGGCTTCCACCATGAGATCACGCCAATCCGGCTGTCGTAAATCTGGGCTGCACAGCAACATGATAAGTGAGGTAAACGCGTCTCCAAGATTTTGTAGTAATGTGTGCAGAGGCCGACACCCCATTAGAAAAACATCATGACGTGGAATTATTCAGCCGGCATTATGATAATTTAAAGGAAAAGAACTAATCGTTTAAAATGGTTAGAGATCAATTTATGGTGTGATTTAGAACATAAAAACTGGCAGTTAAGGCGGCACTTCCTGTGCGAGCTCCATGACAGAGGGGTCCGGGCACAGCGAGGGAGGTCAACCACCTTTGAGGCGCATTTATCGCACCTATCGTGTAGGAGTGCGGCTCAGATTCCCAACATTCGGATCGGCCCGTCACGTGGCGGAAGCCGATCTTTTCCGATCTTCAAAATCCACCTGATAACACTCCTGAAGATCGGCTCCGGACATCCGTACTTGACACGCTTGAAATGACGGGCTGTTGGCTGCGACAGCTCCGCATATAAATATCCCCTCGTCTCCCCCGACCCCAGATGCTATATGCCAGACACAGGCGGTAAATTATCCCGATCATGTGACTCATATATTCAGTCCATTCGATCACAGTACAGGTCCACCTACGTAGCGTCTGACTGCTTCAAATCCAAGCAGCCCTGAGCCAACTCCACCAGCTCTGAGAGAATATAGAATGTGTCATCACACGCAACCAAAATACATTCTGTTGACTGGGGCCCTGTGGGGAAAAAGAGGACATAAAACATGGATAGCAGTTCGCCTACATCAAGTCCTCACCCACAACATTTTGGCAAACAGAAATTGGAACTCAGACTGCTGCATTTTTTGCTCATAATAGTTTCAACTTTTGCAAGAGTTGCAGGCTGTTTATGTAAATTGCAAAGAGCTTCTCAGACCGCATTTTCCACCAACGCATTGTACTGCCACATATGAACTATAGAAATGAAACAAGTACATTCTCCAAACTACAAACATGGCAAAACCATGACATAAGTACAGTGCAAATAAAATGCTTTGTTTTGTCAAACCACAGGAGCGAGGGGGAAGGACTGAAGAAAATTCCATTAAGCGAGTGGCTTCCCTCTTGCAGAATTGTTGTTTTACAGCTTTGTTGCCTTCTCAAAAGCCAAACAACCCCCCTTCCCAAAAAACCTAGTAATTGATTTGCACATGTGTATTGAGAGTTAAATTGCCAGCAGACTTCGCTGCAGCCTTTTAGTACTTGACCCTGCAGGCACAACAAAATGAGGCACATACATGAGAATACAAAGCGCCAACCCTGATGTGGAAACCTCTTTCTAACTGAGCGGGTTAATGCCGAGCATCTAAATGAGCGGGCTTTACCCTGCAAAAGGAAATTCTGTGTTTATTGTGTCCCTGAGGGCCATCAGCAGCTTTTGTGTTTTAAGATTGTAGTTGCTTATTTTGGCTCTTTACAGTATTAAAGAAGCCACACATTTCTATTTATACAATCATATATGTATTTGTAATTATTGTCGAGTTAGGGTGAACGAGAGAAAATATATATAAATACTTTTTTGACCAAAAAATCCACAAATACAACCATGCGGTTGAGTAAAAAAAAAAAAAATGCCCGTCACAGCTCTGCAATCTGCAATTGAGGCCCCGTCTACTCGGGGATGTTTTCAGGTCGAAACAGTAAAGTATGTATCGTTTCAGCCTTTCAGCGTTCTGGGTCACCCTGAAATGTTTTTTTTTTCTTAAACGGCTCACAGAGTTAGAGAATCCATCACCTCATCATGAAGTGCTGCTGTGTACTGCTGCCAAAAAGCCAACATAACATCGCAATATTTCACTGGCATGACTCCCAGTCAGTATTATCCTGTCATTTTTATGTCATACACTCCAAAACAGGGGTCACTGACCGGGCCACGGAAAACCTTCAAAGTAATGATTAAAGAAAAAACACGTTTGAAAAAAAACTTCATCAAATTTTAAAGAAATGCATCTAAAATTTGTAAATAATAATGATTTTATTAGAAAAGTAATATACCACTAAAAACGCTGATAGTTTTTACATGGTTCTGTTGTTTGGCTGTTACCCACACATCAAAAAACAAAAAAAGCGTCTGTGGTCTTCTTAATAAGACCCTAGATCATATATTGTGCTATGTAACACATAAATTACTTACATGATTTACACCCCGTGATGCATTCCCATGTGAACGGGACTATTTCCTGATCAGACACTATAGGACACAATTATTTTTTTTCAACAATTACGTTTTAGATCCCTGTAAAACAGGCACCTCGCGCATGTGCGGTTCATGGACGCGTAGAGCTTCACTATGCTCTCGGTGTGCCGTAGAAGCTGAATGCGCACTGATGGCTTGCGACTGCTTTAGGGAGGGGCGGACATCTCAACAGCGCCCCCTGCTGCTTGGTGACAAGATATATTCACAACAGTATGTGTTTTTACTTTTAAGCCCCCAAATACCGTGTTTATTATTATGATTACTTTCAGGATTCATGCTTCTTCCTAACTATATAAACCAATGCAACAGGGAGACGCATGGTTCGATGGGAAGCTTTTGAAGGTTTTGCAAATCCACCTTTCGATAAACAAAGCAATTATCATCAGATGATGTGTATACAACCCAGTACTGTATTGAGGATTCAGCACTTAGCAATTAGTAGCGGTATTAAATGTTCAGCCACAAACTTTAATCAAGTGCTGCATTGTGCCGTTAATCAGGCTCATTTTGCTGCATGTCTATTTCAGTAATAAGCCTGGCAAGAACCCCCCCCCTCCAGAACCACTGGAACTAATTCCTTACGCAGTCCATCTGTCTACAGCCTGAGGTGGGGAGCTCATGCTTATCGTGTCAGGGCCCTCAGGCTGTCACACTTGAGACCTTTATAGCCGACTTGTCCTGTCAGCACCTACGGCTGCTAAATAGAGTCCTTGTGCAGCTGAGTTCCCTTTCTTCCAAGTTAACTGTGATGTAGCGTCACATATGAATTAATAATGCATCAAGAGTCATTGTCGAGCTGAAATTAATTCTGGAGCATCGTTGTGTTACCGTGGATACACATTGTGCAGGACCACTGACGGAACTTCACTCGAACCAGTGATTTTAATAATTTTAATCAGTGACCGTATGCTGGTGTAGGGCGGTCTAATGCAGTGGTTCTCGGTTATTTTCTGCCATGCCACCCTAGGGGACAGACATTATTTCAAAATAATATCGGCCCACCGATATCATCGGCCCGATATTGGCATGAAAATGTAATAAAAGGTAAATATCGGTATCAGGTATTTTTTCCTATATTGAAAGCGCTTTAAAAAAACTACAGTATGTAGGCCTGTGGGCTCCCGTACGATGGAAATATTTACCTCATCCAACCGCGTCATGAAGCGTGTAAACAAGGTTGCTGGTTCTGTGCCTGACTAAGGTCATGTCTGTGGTTGGGAACTAGTTCCAAGTGACTTCTTTGGATATTATACTTGCGATTTGCAATGACTTCAAAGCGTTGGTGATGTGATCCAATTCCCAAGGCGAAAGCCATCCTTAACAAAATGGCACCGATGACCAGCCTTGTTCCATCGTGCAAGACTCCGGATTGTTATGTACAGTAGATATCGGAATTGGAAATTGAGAGTTGGACATTATTGGCATATCGGATCTCATCAAAAAAGCCAATATCGGACAGCCCTTTAGTTAACAAAGTATACTATATAATTAGGTTGGAACTTTTATTTATGTATACTGTAATTAAGAGCACAACAATTTCATTAAAGGCTCTAACTTGTTCTGCAAACTGTTCTGTTATTGTATTACACATCAACAGTTTCCCCCTACCGGTGGATTAGGAAGGTGTTCACAACAGGGCTATTGCTGGGTGTGGCTGCTGAACGACCATCCTGCGTTACAACTGGTCGTTTGCCTGCCTGGTGGCAAAACAGCGCGTAAGTGGCCGCTGGAATGAGACAATCTTTGGGGGAGAGAGATGTTGGGACTTTGTTGTGCAACAACGCAGAACTGAAGAAGGCTTTTGGATTAAAAGTGAAACGTCTTCAAACAAAAAGAGTCAAGTTGCCTCGATTCACCCTTTGGAGATTACCGTGACCTGGATGACACTGACTGATATCCTAAAAATGACTTTTAAACTATTTCAACTAGGGATGTCCAATAAAATTGGCCCACCCAATCGAAAATTGGGAGTTGGATGATCGGCATATCGGTTATTGGCAAAAAAAACCAATATCGGACATGTTGTGTGCTTTGTCAACACAATCCCCTGTCACCTAGATACGAATGAAATCAGAGTGCATTAGGGCTGCAAAAAATTTTCACAGCCGATTAATATGAAGCTTAATGTTTCAATTAATTGAGTAATCAGTTATTAATGTAAACCAAACACAGTGGTTTGGTCCGTAACATATCCGAAAAGAGGCAAAAATCTCAATCACTGTTTTCCAAAGTGATAAGCGTTTGTTTTCACGGTTGGACTAAAGAAATTTAAAAAACATTCACAAATGAGGTACTGAATTCCAAGGATGTGTACAGTTTTAAAATATAAAAAAAAAAGTCAAATACCAAAACACTTGTTAATTAATCGCATAATCCATTAATCAGTGATTAATTGTTACATTGGCAGCAAAAGCTTGTAGTTTTACCCAAAAGCGCCACACATGCATTTCCACTCCCCTGATGTCGTGTAACGTCAAAGAGAAAGCTTTGCCGCTTCACAGGTGTTGTTTCCGTGTAAACAACCCCTAAGTAGCCATAAAAACCACATGAGGCCGCGGGCCAACCACCGGGGATAGTCGTCCGTTTTACACAGCTTGTTAGAGATGGAGTTGCGACTCTTATTACACCTCGTTGTTCAATTAAACATGCATGACCGAAGGAGAGAACAAAATGTTGTGTTGTAAAGCCGGCAGTGGAGGTAAACAGTCTCCAATCAACGTTTGTGTAATAGGGACATCTAGAAAGACAGGACTGTGTCACACTAGCAGACACCAACGCTGCTCGTCACGCTGCAGAACGCCAACAACCAACACAGAGACATTGCGACGGACGCTTTGCGAATGCATGAACAGTCGCATGTACATCGCTCCCTCACTCTGTTAGTAAATTATGGCAGTTTTGTGTCTCTAATAATGGTACGAGTCGTATTTAGAAAATCAAAAAGAGGTTTCATAGGAAAATATTCCATTTGTTCATAATGAATCCAACTTCGCTGAAATTCGCTTTTCGCAGTCAGACCAGGAAGCAACTAAGCGTGATAAACGAGGGATGACTGTAATACATATGACTGCAACAGGACCTCAGTTAGCATACGATTAGTGTACAATATGGTGTGCCCAACTGTGTTAGCAGCATGTCAGCATGGACACCGGAACCGGGAGTCATCGCCCCACAGCTTTGTTTCCCATCTATGGTGTCTTTGGAGTTCTTAGCTGGCAAGCACAGCTATGCCACAAGTCTCTGGCTTTCCCACAGACCACGGCTGCAAAAAAGCTCACAATGGAGCCAAAGATGGTTGCATGTGCCAACATTTTTTAGAAAGAAGGTAAGAAAATCTGCTGAATTCAACAAATAACTCAGAGTAGACATGTCTTCTCTTCCTCCTTCTACTCTGTCGCTTTTTCTCTTAACACATTTTTGCCAAAATAAATGAAACTGTGCTGACTAGAGGTGCCACTAGACCACCAGTTTACAAGTCTGCTAATTTCATTTGTACACTCTTCTGCACTCTGTGTGTACGCTACTAGCCCCGCCTCCACCCACAGAGACAAAAAGACTGTATGACAAACAGAAGGGCTCATTTTATTCATACCAGTTTTGTATGGAACAAATGAGCCAACGAGCTGAAACCAATGCACAGACTGAACTCGCTTCCTGCCAGTTTGGACAGGAGAGATGAGAAAAACAGACACGGGTGCACATGGCCATATATTGAAGCTGGAAAAATCATGTGCGATTAATTCATACATTATTGTCCCAGGGCTATCTTTCCTTAACAAGATATTGTCCATTTTTACTCTTACGAAATCTTGTGACACCCTAAGTGCTCACAGTTTCTACCTTCAATCAAGAATTTTGGGTTGATAATTAATTTTTAGACAATCACAAACCCAACACTTGCATCCTACACTAGAGACGATCGAAGGGGATTGTCTCAATAAATTCCCAGCAACAGCTATTAACTCCTGCCAATACTCCTTATCAGCCTTGTCCACCGTACGTCACCACAAATAACAACACCGTTGGAATGGAAAACAATGAAAGGCATTTGAACAGCACTTGTTAACCGTTTCCAATGGACTAAAAAAACCTGAGAAAGTGGAGTTGAGGCATGGCTTTGGGCTCTTTTGAAAGCAAACATTCTGGTTTGTTTTTTCCCTACAGACAGAATCTGTCCGCGTGATAGTGGCACTGACTAATAGGAGTTTAAAAATGAAGGACAAACTAGTTTAGAGGTATGGACAGGAAAACAAAATGGGGCCATTGCTTGATTTTGTGGATAATATAATGCTTGCAAAACGTTGCACAATTTGGAAGTTCCATCCATCCATTTTTTTCCGCTTATCCAATATCAGGTCGCGGGAACAGCAGCTTAAGCAGGGAATCCCAGACTTCCCTTTCCCCGGCCAGCTCGTCCCGGGCGGATCCCGTGGCGTTGCCAGGCCAGGTGAGAGACGTAGTGCCCTGAACACCTCCCCAGGGGAGAGTCCGGGAGGCATCCTGACCAGATGCCCGAGGCACCTCATCTGGATCCTCTCAATGCGAAGGACTTCTATAGCGCTTCTATTCCGAGTGTCTCCCGGATGACTGTGCTTCTCACTCGGTCTCTAAGCGAGAGCCTAGCCACTGTGGGGAAAAAACTCATTTCGGCCACTTGTACCCGCGATCTCGTCCTTTCGGTCATTACGAAAAGCCCATGACCATAGGTGAGGGTAGGAACGTAGATCGACCGGTAAATTGAGAGCTTTGCCTTTGGGTTCAGCTCCCTCTTCACCACAACGGACCGATGCAGAGTCTGCATCACTGCAATCAGCCTGTCTATGTCGCGTCCCAACCTTCCCTCACTAGTGAACAAGACCCTGAGGTACTTAAACTCCTCTACTTGTGGCAGGATGTCATCCCCGACCCGGAGATGGCACTCCACCTTTTTTTGGGCGAGGACCATGGACTCGGACTTGGAGGTGCTGACTCTCATCCCAGCCGTTTCACACAGAGTTAAAGGTCACGGCTCGATGACGCCGACAGGACCACGTCATTTCCAAAAAGCAGAGACCCAAACCTGCGGCCACCAATTTGGAAGTTTTAGTGGAAACACTTCCACAATTTAGGTCGCCGCCTGCCTTTGAGGGGTGACAGTCGGTCCCGCAGCCAAACACGTTGAGAACGGCCCAGCACACCCAGCACACCTTCCCTGAAGGATGCAATTACAGCGTATATATCAAGGTTTGGTGTGAGCTTGTTTGATCTGGTGTGCCGGCTCGTTTGGGGACGTTTAAGACACAAAAAGGAAGCAGCTTCACAGTTATTTCAGAACAGAGCATGGCAAACCCACAGCGCCTCAACGGCTGTTGGGGAGGACCGACAGATACTAGCGTGTTGACTGATGGTGACAGAGATGACTGACAATCTTGCTGCCGACTTCAGTGTCACCTTACTGGGCAAACAAACTGCTGAAAGGTGTCTCGGGCGCCACATGAAGGGGGAGAGCCCTCTGATGTGATAAAGCTAAGGCATTCACTGGATCCCTGCACATTCACCGTACAAAATATCTGGATTTTTTGCTCATTTCCCCCACCATAAGTCGGTAAAAAGCAAGCCATGTGCATTTTTAAGGCTGAATGAATTACTATTTATCCCTTGAAAAACCGTAGACCTACTGTAAAGCCGTCTATTTTGTAACTATTTCCTAAAATAGCCTTTTATCCATTTTCTAAAATGCTGTTATCCTGTTTATGCTCACGGGAATGGCGCAGCCGTTCCCAGCTCATTGAAGCAAAAGGTGGACTACACCCTCGGCTGGTCACCCAGTCTTCGGTAGGGTCACAGGGACCACTGCAGTAGCAAAAAAAATCAAATTGCATAGAGAGCCGTAGAAGAACGTGAGAAAGAGCACAGGCTTTGCTTTAGTGTTAAAAAGTCGCTAAAAGGCAGGCTTGTTGTCCCACAGGAGCATCTGGAGTCAGTGAAGGAGCACATTCACAGATGCCGGCTTCATATGTTCTGGTTTCATAGTCAGTGTGTACTGGCCAGCCTTGTTTAAAGTACACAACCCTACGTGCACACAAACACATCTACGTTTTTTTGGCCATAAAAACTGAGCTTTTTGGCTTCTGTCATAAGAAATACTACCTCATGTATTTGAACCGTATTTAACAACAGTACACAGATTTCGTAATGAAGTTACTGACTCACGACCACCGATTTGATTTTGAGACACATTCGATTTTTGGCATTTTCATTTGGTTTGTATTGTTTCACCAACAAACACATTGAACTCAAGTGCCAAAATCTAGTAAGTAAAACTACCAAGTAATTTTAAATGAGGTTTCACCACTAAAATTTGCTGAACAAACTTCACAAAAAAGATTATCTGTTTTATTTGTAGTTTATTTTATAATTTTTATTTCATGTAATAAATATATGTTAAAAGATATATGTTTTATTTGGCCGCACGGTGACTGAATGGGTAGCATGTTGGCCTCACAGTCAGGAGGTTCAGGGTTCGAATGTCCGTTGGGCATCTCTGTGTGGAGTTTGCATGTTCTCCCCGTGCGTGTGTGTGTGTGTGGGTTTTCTCCGGGTACTCCGGTTTCCTCCCACATTCCAAAAACATGCATGTTAGCTTAATTGGTCACTCTAAATTGTCCATTAGAGTGTGAATGTGAGTGTTTGTCTGTCCTGCAATTGACTGGTGACCAGTCCAGGGTGTACCCCGCCTCTCGTCCAAAGCCAGCTGGGATAGGCTCCAGCATACTCGTGACCCTAGTGAGGATAAGCTGTATAGAAAATGGATGGAAGGATATTTTTAATTTACAAAACAAATATTATATTATTATTAAAATGGTATTAATAATAACATAATAAAAAATATATTATAAACGAAAAATTTGAAAAAGGGTCTTATTTTATTGTTTCCAGGCTTTTGCGGGTCACATAAAACGATATGGTGGGCCCTGTCTGGCGTTGAGTTTGACACCTGTAGTACAGGACATGGTTTACGTTGGAAAATAATAAACACAGCAAAAATGCATGGATGCATTAAAGAGCTTGAAACAAACGTATCATTTATACATCAGGCTCATGTTTTAAACAAAAAAATCAACTTCTGTTAGCTCAAAGGCAACAAAGTACGAGGAGCCACTGATAAATGCAGTGTATGCATACCCACCCCCTTTAAAACCCAACCGACCTAAGTTGTGCCTTTTTATCTGTTCCAGCAAGTAGAACCGTTTTACATGCAATTATGTGAGGAGCTGTAAGGCAAAATTACCTTCGAATGGAATCTAGTGTGTATGCGTGACACTATTGTGGCTGCTGGAACACAGTTGTGCAGGGAATGTCATCACATAATGGGCCCAATAATATAGATAAACGAGCAAGCCCAAAACCCGACAAAGTCAGATTTCCATGGGGAGTAGATGCTGGTCAGAATTCACAGTCCCTTGGGCAGGTCCTATTGTAGCGCTGCATATGGCAGGGGTGTCCAAAATGCAGCCGGGGGGCTGATTTAAGATGGCATATTGTAAAAAAAAAATGTATAAATTAGCTGATTATCAATGACATGTAGTGTCAGTGTAGGTGCTAAGTTTTTGCATGCCCTGCTTGTCCTAAGTCAAATTCTGTAAATATTTTGCTGACAAATACTATTCAGTTGAAGTCAATGCAATTCAAAGTACAAAAGACACTGTCCAAAAAAAAGGATTGGTTGATATTTACCAGGAGTAACTCACATGCAACTAGCCCTGAACTTGCTCCAGGTCCATCAGTTGACATACAGGTAGTTTCAGAAGTGAAAGATATATATTGCAAACTGTCAAACTTTGACTGATTGACATGCATTTAAATGTTCCCATTTTTCCCCTCAAGCTCTGGGGAATTAGCCCAGACCTTGTTTGGGAGCTGTGGCTGCGAGGCTCCATCTGTGCAAACATCACTGAAATGAAGGCAAAATGAAACTTACCATATGCCAAACTCTGCAATGCAAACAGGAGCAGCAGGGCAGGCAGAGTCCGGCGACGCTCCATTATAGGCTGAGATCTTTCATTGGTGGGTGAGGCAATTATCCATAAACAGGCTGAAACTCCAGCACGCTCGCTGATCACTCGCGTCTCTTTCCCAAAACCAGAGTTCTGACACCCAAGGCAACTTCTCCAACGCTCGGCAGATCAGCATCCAACCCGCCGGACAGTCCGGCAGCAGCGAGCCGCAGGTGATGACAGGACAGGCGGCTGCGTGGTGCGGGCAGCGGTCGCCGGTCGATCGGTCGCCGGATCCCTTTTTTGCCGCCTTTTAGCAGCAAGTAACGAGCCGAGTCCCCGGCTTGAGAGGAACCGCCGTTTTAAAAGCCCAGCAACGTGCCCGTCCACGTACCTCCCGTCCTGCTACGCGACACCGACTGCCTTACTACACGCCTCAAAACGCACGCCCGAGTCAGCCGCAGCGGCCATTCATAACAGAGCGCACTGCTTCCGGTATTGCTTTTCAAGATAAACACCACACCGGTCAGGGGTTTTATTGCACGTCGGTGGGGTCGCGTGTCGTTGCTAGTAAGTACGCAATTTAGAGATGTTTGTCGTCTCGTGTACACAACACCACACGCGCGCCGTTGTCCTTTATATCCTGCGTTCGTGGCAAACAATGCGCACGTGTGGTGTTTTACGTTGAAGGCACCCCTCGCACTACTTCCGGAAACTATCTCGTTCATTTTACAATAGCAAGCGACGCTTGAATTTACATACTGTAAGTGGCTGTTCATACTACCTATTGGTAGGTTATACAAAGTAACTAGAATTCATCACACAGACAGACAGACAGATAGATAGATAGATAGATAGATAGATAGATAGATAGATAGATAGATAGATAGATAGATAGATAGATAGATAGATAGATAGATAGATAGATAGATAGATAGATAGATAGATAGATAGATAGATAGATAGATAGATAGATAGATAGATAGATAGATAGATTTAATATTAATACAGGTAATATTTCCATAGTTAGAGCATTTAAAACCTGTTCACGACTTTCTAAAATGTTTTTTTTACCATTAGGAGAGTCTTGCAGATATTAAATAACACCCCTATAGTCACCTTTATACTCATATTACCTAATGTTGTTAACATGAGTAGCAATTATTAGACATAATAGGTCATGGTTAGCATCGGGAGGGAATCCTTGTCGTAGAAAAAACGTACCAGTGCCACACGGAATGTGAGGGGAACTTTTTTTTCCACTGTTATGTCGTACCTGTCATCCATGGCTGAAGTAATGCAGGTAACGTCTCATCAATGTAACATTACTGATGTCTAGTAATAACCGGAATACTTCGTATGACTTTTCTTTCATTATTTGTAAACTAATAATAGGCCGTAGTGAACATTGAAACAGCAATCATGTATTAACTAATGCATTTTTTATAGTGCAAAAGAGCGATGTAGCGAGGGATGTCTGTAGAAATAATAATCTGTAGAGGCAACACATCCTCACACTGTTTATAACGTTGTATTAACCTTCACTGAAATAAAGTACATACTTTCATTTACTGTATGTGTTTACAATCGTACAGATTTTGTCATGATCAAATTCCATTAGGTTTGAAATTGTCACGCCTTTTCATCCCAAACAACATTTATCTCCAAACTGTCAACCGGTAAGAATCCAAATGCAAGTGCGTCTTACATGTGAAAGACCTTTGATCGAGCCGACCGCGGTGTTATGTATACAAATCACGCCGTGGAAATGGAACGCAAACACACACACACGAGGAGAAAATGTCACTATTTATCTGAGTGCAAGCACTGCCTACCCTTGATGGGAAGCGAAAAGCAATATGTGCCAAGAGACACGCTGCCAGCGAGACCTGACGTACCGAGAGATGCAATTCTGCAATGAAGCAATAAGGAGAGATTGGATAAGAGTGCTGCGGGGTTAAGTAAATACTAAGGGTCACACAGCTCTGGTAAACACACGGCGCTTGACATTTCTAGACAGTAAAAAAATGAAGCGTTACATACGTTGGTTAGGTTTATCATGACGCCACATTGGAGGGTAACGAAGGTGCGAGCGGATATGTACAGGGAAAGTGGGAATTTTAAGGACGTGGTAAATCGTTGGCCGGAATGTTTTGTTTCTGGAATGGTTTGAGTAGGATTGAGAAATGAATAACTGGGGGATTTTTGGGAAGGGGAATGTAACTCGGGCGAAACGGCAACAGCGCATTTGAAGATGAACTTCAGAAATTAGAAACTCGGAGACTCTGCAAAGCTATTGTGGATCATCCATCCAGGAAATCTTCTATGCCGCTTATCTTCATTAGGCTCGCGAGTATGCTGGAGCCTATCCCATCTGACTTTGGACGAGAGGTGGGGTACACCCTGGACTGGTCGCCAGTCAATCGCAGGGCGGACAGACAAACAAGCATTCACATTCAAATGCATACCTATTGACCGATTAGAGTGGCCGATTTACCTAACTTGCATGTTTTCGGAATGTGGGAGAAAACCGGAGTACCCGGAGAAAACCCACGCATGGGCAGAACATGCAAACTCCACACAGAGATGGCCAACAAAGATTCGAACTCAGGTCTCCTGACTGTGCGGCCAACATGCTACCCATTCGACCACCGTGAGCCTATTCCGGATCATTGTGTCCGGAATTATTCCATTATTGATATTTGGATGCGGATCACCCTAAAAACTGAATTGATTTTTTCCATATCCGATTTCCAAAAATTCCTGAAAATCTCATATATTAATAACGGCACTCATCCCGAATACATAAAAAGCCTCCGTGCCCGTAACGCCATGTCTCGTTATATTGTGGTTTGGTATATTGTTGAAGTTCGGCATTATTGTGACGAGATAGTGGTGGCATTAAGAGCTGGATTAAGTTGGTTAAGTCCCCACTGAAGTTCCTGGTACCAAATGAAACGCTCGCCACTGCTTATTGTGTTATCCTCCATGACATAAGTGCATTTATGATTTTTTTTAACCAAAGTGTATCTGGTTTCTATTGCCAATGTGGATGATTCTATGGTAGCCATGTAAATGGAGGCATCTGGTCAAAGTGTGTAGGAGTGTAAAGGAACTAAAAGAAGCTAAAAGAACCCAAATACAAATACATGGCATTAGAAAGATGCATACAAATTGTGAATGTTGTATTCACTTGGTCCTAACAGTAAAGTTACTTTAATGTCCGAAACGAGCACCAGACTTGATCTTTTTTCCCAACAGGCACAAAAACAACAATAACATAATAATCCTAATAATAATAATCATACTAATAACACAAGCTACTGTTGCGACAGTAACCCACGGTAAGATAAAACTCAACTCGGAACCTCCGGTGTCACTTCCTGTCCTACACACATACGGAACACATTTACTGCGACACACACGATTTGTCTTCAATGCCTTATTTTCTCTGATTATAATAAATCTATAATGGCTAAAGATGTAAGGGTGACTATTTATAATGTTAAAAACGTAATTAGAAGGTCATAAACAGGCTTTCTATGCTCTAACTAACTAATCGCCCTGGCCGAAGGACGATGTTTGGCCCTTGCTTTTACTTGCCATCTTGTATGGAACAAATGGAAAAGACAAAACAGGAAAAGAAACAGCAAAATAGAAAAAACAAAGAAAGTAGAAGAAGCAATGACAAAACGGAAAAACAACATGACTGCGTTTGTATATTTTGTGTATTATTGAATATATCTTTCCCCGTGTATTTCCTTTTCATTTTGGCACTCCTGTGATTCCATGCAAACCACGACCACCTAAGGACTCATTAGTGCTGTATACATTTTCGATGTTTTTTTTGTTTCTTTCATTCAAGGGTATGTTTGCACTCAAGCCGTTGCACATTTGAATTCCACATACTGATATGCCTGTTTATATTGTATTTCTCCTCTGTGTTTGAAAAGAATTGTTGTAAATTACGGGGTGGTTGGTTTGCTTTGTGCATAATTTTAGCTGCTGATAAGACAGTGTCAGTTATTGTCATTTAAGGAAAGAAGGTTTAGTATGTTTCGTATGTTAAAAATAATAACAAATACAAGTATTGTGTATTATATAAGGTGAATATGTGTGTCTATATATTTTTCCACACACACACAGAACAATTACACATAGCAGGCATACTTTCTATTTGGAGAGCGGAGACACCACGAAAGGAGCAGCGCCATGAACTCCCCAGATAGTTCCTTCATGATTTATGCATGTACATGATGAGTTGAATTGCACAAACAGATTAATTGAGCATCACTCTTTGATTGAATAAAACATGACGAACCCCCTCCACTGAATGCAATTGCACTCCTCTGTGACTGATGCCGCTACTTTAGTGCCTTCGTCAACCATTGGCACCGGTGTCCATGTAGCCAACTGCTCTATGAATTTGGACTAATTATCCACATTAGCCATGGAATTAGTCTGCGAGGCAGTGCAGTAACTGAGTAATCGATCATAATCTGTCCTCTCCTCACTCGAAGACTCGCGGATTTCGATGATTCATTGCAGTCTGCTTTTGGGAAATGTCCGTATTCGTGTGTCATTATGAAAGCAAAGCTTAATGACCTTTATAGTCCCATTACTTAAAACGGTTTTCAGTAGCTATTTTTGAAGCATTTTCAAGTTAATGGACAGAGTGCTTTAACGGTGTAAAGTTTTGGCTCGGTTTCACGTTCTTCGTGTAGTTCTTTGAGCTCGGTTCAGGGCAGCTGTGTCGAAAGCCAAGCCCAGGGGCCGTGTGCGGCCCACTGCTAGTTTTTTGTTGGCCTGCGGCAAATACAAGTAATGAAGGCGAAAAAAAATAAAAATGGCCTGCATCAGAATATTTCCAGGGATGATTCAAGACACACTGAGAAGAAAACCAATTTTCTGTGTAAAACTGGCCTCAATTTGGATAATCAAGAGTAACTAAAACACAAATAAGCAATTATTATTGCTTTTAATTGACTATAAAAAAACAAAAACATAATTAATACATAATAAATAATACAAAATAATAAAAAAATCACTTCATAGCATTATCTTCCTATATAATACTTAATATAATTTTTGAATATCAGCAAATGTATTAATATGTTAACATTTTAGATGAAAAATCACTTGCTATATTGTGAGTTTTGAAAAAATACTTTATTAATAAATGATGAAGAATAACAAGAGGAGTGACCGCACCTCGCCCAGACGTGGGACACCGAGGCTTCACCCTGGAGCCAGGCCTGGGGGAGGGGCTTGCAGGCGAGCACCTGGTGGCCAGGCCTTAACCCGTGGGGCCTGGCCTGGCCTAGCCCAAATCAGAAACACGGGACACCCGCAGACCCACCACCTGCAGGGGCAAGCATAAGGGCCCGTGCAATGAGATTTGGGCAGTGGTCGAGGCCGGGTCGAGGGCGGACTCACCTTAACCCCCACTTTGGGCTCTGGAATCAAATTCCTTGAGAGGAGCTCGACCTTGTTCTTCTTTGGAGTTGCTGCAGGGTAGAGGCAGAAAGCTGGTGTGGGCTTATTAATAGCCCCCCGGCTTGGTGCCTCTGTGCTGCAGTCATCCCGAATGGGCCGTATTCCGTGCCTCCATTGCTGAGGCAGCCAGTCGTAGTTGCGGCCGCAAGGTGGTCGGTGCCAGTCGTGGTGGCAAGCCCCGAACCCGATGGTGGACACCGGGGGTTAGGGCTGTTATCCGGCTGAAAAAGGAGTCTCATCAAGCATGGATGGCTTGCGGGACTCCTGAAGCAGCTCACAGGTACCGGTACTCGGGTGTGGGAAAAGTTCGGTGAGGCTTTGAAATGTGACTTTCGGTCGGCCTCGAAGACGTTCTAGCAAACCGTCCGACACCTCAGAAAGGGGAAACAGCCCCCAGTTCACACTGTCTACAGTGTGGACGGGGGCTTGCTGACCTCGACTAAGGATCCAGTTGGTCGGTAGAAAGAATACTTTCAGGCGCTTCTCAATCCCACTGACATACCTTCCGTAGAGGAAGCAGAGTCTTAGGATACGTACGTGTACAGTTCTATCACCATGGCTGAGGTAATTGGCGTAGTTAAAACACTCCCCAATGGCTAGGCTCCGGGGGTAGACGAGTTTCGCCCTGAATTCCTCAAGGCTCTGGATGTTGGGGGACTGTCTTGGTTGATACGCCTCTACAACATTGCATGGAAGTTGGTAACAGTACCTCTGGACTGGCAAACCGGAGTGGTGGTCCCCATTTTTAAAAAGTGTGACCGCAGGGTGTGTTCCAACTATAGGGGGATCATACTCCTCAGCCATCCTGGGAAAGTCTACTCCAGGGTGCTGGAGAGAAGGGTACGAGCGTTAGTCGAACCACGGTTACTGGAGCTGCAATGTGGTTTTCGTCCCGGTCGCGGAACACTGGACCAGCTCTACACCCTTGCAAGGGTACTGGAGGGTATGTGGGAGTTTGTCCAACCGGTCTACATGTGCTTTGTAGACCTGGAAAAGACATTCGACCGTGTCCCTCATGGTGTCCTGTGGGGGGTGCTCCGGGAATACAGGATTAGTGGGCCGCTACTACGTGCCATTCGGTCCTTGTACAATCGAAGCAGGAGCCTGGTTCGCATTGACAGCAGTAAGTCGAGCTTGTTTCCGGTGAACGTTGGCCTCCGCCAAGGCTGCCCTTTGTCACCGATTCTGTTCATAATCTTCATGGACAGAATTTCTAGGCGCAGTCAAGGTGTTGAGGGAGTCCAGCTTGGTGACCTTAGGATCTCGTCTCTGCTATTTGCAGACGATGTGGTCCTTATGGCCTCATCAGGCTGTGACCTTCAGCGTTTACTGGAGCGGTTTGCAGCTGAGTGTGAAGCTTCTGGGATGAGACTCAGCACCTCCAAATCCGAGGCCATGGTTCTCAGTCGGAAACGGGTGGACTGTACCCTCCGGGTTGGGAGTGAGGTCTTGCCTCAGGTGGAGGAGTTCAAGTATCTCGGGTTCTTGTTCACGAGTGAGGGAAGGTTGGAGCGTGAGATCGACAGACGGATCGGTGCAGCATCTGCAGTAATGCGGTCGCTGTACCGGACCGTCGTGGTGAAGAGAGAGCTGAGCCGGAAGGCAAAGCTCTCTGTTTACCGATCGATCTACGTTCCCACCCTCACCTATGGTCATGAGTTATGGGTCATGACCGAAAGAATGAGATCGCGGATACAAGCGGCGGAAATGAGTTTCCTTCGTAGGGTGGCTGGACTCACCCTAAGAGATAGGGTGAGGAGCTCGGCCATCCGGGAGGAGCTCAGAGTAGAGCCGCTGCTCCTTCACATCGAGAGGAGCCAGTTGAGGTGGCTCGGGCATCTCGTCCGGATGCCTCCCGGGCGCCTCCCTGGTGAGGTGTTTCGGGCATGCCCAGCTGGGAGAAGGCCCCGGGGAAGACCTAGGACACGCTGGAGGGACTATGTCTCACAGCTGGCCTGGGAACGCCTTGGTGTCCTCCCGGTGGAACTGGAAGAGGTCGCCGGAGACCGGGAAGTCTGGACTTCCCTACTGAGACCACTGCCACCACAACCCGGACCCGGATAAGCAGAAGAAAATGGAATGGAATGGACTTGCTGTTAGATGATATCACCTCCCCACTGCATGGAAACGAGCAAGAGCCGAGCCGACATGCCCTAGCTGAGAAGAACATGCAGTGGCCTAGATCGAGTGCGAAAAAAGACTTCTCCCCTTTCCCCTACCCTTAGAAGTGGTAAGTTTTTGGTTTTTGCCCATCCTCCCCCCTCCATTGTAAATCGCTTTTTAAAGTTTTGAATAAGTAAACTAGCTAGCTCACTAGTTTGCTATGCTGTCTGTTATGTCCTGCAGTGATACAGTAGCCTGCGCAATGTCATATAAACAAAGAATAACAGGAGTGTAAAAGTGATTTCACGTATACAGGGACCTTAATAATGTTAAAACCCGTTTTTAAAAAGTTACAAACAAGTTTGTAGATCGTGTGTATTAATCTTGAATCCTAATTTGCAAGAATTCATTTCGTGGTCTGGTTTGGAAACAATTAATTGCAATGAATGAGGGCTTACTGTTATTGAAACGCCTATAAAAATGTTTATGCAGGCACCACCGTACCCTACACAGACTTGCATCTCCTCCTTGGGGTTTTTGCAACTAAAAGATTTGCAACAAAAGTGTTATAATGAGCATATTACCCTCTCGATCTCCTAACTTGCCATTGTTTGCCTGTGACAAACAAACAATCCAAGCGTAAGCTTTAGAATGCGTCACACACGTGTTAAAGGCATTTTCATCTTTATAATGATGGCATTGTTGGCATTAATTTTGACTGGAACCGCAAAAATCCTTCCACATCTCTCTAATGGGTAAATGACTGCCGTTAAAAGGGAAGGGAGATGGAAAAATTCATTTGACTTGCGAGCGCCCGGTGACGTTATATACCGCTCTCACTCCAAGGGGCCACCGACTTATCACTAGACTCACTTCCTTCCTGTTTGCAAAGCACCATTAATGATGGGATGTACAACAGTGATGGGAATCCTGATAGTGACTGGGTCATTTTACAGACTTGATAAACCAATCGGGAAAAGGACGGAACGGTACATTCACCCGCACACGTTTAGTGTTGCGTGTCAAATCTTTAACTTTTTAAAACCACCAGACCCCAGCGCAGGTTTGGTGGCATTTGTGTTGCTATGGCAACTAACACAATACGACGTTTTCTCTGTCACGTTCTTATACTGTTCACTGTGCAAGTTGTGGCGTGTTGTGTGTGTATATATGATATGATTCTCACACAGCGCCAACAAACAGGAGAAGTATTTCAGAAAAAGGATGTGTGGATGTTTTTTACCGTACTGGGGGCCTTACAGTAAATACCGGGACCACCGTGCAAAAACCATGAGTACGTAACTGCCACTATTTTAAGATGAATTGCCCAGTAGGAGTGTCTCGATACAAGTTTTTCACATCTGATACTGATATTGTAGCCTTGAATAATGTTCAAGCTCATATTGAGCTGATATCAACATAAACCATACATACCTTTTATGACCTATTTTGTAGTGTGTAATGCTAGAAAATTCGTGATCAAGCGAAGTTACTCGGCTGCACGGTGGCTGAGTGGTTAGCATGGCACACAGTCAGGAGACAAATCTCCATTGAGCACCTCTGGAGTTTGCATGTTCTGCAAGTTCTCCGCATGGGTTCCTTCCACTTGCCAAAAACATCCATGTTAGGTTAATTGGCGACTCTAAATTGTCCATCGGTATGACTGCGAGTGTCAATGGTCTATATGTGCCTTGCAATTGGGTGGCGACCAGAGTGTACCCCGCCTCTTGCCCAAAAGTCACCCTAGTGAGGACAAACAGCATAAAAATGGACGGATGGAAGTGATGTCACTCAAAGTTCACAACATTGGGTATGAGTAAATGTGCCCAATTACTTCTCTATGAATGTGGGGTTTACTTTTATCCACAATGTAGTTGCAGCAATCTGATAAAAATTTGTAATCATTTAACAGCCCTACTTACAGCTAATTACATTTTGCCTGTGGGAGTTTCGCGTTTGATGCCGCTTCATATGCGCCATAAAACTTCCCCAGTTCTGTGTCACCACGGGAAACTTGTGCATGACAAGTTTTGCAATTAGCTGCAACGTCTTTTTGCTGCCACATCGATGACATCACGCCTGCTGCTTGCTACTTTGTTAGCAAGGTAGCAAACACTGTTGTGATCACATGGGCTCTGTCCGGTCGCGCTGGTTAGACGCGTTGGGGCGGAGTCTAGAATCGACTGCTTGTATCAAAGTGCCAAGAATGTATGATTTGACATGCTTGCTGCTATGTTTTTTTTGCTGATATTGGCCCGATATCAATATCAAATCAGGACATCCATTGCGCCTAGTGCAAAGGTTTGCATCTCACGGAGCACACAACCATGGTGCGTTCAAGGACAGCCAAATATAGTGCCAAAGCTCAACTCAAAAGAAATGTTATCAATGAAGCATACAGAGGTAAACATGTAGAAATTGTGGGCTTTCTAACAATGGTAGATGCATGCTGTACTTTTGACCTGTATTTGTATTTGTATCACCCATCCATTCGCTTTCTATGCCGCTTATCCTCACTGTGGTCGTGGGGGTAAATTATCACTGGCTTATCGTGTTGAGTGTTTTCTGTGAGGAAAAAAACGTCCTACTTTCAGAGAAAAAAATGACCACAAATGCCCGAGGCCATGAACTGTGTACATATGCTACACGGCCAGGCACCAAACTCAAAAACAGAAGACCATTCAAACCACAAGCGCTCCAAAAGCATCTCCAAAACAAGCAAGCAGTCCAGAGACAAGTCTATATAATGAATTAATATTTTCATAAAACAAAACACTAATGCAACAAAGCAGGCAGCTAAATGTATTCTTAACCAGAAGCATAAATAAGTAAAGTACATTTACACATTTACACTAAGCATCAAACTCTCCCCTTTATGTATTGTAGCAGCAACGTCATTTATTTTGGATGTGCCTTTTTCTAGAAAGCCTATGAAAGCCAGGGTTTGGGAGGTTGAAGTCCTTCCTGTAAATATTTCAGACACGGAGGATGATGAATACAGTACAGTCAAACAGACGGTGAATGCGGAGTATTTTGCGGTGTCACAGTGCTTCTCCGCTGCGGCGACGTTTGTTGAATTTCAAATGTGAATTGCGTACAGTGTATCTTAAAAGCCGTAGTCATAAACTTGACACGACTCTCCAGGGGAAACTTTCCGTGCTTATTTTTAGACGATCATTTTATGTGGAGACAGCCAAATGAAAGCTTATTTGTGTTATTCTGCTCTCTGATAAAGTACAGTACATTTCGACAGTAAACGTGCGCTTTCTTATCACTATATTGATCTGGCCATACACTGGAGGAATGTTCATTCTGAGGTTATATACACAGGAACACCACTGCCCGGAAGAAATAATACAGTGTACTAAGATAGCATCAGCTTAGGGCAGTGGTTTTCAAACCAGGGGGGGGCCCGGCATTATGACGGGGCTACCATGAACATGCTTAGTTACTACCGTATTTTTCGGACTATGAGCTGCTACTTTTTTCTTTCCCTTAGATCCCAGAGTCTTTAATAACAAAACGCCTTGTTTGTGGATTTTTTTGGCCACTTTGGGTGTGTTCGACTTCTCTACTGACTTAGCACGAGTGTTGCAACAACACTCTTCGGTTTTCCTGTGTGTCGGTGCGCGCTCGGAGTATGTTGTTCAACCCAGCCTCTCCTGCCTTCCTTCCCGGGCACCGACCTGGGACGGGCGTTCAGGGCGGCAGGACGCATTGACTCGGCGGCGTTCACTAAATGATTTCTAAAGGCTGAAATGTTTTACTGATGTGTTGCAGGCACTGTTTGGAAACAAGGTATGTAAAAAAGTCTTTCTGTGTAAATCTTCCCAAAACATTTATATCCACAGCGTATGGTCGCACGATTGGGGGTGTGGGGGTTGTTGATGGGAATCGGGGGGTGCTGAAAATAATTTAATCTCCTAAAGGGGGGCGCTTTTGGGAAGCGCTGAGCTAGGGTGACCATATTTGGATTATAAGTTTACTCAAAGATGCCTTATATTTTCTATACATCTCTTCTGCGTATGGATAACCAAAAAAATGAAAAAGGTCAAGTGGTCAATGTACTGTTTATGTGTTTGTAAGGAGGTAGCTTGTCTCCCTGATGCAATCAACTTTTCAGGGCCTGTGATTTTGATCTTTGCAGACTAACATAATAGTTTGTAGGGTGTGGATAATTTGCATATTTATCATGTTTTCTTCCATTTTTAGGAATTAGTCATCCAGAATGGAGTTCCATCCTTTTCACCCAGAACTGGTAATGGATGGACTGGCCATCTCAGAACCCCATTACGTGGATCCTGTTATGAAAAGATAAGAGGGGGGCAGGACAACAAATCTCTTTAATGATATGCCTTTCAATGCGATTGGCTGCTACTCAACCACTCGAGCCGCATGAAGTAAAAGGGAGAATTCAGGTAAGGATGTAAGGTTGGTCTATGCTTCTGCATAGTCACTACGCTGTCTATTGCAACCCGCCTGCTTCAGCCATCTCTGCTGTGGGCTCAAACACACGACCCTCAAAGCGTGAGTCGAGAGTGCTAACCGCTGGGCTAAAAGCCTGGACAGTCAACTCGGGGTTCAGCACGGCTTTTAAGGCTTGGAACCGATTTTTGTACTGGTGAGTTAAAAAAAACGCGGTTCTGGATTAGCAAATAGCAGCATCCAGATGGGAATGGATCATTGAGTGAAAACCATGTCATTGACAAGGAACGTGTGGCCTTGTAAACAGACATGGAGACGGAACCATGTGACACATCAAACCAGAGAAAAAGACAGAACGCATTCACGAGAATAATTCCATTGTCTTCCAGATTCCAAGGCGCATCTACTATTAAGACAAAGTGAAATTGTTTCTACGCGTCATCTTGCAGATAAAGATGACAAAATGTCATGAGAACGTCAACTGGGATGAATCATGTCGGTCAGAATGTTCTCATATTATCTTGGCTTGCCGTCAAATCTCACTTCTGGTGACAAAATGGCGGCGGGTCGGTTTGTGAAAAACAGCGGTTCAGCCGTTTATACAAAAACGGCAAGACGGCGTTTTCAGATTTTCCCACTCTGGAAGCCGTTTTAAAAAAAATACAGTTTCCATATAATACTTTGCCGTTTTGACCTGAAAATGTTTCCTTGTGGGAAACCCATTACTTATGTAATGTAAGCAATTTCTGCCGTTTCCTTCAAATCCTCAAAAGGGACCCAGCCAGTTCACCTCGCTTTGTCTTTGTACTTTTTGCATGAATAAGGGCCCCCCATTTTATTTTGGGGATGTGCACCCACTGACCCCCTCTTAGTGTGGTTTAATCAATAAATTGATATACAGTATGTGTAAGGAAACAGATTAGACTGGGGCGTCCTTGTCTGTTTGGCACTATACATCATACCTGGGAGGTTAAGCTCTTGTGTCTGTGTTGCTGTTAAAACATTCAGTTGGTTTTATATAGCGGTCACATTTTATGGGAGAGGATTCAATTTGGCAAGCACACTCAATGCTTAATAGGCCCATCCATAAAGACCAATACTGGACATAGAAATAGAAGGACACCACAATGGGTGGTAAACGGATCTTTCGGATGGCGAACTGTGGTATGGCTTAAAAGGCTAGCCTAAAATTTGTGTGTTCAGTCTCAGTGATTTGTTAATAATGCTTGTTTTTGCTATGGTAGCGATCGCAAAATTGTATTGACTTCTCATAGTTTGCGTTTTCTCTCAAATAATTTATTTACGAAGAGTGACCATACATGCTGTTTTCCCAGGACATGTCCTGTTTGCATGTACAGTCGTGCTTGTCCTGGTTTATTCTTAGAATAAATCTCCTGATTTCATTGTTTTTCATGCAGCTTTATGAATGAGTGTAGCCAAGAAGCCAAAGAAAAACATGCACACGCACACTCATCTGACGCTTGCCAAGATGAAGTCTCAAAAAATTGGAAACGTCTTTGGAACTTCTTGCAACTTTAGAGGGCATATTTTACCCAAAACAACTGCTTTCATTCCGAACTTTAACATGCATTTGACCTCAGGGTCCTGTCTAGTTCTGTTTTTGGACTATTTATTAATATTGAATCCTATATCGCAGAAATGAACTGATCGCGGTCAGGTCTGGAACCAATTAACCGTGATAAAGGAGGAACAACTGTAGGTACGGTTCTGATCGGAAATGATCAGATCCTTTTTTAGGAGGTCCAAGTCAGTCAGTTTGGGGTAGTTTCATTAGCGAGCTGTACCATGTTGCTCGGGCTTGAAAAATTACTTGCGTGTCAATTTTCGACAAGATCCGACCATCTGCAGCCAAAAACTTTAGCGGTCAATGACAAAGGTAGCAATTAGCCAGGCCCACCAAATGTGCTGTATGGTTCACAAAATGAGCTTGTCAGTCTGTCTTACATACTTTGCCCTGAATTTGAAAAATCAGCTACGAGGAGTTTTTTTAAATGTAATTTCCTGTGGCCACCTGGTGGCACTGAAACAAATTCCCTAAGCGACCAATGCATAGCATCAGGATGTCATCGTATTCATCAGTACCACTTATGATGACCATCTGACCTTGTGGAGACAAGTTTTTAATGTTTCCATCTTTGTTTGCGAATTGTCAGATTGACCCTCAGAGCTTGTCACCATACCCCGCCCACATCTTATGGTGTAAGCTAAATTGGATGGCAATATATGATCACCCATCTCTCTTATATATGTGACTTAAATTTGGGTTATTTGGTCAAAGTCCACAGGAGGAGTCTGTTTTCCACCAACATAGCCGACTCCCTGTTTGTTGGTTGGACCTTTTGGGTGTTCTGTCACAGTGGATGCGTCCACCAAATTTTGTGATGCCAGGTTATAGCCAACATAGTGTGGCGCTAAAGAAACTATTATATTTCCACGACTGAGCTTTTGCGTCTGGTGAATTAGAAAGAGAAAGTAATTACTTTTTGTATCTACACAGTCAGCTCATTTATCTCTAAAAATACATCTAATAAAGCAAGGAAACCCACTAAATATGATCTCATTTGGGTTCAACTACAGTCGGAGGAAACTGCTTGCATATAATTTGAAAATAGTTTGAGAAAACTTGGGATAAAAAAAAAGATAAATTAATGCATCTTATATTGAGGGAAATAAGTATTTGATCCTAGCAAGCATTCGGTCCCCCACAGAGCAGTTCTGTGTCCATGAAGTACACAAATGAGTTCTGTCCCTCAGCAGGAAGCTCGGTGAGAAAAAGACGGTTATTTGTGCAATCACAAAAAAAACCCCACAAGATAACAGTCAATCACCCTCGCTCTGGAAGTCCAAGCAACATTACGCCTGGTGTAGCAAGAATGACAGAAAGATAAGGGACCAGCTCGGAATTACAACGGAGGTGCTGGTCCTGATGTCAAGGGAGTTGGGAGCACAGTCAGCAAGAAAAGCATAAATAACACACTACGCTGTAATGGATCGAGATCCTGCAGTGCCTGCAAGGTCCTCCTGCTCCAGAAGACACATCTACAGGTTTGACATCAGTCAACAGCACTGAAAAACAACCTATATAGAGTATATGTTTCCAAGCAGCACACAATCTTCCATACCGCTGCACTGTGAACACTCCCCGAAGGATCCTCAAGGAGATTTCTCCTTTTAAACATTGTTTGATTCCAAGCCTTCAGGCACTCTCCTTCATAACGCCCCTCTTTCCAGTGAGAAAATATGAGGGAAAAGTGGCGCTGACTTCCATCTCTAACCTCTTCAGGGGCTGTCAGGGTTAAGCTGCAACACCTCAAGGGGAAAATGTGAGATGATGGGCGAGAGCCTCATCCTTATACTTGCAGAGGTCAGGAAGAAAAGCACCAAACATTCCAAAAGGCTTAGTAACGTCGGAGAGGGAAAGGGAGATACCTGGGCCCTCAGGGACACTGATCCATGTCAGAGAGGCTGAAGCTCGCCTATCTCTGCAGGTAAAGAGCCAAATAAAGAAATGGTGTAAATATAAGAGTGTGAAGTGGAGAGACCCGACTGCGCACTTTCATTTTTTTTAATGACAAGAAAAAGGGACTTTCCCAGTAAAAAAAAACGTGTTGGTTGACAGCTATGCCACAGATGTACTTTACATTTCAAAAACATATATTCCATAGCATGTTTGCTGTTGTGACCAAAACATCAGGGCCGCTTTTCCATTGCAATTTTAGGGCTAAAGGCCAAATAGCTGGATTTTCCTGCATGGTTTTCTATAAATTCATTTAAGAACTACAGTAAGACGAGTTGTATTCTAATATTTGACACCCTACAATAACACGAGAATTCCTAAACCGGTTCAAATTGAGCTTTAATGGCAACAAATGGCTTTTGTAAAAGAGCTAGCTTACCTGACACGCTGCCATTTTGGGGAAGCCATTTCTTGGAATTGTCACATGAAAACCACTCCAAAATGTTTTGTGGCTTATTTTCTATGAACTCATTGAAGAAATAAAGCAAGAACATTTGCATTGTTGTTTTTGATTGACTATTGTAGCTTTGAAATAACTTTAATGGCAAAAAAAAAAAAGGGTTTGAAAATGTGCTAGCTTGCCTGACACGCTGCCATTTTGGGGAAGCCATAGCCTTATAGTCATGACAACCACCCCAAAATGTTTTGTAGCTTGTTTTCTATGACTTCATTGAAGAAATATAGCAAGAACAGTTACATTGTAATATTTGATACACTATTAAAGTATTAGAATTGTTAAAGGGCTGTAAAATGAGCTTTAATGGCAAAAAATAAGCATTTGGAAATGAGCTAGCTTGCCTGACAGACTGCCATTTTGGGGAAGTCATATCCTGGGATAGTCACATGACAACCACTTGGTAGCTGGTTTTACATAAATTAATTGAAGGAATATAGTAAGAAATGTTAAATTGTAATATGTTACACCCTATGAAAGCATTACAATTGTTCAATTGATTTAAAATGAGCTTTGATGGCAAAACATAAGCTTTTGTAAAAGAGCTAGCTTGCCTGACACGCTGCCATTTTGGGGAAGCCATTTCCTGATAGTCACATGACAGCAATCCGACAATGTCTTGTAGCTTGGTTTTTTTTTTTAATCATTGAAGAAATATAGCGAGAACAGTTGACTTGTAATATTTGACACCTTATTAAAGAACTGCCACTGTTAAATGGGTACAAAAAGAGCTTCAATGGCAAAAAATAAGCTTTTTAAAACAATCTAGCCTACCTGACACACTCACACACTTTGGGGCAGCCCTTTCCTGGCGTAGTCACATGGCTGCCACATAACAAATGTTTCCTTTAGGGACTTAATCAGTTTAAGTGAAGCGCTAAGCCGTATAAGACACGTTTGAGGACATAGAAGGTGTTTCTGATATGCGAGTATCCGCGGGTTTTTACGCTCTGTTATAATAAACATTACCCATTCATTCAGGCAGTGTTCATTCTAGCAAAAATATTTTGTTATTGTGGCTGTTTTGGTTTTCCAGGGATTAGAGGCAGACAAAACGGTGCACGCACACACACACACATGTTGTTTTACGCCTTTCATCAGAGCCTCACTTCAACCTCTCGCCTCTCTATCAGAAATTGGTTTTATTTTCTGCACCATTCAGTGACGGCTTTATCCCCACAAAAGCAAGGACATTACTTGGCTGCACCACTGGAGAGTCCCGCGCTGACGATTTCAGCTTTCACTCTCCTTTTAGAGGGAGGAATCAAAATCCATCGTTAAAAAAAAAAAAAGATTGCCGAACCTACCTGCATTTATGGCCTACGCGTGGGGGTGGAAGTGGCACAGGAGGTAGCAATGGGAGAACATGCAGTATATGTTTATATTTCATAGGTTTTCCTTATATGCATACATCTGGGGGTTTGTACGGTGCGGTACAGAACTTTAGGTATGGTACAGAGGCGGTTTTTCCACACAGTACACATTCTCAGTGAGGGACAGGAAGTGTTTATGGTGTCCCTCGCTACATCGCGGTTCAAACGTTGCGCCCTCGCGGCTTTTCGCAAAATAATGAATGAGTGATTGATTGCTGTTTGGCGGTTGAATACGGAAAAAAATGCATATTTAAGCAAAAGGCACTCAATTTGCATAGCTACAACACAAATACGTACAAGGCAGGAGAAGTGTTCTAATTGAGAATGTAGTATTGTACAACAGCCACCAGGTGTCGGTGTTTGGTGAGACAAGGGTCAGCAAATGTTTAAATTATCTCACAACAGGCGGAATAAAAATAACACAACAATTACTTGCAAAACGTCCGCCCGCCATTAAGCTCCTCTAGGGGACACATTCACTGTGACACACGCAAAGTTTATTTACTCTTTTTATGTCTACTGTATTGGGTCATATAAGCGTAAAGCTATTTAAAGGCATCATTACAATACATTGAGTAGAAAATAGCCACCGCAGGAAGTACGTTGTCCAGTTGTGTAGTGTCTAGAGAGCTCTAATAAAGTCAATAACCGTATTTAGAAAACCGCAAACAGATTTTCTGTGCTATAACTACAAAAATATTAAATTTAATAATATTCAAGAGATATAATAATATTCAGAGATAGGGTGAGAAGCACTGTCATGCGGGAGGGACTCGTAGTAGAACCGCTGCTCCTCCGCATTGAGAGAAGCCAGATGAGGTGGCTCGGGCATCTGGTCAAGATGCCTCCCGAACGTCTTCCTGGGGAGGTGTTCAGGGCACGTCCAACCTGTAGAAGGCCTTGGGGAAGACCCAAGACACGTTGGAGAGACTATGTCTCTCAGCTGGCCGGGGAATGTCTCAGCATCCCCTGGGAAGAGCTGGACGAAGTGGCCGGGGAGAAGTCCGGGCTTCCCTGCTTAGGTTGCTGCCCCCGCGACCCGACCTCGGATAAGCGGAAGAAAATGGATGGATGGATGGATGGGATAATATTCAAGCCTACTTTGTGGAAATTCACATATTGGGTCGGGTCTGTAAACAATTAACCGCGATAAACGAGGGGCGACTGTGCGAGGTAAACAAATACCCACCTAGTAAAAGTGAGTTCAAAAGACCTCGGAAGGACATCATGATCATACGTTAAGGCAACGTTTGGTTGAAAAGCGTATTTTTGGGCTATATTTGGACCGTATCGGTTGGACTAAACCCAGCCCAGTTTTCATCGTCCATTTCTGGGCTAAATCAAGGCAGTGACGGTCCGACCAGATCAAGCCCACAAAACAACGTCCAAATGGCGTCTAGCGTTGCAGTGGTCCGAACTGCACTAATGATTGTGACGATGGTGCGCTCTTACACCCCTCTTCTCTTCCTCGTCTCCATGCACCCCAGTGACGGCCCGACACACAGAGCGAAGGTCCCCACTTTCATGTCTTCTCTCCTTACTGCTTACTCCGAGGTCAGATCCCCCAGCCATCTGATTTACAACGTCCCTGGCGGCTGATGTAGAGAAGAGACAGAGCTTGGAGCAGGAGAAAGGGGGGTGGGGGTGGATGGACGCCATTGTCCTCTCTCCCTCACTACTGTCTGTCTTATTTATTACGTCCACCGCGTGACCGGGGACACGGTGTGACCCCGGGGCACGTGCGGCCCCCAGAGTTGAGTGTTGTGGCGGATCAGGCAACAATAGCCACCCCTATCGCAATAGAATGGCCACGCCGCCAAGTCATCCCTTTGTGGGAGTCAGATGGAGAGAGAAGAAGATATTAGATTGGATTCAAGGTTGGGCCATTATGTGGCAGCGTCGTCAATAACACCTACAGCTCTTTTTCCATAATAATAAATACATAAATCATGCTGTTTTGTGGTTGTGGTTGTCATAATCTATAATTGTTGTCTTTAAAATCTGTTTGGTGTCAACATTTTTGGGCGTCTGGAACGGTTTAATTGGACTGACATTCTTTTCAATGGGGAAATTTGCTTTGGTTAGAGTCTGTTTTGGTGTGAGTCGGCCCTTGTGGAACGCTGTAAGTGATATTTAACCTGCTTGGGCAATTTGAAGTGATCTGTTTTTGCAGCGATTGTCCCTCTTGCCCACTGCATGCGTGTAATATTTAACCGTTTCAATGAGCTGCCTTCGCAAAAGCACGTTTGCAACCTTTCTCCTGCTGACTTCAACTGGAAAATTCCATACACTCCGTAAATCTGGGTTGCACTTGTCAACAGCGCCTCTTTGTACCAGACCACATTAGTGTTTAATTTAAAACAAATATTCATGACATAGGCTGACTGCTCCAAACAATGACATAAATGCTGCAGGATCACAAACAAAGGCAGGAGAGAAATGCTGCAGCTTCACGGAACAACCGATGCCGGACCTGAGAGATACGCATCTTTATAGACGTGAGCGGGTTTCTCCGAAGAAAACTGCTCTATAATTCAGCTGTCCTTTGCCACTCTGTGGTTGGAATTTTGCAGCTTTGCTCTATCACGATTTTTCGGAAATATATGAATTTCTAAATTACGCTGTGGTTGAACACAACCTCTAATTAGTCAAAAATATGCATATTTTTGCTCATGTTAATTTTCAAGCATAGAAATAGCTAATAAGAACTAAAATACAAACATAATGAGTTAAAAAGACGCATTCAAAGAGTAGTACTCATTGGTCACCAGGTGTCAGTAATGTTACTGCAATGTTCGGTCAGACACACAAGCACCAGACTTGATCGCCGTAACAACAGGCCTTTACTGCAGGTTTGAATGACCCCACATTGAGCACCACGATCCCAAATAAAGACTTTTAATAAAAACACGGGCTACTCTTGCGGCCATAAGCCACCTAAAATGAAATTCAATGGGCCAACGTCACTTCCTGTCCACCTCTCACTCTGCTCCCATAGGAAACACATTTATCGCAACACTCACATGTCTTAAATGACTCTTATTATGTGTACTATTTTGTACTATGGCTACTATATTGGGTAATACAAGTGTAAATGTGACCATAGGGGTGTTAGTTCATGTCGAGAGGGCTCTAATAACTGTAAAAAAAAAGTTATATATATATATTTGGAAAGTCGTAAAGAGTAGTTTTGGGTCGTTCACAAACGAACCAGTTCTTTTGAACGTTTCGTTAACATGGGAACCGAGTAGCAGCTAGGAACCGTTCTGTTGCATGGGGAGGAGTGCAGCCCAGCGCAGACATGCAATTACCCAAAAACACTTCATAACTTTTAAACAGAGCTTAAGAGAGTTTTGTTCTGTATCATTAACAATGCTGTGTGAAAATCTTAGCGGTGTGGTTTCCTAAAATCAGCTTTAAAATCAGCTTTTATTTGACCTTCTTCTAGTTCCGTCAACACGTGTTTGTTGATAACACGACAAACCCGAGCCCCCGGTACCAGAGTCCAGCGCCTTTAAGTTGAAACCTAATCTTTCTCATAATAAAAAGGGATTCCCGACCCAGAAAGGCATTAAGGTCACAGGTTGACAGTACTTAGCGACTCATCGTCGAGGAGCACATGTAGGTAATGACCCATAGCGTCGGTGATGTTGTGCTGCTCAATAAGCACAAGAAGCGATATGACAGACTCTTACAGCTGCTCACTGTTGTTGCGCATTATTTACACTCCATTACCTCTCCCTGAGTCCTGCGGCTCATAGTGTGGCAGCGTCTGTCTTCCCCACTGCAACGAGTGTGTTTTAGTAGCATTCCGGCGTATTTCGTCAATAAAGTAAAAGCTCCCTGGAAAAAAAAAGTCAACCACATGAACCTTTTAAAAGGGCCGGACCGCAGAGCAGGGGATAGCGTGGTTGCATTTGCGTTGCTATGGCAACTGTCAATAGTCACATGCAATCTTAGGGGCCAGCCCAACCGTACCTCGACATTTTTCGATTTTGAAACAAGAGAAATCCCAGACAGATCAAGTACAGGTAATTTTTTTTGGGACGTTTTGGTCTTAGAGAACGTAGTTGTGGTGACCACGATGGAGTCAGCGGCTTTCTACCACCGAAAAACCCTCGACAAAACCGTGCCTATTGCAGATTTAGAGAGACTGATTCATGCCTTCTCTCAGCGCTGCTGCTCAAATCTTGACTAGAACCAGGAAATATGACCGTATTAGTCAAGTGCTTAGATCTTGGCACTGGCTTGTTAGAGCCACGAGAACCGGCTCGGGCTCTGGGAAGCTCATGGTGTAGGCTCTTGCGGATGCTCAGAGTCAGGACTAAACACGGTGAAGCTGCGTCTCAGTTTTAATTGGCCACAATTAGGTATTTCTGGCCAGACTTTCTTCTCCCCGACTGTTTTGTCCGGCTGTTATCAGCAGATCCCCAGGTTTTCTCGGGCCAGCTGAGAGACGTGGTCTCTCCAGTGTGTCCTGGCTCTTCCCTGAGGTCTCCTATAAGTAGGATGTGCCCGAAACACATTTGGCCCTTCTCAGTATGGAGGGGCAGCGGCTCTACTCTCAGTTTCTTTTAGATGACCGTTCTTCTTCACCCTATCTCTGTTCTCTGTTTGTTTTTCAATAAGGAAGGTTAAAATATGATTAGAAAGAAAGAAAAAATAAAGGAGTCCCAGGAAAAACTGGAGGCTTGACAGATATGAGTCCACACTAGCGCCACAAACGAGGCCTACCTTTAGATCTAAAACCGTACCTGTCTCGGTGGTAAAAAGATCTCGTCTATGGCAGAAATGATCTCAAGATACAACATGTACAATTAATCTAGCAGCGACGAGATTAGCATGGGTTAGCGTTATGATTAGCATCATCTCACGGGTACTCTTTAGTTTCATAGCTGTCTCGGGCAACGCCTGTAAAGTCAAGTCAAGTTCCGACTTTTATTCTCGGAAAGTTACGACTTTATCTTGTTACATTACGAGCTTCTTCTCGTAAATTTACGACGTCGTGGTCGTAAATTTTTGGCTTTACTCTTGAAATTTGAGGATTTGAATACTCCGTCGTAACAGGCAGTTCTGGAGACACCTAGGCAAGTTTTTATTCATAACAAGACAGCATGACAGAGCAGTTAGCCACAAACACATTAGCATGGGTTAGCATCATCTCTCCGGTACTCTCTAGTACCCCGCCCCCTCCACGTAAGGCCCCGTAGCTGTCTCAGGCAACGCCTGTAATGTCAAGGTACGACTTTTATTCCCGTAAAATAACAACTTTACTCTTGTTATTTTACGAGCTTTTTCTCGTAAATGCACGACGTCGCGGCCGTAAATTTAAGTAAATTTACTCTCGAAATCTGAGGATTTGAATACTCCGTCGTAACAGGCATTACCGGAGACAGCTACAGTATAAAAGCAAGGGGGGGGTTTTCTTGGAAAATTTCCACGTTTTCAAATCTCCGTTGGGCATCTCTGTGTGGAGTTTGCATGTTCTCCCCGTGCGTGTGTGGGTTTTCTCCGGGTACTCCGGTTTCCTCCCACATTCCAAAAACATGCATGTTAGGTTAATTGGTGACTCTAAATTGTCCAAAGGTATGAAGGTGAGTGTGAGTGTTTGTTTGTCTATATGTGCCCTGCACGGGGCAGGATTACTATTGCAACAACACATCATCAGTAGGGTAAAACTAACCTGTCTCACGACGGTCAGGGGGTACACCCTGGCGACCAGTCCAGGGTGTACCCCGCCTCTCGCCCAAAGTCTGCTGGGATAGGCTCCAGCATCCCCGTGACCCTAATGAGGATAAGCGGCATAGAAAATGAATGAATGAATGAATGAATTTCCACGTTTAGTCTTCAATTCTCGGATTTTTTTTCTAATGTGGCCCCAACACGGCGTCGTAACTTTGATACCAAGTTTATCCATGCAGACCTTGTGCATGCATAGAAAACTTAATTTATTTAGTATTTTTCCAGCAAAAGAGCCCCCCAAAAGGTGAAAGCTAGTGCAAAGCTTTGTGTGCTCGGTTGTGTGAATATTTTTATGGCAGAACATTTGGAGTCTCTCTTCTACCCTTTCAGATGAAGCGGTGCTGGAACTACCGAGTTAGCCTTTGTTGCTCTGACTCAAGCGAACAAACCTACAGTATTTTCGCCTCTTCTCTCAGGAGCCCCCGTGAATACTTCAGCAGTGGCTTACGTTAACAGATTGCAGTTATTTTAATGGCCTGTTTTGCAGCAGGATTGCGAGAGATTTCAGGGGGAAGTGAACGAGGAGACACACACGTGCCCGTGTGACACAAGCGCAGAACGCCAATGCGCCCACGGCCATGCCACTCTGTTATTGTCAAACACGGAGACCCAGATGGTCGCCTGTGGCACAGGGTTCTCTGTCCTTAGCGGCAGGGAAACACATTTATTCATGTATTCTTCATTTGTTGCGTACTCCCCTGTTTGGGGTGTTGCGAGCTTAATTAATTCCCCGTGCAGCTCACTTTTAGTCTGCGTATACGTTGTGATAAATGTTTTAATGTTCTCGCCTCTGCTGCGACTGCGGGAACAGGACAAGCTTTGTTAGCTTTAAAAGAGGACAAATTAGCAAAGCTCTTTGGTTAAATTGGGCTCGATTAAGGGAGAGGAATCGGACAAAGAAAGAGTACCAACCAGATGCCCACTTTTTGCAGGTGTTGCCTTCAGGGTACATTAGTGACCACTGGCGAAAAATGTCTGTTTTTGACACACGACTGGCTCCCCCCTTCCAAACTCTCCTGCTATAGCTTGCCGGTGACGTTCTCCTCCAATTTCGGATCACCATTTGCAATAAAAGTGTAATCTGTTCCAGAATGTTCGACTCTACCTATACCCGATTACCCAATACTCATAAGAAAGCATGTAAATCCAATCAATCCACTCCAGGAGGCATCAAATGCACAAAAAACATGTTTGTAGTTTTTGGGGATGCTAATGACGTCATTAACGGGCGACGGAGATGACTTCCTGGTCCTGTTTTTGTGTGTTTGCAAAGAAATACGTTGCCTAAGTACGTTTTGTGATAAAAATACATTTTAAACACATTCGGAACCGTGCGGTGTATTAATAAAAGGACAAGGCATACGTTTTTAACATTAATCAAAAAACACGCTAACCCGATCACTAAAAAAGGTTCTATTGTGTTATATTACATTCAGATCCAAAACCCTCCCCTTTGCTCTTCAATTACCATTGTTCATTCGCGACACAATTTGGGTTTAAGCCTTGAATATGCCTCACACACTTTACAAATGCACAGGTGCTCACCACTAATACATGATGAACAGATGAAACCGGAGCCACGGTGCAGCCTCACAGCAACTATGGTGCTTTCAAGGAACGCTGAACAAAGTGCGAAATGTCAAGGTTTTATAAAAAAAATCAGTGAAGCACAAAGACATGAATAAAAATGCATGGGCTTTATAACGGCGATAAATGTATGCTGTACATGTATGCCCTTTAATGTTTGGTACTAATCTTTCTGATGCGCGATTAACGTCCTGTTTGACCCACCCACGGCCCACGCCGTTGTATGAGGAACCGCACCGGTGCAGTTTTGCGTGGCGCTGGATAGCTGGAACAAATATTGAGCAGAAATGGGCAAAGAAAGGGTATTTTGAATGGTAAGTTTAGCTTCAAAGGCCAGGCAGAATGCTCTCTCAAAAAGATCAAAATGTGTGTTGCTTTGACTTGAATGGTCACAAAGTACATCGCCTCTGGGAGAAGTGAAAAGTTGAAGATGAACCTGCTGCACTGCTGGCATTGTTTTGTCATTTATACAGTGGTACCTTGGCATAAAGTGTCCCAACTAACGAGTCATCTCGGGTTTTGCTTTGAACTGCTAGCTAAATTTGGGCTAGGAGTTGCTAGCGACCGGCACAGCTGATCGTTTTAGCGATCATACATACATTATAGCCATCTAATTTATCTTATTTCGTACAGATTGTGCAAAACTATGACAGGAACAACATCACACTTTAAGGACTAAATGAATACAGAACCACCATCCACCTGGAGTTTGTTCTTCAGAGAGGTTGTGTACCACAAACATGCACATTAGCACTCAGTAAGGTCACCAGATCTTACACTTAGTACCAGCATTTGGGAGCAAATATGAGGTGAAAGAAAAAGGGTAAAAATCTGTGTAGCTTGTGAGATCAAAGAAGGTACATTCAAGGACCGTGAAACAGTTCAAACATTCAAAAAATGGGGGCTTTGAATGGGGGCTTTAAAACTGCACAATTTCAATTAAACATTTTTTTAAATGTCCAATCGTCTCAAACGTCTTTTTAATTTAACGTCTTTTTGTAAGAAAATAGGACACTGGTGTAAAGAAGCTGTGTGCAAAACTAGTAATAATGATCAGTTTTTCACTCATTCAAAAATGTTTCTCTGCTTGCATCAAGCCCGGTTAATGTCACGCCCCTGAGAGCCATATACCCCACCGTGATTGGTAGGTTCGTCAGTGATATAAAACTTGAGGGCCGCCTTGACATTAAACTTTCAAATTAAGGTGGGGGCCACAAAATATCATCTCTCATATCACAATTTTGATACCCTTGTTTATGGAGGAAAAAACACAATAACAAGTCCAGGGTGTACCCCGCCTCCCACCCAGTCAGCTGGGATAGGCTCCAGCATACCCGCGACCCTATTGAGGATAAGCGGCATAGAAAATGGATGGATGGATATTGGCCTATGACTTTTATGCCAATATCGGTGGGCAAAAATATTAGTAAAAATCCGTATTTAGAAAGTCATGAACAGGATTTCTATGCTCTAACTACAGAAATTAACATTGAATTGTATAGTGCGGAAATGTACTTAACGCAGTCTGCTCTGGAACCGGGATCAACGAGGGATTACCCGAAAGCATTCCCAACTTAAGATGAATGAGCTGTGTTTTCCACCGGGAAAAAACACCCATTTCCAAATTTCCAAAAACCACCGAGAGCAGTGAATCAGAATTGTGTATTGATCCACTGCAGAGCTACCAAATAATGCGCGTCCTGCACCCCTGTTGTATGAGAGCAGCAGTAAGCGCGGCAGCAACAAAGTGCACGCATGCATGAGGCGTCTGGTGACAGCGGCGTTGCATTTTCAAACATCCTGCGACAGCCGACACACACGCAGGTGCATAATTGTCCCATCATCCTGTTGGTTTGCCTGTTGAGCTCCCCATGAGAATTGTCTCACTCTTGCTAATTAGGTTTGATGTGAGGTGGGATAACGAGAGAAACTGACAAGGAACTCGATTTAGCCCAAAAACATCCAAATGACGTCTAGTGTTGGGTGGGTGGCTCACAGCGCCATCTTGGTTGACGGCAGCCATGTTTTTCGACCAATCTCGATCAGCTTTTCCGACATATGCTCGTCGGTGCCTGAATGATGGTTTCTAGTTTCTAGTTTAAAGGGGTCAAACATTAGGGCCGTCTTGGTCAGTTCCTGATTTTTTTTTCTGTCTGGCGTTTCCTGTTTTCTGTTCTTTGTTTCAGGTGACTGGGACAGACTCAACTGATAGTGATGACCATCTTTAAGCTCCGCCTCCACACCATCATGGTTTCCCCGTCTATATCTGGGTCTTCCTGTGTTTTCCGCTACTTCCTTGGTTCCCTTGCTTCCTTGCTAGGTCTTTTGTACTTGTATTTTTCACCCTTTTTGTACTTGTTGCTGCGGCATCTTCCTGCACTGCCTTTTGCTCTGTGGCCTTAAGTCGGATACTTTTAGATATTGCAGTAACCTCTCCGTTATTATGATTGATTGGTTAGAGACCCAGACGTGATAACTGAATTCCTGCAAAGTAGGATTCCTTAGTTATAAATCAAATACATAAGCGCATAGAAAACCTGCTTACAACCTTCTAAGTACTGTTTTGGACATTACTAGAGCCCTATAGACATGAAATAACACCCCTATAGTCACCTTTACCCCCATATTACCAATTATAGTAGACATAATATGAGGAATTAAGCCATTTAAGACCGTTTACCTTGTAGGGAAGCAGAATCGATGGCGGACTGGAATTGACGTCAGGGGTTCTGAGTTGAGTTTTTGCTTGTTGTGAGCCACGGCCGCAACAGTAACAGTAACAGTGTTGTTATTAGGATGATTAATATGCTATGCTACATATATTATTGAAAATATTGAGGTTCTGTAACATTTTTGTTACCAAAAAAACCAAGTCATAGACATAATAAGAAAAGCTAAGCCATTTAAGACACAAATAAGACATAATATAAACTAGGAGTTATTGTTTGACATATTGTTGTTCTTTTTTACCTTCTGTTCTGTATCGTACTTCCTGCCGGGGCAATTTTGTCTTCAAAGTAATGTAATGACTCTCGCCGAATCTTACAGTAACATTGGTGACACCTAGTGACCAGTGTAGAGTATTAGATATCACAATGTCTTTTAATGTGTCTTCTGAATGCCCTATGTTTGTGTTTTAGTTCATTTAGCCATTGTTAGGCTTGGAAATGCTTAGGTTAGGCAAAAAAAGATCAAATTTGCTTAAAAAAGGATATTTTTCAATAAGAAAATGCCATATTCGACCACAAAACAGCATATTCATTCATATATTTGTGAAAAACCATGATCGAGTGAAACTGCAAGTGCTAAGTCAGGAGGGTTTATTGTATTATTCATTGTGGCGTTGCCTTGAGCATTTTGTGTTTCTCAATTAATTGCTTTTGTACAGATAACTTAGATACCAAAAGGCTGAGTTGTCAATACACTAATACTCTAATAAAACTTGCAGTAAAAAGACGAGGCGCTTTCTTTTTCACCGCCTCCACTCGTGTCTAAAATTTGCACATTGCCGAAAGTGGCTTGGAATGCTAAAAGCTGGTGTGGTTAAAAAAAAAAAAAAGCCATATTGCAGCTTTTTAAATGTCATTTGTCTGGCAATGTGGACTTATTGAAGAGCTCTTGGCCATGAAAGGCCACCGTTGGGAATGTAAAGAGTACAGTTGTCTCTTCAGTCGTTGCATAGAGAAACCTATTGCTGCAATGGCATATCTTGGCAGATGCAAACATTCTTCAATTTAAAAAACAACCAGAAACTTGTGAGGAAGTGTCTCACCAGGCTACACTTTATCACCGTTTTTCAAATATATTAATAAATCATTGCTGTTTTGTGGTTGAATACCGCCTATAATAAGTAACAACCACGCATATATTTGAGCAAAATGTATGTGGCCTAGATTGAGCATTCTCAAGCATAAACAAATATAAGGCATTCAGAAGACGCATTGAAAGACAACTTTTGAAATGTAATGTTCTACACCGGTCACTAGGTGTCAGTAATGTTACATTCTATGACAGTGGTGAGACTATTGCCACCGCAGGAAGTACTATACTGAAACAGGAAGTAGAAGTACAACGACAAGGAAGTCTGTGGGTCTATTTTACAGCATGTCTTCTGTTATTATGTCTACCATACTGGGTAATACGAGTGTCAGCGTGACGCTGCCGGTGTTATTTAACGTTAAGTGGGCTATAATTAGGTTAAAAAAAATTTTTTGAAAGTCATAAATAGGTTGTCTATGCTTTGTAGTCCCGGGGACTGCAGATGGAAAGTAGCTCTAGCTAAATCTGGTGTAAAGTTTACCCACCCAACACTAGACGTCATTTTTTGGGCTAAATCTGGGCCAGTCCGTCATCGATTTAACTCAAAAATGGACTTTGTCTTCAGTCCGACTGATTTGGTCTAAATGCAGCCCAAAAATAGACACTTTTCAACCAAATTCAGACAGGAAGGGGACGTCTTTATGTGACTTCCTTTTCCCTTTCACTTTTCTTCAACCAAATGTGAACATTGTTGTAAATGTGTTGTAGGGATGTTTTTTCAACAAATTATTGCTGGGTGGGTAATATGTTTGAGCTTTGTCTCTGTTGAATAAATAATCAGCTAAACTGGGCCTGGAAGCGATTAACCACTATAACCGAGGGGCGACTCGGATTCCCGTTTATTTCTGTGATGAAATGTGGCTGTTTTCATCAAGAGCAGTGAGGAGCGATCGCATTAGAGCCTCAGCTGCATTGCGCGCAGGCTTGACCCAATCGTGACTTTTGGTCTCACTTTTTGGATTTTGAGTATTCCTGCAAGGAAATTACAGTCATAAGCTACTTTGTGTGCATTGTAACATTTTGCATTCGCAAACCCATCCAACCCTAGACGTCGTTTGGATGTTATTTTTTGGGCTAAATATTGTCATAGTCTTGGTTTAGCCCAGAAATGGACATTGAAAGTTTAGTCGGACTGATTTTGTCCAAATACATCCCCAAAATAGACGCTTTTTAACCACATTTAGACATGAAAGGGACGATTTCTTGCATTCCACTTCCCAACCAAATCTAAACGTTTCAGCGTATGGTAATGATGTCTTTTCAACTCAACTTGCTGGGTGGGTTGGATGTGTTGTTCCACAAGTGCAGTATGTGGAGGTGGCAGGTCGGAGGGGTGTCCCTTCATCCCTCTAGCCTTCATGCAACCCTGATTGCTTATATTGATTTGTTCTGTCCTTTAACCCGCGGGAAGACAACTCCCATAAAACACCCAAACTCACGCACACACACACACACACACGCCGTCGGCCTTGTATGACGAATCAACGGCGGTAAAACGCTCTTCTTCTCTGCCTCCTCACACACCCTCTGTCTGTTGCTTGGCCTTACTGATTCCCTCCAGGTACCAACGTGACCCGCGGTCACGCCACAAAAAGCTGCGGCTTCCGCGGGTTTAATTTGCGGGAGGACACGATGGAAATCTCTTCAGTTTCAATCGCCTTCGCTGTCAGGCTGGGCTCCGACAATGAAAAGCAAGCAGATGACCTTGTAATGCCAGTGACCAAGGCAGCAGGCATTCATATTTCATTCTTACAAGCTTCTCCGCTTGCCCGCAGATCCCGAAGTGGACAGAGAGGCGTGTTTTAAAGAATAGCTGACGAAGGGGCAAACTGGACAACGAGTAGCCGACTAAGAATTTGGCAGATGGTGGTGTACATATAGTCTTGAATCACATCAGGATTCTTATGTTTTACAGTCATCCCTCGCAATGTTGCGGTTTTTCGTGTTTAACTTTGGGGTACCATTAGTCAAAACTTAACTTCTAGAGCTGTCCTATCTAGTCTGACTGGCGTGTTTCCCACCAAGACTTTGAGCCTGAACTGGACTAGAGCTGTCCTATTTAGTCTGACTGGCATGTGTCCCACCAAGTCTTTGAGCCTGAACTGGACTAGAGCTGTCCTATCTAGTCTGACTGGTGTGTGTCCCACCAAGTCTTTGAGCCTGAACTGGACTGGAGCTGTCTTATCTAGTCTGACTGGTGTGTGTCCCACCAAGTCTTTGAGCTTGAACTGGACTATTGCTGTCCTATCTAGTCTGACTGGTGTCTGTCCCACCAAGTCTTTGAGCCTGAACTGGACTATTGCTGTCCTATCTAGTCTGACTGGTGTGTGTCCCACCAAGTCTTTGAGTCTTAACTGGACTATTGCTGTCCCATCTAGTCTGACTGGCGTGTGTCCCACCAAGTATTGGAGCCTGAACTGGACTAGAGCAGTCCGGTATAGTCTGGATGGTGTGTGCCCCACCTAGTCTTTGAGCCTGAACTAGACTAGAGCTGTCCTAGCTAGTCTGACTTGTGAGTTGTGGGTGGGTGGGGGATGGCGTGGGGGCCAAACTATCAGGGTTAGTGCCGGCCTGCCATCACGTACAAAGTTATCGTACTCAACATGAAATTTTACTCTTGAATGCTTTTGTCGTATTTTCCTTGTTTCAGTTTCAAGTTCAGTTTGTACAGTACAGATAAAAAGATATGATCCATTTCAGTCCTCTAGGGGTGCATGACGGAACATTATTGACAACAACTGCATTATTGAGACATGATTAGATTAGATTAGATTAGATTAGATTAGATTAGATTAGATTAGATTAGATTGTCAAATTGTCCTCGTATTCAGTGTGGAAGTGGTACGTTTTTGGCCTATAGCTCCATCCTATCAATCCATTTTAAACCCTTAAGTTTAGAATAGAGTAAATAGCTCGCTAGCTTGCTGATGGTCAAAAACAGTTTCTTGTGTTCCTGCAGTGATCCTGCGCATTACAGCTGAGCACTGTGGTGTAAACAACAAATAAAAGGAGCGTAAAGGTGACCATAATGGTGTTATTTCAAGTCTACAGGCAACGTTCCTGCTTATTTTTCAAGTGCATTCCTTGGATATTTTTGAGCGCTATCATATGTGCACACTTGTAGTGGGTTCAAAAGGTCAGCAAGGCGTACTTCACGGTAAGCTTTTTTTTTGTTCATCTCAGACAACCGGCTCTTATCATTGGCTGGACAGTCGTGGTCATTGTGTCGTTCCGGCTTGATGTCGCCCATCACTGGCGTACAGAGTCAATTGTTGGGTGTTTATTTTAATTTACAGTTCAGGTTAGATTGTATTTTTCCTCGGTGCTGAGAGCACCAATGTGTGCACAAAGCATAGAGAGAACGTTGTCTGCAGGGTTTTAATACCGGTAAAAGTCGTATTTAGATGGTCATAAACAGGTTTTCTATGCTCTAACTAGGAAAATTTTCCATTTATGAATATGAAATATTCATAAATGTTTGTTATGCCTTTCCACAGATTCCCTTACTTTTTGGTGGGGGAAGAAGGCCACTAGTTGTCAGCTAGTTGTGCTTTTAAGTACTTCACTTACGTACTTATGTACTTCACTACCGAGTCCTTACTACTGTGAGGGCTGCAGTCCACTTCCGGTATTTAGTATTGCTCTGGATTGGATTCATTTATTTGACTTATATGTTAAATTTTGTGGCTTTTTTCAAAGCCTACTTAATAAATCATCCTGTCTCGTACTTCAGTGCGGCCTGTTTTTAGTAAAAATATGCTTATTTAAGCCATGGTTACATATTTGTTGCCTAAGTTAACAATTGCTAGATGAACTAAATACAAATATAAGGCCTTTGAGGACCTCAAAGACGCCGATAAAATGCAGTATTCTACACTGGTCACTAGGTGTCAATACACATCTAACTTGGACCATCCGGCTTTTATTGCAGGGTTGAATTATCACGGCGTTTACTCGCCGTCACTCACTCTGCTCCCCTTGGGAACACGTTCATAGCAACACACGCAAGCACAAGTTTTTATTCATGTCTTAAATGGCTCATTTGCTTTTACTATGTCTACAGTATTGGGTAGTACTAGTGTAAAGGTTACTGTAGGGATGTTATGTGATGTCTAGAGGTCTCCAATAATGTTAAAAACATATTTACATGGTTGTAAACAAGTAAATAAGGAATCTGGCTTCCTGGAAATACACTTCTAGCACCAATTAATTGCAATAAACAAGGAATTACTTCACTAAGACAGAGTGCTTTATCTGCTAAAAAAGTGAACAAAAACGTTTTCATTAAAAAGAATTGGAAAATGGAATGTATATGCAAATGATTTACTGCCAGAAACAAATCGAGTGTGTTTTAATCCGGTGCATTCACCCACCATATGTTGGGACATAACAATGTTACGTAAAGAGCCATTTGTGTCATACTGATATCAGGGAAACAAGCTGTAATTATGTTTAACTGAATTTTAGCCAATAAACGCCCATATTATTTTCCAACAAAGGTGTCCTCAGGGTGTGTGTGTGTGTGTGTGTGTGTGTGTGCGCGCGCCTGTGTGCCCAGAATGTGAATGCATGTTGAACAATAAATCTTTGGAAAAAAAAATGTATTTAGCAGAAAAACAACATGGAATTTGCATAACCAGAGAAGGGTGCGTTTCAGTTCTTCAGAAAATAGTTCACAAATGAGAGGCGAGGACTGCCTCGTTGTAGCTGTCAGTCAAAATATATCCTTTGGTCAAATGGTGAATGTTTGAGTGGACGTTGAAAAAATATATAAAGATGGAATTGAATGTTAGTTGGTGTGCAAGTGCATGCAGATTTTTTTTGTTTCTGAAGCTGTCGATCAAACCACATAGAAGCATCCCTTGTTTATCGCGGTTAATTGGCTGACCTGACCATGATAAGTGGATCACCACAAAGTGTACATGAAATATTTTGGTAGTTTGAGCATAGATACCCTGTTTACGACCTTCAAAATACACTTTTTAACATTATTAGAGCTCTCTAAACATGAAATAACACCCCTATAGTCACCTTTACACTACGTACCCGGTAGAGTAGACATAAAAAACAAAAAGTACAACATCATTTTGACTCACCTGTGTTGGGAGAGTTCCTTGTATTGTCTCATCAGCGTAACATTACTGACACCCGGTGACCGGTGTTGAGTACTGCACGTCAACGACACGTATTTGAATGGATCTTCTAAATGCCTTATTTTTGTATTTGAGCTCATTTAGTAATTTTTACCTCCGCCAAGCGCAAGTTATGTTTGTCTGTTTGTGTTCAAAACAAGTTCTGAATGTTTTTGGATGACATTTCCAGGAATTGTCAGAAACGGATTTTAAAAGATTATGGGAAGTATGGGAGGAACTATGGCACTATTTTCCAGTTATGCTTGAAAAGTGTGTAATTTAGGTCAGATATACTTAAAATATGCATCCTTTTTGACTAGTAATAGGCTGTCTTCAACAATAAAATAGTGCAGATGCATTAATTAATATATTTTCAAAAACCCAACACTAGACGTCATTTGGGTTTTTTTGGGGGGGCTAAATCTGGTCATTGCCTTGATTTACCCGGAAATGGACCATGAAAATTGGGCTGAGTTCAGTCCGACTGATTTGGTCCAGATACAGCCCCAAAATAGTCGCTTAGCTGACGTCTTTTTACCTTTCACTTCCGCACCAAATCGCATCAATCAAAACGGCATACTTCTAACCTAACGGGTCATGACTTCAGTGGTCAAGTCCGAATTTTCCATGAGTAGGGCAAGTTTAAAAAAAAAAAACACAGTAAAAAAGAACAAAACGATTGGATGGACTAAACAGCGTCTGTGAGACTGACCCCAGAGAGCAGCACTATTTGAAATTCCAAACCACCCCCCTCCACTCCCCCGCATTTAACTGCATTTGACCAGAGATGCGCTGATGAAGACGGCAACCCCTGCTAGTCTCATTAGTCCTCTCCAGCTGGATTGTGACATTTTGCGGGTGCAGCCGAAACCTCCCGTGTCTGCAAACTGCCGCCGCAGCCGGAGAAGAAAAACGTGATCAGTAATCCGGTCCAATCACAGGACCCACTGAAGCCTAATGGAGGTCTCCTACCGGCGTAGACATCAGTAAAATTGCCGTGTGTGCGTGGCGCTGTTTACTTTTTGCCTTTTCTTATGCAGCCTGACAGACATCACCACCCCGGCGCGGCTTTGGCCATGCCGAACAAAGAAAAGCTTTTCCATCAGCGTAATTGTCCAATTTGATGATGGCTTTACACAAGCCACTTTTGGTATACAGTACTTATAGGGCAAGGTGATGTCGCGCGTGTAAGTCTGTTTTTCTATGTATTACCACGCTCAAGATGATATTGCTTAGGCTGCTGCCCCCGCAACCCGATTTTGGACGTCGGAAAAAAATGGATGCAACCCTTAGTGGACTTTATCGAACGCATTCGTCAGAGAAAAACATCAGCTGTGTCTCAATTCGCGTACTTCCTTGCTCACACTGAGTGCGTTAGTGTGTTCACACTGGGCTTCCCTACCGACGCTGCTGCCCCCGCGACCCGGACCCCTGGATAGATGGATAGACTTCCAATGACACTCAACGCCTCCCGAATGGCGAGTGAGAAGCAATCAACCCCAATCACCCGCACTTATACCATCCATCCATCTTCTTCTTCTCCCCAGCTACTTTGGCCAGCTCCTCCCGAGGCGTTCCCAGGCCAGTCGAGAGACATAGTCTTGCCGACATGCCCTAAACCTCCCCAGGAAAAAGCCAAAATGAACAACTCAATCGGGACATTTGGCGTTCTTGGTGCATTGCTCCGCTATGCTACGTGCTAAGTGCATGCTAGCACTTAGCATAATAGCTTTTTTTTGCCATTTTTTTCAAGTACAGACTTATAAACACTTAGTGTTATCATGCAAAGTGGTAGCATGCTAAAATTGCCGGCATGCTAACTTTAGTATAGTAAGTGGTCTCTCACTTGTACAGCGCTTTTCTACCTTTTCACAGTTTCCGCATTTACCTACCGATGACACAGCATCAAGAATACTTCGACACAATCACGGGAGGATCGAACCAGCAACAAGCACCTCTAGTAGCCCTTTTAGCCATTTTCATTCGTTTTAACACCACATGGCACTACCGTGGTAGCTTTAGCATGCTAACGTTAGCGTTGTAAGTCATTACATCTGTTTTGAAGAATAGAAACCTATATAAACACATGTTAGTGCTAGCATGCTAATATTAGCTTAGTGCCATATTTTGACATTTTTGTAAGTATTAAGACACACAGACACTTATCGCTGTTAACATTAGCATGTTAGCGTTGTTAGCAAACACGTTTCTGTTTTTTCTCCTTCATTTGTTCATTCATTGCATTGCTTGGCGCTAGTTTTGAATCATTCCATTCCATTCCATTTTCTTCCGCTTATCCGGGTCCGGGTCGCGGGGGCAGCAGTCTCAGGCAGGAGGTCCAGACTTCCCGGTCCCCGGCGACCTCTTCCAGTTCCATCGGGAGGACACCAAGGCATTCCCAGGCCAGCTGTGAGACATAGTCCCTCCAGCGTGTCCTAGGTCTTCCCGGGGGCCTTCTCCCGACTGGGCATGCCCGAAACACCTCACCAGGGAGGCGCCCGGGAGGCATCCGGACTAGATGCCCGAGCCACCTCAACTGGCTCCTCTCGATGTGAAGGAGCAGCGGCTCTACTCTGAGCTCCTCCCGGATGGCCGAGCTCCTCACCCTATCTCTTAGGGTGAGTCCAGCCACCCTACGAAGGAAACTCATTTCCGCCGCTTGTATCCGCGATCTCATTCTTTCGGTCATGACCCATAACTCATGACCATAGGTGAGGGTGGGAACGTAGATCGATCGGTAAACAGAGAGCTTTGCCTTCCGGCTCAGCTCTCTCTTCACCACGACGGTCCGGTACAGCGACCGCATTACTGCAGATGCTGCACCGATCCGTCTGTCGATCTCACGCTCCAACCTTCCCTCACTCGTGAACAAGAACCCGAGATACTTGAACTCCTCCACCTGAGGCAAGACCTCACTCCCAACCCGGAGGGTACAGTCCACCCGTTTCCGACTGAGAACCATGGCCTCGGATTTGGAGGTGCTGAGTCTCATCCCAGAAGCTTCACACTCAGCTGCAAACCGCTCCAGTAAACGCTGAAGGTCACAGCCTGATGAGGCCATAAGGACCACATCGTCTGCAAATAGCAGAGACGAGATCCTAAGGTCACCAAGCTGGACTCCCTCAACACCTTGACTGCGCCTAGAAATTCTGTCCATGAAGATTATGAACAGAATCGGTGACAAAGGGCAGCCTTGGCGGAGGCCAACGTTCACCGGAAACAAGCTCGACTTACTGCTGGCAATGCGAACCAGGCTCCTGCTTCGATTGTACAAGGACCGAATGGCACGTAGAAGCGGACCATCAATCCCGTACTCCCGGAGCACCCCCCACAGGACACCACGAGGGACACGGTCGAATGCCTTTTCCAGGTCCACAAAGCACATGTAGACTGGTTGGGCAAACTCCCACATACCCTCGAGTACCCTTGCAAGGGTGTAGAGCTGGTCCAGTGTTCCGCGACCGGGACGAAAACCACATTGCAGCTCCTCTAACCGAGGTTCGACTAACGGTCGTACCCTTCTCTCCAGCACCCTGGAGTAGACTTTCCCAGGAAGGCTGAGGAGTGTGATCCCCCTATAGTTGGAACACACCCTCCGGTCACCCTTTTTAAAAATGGGGACCACCACCCCGGTCTGCCAGGCCAGAGGTACTGTTCCCGACTTCCATGCAATGTTGTAGAGGCGTGTCAACCAACACAGTCCTCCAACATCCTGGAGCCTTAAGGAATTGTATTGGAATGTATACATGAGGAATGTTTTTGAATCAGCTCCAAATATATATACATATATTTTTTTTTCTTGTGTTTTTTTATTTTTCTGTTGCAAATGTTGCTGGACTCCCGACCATTCCGTGTCTAAAGACTGAACTCAATCATATCTCAGCTTGCCGGGCACATCAGCTGCCATAATTTCATACATGCGCGCGTCTGTCCGTTGCGGTCGTGGTACGTCCCGTCCAGTCTCCTTCAGACCCGTTCATTCGGACTGTTCGTGCATTTACGCCGTCTTGTTATTTGCAGCATCCTCATTTGACTGGGTTTGATGACAGGGTGCACGAGGCTGCAAGAAGCGCAAAACAACAGGATTTGCCGTTTCCGCACTGCGGTGATGGGAATGCAACGTGAAATTCCCCCCCAAATCCAAAGTGGAAGCGACATGCGGGGGAGCCGGGCCACAAACAACATAACGAGATCGTAATTCTGCGTAACGAGGTGGCAATTATTTCTTGTTTGCGACGGGAACCTTGATTCCCTTTACCGGATCGGGTTCTTATCAGTTATTTGCTGAAGTGAATCACGTTTAAGGCTGGTTCTTTGAAGTGAACGGATACGCGACAAGAAAGTACACATGCGATCAGATTGGACCTTTTTGTCTAACGGAGCTGGGTCTTTGTTTTTTTAGTTGCATTCTGTTCCATATTGTGCGTAAAAATACATCCATATCAATAATAAAAAAATACATATTTAGTCAATTATAATACATATAAAACATTATAAAGTATATAATAATAATATCTTCACATACATAATTATATTTTATCTATTTTTATTTTTTATATTTGACAATTAATTTAAAATAACTTATCAATTAAAGCGACGAGAAAAGTCTGAAGAGCTATCTGGGAGCCAAAATTAAAATTAAATAATTAGATTATTTTGTGTTATTTGCCTTTAAGTTCTTGTTCATGATTACAATCACAATAAAACAAAAAAAAAACAAGTGCAATTCCAACACCATATACTGTATACTGTCTCCCCAATGCCAGATGCATTCAGGGACACTCTGAACATCACAAAAGCAGCTTTATAATAAAATAAACATGAAGTGGATATTTCTTATCACTTTCTTTGTAACGCTCGGGTGTAATTTTTACATTAGAGTATGCTGGAAAATACACCAACAACAAGTACACTGACCTTAAATTACGTGATGCCTTTGAAGGCAACCCCTCATTGCTCATAGCACGGTTCCAATGTTGCTTGATTGGCTGTCCATACATGCAAATATGTATCATCCTGTCCTCTCATGTATCTTTCTGTTTGTTAAGTACAGTTTCAAAAATGGGCGTAATTAAGACGTAGTTGCTAACGGTGACTAATTGTGATTAATTATTTTAAAAACGGCGATTAACCCGATTGCAGTTTTTAATCGTTTGACAGCCCTAGTATTTAGAAATGATTACTGGCACACGGTGAATGAGATGTGTTTAAAATGTAAGTAAAAAGTACTCCCTGCTTCTCAAGCAACGTATTTATTCGTATTATTTGGGGATTTGTGATGTTTTACTTGATTATTTCACGATCTTTCGAAATTTGCTTGAACAGCAGAGCACTAAAAAGCTACAAGTACTTGGATTTATTCTGAGCACACAGTTATTCCTGACCACGAGAGCTGTCCCTCTGTGGCCAACCTCGAGAAGCCAGATGGAAAGCACAGGAGACACACACACACACACACACACACACACAGATTGTTGGCAGTCGGTGAAAAAGGAGGGTAAGCTGGACTGTCAGTGGCTCCCACTAAATGACACTCTGTGGCCGGCAGAATAAGGGATAACAATCATTGTCCATGATATCCTTTCCATCCGACTGGAATCGGACCGTCCGATGGAAACATCCACATACATCCGCGCATACATGCAATTAGTGGTTGGTCCGAATGGACAAATCACATGACCAAACTCAGATGAATGGGATCCAAAGCCAGCAAAGTTAGCATTTTTGAGTGTCAGTTAGGATTTCGGGATACGATTAGGAGGTGCTAAGCCTCCCCCGGGCTCACACTCTGCACACATTCGGGCTTCATTAGACGGCGCCGACTTTGTGGATTTATTTAAAGCCGTTCTGTACATTTTTTAATGACGGGGGTGACTGATTGTCATTAATAACTGGTACACAGGATGCCTGCATGAACTGCGTATGGCTCGTCCATGTTGCGTGAACAACGGCGTCGGGTTCTGGCCCACCCTGTCCGAGTCCGGTAAAGCCAATGAGGGTGTGGATCGGACAAAACAAAAAAAAGGAGCACTGGTCGGCGGTTGAAAGCCTGGGATTTGATCCTGCTGGCCTCTCAATCAGCCGGGATGTGTGGTTGCGGGATCAAGCCCGAGCTGGACCACCCGGGAAGACAGCTGAAACACAAACACTGCTCAGGACTGGACTACAGTTATTCTGTATATTTCTGACAGTGTGATATTCCAGCTGGTGCTGGCATTTTTATATGGACACAAACAAGCCCATGAGATACCACAGACAGACTTATTGATATATTGTTGGGCAATATAAGTGGGCTGATCCATCCAAATATAAATGGTATTGATACCAAGGGTAGTATCAGGTCAATACTAAATTGATATTTGTCAGTTCTCTTCCGTTTTTTTAATTCATTCATTCATTCATTTTCAATGCCTCTTATCCTCATTAGGGTCGTGGGTATGCTGGAGCCGATCCCAGCAGACTTTGGGCGAGAGGCGGGGTACACCCTGGACTGGTCGCCAGTCAATCACAGGGCTCTTCTATTTTTTTTGCACAATATGTTTATAGGTTTTTTTGATTGTGGTAGATTATGACCTATTATTAGTCCAAAAATATTGAGTTAGTAGCTATTGTGGTCACTAGGCGTCATTACATTACCTTCACACTGCATGGAGTCAGTCATGGCATGTTAGAGTGGAAAAAAGATCTCCCAGTCAATGTGGAAGTGGTAAGTTTTTGGCTTTTTACTTTGTCCTTCTTCCTCAATTCCGTTTGAAGCCCTTTTTTAAGTTTGGAATAAATATATTGGAGGCTATCGAGTTAGCAGGCAGCCCCTGCGGTGATCCTGTAGCCTGCGCATTTGTGTAGCGCAAAGTGTTGGAAATGCGTTGGAACACTCGCGCTAAGTCGGTAGAGAATATGAACACCCCTCAAACTGGCAAAAAAAAAATCCATAAAGAAGGTGCTTCGTTATTAAAGCGCTCCAAGCGAGAGTAGCAGCTTGTAGTCAGAAAAACACGTGTTCATGGTAGCCCTGTCATAATGGCCCCCAGGGGCCGCGCCCCCCAGGTTGAAAACCACTGTCTTAGAAGATGTTTTTCCTGTCATCACCATCAGTTCTTGCTCTCTAAGGTACCAGCACACGCCAACCTAGAACGTCTCCCGAACAGTCGCGATCGATTCAATGCCCTGAGTGTACCAGAACAGGGGTCGGCAACCTTTACCATCAAAAGCACTGTTTTGCTCCCTCGCCCACCAGAGAAAAACGGCCTGCAGTCCAAAAATATAACATAGCTAATAGTTTGGGGGCACATTCGTGGCCTCACAAAGAGTCCGATATTTGTAACTTTTTTCAAAAATGGGCATTTCCACTAAAGAGACACAAGAAGCCGCGGGTCGCCGACCCCCTGCCTCAGCGGTTCAAAAACCATTTAAGAAACTTTGTTCTGAGTTCTTCTGGCATCTGCTGATCTGAATGATGTTTTTCTGCTCAGGCACGAATGTACTTAACATGCCGGATGCCTGTCGCCTGCAGCTTCTGCCGTGCTCGGCGCGCCTGATATTGAAATGATGACATGCCACTCATGCAGCATTTCAAGGTCCACTGGTCTGTCACGTAGCATTTGCTGTCAGATTTCTTTCTGAATCTAAATCTGAGTTTCCTCTAACTTAACACATCTTTGACGTGCTGGAGAGTAAAATGCAGACAATGAATGAAACGGGGGACTTTCTGCTGGGTGTTGATGTAGGACACATGTGGAGGAGGATGTCTGAACTCGGGACGCACTTCCTGCATCCTGCGTCCTACGCTTAACACCTGCTCGAATCCTTGCAACTGCTGTTTGCCTCTCTTTCTACACAAACACACAACGAGTCCGTCCGTTCATCCAGACTTCCCGATCTCCAGCCATCTCTTCCAGTTTTACCGGGAGTACCCCAAAGTTTCCCAGGCCAGCTGTGAGACGTAATCCCTCCAGCGTGTCCCAGGTCTGCCCCAGGGTCTCCTACCGGGTCTGCATGCCCGCAACACCTCCTCAGGGTGGCGTGAGGGTGGCAGCCGGACTAGATGCGCGATGCACCTCAACTGGCTCCTCTCCATGTGAAGGAGCAGTGGCTCTCTTAGGGTGAGTCCAGCCACCCTACAGAGGAAACTCTTGTATCCGGGATCTTGTTATTTGGGTGACCCAAAGCTTGTAGCCATAGGTGAGGGCGGGAACTCAGATCAACCGGTAAACTGAGAACTTCACCGGGACTGTCCGGTACCACAACTGCATTACCGCGGATCCAACCTCTCGAGAACAACACCCAGAGATACTAGAACCCCTACATCTGGGGCAAGACCGCACTCCCAAAGGGTCCTCAGAAGACCGTACGAACACGAACAAAAGGAGGGACTGCATCTTGGAGGCGAGCACGTGATCTGGCCAGGCCCAGAAGGAAAAAACCATACAGGTTATCCCTCGGTAGACCCACCACCTGCGGGGGCAAGCATAAGGGTCTGGTGCAATGGATTGGGTGGTCGTCGAGGGCGGGTGCCTGGGTGACCTGGTCTTTGGCAGCCGAACCGGCTTCACAAAGGGTGAGCGTACAAAGTGCCATAATATCAAGTTTTATTTCGTAAAAAAGATCACTTAGCAAAATCCAACTCATTATGAGAATCTTACTCTGTTATGCTCTCTTTGGCCTCAGTTTTGGACACTCAACAACTTCCACACTTCCCAACCGTTTCAAAGCATTCCGACATCAAAATGTTCAACCCACTTGGGACACTACGGCTGTTTATTGACACATTCTCCAAAAAATTCCCACCTTTCCTGTGATTCCACATTCTCCGGAACAAACATCACATAGCCAATGAATGGACATTTTATTTTATTTTGTTTTTACCAGTTCTTACGTTTCAAACCCATTTTCCACATCCCAAATCTTCCCACTCACCCTCGAAATTCCACCTTCTCCGTAGCACAAATTCTCTCAAAAGATTCTCAAAATCTTTGACTCTTCTTATGACAGCAGATCCCCACTTTTACGTGTAGATTACCAGCGGAAAGCAAAACTCTACTAGCAAAATAAAAATGTCTATTCGCTCAGCCCTTTAAAACCATCCTGCTAGCTTGATGTTGATGTTTTCCTTCGGTTTCGGATCAACATTTGCATTAACAGTGACGTCTCTCTTCAATTGCAAATGTTCACTCACAACACAGTCCAGGTTTAAGGCCTAAATTTGCCTGACGCACTTATTATATATAATATAAAATGTGTAAATACTCACCACTACCGAACAGAAAAGTCAGGCAATTTATTTTCAACATTCGTTTTGTCCAGAATTCCACATTTTCCGGCCCAAACATTCCCATTATAATCATTTTTCCACATTTGTCTACCCATTCCAATCCCACCTTCCCGCTCAATGCACGCATCCTGCAGAGCATTTCATCCCAGCTCTTCGGCTCTTCGGCTTTCCCACGCAGTTTCCACACAAACTGTGGTTGTACGGAAAGTTACACAAAGAGAAGAGAATTTCCCTCATTATTTTGGGCGAGCAGATCATTCCTTCCTGGAGGTAGAGGCTGACATGTTTGACTAATTGCACGACGCTACCGGAAGCAACGATTCGTCATAATTACACCAATTGAATTTGCTAGAAAACAGGCGAGCACCACAACCCGTCTGAGGACACCGTGATGAATAGTTTTTCAATTATTATAATCCGGTTGTAAACTCGCAGTGCTTATGGTGAGTTGCCATAAATCAGCATAACGGCCAATGATGCTCGTACGCGGATAATTGCGTTCTGCAAATGAACGTCTTTTTGAATTTGATCTAAATAGACCACGGCGTGGATCCCAGCCAGCCCGCCTTGCAGAGAGCAACCAAAAAAAAAGAAAAATTCTGCAACTTTAAGCCACGCCTGCTTTTTGTTTTTATATGCAGATACAAAAATAGTTGATAATACAAGTACAGCATACATGTACCAACTTCTCTTTTTCATAGAAAGTCTACTTTGTACTTGAAATGGGTTTAATAAGTGTGTGAGGCGTATTTAGGGCTTAAACATGGATTCCGTCGCCAAAGGAAGAAAGAATGGGAGGGCTCTGGAGCTGAATCTTATGAAATAATAACAGTTATTGCAAATGTTGATCCGAAATCGTAAGAAACCATCAACGTCAAGCTAGCAGAAAGGTAAAAAATTACTCACGAAATATATACTGAGTATACTTCACATACATGCATGAAAATGGAAGCGACTGATTCGTTTGGAGAATCCGACTCATTAAGGAGTGGCTCATGAAGAAGCACGTTTATATCCTGGTACGGTGTAGCCAGTCTCTGACCCTTCATTTCATGGAGTTGCCAAGCAACAGCCTCAAAACCATATTTGTCTAAAAGAGTAAAGTTTATAAATATCTTGCTCACTGTATATGTACTCCATATATACTGTATATATATGTATGCATATACAGTATATACACACACACACATATGTACTGTATGCACAGTATATATGTATACAGTATATATATACACAGTAGAGGATATTCATTCATTCATTTATTTTCTATACTGCTTATCCTAATTAGCGTATGTACAAAAATATATACATACTGTATATACAGTATATATACACAGTAGAGGATATATACAAAAAAATATATACCAATATATGTCAATATATATACTCACACATATATACCGTATATACAGTAAATATATACAGTATGTATACACAGTAGAGGATATATACAAAAAATATATACATCAATATATATCTATAAATACACACACATATATACTGTATATATACACCGTACAATATACATACTATATATATATATATATATATATATATATATATATAATGTCTGATGAGGGTGCAACAAAGCCACTTTTGAATTAAGGAGGGGGCGTGTCCAAGTGCTAGAGAGGGTGATGGATGGTGAAGGTCGGTCCGAGGGTGGGACGGGCCTGCAGGCACATCAGTGACACCCTCACCTGCTACAATCCGCCCAAGAGCTCCCAACATAAATCCATCAGCATTCCATACCGTGAATCCTTAACTGGTGACATTTCTGTGATTGTGCAACCGCAAGTTCAACTGCAGGTTTGTGTATTCACGGCTTTGTCTTTGTCTCCCTCTAGTGGAAGTTGAGAATAAAATACAAATTAGTAATAGAAAAACATTGCGTAGGATATGAAAAAAAAGTAGATTAAACAGTAATAAAGCAATAATAATTATACAATCTTTAGACAAACAGACAGGCAAATAACTGTCTTGGTGCAGTTATAAACCAAACCGTTGGGATTATTTGGAAAACCGGGGATTTGTCCGGGCTACAACAATCCTGTTATGAAAAGATGAGGATTAACACGACTGGGAAAAACTTAACTCCCTGTATTTTCATGCCTTTCAGTGGCAAGACATTTAAAGGCGGTCCAAATAACAGTACTTTTCTGACATCTGCCGGTCAATACTGGTATTGCATGCAAAGGTGAATGTTTGCTCTCGTTCTTCCACTAGAGGGAGCCAGATACCTACCAGGTTTGCGCTTGGAGAGGGGGCACGTTTCTTATGGGATAATGATTTAATAAAACTATAATAAAGTAATAATAAATGATTGTAGAACTAATTGATTGAGTACAGGATTTCATTGAACTCATAAACATATTAAAAAAACAAAACTGAATTACTTTGCAAGCAAAATGTAAACATTACATAAAAACAAATACAATAAATTAACCAAACACGTATTGCGATCCGCCAGTGACTGCCTCTAAATATGGAAACAAATTATTCTGTGAGGCTACGGACTTCTAAACAACACATCGTCCGGTTGAACACGTCCCTGATTAAGTAGGAGTTTTCTAGTTCAGGTGACCTAATCCGTGTTGTTCTCAGGGACTGCCCTTTGCCCCCTTGACCTTTGCTTTCATCGGCGGCATTTTTGCAACCAACAAAAGTCTTTCAAAGGCAAAGTTGCGGTGAGTCGAGCGTTAGACACTTCCCTTTGTGTCCCCGTGTCTGATAATTCCAGCATCAAGGGGTTATTATTTCATTCACTCATTATTATTAATGACTTATTGTTTCATCTACAGCCTGCATTCATTTATGAATCATACAACATTTCTGTCAGTGTTTTTTTGCATGTATCTTTAATCTTTCACTTTCATTCGTTGTTATTCTGTACTCATTTGTGTTGATATATAATATCGTAATATAATACATAAGGATTATTTTAATTATTCATATTTACTATTTCATTATACACTTAAGAACGTGTTTATTTCTTGTTATTATATTGTTTTTAGTTTTTATTCAATTGTGTTGGTATATGTAATATAATAATACAATTAATATTAATTATTTAATTATTCATAATTATTATTTCATTATTCACTTAAGAATGTTTTTATTTTTGTAATTCTCTTTTTTTAAACATTTTATTCTCAAGCTACAACCTGTTCTTTTATGTTTTTTTTTTAAACTTCTGCTTACTTATTTGATATTTGATTTTAGTTTCTATTTATCGGTTTCTTTGTATTTATACTTATTTTATCTACTTTATTATTCACCATAGTTTCATTTTTCATCTTTTTTTTGCTTTTTCTTCTCCTATTCCATCATTCTTTTCCTTTATTATTTCCTCTATTGTTATTATTTCTTATTATTATAGTATTATTATATCCACACCTGCTTTAAATGTTATTGGCAAAGCAGCACATAATGATAATACAAAAGACACAAAAGATCATTCATCTCACAAGGCTTTTGTTGCATTGATTAGTGTTGACTCATCGCTTACGTGTCCATCTATCAGTCTCCCCCACAGCAGTGACTTCCTTTGTTGCCCAGGTGAGCACAGCTGTGCCACAAGGTCAGGTGATGTGATACGGCCCGATGATATCATCACTGTCAGGGCTTGGGCGTGCGATGATGAGGTCAGCCGCAGAAGGCCATCTGACTTCATTATAAGGTCACTACAATATACACGCTATGCATCTTTTTACTGTTTCGAGAAATGAATGCTTAATAGCAACTCTACCACATATGTCCCTAACATCACACACATATAATAATATACTTACATTATCAAAAAATAAACGAGGAATTTCATTGACTATGAATGAATGTACATGATTACACATTAAAAAGTGCAAGTACAATTAAAAGTACAATTAAAAATGCAATGATTAATCCTACAGGAAAAAAATAGATGTATTCATATATTAAAATAAAATGATATATACTGACATATAACTGTCCAGACTTTAGGGGCACCCTTGACATCACACTTCCTTGGAAGGCCATTTGGATCCAAAAACAACATCCACAAAATGTTCCTCCATTTCTCTTTAGGCCAGCTAATGTGTTCTTTGGCAAATTGTAACCTCTACTGCACGCGCCTTTTTTTAACAGAGAGACTTTCTTGTCCCTCTGCTAATAGATTAGCTTCACACAGACAATTTCTAACTGTCGCAGTACTTACTAGTAACACCAGACTGTCCTTGAGCATCCTGGAGCTGATCCGTGGGTGAGCCTTTGCCATTCTGGTTATCCTTCGATCCATTTCGATAGTTATCTTCTGTTTTCTGGTTTTGCTCTCCATTTTAAGGCAATTGAGATCATTTTGGCTGAACGGTGAAAGATTTTTTTGCACCTCATCATCAGTTTTCCCCTATCCAATCAACCTTAAGGGTCTTGTTTGTTTTCTAAAACTCTACTGCACCCACTGGTAAAGTGTTTGGCATGTAGCAATACAAATATATTAATAACAGTGTTTAATCTGGTCAGTCACATTGGGCTGCTATTATTGCAAACACTGCAGTAGGTGGCATAATAATGCATAATAAGCAACTCGCACTGGTCACGCATGCACAGTATAAAGTGATACATTTACCAGAAAACAGTCATAATATGAAAATAAATTTAGAAATTTACAAGAATAAAGTCATACTTTTAGGAGGAAAATAATTACAACAATAAAATTGTAAATTCATGAGAATAAAGTCGTACATTTACGAAAAAAAAGTTTTATATTTACAAGAAAAAAGTTGTAATATTATAAAAATAAAATCGTAAATTTACAGTTAAAATTTTCTACATTCATGAAAAAAAGTTGCACATTTACGAGAAAAAAAGTCGTAATATTATGGGACTAAACGTGTACATTTCCGGGAATAAAGTCAAACATTTCGGAGAAAAACTTGTAGCGTTATAAAAATAAGGTCGTACATTTATGAGAATAAAGTCGTACTTTACTCTAATACTCTAAACTCCAATATTACCAGAATAAAGTTGAAAAAAACTTGTTGTCACGATCCGGGTGTTGTTCCCGCGACACTTTTGGGTTTTGTTTGAGTGGGTTTTTCCTGTGTTGTTATTTTCCTAGTTTCATGTTTTTTCTCTGTTAACTACACGCACCGGTTCTTCGTTTGTTCGCCCCGCTATTTTTGTTCAGGTGTGTGCGCCAGTCATTGGTCGGGTCATGGTCATTGTCGTGTGTGCTTCGCTTTCCCGTGGACCTGTTTTTGTTCCTGCCGCTGCCTTGCAGCTTTTTTACTAAAAGACTCTTTTTTCCACACTTACCTGCCTGACGTCCTGCTCGCTTCATCCCCGGGGTCGTAACGCTTGTAACTTGTATGTTACAGACACATAATATTACAACTTTACTCTTGTAAATTTACGCATTAATTCTCAGAAAATTACGACTCAGACTGTCTCCTTTTGTTTTTTATTGTCTCCTTAATACTCCTTTGCAAAATACACAAAAAATGAATGAAATAAATTAGCAACTGCCGCCATTAACAAGCTATTTTTATCAGAAACTGGACTGTTTCAGAAGCTGACTCTTTCGGTGCATGGAGACACAGTCACTCATCTCCGTCTTTGTGATGGTCGTTTCCGTGGCAGACTACTATCACTGTCCTGTTCCACTGAAAGACTAAGCATATCATCCCCCCCCCTCATTATGTAAAAGAGCACTACAAACTGGAAGTGGACCGGTCCATATTTATTTTACACCTATTCTGTTTTCTTGGTTTTCTTTTCTTATCTGGCCTGTCTGGCCTTTTGTGATGAAGTGATCAGTTTACTGTGACATTTTTGGATCTATCTCTCCGATAGCAACAGGACCTAATTAGACCCCAGGAAGCGAGGGGGTGTATGTCAAGAGAGCTGTGACTGAGCAGTTGGTTAAATTGCAATAATGAGACTAAGTGAATGTGAAATGTGCGCATCCACCGCACCCAGTAGGGTTGGGGGTCGGGGTGCGGCTTCGCCACCCACCTGTGAGAGTCATATTAAACTTTCATATCCGCCCAGACGCCACGAACTCCCCTTTGTCACAAACACCCCCCATTGTTATTTCGACAGCGGATTCGAGAGTCACCTCTGACCGCTAACCTCTCCGTTCTGTATCTCTCCCCGCCTGTAATTGGTCGCCCGCTATTCCCAATCACTCGCGCGACCCTCGCAGTGCTGTTTCCATAGCGACCGGGCCTTAACGTCCCGCCGGCCCGGGGGCCCCCGTCCGTTCCTTTTCCCGCTGGTCCCGGTTGCTCTCAGCCTGGGAAATCATGCTGATAAATAACTTTATGGAGATCAGGCTGGCGAGCAGCGGGCAGAGCTGCCAATCCTAATAAACGCATTGGAGTGCCTGAAAGCGTCAGCGTGGCTTGTCGCCCCTCCACCGTATTCTCACTGTGCTTTTTCACTCAGCGGGAGTAAAGCAATCTGCAAACGCCTCCTAACTTCTTTCCTCGGGACGATGTGGCATGAGTATTTTCCTACCTGTCCTGCGGGATCCATCAGGCGCCCTGAAAGGTTAATTCTTGGCATTCCATCAGTCAAGGTTTTTCCCCAAATGTATTTCACCGTTTGTACTGCTACAATTCTTTAAAAACAATGGGCTTCCCCAAAATGGCGGCGTGTCGGGTAAGCTAGCTCATTTCCAAAACTTTATTAAGCTCATTTGAAGTATATTTCATTGCTTTAATAGTAGTCAATTGTCATAATTCAATTGTACTTACTGTATTTATTTGATCAATTTATAGAAGACAAGCTACAAAGCATGTTGGAGTGGTTGTCATGTGACTGTACCAGGAAATGGCTTCCCCAAAATGGCAGCAGTGTGTCAGGTAAGCTAGCTCATTTCCAAAAGCTCATTTTGAATCTAATAAACAATTCAAATGATTTATATGGTGTCAAAAACCACTATTCAATTGTTCTTACCATATTTATTTTTAAATCACTTATAGAAAACAAGCTACAGAACATTTTGGAGCAATTGTCATGTGACTTTTTCAGGAAAAGGCTTCCCCAAAATGGCGGCGTGTCAGGTAAGCTAGCTCATTTCCAAAACTTTATGAAAGCTCATTTTAAATCTATTTCATTGCTTTAATAGTAGTCAAATATCATAATTCAATTGTTCTTACCAAATGTATTGGATCAATTTATAGAAAACAAGCTACAAAGCACGTTGGAGTGGTTGTCATGTGACTTTACCAGGAAATGGCTTCCCCAGAATGGCAGCAATGTGTCAGGTAAGCTAGCTCATTTCCAAAAGCTATGCTCATTTTAAAGGCAATTAACAATTGTAATGGCGTGGTATGATGTCTTCTATCACAATCAAACTGTTCTTTAAGGAATTCTAATAACAGAAGCTAGGAAAGTGTCGGCTTTTAGCCTTGAAATTGCTATGGAAAGCGTGACATGGCATATTTGTCACAATAAGACACTCAATAAATGTTAGAGTTTTAGTGATTAAGCAGTTAATCCGGTTATAAAAATGTATATTTGTGACACCTGACCTGACACGCTCCTCGTCCCTCCAAATGCTCCCAGCTTGGCGATCCAATATCGGATCAACATTTGCAATAAAAGTGACTGTCTGGATTAGAACCCTCACCGTCTCCTCAATTGCCAAGCATGTTTTAAGCCTTTCTTAAAGGCATTTATAGTATAAAATGTGTTTGTACTCACCACTAATGAATGATCCAATAAATGGATGGAATCCAAGTCACTTTGGTGCGTTCAAAGACAGCCGACCAAAAAGCAAAATTCCAGGGCAGCTGTGATTGCGGCAGGACGCTTCACGAGTAATGATGTTGACAGGGTTGGAGGATTTGAACGCGGGTTAAAGGTTGTGAGTATTCCTGCGACACCGGAGTCATCAGGACACTTAACCCCACGTTTGAATTGACCCCCACGTGCGTATGAACTCCCATAACAATGGTGGCGCATATTCAAGCAGGCAGTTATAAGGAATGAGCATAGGTTTGTGTGACATCAATCATGCTTGTTGATATTATGTGTGGGATTTTGTTGCGCCGGGTGACCCTAAAGTCTGCACACACGAATACAATGGGGGGTAAAAATTTATTTTATTCATATTATTCCATATAGTACTTCTTTTATTATGCAAGTTTAATTATTTTAAAATAATAATATAATACTATAATATAAAATAATAATTCTATGTATGATACCTTTTGGAAACACTGTATTTAATTTGACTCATTTAACATGCTTTGTAATGTTATATCAGTAATTATTATTCACACACTTTATATCAATAAAATAATGGGAATATGCTGTTTCCCTACAAAAATAAAAAACTATAGTCATTTATTTCGTAATTCTTTGCCACAAACAGACGGAAACGTTCCCCCCGATTTGAAATACTATACAGAAACTGATAATAGCTATTCATTAATCTGTACTGTACATACTGAACTCAAAAGCGAAACCAGGAAAATGCAACAAAATGGAGATTTATGAAGCGTACGAGTCCAATTACATGTTGAGTACAATAAATGTGTACATGTTGGCAAGTCTGCAGTAACATAAAAAGTGCTCCTTGCCGCTCATGCTGAGCTAAAATCCAATTAAAAGTCAGTGTAATAATCACTTAAATTGAAAAAACTGAAAGGAAGATTAAATGAAAGGGATTTATTGGCATGTTTTTCAAAAGATATTCAGCGACAAAAAAAAAAGAAAGAAAGTGACCCTACTTGCTACATTTGGGGAGAAAAAGACATCATTCACACTCACCCCAATCAGTCTTGTCTTATACACCCCAGAAAAAAAAACACATTAACATAATCCAGCCTTACAGTCTGCATATTGGAAATGAAAACTCCAGGTATTACTATCGGATCTGTGCTTTGCGACTCGCAGTCTCTGCCCCTACATGACACCTTACGGGTAATTCAACCGCCGTCTCACATCTTCATCAGCGTTCAATATGCCTGTCCTCAAACATACACGTACTATACTTTATGCAGAATAAAGTCATAATGACACGACAATAAAGTCATGAAAAAATGCATATAATAATCATGTAAAATAAAATAATATAAATAATTAAATGTAAAATATTAAATATATAATATAGTATATCATATATTATGTAATATATATATATATGCAGAGCAACTCGGTGTTATTGGTCATATTTTACGGATAAAAAAGCTAAGATAAATATGTATAAAATATATAAACAATTTATATAAGACTTCTATATAATTATAACAAATACATTTATAAGATAAATATATATATATATACATAAAATATATTTTTAAATAATCTTTTTTTCTGGTACAGGATAATTCTGTGACTTAATTCGTGTAATTTTTTTTCTCTCATTTGTAATCACAAAATCAATGAAATATCAGATTTTTTTTTAAGTTGTCAACAATAAGTCGTCAGTCTTTGATCATGCACCCCGACGCTCCCCGACCAGACTGGGGCTTGAATCAGAAAGACAGATTTGTGCCTTTCAAGGATGCGCTCGATGGAAACTCTGATGAGTCGCTTCAAGCTGATAGAGGCTGAAAATACGCCGTGATCCCTCTGATGGTAATTGGGCGTCCAGCTAGACCGCTGAGCTGCGCTTGAGCCGCTGAGAACCTCCTGATGTTATTCGGCGACTGTATGAAGCTGGGGAGCTTTCTTAATGAGAAACGTGGGAGGGGCAGATGGAAGGATAAACGTGAAGGAGCAATAACTGGATAGAAAAGGACAAGGGGAAGGGAATGAGCAATGGAATTCTAATTCACACATCTCAGATTTTCTCTTTAAAATAAAAAAAAAGTAATATTATGTATATATGCGTTGCTTCCAATGAAGTCAAGGTGAATTGGGAGGGAACTGGCGTGAAGCAGATAGCAGTAATGGGCAGAATAAAGAGAGGGCGTTTGAGTGACAGGAGGAGGACATCTCCATTTGATTGTTATACGAAGCAAGCACCCGGTGTGTATATAAAGCACTCTGCACAAGTCACTGTTCAACATGTCACCCTTCCGAGTAATGCATGCAAGATTCATTGTTAGCCACCGTCAATATGAATCTTTCATTGTTATTTCTAACAACAACTAATCTACAGCAAATTGCTATTGTTATTAATGCACTCCCCCTACACCCCCCGCCCCTCCTGAGGGGGTGTGCGGTGAAGGATTGGCACAGTGCTTATGAAATAGTGTGGCCTGCCCCCCACCTCACCCCCGGGGATAAGGGGGGCACAGGGTTAGCACAGTGCTTCTCAAATAGTGGGGCGGGCCCCAATGGGGAAAGTGCGGTAAAGGATTGGAAAAGTGCTTCTGAAATAGTGGGGCGTGCCCCCCTGGGGGTGTCGGGGGGAAGGGGGGGGGCAAAGGGTTAGCGCAGTGCTTCTCAAATAGTGGGGCGGGCCCCCCTGGGGGGGGTGAACTGTCAGGGGGAGTACTTTCATTGTTAGCAGCAAATTGTTGTAATTAATGCACTTTTTTTTCAAATTGAGAAAAGAGAAAACATTAACATAACATTAGAAACCATATTGTAGGACAGGGGGAAAAAAATCCAAGATTTTGAGATAAAAAGTTGTAATTTCACAGGGAAAAAAGTAATTTATTCCTAAAGGGACAGCAAAACAGAGCCTGGGGGTGACGGGGGGGTTGGGGGGGAAAAAGGGCTAGCACAGTGCTTCTCAAATAGTGGGGCGGGTCCCCCTGGGGGTATGTGCAGTGAAGGATTGGCACAGTGCTTCTCAAATAGTGGGGCGCGCCCCCCTGGGGGTGAGGGGGAGCAAATGGTTAGCACAGTGCTTTTTAAGTAGTGGGGCGGGTCCCCCTGGGGGAAGTGCTGTGAAGGTCTGCCACAGTGCTTCTCAAATAGTGGGGCGTGCCCCCTCTGGGGGTAAGGTGGGGCAAAGGGTTAGCACAGTACTTCTCAAATAGTGGGGCGGGTCCCCCTGGGGGAAGTGCGGTGAAGGATTGGAACAGTGCTTCTCAGATTGTGGGGCGTGCCCCCCCTGGGGGTAGGTGGGGGCAGAGGGTTAGCACAGTGCTTCTAAAATAGTGGGGTGGGCTCCCCTTGGGGAAGGGGTGAACTGTCAGGGGGAGTACTTTCATTGTTAGTGTAAACCTGCCAACATGTCCAAATTCATCATACTCAACATTCAGTTTGACTTTTGAATACACTTGTATGCTTCACAGCTCTCCATTTTGTTGCATTTCCCTATTTTCAGTTTCCAGGTCAGCTTGTACAGCACAGATAAATAAATAGATATTATCAGTTTGTCTATAGGGTTTCTAATGGGGGGGCGCGAAAGCATTTCTTTCCCCTGTGGGGGGCATGACAGAAAATAAGTGAGAACCACTGGGTTAGCATCAGAGGACTTATGTGACCTTCGGTCTGGGTCAAAGGTAATATTACGACATTTTTGTCGTAAAATTGCAACTTTTTCTTATAAAATTACGGCTTTTTTCATAAATGTATGACTTTTAATCTCGAAATCTCACTTTTTTTTCCAATGTGGCCCTTATACTTGTCGTAATATTGCTTGTGGGCCACATTTTAAATGTATGTCTACCATACAGTAAGGCCAAAAGTTTTCACACACCTTCTCATTCAATGCATTTTTTCTTTATTTACATAACTATTTACGTTGTATGTTTCCAATAAAGGCATCAAAACAATGGAATGGAATGAGTGGAGTTATGTACTTATGTAATTATGTACTGAAGAAAAAATAACTCTAAATATGGCTTATAAGTTGAGAGTTCACCAAGTAGCCACCCTTTGCAAACCCTTGGTTTTCTCTCAATGAGTCACCTGAAATGCTTTTTACCTAACAGATGTGCCTTGTCAGAGTTACTCAGTGGAATTTCTTGCCTCCTTAATGGGGTTTGGAACCGTGAGTTGTGTTGGGCAGAGGTCAGGTGGATACACAGAAGATAGCCCTATCGGACAACTGTTAGAGTTCATATAACAGCAACAACCAGTCAGCTAAGTCAACAGCATTGCTTTAACAAATGAAGGCCAGTCAGTCTGGCATACTGCAAAAACTTTGGTGTGTCCTCGTTTTTGGACTCCGAATGCAACTTTATAGCACAGTGGCAGTTTGGAGCTCTTTTTTGTCCCACGGGGAAGTTGATATTACGTCTATATACTAACTAACCTTTTAAAGCTTGGAACCTTGGAATTATCTAATGGCTGCCCAGGCCAATAGCACTCATCAGAAATAAGATGAAAATGTTCCATTAATCCATGTGATCGGTATCGGCCAATCTCACTCATGGATAGTTAGTATTCGAATCGGAGCATCTTTGTGCTTGACTTGACCTCATGGGGTTGGCAAGTAATTTTGGAGTGGTCACCCCAAGATATAACAACAAAATGTAATTTGTCTTTTAAGCATTATTTAGGTTTGGGTTGATTTTAGCCCCAATGTCAGGGGTGTCCAAACTTTTTTCACCGAGGGACACGTAATAAAAAATGAAAGGATGCAAAGGCCACGTTGACATTTTGCCTATGATAAGAACTTAAATATATTTTTAAAAAAGCTTTGTCATATTGGTGAAAAAATCATTTTATTGGTATCATCTTTGCTCTTCTTCCCCCGTTTTTAGTCCTGTTTAATTTGTATGATATTAATATTTCAACTTTTTCCTTAAATAATATGTATACATTTTTACTTTTGTAGTACTGTAGTATATGTATTGTAATATATGATTTTATTCCCACAATATTGTATTTTTTTTTCTCCAAGCAAATATTCCAAATATTCCAACATTATTTTTGATTTGTGACTCATAATATTACTATTATGAAATACTATGAAATAATACTAATATGAAAAGATTTTTTCTATCATATTTTCACTCTATTCTACCAAAATGGCACAATCTTTCCATACTCAAAAAATGAACGTTAAAATGCGATTTTTTTCTCTTCATATTCTGATTTTATTCTTGTTAAATATAGAATTTGTTGTTTTTCAACTTTCAACTTTCTTCTTGTAAATTTTCTTCTTGTAATATTATGACTTTATTCTCATATTTACATCTTATTCCCTTAATATTACAACATGTTTCTTGACCAAACTTTCCTAAAAATTACAACTTTATTTTGTTGTGTTTTTCATAATAGTGCGACTTATAATGTATTTAATATTTCAATTTTGTGCTAATGATTTTAAATTATTTTTCCTCATAATACTTAATATTTTTTCTTGTATTAAGTATCTTTTTTTCTCTTAATATTTCATTATTCTAAAATAACTTCACTTTCTAATCTTTGTTTTTTTAATTTAAAAAATATTTTTAGAATGTCACACTTTGGACAATCCTGCTCCAGTTTAGGCCCAATATGTCAAAATCAAATCAACATGAAATTTTAAAAACTTGCACATGCAATGCAAAAAGCAAAAGCAAGATTAAAAAAACAAATAAAGGAAAACACAAAAGTAAGCAAAAACACAAAATCCTACCTTGAAAAGAAAGCAAACAAAACAGGTGTTGCAGGATAGGATTGTTCAGAAGCGACATAGAGAAGGAAGAATTTAATGGATTCAGTGATGTGGATTGAGATATCGGCAGCTCGGTGAACTTGCGTACCGGTAACCTCCGTATATATTTATGTTTTGGTCCGGAATCAATACCAAGTTTCCACAATAATAGGTTCGTTTTAGATGACTTCCATCACTGGGGGACCATCAAGCCTCTCCCCCATCTGCTCTCCACAGTAGGTGTCCGGCCAGCCGCTACAGAAGCCTCCACAGTCATCATATATTCTCTTTCTGTTGCACTACAAAGTCACAGCCTCACTGCCAACACCAGCAACAGTGTGCTGCGAAAAAGGTCAACATTAATGATCCAAACCGGCTGAAGATGAGGCTGGCTTTGACAGGAGACGGGACATACGGAGTACAGATGAATGAGTCGTTCATTAGGGACTCAGAGGTACTCATCTCTGTTAACACATCTACTACTTTATTCCGTTAAACTGTAGTGACTCAAGTACCCGATTCCCTTCAGTGAGTGACACATAAGTATGCGAGTCAATTGAAGGAATGGAGTTTCCCGTCACTTATACAGAAGTGAAGCATTTTCTGATTTTGTCACATGTGCATGTGATAGGAGATACTTAAAGAGACCACAGCCACTAGTTTGCACTCAAAAACAGAAGATTCAGAACCAGGACTACTGGTGTTTCCTAGACGAAGCTTAGCCTTCGTTTAGCAATGAATAAAGATGTTTGGCTCCCCAAAGGCTCCCCAGAAATCTTTTATTAATGAATCTACCATTCTGACGGAATACATTTGTCATGGTCTGCATCCCAATCAACCCTTAATTCGGTCGGTTCCTGTTTTCTGTGTGGCGTTTCCTGTCCTCTGTTCTGTTTGGAGGCTAAGAACCGAGACCGCACTAGTCCACCCCAGGAAGATGCCAGATTATTGCTTTGGGTGTACGTGTTGGTTCTCTACTCTTCACCACGACCTTCACGTTCGGTTGTTACTAATTTGCATGCAATCTTGCTTCCCTATTTTTTTGTATGTTCAGTTTTTTCCGCCTTTTGTTATGGGTAAGTTTTGTTCTTTGCTTTTTAATATTATTTTGTGTTGTCCTCCTGAACTGCCTTGTTGCTGCACTTTCTTGTGTGAGTTCTTTCCCGTCCTTATCTGCTCTTTCAGACACTATGAGTTTATTTATCATTTTTGGTTGTCGTTTTTGTTTTCACTTTGTTTCTGGCATTTTTTTATAACGACAAAAATGTACGATATTTTCCAGACTATAAGTCGCTCCGGAGTGTAAGTCCATCCATCCATCCATTTTCTATACCGCTTATCCTCATTAGGGTCGCGGGTATGCTAGAGACTATCCCAGCTGACTTTGTGCGGGAGGCGGGGTACACCCTGGACTGGTCGGAGTGTAAGTCACTTAAGTCAAAAAATGTATGCAAAAAAAACATATACGTTTTTTATAAAAGGAATCACGGAAGGTAAATAAAAATGGAATCCACTGTTAAACCCGAAATCTCGCACTAACTAACGCAATGTTAATGAAATGCTGTCATTGTGAGGCGAAGGAACATTTGCGTGTGGACGTGTTTCCCCGGCGGACTGCTCATTTGCGACAGAATCACTTTACAAACACTTACTCAACCCCTCTCAAGCTTAACACAATTAAAACACAGGCGAAAAACTTTGAAACTCCTCTCTTACGGAACACAAGTAGAAGCTAGAAGAGTTAGCTTAGTTTAGTAGAGCATGCTAGTGCAGCCATGTGTGTTCAATTAAGATTGTATGATTGCGTTTACACCGTGTTGTGTTTTACCATTTGGTAATGTAGCCGAGCATTCTGCGATGCCCGCTGACGTCGTGCAAGTTCTGAGTGAAATAAAAACGAACGGCACATTTTTTAACCACAAGCACGGGCATTGAAGTTTTTAGCAATAAGTGCAGAGGCTGACATCGCATTAGAAAAGTTTAATATTTCTCACAATATATATTGTTTCAGTATTGATATTGTAAAATTATAGGTATGTATATATACACAAATGTTGCAGACAAATGTCAAAAACAGTCCTATCTTGCAATGTCAATGTTAATGTTAATGTCAAATGTTAAAAAGTCTTGGATCCAGACGGTGATCCGGATCACCCCCAAAATAGAATCAGTTTTTCCATATCCCATTTCTGACAATTCTTGAAAATGTCATGCGAATTCATTCCAAACTTTTCAAGTTTTTTTGAACAAATAAACGCTGGCAAAAACATAACCCTCCTTGGTGGAGGTAACTACGCTCCTATAGGCGAGTGCAGTGAGACTGGCAAAAAACCTCAGCAACACGGGCACAATTAAACACGAACTTGAAGAATTGCACCAGGGGAGGGGGAAGAGGGAGAGGGGGGCATTCCAGTACAGCAAAATAGGTGTGTTTTTTCGTTAGTCAGTGGCTGACACAGCAGCTACATTCTCCAAACTAGGCATAATTAGTCTCCTAATTAAAGCCCATTGTTTAAAACACAACATTTCCCAATCCATGGCGAAACCATATAATTGTTGCACATTACTTACAGACTTATAGTCTGTCGTATTCTATAAGAAAAGCCCTTCTGAATGCTTTGTGTCATTTGACACAAAAACACAAACGCCAGCCCACTTTCATTTAAAAGCGGCACATTGAGTTCAATTGTGTATATATTTTTCTTTATCTGTAAGTAACACCAGACCATAAGTGGCAGCCAAACTATGAAATTAATTGTGACTCCGGATAATACGGTACTCACCTTTTTAGCTCCCCTTGTGTTTGATGCAACAGGTTCAAAGCTGGTACCAGCTGGAGTCAAACGCAGCTTGACACACTCAAAAGCGCAGCCAGTAAGTGAAACAGACACCACAGGGTTTCCTGGGAAAGGAAGTTAACCTGCCTCTCAAAGATCCAGGCTCCATGCTGGTAGTCTTTCCTCTGTAAATCCACATTGATTTTTTTTCCTTGTGGCTTTTGGAGTGCTAAAATATATCATCACTTATCGTATGTCGTGCTGACGTTCACTGACAAAGACGACGCTGTTTGTGTCAAAGCATCCCTTCAAAAATGTTCTCATTGGGATCCCGGCAGTCCGCGTGGCCCGCGTCAAAACAAAAGTAACGTCAGTCATTGTGGTGGGAGGTGTACACTTTCCAAGCATTTGAATAATGAAATATTTAAAAATAATTAGAAGGCAAATATGCACACGCACAGATATGCAGAGTGCCACTGACACGCAGAGTGTTAATGACTCCTGGGCAGATTTATGTTGAAAAGAGCAAAGGGGAGCCTACTTGACCCTGACGAAGGGACAAATGGCAGCATTTGCATAAATAAATTATGTTGCACACGCTTATGCAATTACGCAGTGCAGAGGAAACTCTCTCTCTGATCAGCTGCAATGCAAAGTTGCTCAAATGAGAACAGTTCTCCCTCGTTTATCGCGGGTAATTGGTTCCTGACCCGACTGTGATAAGAGAATTTTCTCTAAGTAGGATTCAGTATGAATAAAATTATTATTTTTGTAGTAGGAACATAGAAATTTGACTTTTTAAATAAATTTTTTATTGTTATTAGAGCCCTGTAGACATGAAATAATACCCCTATAGTCACCTTTACACTGTTTTTAATCTTTGTTTACGCTACATTGCCCAACACTAAGAGGCTATCCACACAGAAACTCCAAACTGCAGACTATTTGATCAATTCAGTCTTTCGTCTGCACCGGAATGGCAATCAGGGTTCCCTGAAATGGTATTTTTTGAAAACGACTTTGAGACTTAGAAAATCTGAAAACGCCGGCTTGTCGTTTCCATATACACAAGCAATTACATCATGTAATTCCACTATGTCCTAAGTCTAGACCAGCCTTGGAAAGCGTAAGACGGATATATACACAAGCGCCCTTTTTTCTTCTATTGTTTGGCTCCGTCTGCGTTTCTGTTCACGCCGCCACACGTAGGTGTGCCTCGTGTATTACATCGTCCTCACTCAAAGAGCCGTTCCTAGAATACCACATATGGCTTATGACAAATATTTGACTAATAATAGGCGAACATTTATTAATTAATACATTTTTTTAAATGTGATAAAGCGAGGGAGCAATGTTTGAAACGCGATGTAGGGACACAAATCAAAATAAAAACGAATGAAACAAGATTGTACATCCAAATAACAAACAAACTCCTTTTTAGCTTTTAGCAAATATACAGAAAATGTTATTTTGTTGGTTGCAAGCAAATTTCCATCCATCCATTTTCTATGCCGCTTATCCTCATTAGGGTCACGGGGATGCTGGAGCCTATCCCAGCAGACTTTGGGCGAGAGGCGGGGTACACCCTGGACTGGTCGCCAGTCAATCGCAGGGCAGCAATTTTTACCATCCAGGCAAAAATATTTATAGAGAATAATTATAGTTCTACATGGATAAAACAACGTAAAATAATTATAAATGAAGAATGGATGGAACTGATGCAGATTACCTGTACATCCTGGTGACATTTAATTCAACAGCGTTTCTCACCTTTATTAAATTGCTGGCATTCAAAAAATGCACGGATCAGCATTTGGGCCTTCGATTTAGCGGAACGATACAATACAGGGCTAGCAGATGATATTTTACAAAACCTGGGACAGTGTGCGGGAACCAGCCAAAGTCTTGGCGAAAGTTTGAGACCAAAAACAAATCTTACAGAAACCGAGGCATAGGAAAACCAAGGTTTGACTGTATGTTCTGTGTCTGTTCCACTTGGTCTGAATGGGTCTGGGTTCTTGTGAGTTAATGCGTGACTAACTAGATTAGATGTGATTACAGTCAGTCCCCTTGCTTCTTTACAGTCTATGGACTCAAATCCCTAAGAGAAAAACAAGAGAAAGCAGTAAAGCGAAAGTGAGCGCGAAGTGAAGCTTGCCAGCAGACCACTATTGTTCTGTGTTTGAGTAAATTGTCCATTATATCCCAAATTGGTTATTGGATCACATTGATTTTCACTTCGCTTCACACTTGGAGCTCCGGTTTGACCCACACATGCCGCCCGCCCACAGCCTCGCTATTGAGCTTCTCGACTGGATATGCTTGGTTAGACCACCACCACCCCCGCCCACACCTCTTCCAGCCAACTCTCCCCAGTGGTGAATCACTACATGATGGCTGTAGAAAGATATCTTTGTTTTTGACATCTCGAAAGCGATAACCCGATTCTTTGGAGCTTTTAAGCACTGATCGCTATAACGGGTGGAGATGCAGATTATAGTGGCTGTCCTTTCAATCCACATCCTTCCAACAACAAAAGTAGCATACAGAGTTTATCTCATTGATCCGCGATTAGCACAACTCTTGCCTCTTCCCCGTCAGACCTCAACGGCATTTATTGATGCCACCTAATGATTTTTTCTTGTTTATGGAGACTATTTCAGATCCTCCGGACTCTAAAAGCCTGGGCTTGAGAGGCTTGTTAGGAAAAGATATGAACACAATGTTTCTGTGGGTGTACAAGGTGTACATCAGAGTTATATAACTACAATAGTTATATACGTTTGGAGAAAGTTTCCCCATATTTGCGTTTGTGTTTTTTAACTGCTAAAATAATCTTCCTAAATGTACTTCTCCTAATATTGTGACTTTAATAACATAATTTTTTGAAACACATTTTTTTCTTTCATATTTCAGCTGTATGCTACTAAAATTATAATATTTTTTCCCTGTAATATTGCATTTATTTAATTGTGACTTTTCTTTATAGAATATAACTTTTTACTTGGTTTGACTTTAATGTCACAAAATTGACAGCAATTTTCCTATTTCTGTTGGGGTGGGGGTTTTTTTTCAAACTATTTCAACTTACTTTCATCCCATAATATTTAGACTTTATTCTCATATTATAACTTTTCCCCAACCTAATTTTCCCTAAAAATATTTTTTTATTTTATCTTTTGCTTCTTATAAAGTTTTTTTTCTTTATTAATCTACTAAAATTACGTTACGTATTCCTCATTCAGATTTACTCATTCACACTTTTGCTGTGAAAAGATGTTATGTAACATGTATAATGCTTTGCAGCCTTGTCTCTATGGTGGAATAATGTTTAGAATACAGTATGCAGTATGTATGATATTAATATGACTTACTCTGTTCTGGGGCAACTTTGATGTAGTGGATGGTCTTGTGTTTTTTTTTCCTGTGTAGGGACTGTTCTGCTGGTGGAATAGCATTCTTTTTCAAAATGCGTTTATACCGTACTTTCAAGCCAAATTTAAAGGTGTCCCTTCACAGCAGTAATCTGTAAAATGAACACTAGAAAAAAAATTCTCGAGGTGGGCTTTCATTTGTCTCCCGCTCTCTGCATTTGCGTCGTCCATTTTTGTCTTAACCCTTCATCTTTGGAAAAAGAAAAGAAACAAACAGTATCTATCGGAACTGTAAACATCCAGCAGCAACGCAACATTTTGGCATGACTACTATTTTTCAGTAAAAAATATTTGCGAGTTTTGCCCTGAACTTCTGTCCTGCTTGTTTAGTGGTACAGGAATGATACGGTCGACAACTTGTCTAAGTCATCGAGTACCGGCCCAGCGTGTTCTCATGGTGACGTCAACGTACAACGATTTTGTCGACATAAAATGTGAACCCCGTTGGGTCGGTTGTGGGTATGTCGACTTGTGTTGTGGCATTGTTACCTTCATCATTAATGCTCGCGTGTTTTTTGCCTGTCAAAATGGACCTGCCACTTCGGCATTGAACAGTCGTTTATACGGACTCCGGAACAAACATTTATTTTTTCAGATTGCCAGCTAAAAAGATTTGCGTATGAAGGTTCAGTTCTTCATGAGTGAAAATCATGTGTTTTCGATTATGCCAACAATCATAATCCACGCTGCTTGCTTGTAGTTATTCCAGTAACAAGTTCTGATTATGTATTAACTTGTGTTCACCTCGCTGCAAATTTTGAGGCTGGATTGACAGTTTTGAAAATGTTAACCAAAAAAAGGCATCAAAAATCTGCAAATTTGCGGGACCGTAAATGCTAAATCACAAATATACGGTGTTCCTCTGTGTAGCATGTGTAAATCGATACAGGGGTTGCCTAAGCCTGTATCGGGTTCAGCTACATGCAGGGGAATATGAAGCCTAACATGCATAAGGCACGTTTTCCCATCAACCTGTGTCGGTCGGAGTGAATAGTTTCCTCTCCGTGCAATCACTGTTCTTCCAAGGCGACCATGTTTGGCTTTAAGACACCTTGGTCAATCTACACTCCATTAGCGATCGTGGCTTGAGATGGGAGCGAAAAAACGCGAGAAGTGTGAGGCGACTGTAGCTCTAAACCCAACGTTATTGATGCTGCAAAGGGGAAATGTGCACTCCTGCTATCCAGATGTGACATCGCCAGGCTGTCGTCTCTGACAGCGCAGCTTCAAATAACAGAGTGACTGAGCTGCATTAAATGTTTAACGGCACAAAAGGAGCTCAAGTCCGACTTGGTTGTAGTAATTGACATATTCACAAGTCTTTGGAGAGCACGGAACCTGATTAGTTACACCTTATTGGGCGGCGAGCCATGTTCAAAACAAATTGAGGCTATCTATTTTTGTCATTGACATACACAAAAATTCTCCCAGAATTTTACATCTTCTGGGTTTTTTTCCACATTCCTCAACCCATTCAAACCCTTCCAGCATGAAAACATTCAGGTCATTCAGAAGAGTCGGACAACTATTCCAAAATCCCCAAATTTCCCAAAAACTTTTTCCACAGCACAAATTTCCTTTGATCTTTGAAGAATCCTTACTATTCTTATCACTGCACATTTCTCAACCGAGTCAAACCATTCCAACGTCAAAACCTTCAGCTCATTTGGGACATTCCGGCAATGTATTTTCCAGATTCCACAAATTCTGTCTTTTTCACATTTTCCATAACAGACACACCTTGTGAGCTTAAAAATTCTTACCACTCCCACATCGATCCATTCAAACAATTCCAGCGTCAAAACCTTCAGCACATCAGGACATTCAAGATGTATTTTTTCCATATTCCAAAAAATTCTTAGCAAATTTTTAGCAAAATTCCACATTTCTGAACACAAATTCCCTTTCATCTTGCTCCTCGTTCCACGACCCATTTAAACCATTCCACCATGAAAACCTTCAGCTCAATCAGGAGAGTCAGTCCAACAATATTCCACATTCTAAAAAAAATCTACTTTTCCCACAATTTCCCTTTAATCCTAAAAATCCTTACCACTGCACATTTCTCATCCGATTCCAGTCATTCCAACACCGAACCTTCATCTCATTCAGGACATTCAGGCAATCTATTTTCCAGATTCCACAAATTTTGACTTTTGCTGTAATTCCATATCTTCCATAGCACAAATTTCCTTGCTCCACATTCCTCGAGCCATTCAAACCATTCCGGCATGAAAACGTTTAGCTCATTCAGGAGATTCACAATATTCCACATTCCAAAAATTCCTACTTTTTTCAAAATTCCACATTTTCCAAAACACAAATTCTCTGTGATCTTAAAAATCCTTATTCCGACTTTCCCCGTAATTCAATATTTTCCGGACCATTTTTCCATTGAAATAAATGGCATTTTTGTAAAATGGCGTATAATATAATATAATAATATTGAAGTAAACTTTACAGGGTACAGTGTATAGTAATACTGTATAACTGGACTGAATTAGTGTTCCATTATGGCAGCCCTCTCACATGACATCACTTCACATGAAATATACTCTCTTGACTTCCCCTTTCACTTTCCTCATCCCGACATTTGCATCACAAAAAACGCGACCTTTTCAGCGCTTTTCTTAGAGAGGACTTACGTCCTTGTGTTTTGTGCTGTCACGGGACAAGGTGAAGAGGGAAAAGGCACACCAAAGAGGCGGATGCCAAGGCAAATTTGACTGGCTTACCATTCAAGCCGGTGAGGTTTCCCCAATCAAGCAGGGAGCTGTTGAAGGACGGCAGGGAGGTGTTGATGAACACGTCCGTGCTGTTGTTTGGGTTTCGGATGGTGTCAGTGAACAGGTTCATCTGCAGCAGGGTCTTTAGCAGATAACGCAGCATCTCGAGGATCTGTCCTACACACCGAAGTGTACTTTTGAAAGTCCCGTTGATGTCTTTTTTTTTAATCCAACAACAAATATTACCAAGAAAAAGGAATATATAAAAGTTTAAATTCGATGTGAAAGTAAAGAAGTGTTGAAGCAAATTGCAAACAGATATCAGCTTCAGGGTACAGAGTCTGTTTCCTTCAAAGCATCAGCTTGTTCCTTCCTTCTTCTTTTGTTCGAGGTTCGCATAACTTCACACGCTGTCTGCCATGACACAAATAAACCTCTCACCGGTGTAAAAGAATCCAGCAATGTGCGAAAAATCCTTTTGGATTTGCAGACCCCTCCCTCTGACTCCTCCCGTGCATCTCCATCCCTCTCTTCCCCTCCCTCTCTTGCTTCCGATCGTGGGCGATCCTGGAGTTCTGGGGTGGAGGGAGAGAGAGCAGGTGCTGTGGGCAATGAATGTTTAATTATTATATTAAAAATCATCCCAGGAGACCCAGAATCAGGGTGGAATAGACTTATTGTCGCTGTCAATACTGTACAATGCATGAATACATGCATACGATGCATATATGGATGGGTTACAATCCAATCTCATGCTGTGTCTGTCTGTACTTTGGCAACAAATTGAAAGAGTGGAGAAGGCCATTTATTCTGGAAATTGTGTGTGAATGCTGAAGAGCTGCAGTGGAACTGAAACTAAAAGTGGGAATTTTTCAAATGTGGACATTTCTTTGGATTATGAAATTTTTTGAATGGGTTAAGAAATGTTGAAAAAGGTTCATGTAATTGGAAATTTGGAATGTCAAAAATAGATGATCTGTACTGTATGTTTGGAATATGCTGAAAATGTTAATCTTGACAAAAAAAATACTTTAGTAAGAATTGTCAAGATGAGTGGGAATTACTGTTTGGAAAAAGGGAATTTCGAGGATGTGTAAATAGTTTCCAAATGTCCTTCATGAACTGGTGTGGTTTGAAAAGATTGAGAAATGTGCATCTTTTTTAATAGGAATTTTGTCACGGAATATGTGGAATTATATGGAAATACGATATTTTCTCAGAACCCGTCAACCGATAGCCTGCATGTCCTAAATAAGTTGATGATTTGGATGTTGGAATGGTTTTCAAAGGTTAAAAAATGAGAAGTGAGGGAATAAGAAATGGTGCAGAATAGCATATTTTGCGTGTGAATGCTGAAAAAGACTATTTTATGGGGAATGGCTTGCAATGAAAGGATAGGGCTTTAAAGTGGTTACCAGAATGTGCAAGTCATATTTATATCTTCTTTCTACCCATATCTGCATCACAAACCATTAACTTGACTGAATTATTTTTATAAGTTGAGGCAGGTTTTGTACCTATATTTGCTTCACATTTAGATCGTTTGTTTTAAGCTTTTCAGCAAGTTTCATCAGCTAAAATCCATCTTGTGAAGCGAATGAAAACATATATACAGTGGAAATACGACTGCAGTGTTGTTGCATAGTAATGCGGTTCAAGATTATGCTTGTGTGTGCATGTGCATATTGATGAAAGCATGCAAGAAGTATAATACTCGGGCCAACAAATCATCATTGACATGCACGTTAGATCGAAGCAGTATGGTCGCATGTGGCGACTGGACACCCCGCTGACAGCCTCACTAGTAACGATGGCTGCCACCCCCCTATTCTCCGTTTCTGGGACAATGAGGGCCATGTCGCCTTAAAGTTGCTGTGACGACCCCCATCTCACAACCTCTTGCTGGGGTGTTCTTTGGCCCTCATTTCAGAGTCTTCAATTCATGAAACGTCTTTGCCATGTTTGTCGGCACATATGGTACCAATGGGCCAACAATATGGAGGGAAAGAAGACACATTTGTTTAAATTGGCTGTATGTGGAGGTTCTGTTATCCTGGCAGCTATTATACACAACACCGGGGGTTCCTCAAAAAGCTGCAGACCTGCTAAACCTTTTCATTTGGTGTGCTTAACATCGGGCGGGTGACGTAAACCACTCAATTTAACGGAGAAATTTAACTGTGCTCGTTCATGCAGTACTTCCTCCGCTAAGCAGGGGGCGACAGGGAGGCATATGTGTCAAAATGAAGCAGCAGTAGAAAAAGACAACTCACATTTATACTAATGAAAATTGGTCTTTTACCAGCGACCGGATTACAATAATAATACTGTACAGTGGGGAAGTAACAAAGTCAACATTCGATTCAATGCCCTGAGAGCGAAATAAATTCTATTTCGAAGGAATATAACCTGCAATATAACCTGATTATTGACGTGTTGGTGGGTTAAGGATTTTAAAATTTGTACCTATGCAATACTATGGCCTCTGGACATGCATGATATAATCGCGTACTGTATATTCTCGCACGGTTCTGATTTCGAATCTTCTGTGTGGCGTTTGCATGTTCTCCGGGGTACTCCAGGTACCCTGGTTTCCTCCCACATTCCAGGTTAGGTTAACTGGCAAATCTAAATTGCCCATAGGTATGAGTGTGTTTGTATGTGCCATGCGATCAGTCCAGGGGTGACCCCACCTCTCGCTCAAAGGCTCCAGCATGCCCATATATAATATATATACAGTGGAAACTTGGTTAGCATCATTATTTTGTTCCAACTTTAACCAAAACGGATGTTAACTGAGTCAATTGTTTCCATAAAATGTAATGTAAATCCAATTCACCAATTCCAGAAAAAAATCAACGCAAAAAATCTCACAAAATATAATTGCCTTTGTCACATTGACACAAGCCCCCCAGATAGCTGTCCTTGATAATGCCTGCCGATAACTAGCATCTCGAAATGTAGTTTGCAGTTCAAGACCAAAAAGCAATCCGAGAGACAGCTCGCCTCTAAAAACTTGTTAGTCGGGACACACGTATGCCAAAGCAGCTCTCTATAAATGACAATAAGAAAATACCAGAAGTGCTCCAATACCGTCTCTCTGGCATTTGACGTCCTCCGTGACAACTCAACTCACAGCGTCAGTAGATACAAATAACTTTGGTCTTGTCGAGACAGCCATCCTCCAGAGCTTTCAAACTAAACTTACCATTGCAGACGTCTCTTAATTATCCGCAGGTGTGAAAGTGACTTGTTGTCTGTCCATATGTGCCCTGTGGTCAATATGCTGTAGTTTACTTGTTTACCCTAATGAGAATAGGAAAGGAGGATGGTATAGAAAACGGATTAAAGGGTGTATTATCAGTCAAGTGTATTTGATATGAATTTTTTGTGGAACAAGGCTTAAAATATCTAAAACAGCATTCTTAATGAGGAATCTATCGTACCAAAGCTTTAACAATTCAGTGAAGTTGAACCAGGAAACGAAATATCAACAGCTTATGCTTTATTCATGAATCATTTTGTTTTACCCGGACTATACGCTCTCTTAAAAGTATTAACACAGTGCATTGGGGCTCATTTTCTCCTCACACCCACATAGCAGACACCATTGGCCGGCATTATCTTCAAGGATAACTTCACCTCTCCTTGAGGAAAAACATGACATGGGAGTGTGTCCTGAGGCCGTGTGCAATGTCAAAAGAAATCCCTTTCTGCATTGCAGCACCTCATTTTCATTGCAGATTCTTTGCTTGTCGGGATAGCGGCTAGTTGTGAGTACAGTTCCAGAGACAAGTTTAAAGGGCGTACTCAGACCAGTGACTGTTGGGCTTGTTACCATGTACCCCATTGTATTACTGCAGTATTGGTGGCGGCTGTCATGAAATACTTGTGAGAAATAGGTTGGTTTGTTTATTGTCTGTTCCGCCTGTTTCCTGGTCTGTGCTTTTATTTTGTGATCTCAGTTTCCTGTTTTGGCGCCGTTTGCATGACCTTTACTGTTGTTTGAGGGAGCTGGGGGCGCACCTGCTCATGGTGGGTAGTTAGAGTTCTATTTAGTTCCGCTCTAGTCCGGCAAGAGAGAGAGACGACTAGTCTCATCACCTGAGCCATTCCGCTGCTTGCATCTCATTTCCTGGTATTAGTCTCTATTTCTTGGGCTTTTCCACCTCCCATGGTGAGTTTAATGTTTACCCTAGCTGTACCTCCAAGACTTCATTGTTACTTTTAGGGCTATTTTAAGTCAGCATTTTACAGTAAGTAAACCAATCATGAAGAACTTGCAATGAACGATCACGGAAAAATGCCAATTACGCCTAGGGTTGTCATTGTGCATATATTTTTTCGGTACAGAACCTATGGCTCATACTTGGCAAACGTTCCGGAAATGCGGTGTGAAGCGTACACAGGAAGGTGAGATTGGCCTCGTGTGAGTAAGACAAGTCATGCTTAAAGTCTGACTTGTCCTGAGCAACGAGACTTGATTGCTGACAGCGCCTGTGGTGAGACTGGCCCCAGAGAGCACGCAATATGCTAGGAGACACCACAAGGTACCACATTGGAACATCTGTGACCAGGTCTGCTTGTGTGCACTTCTGGGTTTCCGCTGCTGCATTTTGCCCCTCTGGGGAACATCCACGCAGGGGCAAACTGGATCCATCCCCAACTCCACACTCCCAGCTGGACGTTGGAGGACTAAGCGCAGTCAAGCTGCCAGCTTCATCACCCCAACTGTGCAGTTAGTGATGACACACCCCCTTCAGTCTTGTGACACATCCACATCTCTCTTTGGGATAGGGGGTGGTCGTGATTGAGGAGGTTTTTTGGCAATAAATATGTGATGCTGACCTGAACCGCCAAACACTTGGCAAGCTCCATCACTTGGGCTGGGCGCTTGCCACTGCCCATATGCCAATGTGCTATAATTGCTCTCCCTGTCTTATACACCACAGTGTGTTGGCCAGAAGGACAGACATCCTCAGCAAAATGGCCGGTGTCTCTCCCTGGGGCACTGTGTCAACTAAGCCCCTCAAAAAAGGCCCAACCCCACCCAAGTTCAAAGCACTCTACTAATATTGTCAAAGCATTTGTATATCCATTTGTGCAAGTTTTCTCCCCAGAGTTGACTAGAATCCCTTTCTGTTGACTTCCAGTAATATATATTCATGTTAACAATCTTAACTGTCATACACACACCAGTGTACTAGTAATGTTTCGACAATTGCTAAGCACCCTTATGATGACTGAAGAGAATGTAAGAAAATCACATTACATCATTTTTTAAATTAACTGTGACACAAGTGCAAAATAATGTATCAAAAAACGTGTATTGATTTATTGAAGTTACAAGCAAGTTAGTGCAGATATGGGCGATTTTTGGTATCAATCCGATAGATAGTTAATACAGGCCCAGTATTTCTGATTTACTAAATGAAAATTTTTGTCATTTTGCCTTTAATTTGTTGATAATTATTATAATCTGGATAAAACACAGGACAAAGACTTTAGGCAAACAAATAATGTGCGTACTTATGGAAATATGGTCATTTTTAAAATGAAAAAACAACAACAGAAATGAAAAAAAACCAACTCTAATGTCACGGGAATAGGAGAAAAAAGTTGTAATCTAGCTTGTAATATGAGGAAAAAAATGCATAGAGCTGTTTTTTTTAAAGATATGTGTTATATTTTTTTAAGTCGTAGTATTATTAGAAACAAACAAAACAAAATCAAGTCAAAATATCATGGAAATAAAGTCGTAAAATTCACAAATATAATCAAAAAAAGTTGAAATATTTGGAAAAAAAAATGTGACACAAAGAGCCAAGTTGATAACAACAATAGGCTTTTTCATCAATATCACACTGACATGCTTTTTTTTTTAAATATTTATAACTTTATAGCATATCTACATGTGTTGATTTTTAGAAAATATCAAAGTGGCCTTTGCATCCTTTCATTTTTCACTATGTGGGCCTCTCAGTGCAAAAATTTTGGACACCCCTGATTTATAATATAACAATACAACAATTTTAGAACATTTAATAATAGTAAAAATACAAATTACTTTTACTACATACAATTGTTGCAAAATAAAGCCAATCGTGCAAATGAAAGAAAAGTGAGTTTGTAAACAATACAACAATATAAAATGTAACAATGTAAACAACACACAATATTGCTTTCATCAGTCCAATACTCCCCATCAATATTTGGATCGGCCAGCCCAAACTCAAACTCCATTTAGTTCCAGAAAAAAAGTGAAAAAAAATACCACGTCTAGTCAGAAAATAGGCAGTCAAGTGTTTTGATGCTGTCTGAAATGAAGTCAAGTCATGTATGCTGACTGCTGATAATGTTTATAATGAGCATAGTTATGGTATGTGCAACATACATAAGGCATATCAGCCCCACCTTAAGGCATTTGAGCAATACGCCCCGTTAAGGGGATTATCTGCTCTCTAGAGGCCAAAGTTACATGCAGGACCACAAAGGGAGGAAGTTGAACAAAGCGAAAGCCACACCCCACAGGCAGTCTATGTAAAGCCCTGAGCAAACTCTGTGTAATTGCACTACAAAAGCCCAATTAACCACAACCCCATGGATATTAAGTGGGAAAAGATGGACCTGTCATTTACGCGGGCAACATTTGCATCTCATGAATTCCCCTCCAAACATCTTTTAATATCTCATTCACCTTATATTTATACCACTTTATTTCCAGATGAATGTAGATCAATGCAAAACACTCATTTAAATATGCATTAGTATAATAAGATGTGCAGTCTCGCCAAATGCAAGGTAATCATTTCGGTAAGTCCGGGACCTTGTCTGCCTGCCTTAGGTTAGACAACTCTAGTCTACCCGGGTACTGGGGTCCTGCTAGGTTGTGTCTGTCTTGCTATGGTAATTTCTCAGCATCAGTAAGTGTCAGCTAAAGGCTAAATGTAACTGATTTTAGGACAACAAAAAACAAGTGAACTGTCCAAGCCGAAGTACTTTGTCATCAAAGACATCAAGGCAGTGGACAAACATTGACGATGACATCATCTCCACTACAAGCGAAGAAATGACACAACTCACCAAGACTTGAAGTCTCCTGGAGCCGTCACAAAATGACCAGACTTCAACTTTGTGGTGAGTGACACTGTTCACCATGATCCAGCAACGAGACCAAAGGGAACGGCCTGGTAAAAACAGAAGAAACGCTACACCAACATCAGCAATATTAGTTCACAATTACTGGGACTTATATATAACTTATATTAAAACAGCGAAGAGGCGTGCATCGATATTGATCGGAGCTAAACAAAGATGAGAATTTGTTGGCCCTTGAAATTGTAGGAGAAAACTTTTGAGTTTGATTGCTTTCCCAGAGGCGGACAGCAAACTTCAAAGGGCCGACACACCCTACACTTTTGTCTACACTGACAAAATGAATTTCAATCAACAGCCAAAAGTGTGCAGGGACCAGGACATCGAGTCTTATCCAGGGATCGTTCAAGTGTTTTTATTTCTACCCTAGTTTGGCCGCCCAGTCGTCAATGTAACATTACTGACACCTAAAGACCAATTTTGAATATTACTCTACTGCCTATGTTCATGATTAAGGAAAGACTCTTTTTATGCGCTTTATTAACAAGCAGAAAACACATGCAGTGAACATTCACACAGGAGCTGCTGTCGGCCGCTCTCTACATGGCTTGGCTCAGGTTCAGCTACAGACTACTCCAGCTAGCTGACGTGACACATGTCACTTCCCAGACGTCGCTTCTTAAAGGCACACTTAGCAAGTCACAGATACTGTCTTACACTTCATGTGTTTTGAATGCGTTTGCATTTCTGTTCATTTAGCCATTTGTATGCTTGAAAATGCTTAATTTGGGCCATGAATATGTGCAATTTGTTTCAAAATGAATACATTTTTTGCTTATAATAGACCATGTTCAACCACCAAACAGTTACCATTTATTTAACTCTTTTTTGGAAAAAAGGCAATGGAGTGAGGGCGCTGAAATAGTTGTATGTGCGCGACAGAAGAATTTATACCCGCTACACTGAGAAGGACACTTTTCCTTTTATTCCCTTAAATATTCGCCAGAGTGACCGACTGCAGTGCTCCTGCAATATCTACATCATGTCTAAGATGCCCCTGCGTCCCCACTGGCCTCTCCCCCTCCCATATGTGATTGATTAGCCGGTGATGCGCGGGACCCCGTAACAGGTAGCCTCCCCAGGTGCAGGGACCTCCTCCCAGTTCTCTAAGCTGCCGCACACTGGCCCAACAAAGCTGAGCTTAATTAGCCGCGGAGGTCGGCCGCCACTGGCCAATAATGAGGCATCGTGTGAGTAATGTCATAGTATGTGAGTATGTGAAGTCTCTTTTTTGCAGCGGGGAGGGGGGGGGGGGGGTGAATTATGGATTTTAACCATCTGGCCATGAAGGATGGGCGGTGAGAAGCAAATGATATGCTTGACTTTAACAAAGACATGCAAGAGAGAGGGGCGTGTCTGAGATCACAAGCTGAATTATAGCAGCGTGACTTGAGCTATTGTGTCCCGTGATGGGCTGCGTATTCACAGCTGAGGCTGCCCAAATTGTTCTTTTATATTCTTTTATTCTCTTTTATTGGAGCCAGAGGGGTTTGGGGAATGATTACCAGACAACACAACAAGATAGACCCATTGTCAGCCTTTCCCTCTTAATTTAGCCCCCATCCATTTATTGTCACTGCTGTCTCCGAGATACGAATGCACGCAGGCTTGCTTGGTTAACGGTGCCTTTGCTGGTCCGGTTCCGCTAAATTAGCTGGAATAACACAGCGAGTGCCGCATCCGTGCCATCTGCGGTTCGAATTATCAATCCTCAACACCAATTTATCGGAGGTTTTTGTACAGATAGGTTTGAGTTGATTTTGGCAGCACGTGAACGAGAACTATTTAGCAAACTCTTGTTTAGCGAGAGCGACTGACTCACGTTGACGGAAACTGTACCCAAGTCCAAAACTAGCCATTGCCTACATTAACTTGTGATGTTGGCCAAGAGACATAAAAGTGATCTACAGTGGCCCCACGCTTGTTAAATTATTAGAGCCCTATAGACATGAAATAACACCCCTATAGTAACCCGTACACTTGTATTACGCAATATACAGGTAGTAGACATAACAAAAAATAAGCCATCTTTGACATAAAACAGATGAGATAGATTCGCACATCAGAATTGACAGCATACTTTCTGGTGGCTATTGGGTCATCGATGTAACGTTACTGACACCGAGGCCAGTGTAAAATGCTACTCTACTGCTGCTGTTTGTGGTTAAGGAGAGAGAGACTCATGATGCACTTCACTTTATTAACAAGCAGAGAACACATGCAGTGAACATTCACACAGGAGCTGCTGTCGGCCACTCTCTTCAATCTCTGCTAGCACTCAGCTAACAATCAACTCTAGCTAGCTGCCCCGTCAGAGGCGGGGCACACCCTGAAATGGTCACCAGTCGTATTTTCATTAATTTAGTATGTTTCCATCCATCCATTTTCTGTGCCGCATATCCTCATTAGGGTCGCGGGTATGCTGGAGCCTATCCCAGCTGTATGTTTATGCTTGAAAATGCTTAAATCCAGCCATGAATTTGCACAATTTGCTTATACAATGGTGTGAAAAACAATTTGCCACCTTCCTGACTTTTTATTATTTTGCATGTTTGTCACACAAAATGTTTCTGATCATCAAACACATTTTAATATTAGTCAAAGATAACACAAGTAAACACAAAATGCAGTTTTAAAATGAATGTATTTATACTTAGGGAGGAAAAAATCCAAACCCACATAGCCCTGTGTGAAAAAGTAATTGCCCCTGCACCTAATAACTGCTTGGGCCGCCCTTAGCAGCAATAACTGCAATCCAACGTTTGCCATAACTTGCAACAAGTCTTTTACACGCTCTGGAGGAATTTTGGCCCTCTCATCTTTGCAGAATTGTTGTAATTCAGCTTTATTTGAGGCTTTTCTAGCATGAAAAGGTTAAGGTTATCTTAAGGTCATGCCACAGCATCTCAATGGGATTCAGGTCAGGACTTTGACTAGGCCACTCCAAAGTCTTCATTTTGTTTTTTTTCAGCCATTCAGAGGTGGATTTTCTGGTGTGTTTTGGGTCATTGTCCCGCTGCAGCACCCAAGTTGGCTTTAGCTTGAGTTGACCAACAGATGGCCGGACATCACACAGGGCCATGTAGATTTGGAGTTTTTTTCCTCCCTTAATAACGTAAACCTTAATTTAAAAACTGCATTTTGTGTTCAATTATGTTATCTTTGACTTATAGTCATATACTTATATTGACTATTTTTTATGAGCAGAAACAAAAGAATAACAAGTCAGGAAGGGGGCAAATAGTTTTTCACACCACTGTGTATGCGTGTTTTACTAATAATAGACCATATTCAACCAGGAAACGGCAATCATTTGTTTATTTCAATTTCAATTTAATTCATTATTTTTTCAATTGATTTCAAAGTTTGATGCTTTGGTATAAACCATGCCACTCTATACAGTACGTGTTTCTCTTCTGGCTTTGCCTTTCTGTTTTCCTTTCTCCATTTGGTGTACACTTTGCAGCCCGCCTCCTCCCTCAGGGGGAACCGAGGCCAGCTTAACAAACTCCTCCAGAGGGCACCAGGACCTCCTGCCTCTCCATAAACCCAACTAAATGAGGTGTTCATAGCAATTAGTGCAGAAAAGATGAGCTATTCATGGGGCGTTTGTCCACTCCAGCTACCGGAACCAACACCCTCACGCCAGCATGGAGCCATTAGTACTGCCAAGACGCTGTCAACATATTTTTGGCCTGTCAGGAAATGGCAACCTTCCGTGGCGATGTTGAAGTTCCTGAGATCAGAGAGTCGGCTCGTTATGAGTGGCCACGGGCCACAGCGAACAGAGTGGTGCGTCTTTTGTTAAGTATTCCCAGATGTTGTTTCTGGACCTTTGTGCCTGTGCAAAAAAAACACTTTGATCTGTTGTGAAATACTTTAAAGTAGCTCATCTGCAGTGTTGGGAGTAATTAACAACGCTGTTATTGTTTTTTTAAAACGCCGTTTTCGTTACCGACAGAGAAATGTGGCGCGCTGTAGTCCACCGATAGCGACATCAGCAATCTGGATGTCTCTTTAGTCACCATTGTTTACTACTTCTATAAAGGAAATTAAATAGCCAGTCAACAAAGGTTGCGATTGCGCACTCTCAGGAAAACATTACCTCCTAGTGTTTTGTCAGAAAATTCAACATGCTGCAATGGTGGACGTAAGCGACACCAGCAATTGCTAAATGTTAATGAGCTTGACTGGTAAAGTTTTATCGTCAAGCGTTGGGATTTCACACTTGAAGTTGTCCTTGAAGTTGTGTGCGGAGATGCAAAAGCTACAAAAGTATTAGCTTTGATAGTCCAATCAGGATTTTATGTGGCCGATCCCGATCCCAATCGTTCATGAGCGTAATTGGCCGATGGCGATCACATGAATTAAGTCTAAATGTGAGTGCTATTGACCAGGGGGGCCATTTAGGACAATTCCAAGGAACCCTGATCATCAGGAAATTACTAAAAAATAGCTTTCATGGGGCCCAGAATTCCTGGCTGCACCCCTACCGTTGGCTGTAATATATGGAAAAATGAACCATAAATTCACCTTAATTTGATCAAAAACATGTTACTTTTTGTTTCAAGACAGCATTTATCACTGGTGAAACTTACAGAGGATGAGATGCCTCCTCTAAAGAGACTTTGGATGTGATTTCGAGTACATTGGTGGAGCCCCACAGGACTTCCAGGTGGCATGTAAGTGAAAGAGCATCTCGTCCGATGAATTCAAGCGTTTTTCAGATTATTTAGGAGGTTGTGTGCCCATCCATCCATTTTCTTCCGCTTATCCGAGGTCAGGTCGCGGGGGCAGCAACCTAAGCAGGGAAGCCCAGACTTCCCTCTCCCCGGCCACTTCGTCTAGCTCTTCCCAGCGGATGCCGAGGCGTTCCCAGGCCAGCTGAGAGACATAGTCTCTCCAGGGTGTCCTGGGTCTTCCCCGAGGCCTCCTACCAGTTGGACGTGCCTTGAACACCCCTCCTAGGGAGGCGTCCGGGAGTTTTACAAATACCCTGCTAAGTGTGGACAAGGCCTAAGTGTGTGAGGCATAAACCCGCATCTAAGAATATGAAGTGCTAGCAGGGTGGATTTTCGGCATTCGTTGCCCAACGAAAAGAGGGGATCTGCTGTACTACAACTCATGCCCACTTAGAAAAAATATTTTTTTCATGCAAAAGAGATTTCCTATGGACCAAAGAGGTCGAGCATGTATGTCGACTTGGACTTAAGTGGGCACTTTTTAGTCATGTAAATTTACCATACTATAATTATCCCCCCCATAAAAGATGCAAACAAACAGTGAATACACATTTTTGGGCATACATGCATCCATATAGATCTCATGTATTTGTTCTCCAAAATCCTTGACTGATTACATTTCATTGGAAGGGGCGGCCCTTTAATTACCCAGGGGTCCCTGAGGAGCCATTACCACAGGGGATCTTGCCCCTGTTTATTAGCCTGTTTTAATATTGACGAAGGAAAGAGATACAGAACGGGCCAATCTGGTTCCCTCAGACCGAACACCAGTTCCTGTGAATATGCATGCTGGGATGTGGGCTGTGGAGTTGGTGGGGGTGCCGGGACTTGTGACAGTGGTGATGGACGACCTTGGTTAGGCATCACCTGGGGTCCCTCACGCTACAACAAAAGATCTGGAAATCATGGAAGAATATAAAGAGCTGAAGAAAGAAACAGTTCTCAGGGGACACTACAGTACAGAAAGTAATCCTTAGTTCTCCTTAGTCTACACTTGGGTTATAGTTCAGACATTACCTTTACCTCCGCCAAGGACGATATGTTTTGGGAATTGTCCAAAATGGGATATGGACGGACAGGTTAAATTTCAGGGCTGATCCAGATCACAGTCTGGATCCAGGGGATTTTTTTAAAAAGATTCTTTAACATGGCGAGATAGGACCATTTTGGGCATTTGTGCGTACAACTTCACAAGAACTTGGAAAGAAATACAGGACAAGTTTCCAAAATGTTCTACAAACTATTGTCAACTGTTCCAAAAAATGTTTGATTCATATTTTGGTGCGAATCACTATCCGGGCGGACTACGGCGCCTCTCGAACGTTTGTGCTATAGGAGTGCTTTTCTAGTTACAAATAATTCTGTTTGATAACATGCCTGTTTGGTTAATTGGCGACTCTAAATTGTCCATTAGTTTGTTTGTTTGTCTGCCCTGCAATTGACTGGCGACCAGTCCAGGGTGTACCCCGCCTCCCGCCCAAAGTCAGCTGGGATGGGCTCCAGCATACCCGGGACCCTAACAATGATAAGCGGTATAGAAAATGGAGGGAAGGATGGAATATATACAGTAAAATGAATCAATGTATTGATGTTTAACCTTCCAACAGTAATTCTTCCTAAGGACAGACTTGATCTCTTCCAATCTTTCCTGCTTTGAAGGCTGAATTGTTATTCTTAGTGGAACATTAATGGATTTCACTCAAGAACTTTTCTGTCTAGAACTCCTTCACATACAGTAATCCCTCGTTTTTGTGGTTCATTGGTTCCAGACCAGAACCTACGAACCTATTTTTGACCTAGGATTTCTTCTTTAAAAATGTAATATTTTTGTAGTTAAGGCATAGAAAACCTGGTTACAATACATTTTCAACATTCCTGGAGACATCAGGACATGAAATAACAGCCTTATATTTATATTACCCAATACAGTAAATATAATCACTGAAAATAAGCCATTTAAGACACTTTCCATTGTAGGGGAGCAGAACTGATGGTGGACAGGAACAGTTGAGTTTTAGCTATGGGTGTTACAGCGACCCATGTTGTTGTTATTATTATAAGGATGTTATTAATATTGTGCCTGTTGTGAGATCGTTTAGTGGTCTCACCAAACATACTGACAACTAGTGACTAAATTAGAAAACGAAGTTTTAATGGCTTATACTGTATTTGTATTTTAGTTCATTTAGCCATTTTTGTGTTTAAAAATGCTTAATTTGGGCAAAAAGTATGCACAATTTTCTTAAATATGCGTATTTTTTGAAGTAGTCATAGTCATAGTCAACCACAAAATAGCGATCATTTATTAATTAATCATTTATTAAATATTAAAGGGCTGTAACATTTTCAGGTCATAGCGACAAAGTATTTTATTGTTTCAGCCTCTCATCCACTCGGGTGCCCTGAAACAGTATTATTTTCGAAAATGCTTCCAAAGTGGGAAAATCTGAAAATCTTGTTTTTGTATAGACCATAAGCAACTTTTCAGTAAGAAAAGTTGCTACTGGCTGTCCTAGAGGCCGCCAGATGATGTCACCGTCTAATTTGCATATCATTTGCATGTGATGGTTTGTTAATTTTAAATTGGTCATCATTTCATAAAAATAAAAATAAGTAATATTCTATTTGTTGGCTATTGAGAACTTTTTTTAGCACAATTGAACAGACGGCTCACGCTAACATGACTCGGTCTTCTGGTGAATATATGTAATAGCAACTGAGCTTCACAATAAATACTGTAGGCTTATCAATTACTTAGATTTAACCCAAGAATTGTATGATACTGCGATTGGCTGGCGACCAGTCCAGGGTGTACCCCGCCTCCCACCCGAAGTCAGCTGGGATAGGCTCCAGCATACATACCCATGACCCTGATGAGGATAGGCGGTATAGAAAATGAATGAATGAATTGTATGATAATTATTTCATTTTACACATAAAAGAGTAGCAATAGACTAACAATAAAATATAAACACACGGCTTTTTGATCCAGGCTTACTGATTACAGGAAAAACATTTGCGTTTGCATAATATGGTGCGTTCAAGGACCGCCGAGCAAGTGGGAAATTTCATTGCTTGACAAAAAAACATTATCAATGGAGCATGAAGACATAAATATGTTTTTCCTAACTGTGATACAAGTAGGCTGTAGATTTTATTTGCATCATCACATACTCAGTATGATTACCGACTTTTCTGTGAACAAAAACACAAGAAAATCAGCAAATTCGCACGTGCCATTGTTCCCTGACCCAGCTGCTCATTTGAAATGAAGCCCCATCAAGAGGTCCGTGGACTCGAAACGGCAGACTAATTACCAGCCCTCTTGCATCTATTTTAGCCATCTTGTTTGTGGAGGAAAGATCAAGGAATGCTGAAACATATGTTGTCAAGTGCCGGCTTTAAAACGATCTCTCGATGCCAAAGTAGGTTCGGCGGCGCAGCAAGCCTCTTAAAAACCTCTCAGATGTGATCACATCCAGGGATTATGTCCTATCCACACTGGGAAGGAAATAAATTGGTCACTGTGAGTTTTTGTGCGTGTCTAAGTGGAAGCGCTTGTTATTGACTGCTGCTCCTCTCTTTTTGCAAGGTTTTGCATACTAAAGAGCATCATTTGAAATGACCGGAATTCAACAAACACGACACTGATGAGGATAACTGTGTCTGAAAACGCAGGCTGTGTTTGGAGTAACGTTTTTAAAAATAATAAGTGATTGTTTCTGTGTATGTGACTCTGCAGATATTTCTGGTACTGGCTAAGCTTTTATTTTTATATGATTTTATAATAGTTTAGCATTCATGTTTTTTTCATGAATTATGAATTATTATTAATTATTCTTGACATGCAATTTTTCGGCATCTGCCCGTTTAAGCGCTTGCGGTTTGAATTGTCTTTGGTTCTCCTAAAATATATATATAAGAATTTATATTTTATAAAATTATAATTATATAATATAAAATTATATTTATATATTTTTATGTTTATTATTTTTATACTTTATTATATATTTTAGTTTCATATTTATATGTTATATACAGTATAAATTGTATTTTATATTATCTTATATACAGTGGTGTGAAAAACTATTTGCCCCCTTCCTGACTTTTGATTCTTTTGCATGTTTGTCACACTTAAATGTTTCTTCTCATCAAAAATAGTTAACTATTAGTCAAAGATAACAAGATAACTCAAAAGGCAGTTTTTAAATTAAGGTTTACGTTATTAAGGGAGGGAAAAAACTCCAAATCTACATGGCCCTGTGTGAAAAAGTGATTGCCCCCCTTGTTAAAAAATAACTTGAGTAACTATGAGTTCAATTTCTGTAGCCACCCCCAGGCCTGATTACCACAGTGAGAGCCATTATCCACAAATGGCAAAAACATGGAACAGGAGTGAACCTTTCCAGGAGTGGCCCGCCGCCCAAAATTACCCCAAGAGCGCAGAGACAACTCATCCGAGAGGTCACAAAAGATCCCAGGGCAACATCTAAAGAACTGCAGGCCTCACTTACCTCAATTAAGGTCAGTGTTCACGACTCCACCATAAGAAAGAGACTGGGCAAAAACCGCCTGCATGGCAGAGTTCCAAGACGCAAACCACTATTAAGCAAAAAGAACATTAAGGCTCGTCTTAATTTTGCTAAAAACATCTCGGTGACTGCCAAGACTTTTGGGAAAATATCTTGTGGACTCCGTTGGGCATCTCTGTGTGGAGTTTGCATGTTCTCCCGTGCGTGTGTGGGTTTTCTCCGGGTACTCCGGTTTCCTCCCACATTCCAAAAACATGCATGTTAGGTTAATTGGTGACTCTAAATTGTCCATCGGTATGAATGTGAGTGTGACTGGTTGTTTGTCTATATGTGCCCTGCGATTGACTGGCAATCAGTCCAGGGTGTACCCCGCCTCTCGCCCAAAGCCAGCTGGGATAGGCTCCAGCATCCCCGTGACCCTAATGAGGATAAGCGGTACAGAAAATGAATGAATGAATGAATATTGTGGACTGACGAGACAAAAGTTGAACTTTTTGGAAGGTGCGTGTCCCGTTACATCTGGTGTAAAAGTAACACAGCATTTCATAAAAAGAACATCATAGCAACAGTAAAATAGGGTGGTGGTAGTGTGATGGTCTGGGGTTGTTTAGCTGCTTCAGGACTTGGAAGGCTTGCTGTGATAGATGGAAGCATGAATTCTACTGTCTACCAAAAAATACGGAAGGAGATCCAGCCATCTCTTGGTCAACTCAAGCTAAAGCGATCTTTGGTGCTGCAGCAGGACAAGGACCCAAAACACACCAGCAAATCCACCTCTGAATGGCTGAAGAAAAACAAAATGAAGACTTTGGAGTGGCCTAGTCAAAGTCCTGACCTGAATCCCATTGAGATGCTGTGGCATGACCTTAAGTATGTTATAATCGCGTCTGCGCGGCATGGTGGAATGACCCCGAGGATGCAGAGAGCTGCGAGTCCAGCAGGTGAGTAATAGGAATCTTTAATAAAGGTGCTCCAAGCAGCGGCAGGTACATGCACGCGAGATGTTACCAGGAGAAAGTAACAAAGATCATGACATAGAAAGAATGACACAATGACAGAGGTACGTGTGGGTTTGGATTTTTCTCCCTAAATAATAAAAACATTCATTTAAAAACTGCATTTTGTGTTTGCTTGTGTTATCTTTGACTAATAATAAAAAGTGTTTGATGATCAGAAACATTTTGTGTGACAAACATGCAAAAGAATAAAAAGCCAGGAAGGGGGCAAATAGTTTTTCCACACCATTGTATATATAATATTTACCTTTGAAGGAATTTTGCACTTTTATACTATGTATTTATATTTCAATATGTGTGTTATAATTCTTTTTTATTTGCACTTCCAATATGTAGCGTTACTTTTTTTTATAGTGGGGGACCTGTTGTGAGTGCGGTGCTGACACACTACGAGTGAGTGTGTGATGAAGCTAGTTGGCTAGCCGGTGTGGTGTGACGAGGTGTCACTACAGTAACAAAGTAGTTCTTTGGCGTGGCAATGTTGATAACAATAATAACACGTCCCTGTAGCTTGGTTAATATGCAGGTCACATGATGTGAAAGGAGTGCTGTTGGCGCTTTCTGGATTTTTTTTCAGAAAGTTGGAAGAGTTGCAGCATAACATGCATTCTTAGCCGTCGCTTTTTAATCTGTTTTATCTCTCTAGAAAGAACAGAAAAGAGAAAGCTGTGTGTTTACATAAGGATTGTGGATGATGAGCAAAATTCCATCAAGTACTAAAGTCCTAGCAATGTAACGTTCCATGAGAAAAGTGCTGTTTAAAATCTAAAAACTTACTTTTTAGATCTATACATATCTTTTGACAAAATTCCAAGCATTATTTTCGAGGTCTAAAAAAATCAGGCCTGTACAAAAAAGTCAAATAACTGTGATGTGGATTTTTTGACAATTTTTCCAAAGTTACCTAAGAGCTGCATCACAAACCAACACTGCCATTTCTGCGAGGAAGCGTCGGTATAGCGACCATCCTCCTCACTTTGGCCTCGCCCCAGGGCCAGGACTACTGCGAGGCGGGCCTGCTATCGATCATAAGCATCAATTGATTGACTTTTCTTTTGAATTGTCTTATTATTATATAATTATTATGCACAAACGCAAGGTGGCGTGAGCGGGTGTGCATTTTTTGGACTTTATTCACATCATCCGATGTCAGATTCGCTGGTGGTCCTGGATCGTGACTGAAAGAGCTGGAAACTAGGTGGTAATTCCGTCTGGGAATGTTTTTTATTTCAATAAAATGTAGTGGCGAGCTGCTGTATGACAAATTATAGCAGAAAGATAAAATATGATTGAGGAAATTGATAATAAAATAGAGCTAATGCCCACATATCTTACTTATTTTCTGAAAGTATGGACAGTAATGCTTACGTCAATCATGCAGGCTAACGGGGTATTGAGCCGTGGACAGGCTGTGGTCAAGAGGTCTGTGTGGCTCAGCTGCTCCCCACCTGGGTCCCAGCAGGGACGGGGTGGGGTGTAAATCTGCACCCGCACATCATGGCTAGAGATATATCATCCTCAAATTCAAGTATTAAAAACTTCAGCTCCGCCCCAGATAAAGAAGGGGAGGAGAATAATAATAATAAACCAATATTAACATCGGGCCGCACGGTGGTCGAGTGGTCACGTTGGCCACGCAGTCAGGAGATCTGAAAGATCAGGGTTCAAATCTCCGTTGGGCATCTCTGTGTGGAGTTTGCATGTTCTCCCTGTGCGTGTGTAGGGTTTCTCCGGGTACTCCTCGAGTTCTCCGGTTTCCTCCCACATTCCCAAAACACGCATGTTAGCTTAAATTGTCCGTAGGTGTGAGTGTCTGCGATTGACTGGCTGGCGACCAGTCCAGGGTGTACCCTGCCTCTCGCCGAAAGCCAGCTGGGATAGGCTCCAGCATACCCACGGCCCAGTTACCTGTGATAACATAAGCGGCATAGAAAATGAATGAATGAACAATAATAGCATCAATTATATATTAATATTTGTCCATTGGGCTGCATTTTAAATTGATTGTCTGTGTGTCTCCGATCGTTTTAACATTTTCATGAGTAAAAATTGCTGATTTTGCACATTCCAAGCTCAAACACATCCGCTTAGTACGCAAACCCAGTAGTATCTGAGTGCACACTGAGTTGGATCGTGGCGCCCACCAGTTTGTGGCGCCCACCAGTTTGTGTTTACCAGCACGTCGCCAGTAATGTAATGTTGCAGAAGCATTATTATACTCCACAACCAGTTCAAGGAGGGGAAGCTCACTTTTACATCATAAATGTAAATTCTACCCTCTTCCTTGTTAAGAAAATGATCTTTGACTCTGTCATATCATCTGGGCATCTTTTCCGCTACAAATCGTTTTGAACAAAGACAAAGTCACCGGGGATCGGTAAAGTCTCCGGATCATTCAGACAAATGGAATTAAAAAATTTGAAATTGCTCCTGGTGGAGGTTTATACTTCATGATCACAGATTCGCTCATTTCACTGTCAATCAAAAAGCGCTCCCGCCTCACACAGAGCCAAAACAGAGCCGGACAAGGTGCTTGTCACTGCCGTCCTTCCATGGAGAGGAAAATACATTTTTTTGACACCAGACGGGGAAAAAATGTGAAAATGGGGCCAAATAAAAATAAAACCTGAATGCAGAATAACACAAATTTGTGTGAGTATATTGTTGAGAAGTCATTAAAAAAACACTGATGCTCTTTGGTTTAACGAGAAAATGTGCAAAACGACTACAATGAAAGTTTTGTTATCATTTAATTCCATTTTGGTGACAACTACAACTAACTTATGCAATCATCGGCCAACTATGTTTCTTAATGATGCATGCATGAGATGTTAATGGCCTGAGAAATGTACCTCATTTAAAAATATGTCAGTTGAACTGCTTTTTGCACGCGACACACTTTTTAGCTAGTAAAGAAAAGAACCAGAAAAATAAGAAAACCAGAAGATCATGCGGAATGGGACACATTCTGATCACTTTGACAGCGCTTGAACTCGGATTCCCTCACTCCGGCATTCCTCGGTATTTCCAACGGCTACACTGAGGCGTGACGTGACTTTGGCCCTTCACCCAGCCTGGATGTTTTGTTTGGAGCTGGCGGAGATCAGATGTTACATCGCCTCTCATTAGGCTTCCTGTGTCGTCCACACAAACCTAATGAGACAGTTTTTAATGTCCGGAGCCCCTCCCTGTTTGGGGATCTAAGGAGGACGTGTGTGTGTTGGGGTGCGTCGAGCCAAATTACCCTCCCGTCCCGTCCGGCGATGGCACCTGGTGCCCCTTGTCGCTCGGGGGAGGTTAGCAGTGGGTATGGTAAATCCGCTGGGAGGGAGGGTGGACTCAGCTGGAGGAAGCTAAAGAGCTAAATGCTGATTGGGGCGGTTCTGTGGGTCTATTCGGAGGACCCGAGGGGGTTCTTTTGTTTAAGGATGTGTGAGAGAATCCAGCACCACTCCGGTGAATACCAGAGGGAAAGCGTTCATTTGATGCCAAGATGATTGTGTTTGTTGGTGTACATTTTCATATTTTGCATCATCTTATTCATAAAAATGACCTCCTTTATTAGGGTTAAGTGGTTCCAGACCCAACCACGACAAGTGAATTTCCCTGTAGTATGATTCAATATTATTAAATGGAATATTTTCATAGTTACAGTATGGAAAATCTGTTTTTGACTTTGTTAATACTATTTTTACCCTCATTAGAGCCCCGTGGACATAAAATAACACCCCTACAGTCACCTTTACACTTGTATTACCCAATACAGTAGACATAATAATACAAAATAGGCCATCTGAGATATAAATAAGTTGAATTCGCACATTAGCATTGAGAACATACTTCCTGAGGTGGTCTATTGTCTCATCACTGTAACTTTACTGACACCTAGTGGCCAGTGTAGAATACTACTGCTGTTTGTGGTAAAGGAGAGACTCACGGAGGCTCACTACAATGGCTTTTGTTCACACGCAGCGAACACATAAAGTGAACACTTAAACAGGAGCTGCTGTCGGCCATTCTCTACACTAGCTAACCTGCTATTAGAAACTCCAGCTAGATGTTGTCACACACACTTCTCGTTTCTTAAAGGTGCACAGATATTGCATCACTTCTTTGTATCACACCTTATGTTTGTATTTTTGTTCAAAATGCTGAATTTAGGTCAAGAATATGTGCAATTGGCTTAAATATGCATTTTTGACTGATAATCTGCCATATTTAACCACGGATATCAATGAATCTTTGACTGGAATTACGGTACAGTTCTCCCTTGCTACATCGCGGTTTAAACATCGCACCCTCACACTATGACCTTTTTTCATTATTATTAGGTAAAAATAACATTAAAAGACAACTTATATGTAGTATTCCAGTACATTGATGAAACATTACATTACATTGCATTACCTTACAACCGCATGTAGTCAGCCATGGCATGTCAAACATGCCAGAGTGAAAAAAAAACTTATCCTCCCATTCCGTGTGGAAGTGGTACATTTTGTTTCTTACTCTGTCCTGCTTCCCCACTCTGTTTGAAATACGTTCATACTTTTACAACAAATAAATTGGAGGCTATCTAGTTAGCTTGGTAGCTCGCTATATGCTATGAATGGCGGTCGTCTCTTATGTGCCTGCAGTAATCCCATAGCCTACGCATTAGTGTTGCGGAATGTGGCGTAAACAAAGAATAACATGAATATGAGCGTGGTTATAGGGGTGTTATTTCATGTCTACATGGCTCCTATAATGGTTAAAAAAAAGTGATGGGGACAAAGGGATGACTGTAGTAGTATTTGTAATTTTACCTTAACGGGTCTGGGTTTTTATGGGTTAAAAACTGCATGTTGTTGTGAATTCTCTGGGATACCTTTATCATCTGCTAAAAAGCAGAGACGAGAGACGTGATTCCAACCATGACTTTTCTCCTGCAATCAGAATCAGCCCATCATCCATTCTTTATTTCAGACTAGCTGGTAAAGATCCAATCAGGACACTGAGTGGATGGGAACGAGAATGTAGCAGAAAGAAGTCAAATCTAAAGTCTGATGGTTTGTTCTCAGAGACCGGATGAAAAGCTCAAGTGAAAAGGTATGGAAACTGAATACCAGCCTTTAGTCTGGTTGTCAGGATAGCCTAGCGGGGCGGGGGCAAACTTTTTGACTTGCGGGCCACATTGGGTTAAAGAATGTATAGATTGTCATCATATGGAACAACATATTCACGGTGTAACGAAAACACATGAATGAACTACTACTATATGAAATTGTTATTTCCAAATTCCCGCAAGGCATGCTGGGTAGTGCGGGGCCAACAATATGAACTATGAACAAATAAAGCATTGCATATCAATGGTATGTTAATGTCCCTCCTTGTTTACTTGTCTGACAACCGCCGCGACAAGAAAAGTACCACAAGCTACCCAGCATGCCTTGCAGCGGGAATACATGGGTGTTTTAATCTGCTTGAAATTATTTTTGTAATATTATGACTTTTTTCCCATAACTTTTTTGACTTCGTTCCGATGTTAGTGCAACTTTCTCCTAATATTACAATTTATATGAATTAATATTAATTATTAATATTTCAATTTTATCCAGTCCAGGGTGTACCCCGCCTCCCGCCCAAAGTCAGCTGGGATAGGCTCCAGCATACCCGCGACCCTAATGAGGATAAGCGGTACAGAACATTTATACTAGTAAAATGTTATTTTTATAACATAAGTCATAATATGTTATCTTTTTGGCCGCACGGTGGCTGAGTGGTTAGCACATTGGCCACAGTCAGGAGATCTGGAAGACCTGGGTTCAAATTTCCGTTGGGCATCTCTGTGTGGAGTTTGCATGTTCTTCCCGTGCGTGCATTGGTTTTTCTCCGGGTACTCCGGTTTCCTCCCACATTCCAAAAACATGCATGTTAGCTTAATTGGCAACTCTAAATTGTCCCTCGGTATGAATGTGAGTGTGAATGGTTGTTTGTCTATATGTGCCCTGCGATTGACTGGCGACCAGTCCAGGGTGTACCCCGCCTCTCGCCCAAAGTCAGCTGGGATAGGCTCCAGCATCCCCGTGACCCTAATGATGATAAGCGGTATAGAAAATGAATGAATCAATGTTATCTTTTTGTAAATAGAATTGTGTGAAATTCTTTTCAAGTTCTTTTGTTAAAGTATATTTTTAGAATGTGCTGCTGGCCAATAAAAAACAGTCACTATCCCCAAATGGCCCCCGGGCCACACTTGAAACACTCCTGCAGTAACGACTTACCGCTGACTGTGGAAGATAGTGCTTCTGTGATCAAACAAACTTTTACAGCTCACAGCAAAAAAAAAAAAACATGGTGCATTCAAGGGCTGCCGAACAAAGTGCAAAATCTCAACACTTGACAAAAAAACATTATCAGTGAAGCATGAAGACAAAAATGCAAATATGGTAGTGAAACAAAAACAAACACAACGCAGTTTGACGCCCCTGCACAACCTGAAGCTCCATTCTTGCAGTGAAGTATTTGTCTCACTTTTTTTTGTATTCTTATAGTATATTCCGTGTGTGTATGATATGTACAGACTTTATGTCCACACATATATTGTGATGCAGTGTTAAAATATAACAGCTAAACGTCCTGGTGTTTCCTGTCTTTGGCCTTTTTTTCGACAGCCAGTAATCCTCATCTGAAAAGAAAGCGACTGTCCTTTTGGCCAGGTCAGGACCCCACAGGCCACAGAGACGCACCAAGCCAAAAACTGGACAGATGGCAGAGCAGGCAGAGGTGGGTAGTAGTCCCTGAAGGAAGCAAATCAGGCATTGTCACAGGAATGATGAAGTAAACAATGACACAAGGAGCGCCAAAAGACCAATTATATACTCCAAATCCAATAAAAGGTCTCATTCACTGCCCCTTGATGACTGGAGTGTTTGGCCGCTCCTTGGGGCAGTCATGGTGGGAGGAGTTTCAGGCGAGGCCAAAAAAAAAACTCCTCCTCTTCATTGGCAACATGACCAAAAATTCAACATACACAGTAATCCCCCGTTTATCGCGATTAATTGGTTCCAGACCCGACAGTGATAAGTGAATTAGTGAATGAGTGAAAAGTAGGATTTTATATTTATGAGTGGAACATTTACATAGTTATAGCATAGAAAACCTGTTTACAAACCTCTAAAACATTATTAGAGCCCTCGAGATATTAAATAACACCCCTAAAGTCACCTTTACGCCAGTAATAAGCGGTATAGTAACATCCATCCATCCATCCATCCATCCATTTTCTTCTGCTTAGCCGAGGTATTCGGTATAGTAACATAATAACAGAAAATAAGACAAATAAGACATAACATGGACTCACATGAAAGTTAAGTGGGTTTTTTGGTCGGCGTACTTCCTGTGGTGGCTGCAGTCTCCTCTATGTAACATTACTGACACCTAAATACAACATATTGTGTTTTTGAATGCATCTCCTGAATGCCTTGTATTTGTATTTTCATTTATTTTATTTGTTAATGCTTGAAAATGCTTAATTAAACCAAGTTTTTTAAATATGACTTCAGTATTTGTATGCATTTTTTTTACTAATAGGCTGTAGTCAACATGAAACAGCAATCATTTATTTATTTTTAAAAAGGTTAAACATTTTACCCGTGAATTGGTGCGGGACATCTGTAATATATATATATACTGTAAATTTATCTGATAATACCAATACCAAGTAAATACAGGGCCAGTATTGAGGATACCAGTATCGATACAGATACTTGTTACTTGAAAATTGTCAATATCCTTGAATGACTTTTATGATTTTGCCTTTAATTTGTCGGTCAATAGAATATAAATTAAGTCAGTTATAAAAGACAACAATATATACATCTAACAATATAATCAATGTAACAATTACAACAACAACATTTAAAACACGTATTTGTAAAAAATAAACGCAGAAGAAATGTTTAAAAATATCGATCACATCACACTAGTATTGATCAGATACCTGGTATCGATAGTGTCGATGTTTGTATCGACCCACCCACCCCGACTTCCCGCCCACCGACCGTAGCAACAGAGGCAACATGGCGGCGTCCAGCAAAGCAGACCAATCGCCACAACTGTCGACGCCGCTAAAGATACCCAAGACCGAGGCGCCGTCCCCCGAGTCGGAGGACTTGAGTGACAGTAATCAATACCACTCCAACCCCTCCACGCCCAACCGCTTCTCGCCGTTGAACGTGGGCTCCGGGGCCGCCGGTCGGACGGTGGCCGCCTCCTCCTCCAACAGTTACACGGCGTGCCGGGGGATGTCGTGGACGCCGTCCGAAACAAACGCCCTCATCGCTGTGTGGGGCAACGAGCGGCTGACGGAGGCCAAGATGCAGCAGTTGGAGGTGGCGGGTACCATGTTCACCGGTAAGGCCCCCGGCCCCGCCATGTACGAGCGGGTGTCCAGAGCCTTGTCGGAGCTGGGCTACGAGAGGACCCCGTCTCAGTGCCGGGAGAGGATGAAGGTACACACGGCTGTGTCGACACTCGAGCCCCGCAGACGTCCATCAGCAGCTCCCGTTGCGTCACCAGCTGGTTTTTGACACAAAACATAAATAGCTGGATAGTTTTCATGTTGTTTTTATTACCAGAAAAACGTCCCACGCCTCATTTCTTATTTTCTTCACTTCGCCTTATTGAACCCAAAATGTTACTTCATTATCTCTAACAGCAGCTTCCTGTTCAGTGTAAAGTAAGCTTCAAAATAAAAGCATGTCAGAATTAGCCACAGTAACTAAAAAAGTAAAGCCATGCAATATAGAATTTTTGTTTTTAAATATCCATACCCTCCGTTTGTGCTCTGTCAGGGTAGTGAAGTCATGACATTATGGCAACAGCTGTTTGATAAGAGAATAAAACGTCACATGAAAACACAAGAATCTAAATTAGGTGCGTCCAAACCTTTTCCAACGTGGATCACAAAGGAAAAATAGAAACAACAAAAAATGAAAGGATCCGAGAGCCACCTTGATATTTTATAACTCACTATTAATTTCCTTATTTTCTTAGCGCTCCTGCCTTGCCTTGGTAGTTTTATGTTGTGTTTTAACGATATGAGATTTTTGCAGAGCTGCTGGAAATGCTCTGTCGTATCTAACATATATTATCTAATCCAGCCATCTCAAAATTCCTCCAATTTTCTTTAGTAGCCGTACATTTTCTTCTCCAAATATTATGGCTTTGTTCCCATAATGTTTTGACTTTATTCTCATGATATGTAACTTTTCCTCCCAAACACGTTTTCCAATAATGTATTTAGTTTTCTTTTTTTCATAATATTATGGCTTTAAAAAATTATATATTTTTGTGTTACTATTTCAAGTCTATATTTATGAAATTTTCCAATTTTGAACTTTCGTCATGTAAATGTTGTGACTTTATTCTCATAATATTTTTAATTTGACCCTAATGAGGATAAGCGGTATAGAAAATGAATGAATGCTTTTTAAATTTGTTCCGTAACTGAAAATATTAAATTTAAAAAAAGAAGTAAAACTTTTGTTTCTCTTAATAATAATAATAATATTTCTACTAGCATAAGTCAGCAGTAAGCCAGCACTAAGTCGAGCTTGTTTCCGGTGAACGTTGGCCTCCGCCAAGGCTGCCCTTTGTCACCGATTCTGTTCATAATCTTTATGGACAGAATTTCTAGGCGCAGTCAAGGCGTTGAGGGAGTTCAGCTTGGCGACTTTAGGATCTCGGTTCTGCTATTTGCAGATTATGTGGTCCTTATGGCCTCATCAGGCTGTGACCTTCAGCGTTTACTGGAGCAGTTTGCAGCTGAGTGTGAAGCTTCTGGGAGAGACTCAGCACCTCTGAATCCGAGGCCAAGGTTCTCAGTCGGAAACAGATGGACTGTACCCTCCGGGTTGGGAGTGAGGTCTTGCCTCAGGTGGAGGAGTTCAAGTATCTCGGGTTCTTGTTCACAAGTAAGGGAAGGTTGGAGCGTGAGATCGGCAGACGGATCGGTGCTGCAGCGTCAGCAGTAATGCGGTCGCTGTACCGGACCGTCGGGAAAGACCTAGGACACGCTGGAGGGACTATGTCTCACAGATGGCCTGGGAACGCCTTGGTGTCCTCCCGGTGGAGCTGGAAGAGGTCGCCGGAGACCGGGAAGTCTCGACTTCCCTACTGAAACTGCTGCCCCCGCGACCCAGACTCGGATAAGCGGAAGGGAATGGAATTGTAGTTCTACTACTACTACTAAAATGATGTTATCATATATTATGTTATTCTGGTCCACTTTTCTCATTAAATTGCAACATTTTTCTTTTAATATTTTCACTTTAGTATTGTGAAATTACCGCTTTTTTATAAATTCTCCATCTGTTGTAAATATTATTCTCATAATAGTATGACGTGAGTTGTGACTTTATTCTCATAATATTTTAACTTTTTTCCCCAACCTAATTTTCCAAAAATTACAACCTTATTTCGCTTTTTCTGTTTCTTTCTTTTAAAAATTTATTTTGTTCTTGTAAAATTACAGCTGATTTTTTAAAATTTTGTTCGTTTTCTTGGTAACTTTCTTTTTACTATGTGCCTCGGGCCAACAAAAAAAGCACTTTGGACACCCCTGATGTAAATAAAAATATGCACAAGTGGAGAAAAATGATTTTTTTTAAATCCTCAAAAGTAACTGTTTGGGAATTAATGGCAAACACAGAAGTGACACATTTCATTGTGCACCCAAAATGTAACTGTAGAGGAGCGATCGCAATACACTTAGCGTTTGGGTCGTATTTAACGTTGGATGCTTTTTCCCGCCCCTCTGCTCACACAGACGCTCAGACGCTGCTACAGCCGCGTGAAGGAGCACGGCATCGGCAAGAGGAAGAGCAGCTACACCATAGAGCAGCTGGAGAAGGTATTTGGTCAGGGAGGCTGGGACTCCCAGACGTGTGCCCCAGTCCTGATCAACAGTAGTGGGCTGTACCAGGACATGGAGTCTGATGGCAGCACCCTGGAAGATTTCTCCCAAGAGGACTGGTGCAACCAGGTGCTGGACTCTGCCTTCCAGGAGGGCGACATCGACGCCGGTGAGTATTTGCTCGGTTAGGACGCAAGAGTGGTAAAGTGTGGATGGTAACTCACGTGGCGCTTTGGTGTGTTTAGAAAAAGTGCAGATGCCTCGAAGCAAAGCTCTTCAGATTCAAGCCGAGCTGTCGGAGAAAACCCAGTAAGTGAATTATAACTTTTGCGCTGTTGTTGAAGGTTGTGCATGACCAAATCAAAGCAGCCTCAGTTCAGTTTAATGCTTTGGGAGCACCGACACGTGCACGAGGAGCATGTTGCTCCGGCTGGTGAAGCGGGCTTCCCTTGTCTGCAACTGATGTCCGGTTTTGTAAACGCCCCTTGCCATCCATCCCCAAGTGTTCTCAATTGGATTTGGACCAGAGGAACACACGGGATGGGCCAAAAGAGTCAGATCATTCCAGTGGAGGAAGTCTTTGGCAGGCGGGCATTTTCTTGCCATTTTCAGACCGACCAGGGCCTTCAGTCATGAGGGATGCCCCCTGCAACATCTCCACATAGCCAACTACCGTTTGACACCCCTGCACAACCTGAAAAGGCACTCTAGATCATGATGGCGGCCTCTTCTTCTCAGGCGAGATCTCTTTGTCGTGCCAGTAACGTTGGAAGCCATCAAGCCTTTCAAGGTTGCATTTTTTCTCATCAGCGAATAAAACTTTCTTCCACCTTTCAATATCCCACGTTTAGTGCTCTTTGGCGCAAATCGGGCAGTTTTGTGGGGTTGAAGGAGACAAGGCCTCTGAAGACAATCTTAGTTCTTGCTGACGTCGTGTGATGGTTATTGGACTGTTTTCGGCACCAGTAAGAACCTTCATTTGGGCCAAATGGCCATCCCGTTTCTTGATGAACAGCCAATCGGGTCTTTCGGCTGTGGGCAGGTGACATTTATTTTGGGTCTACCACTAACCCTGAGGATTTTAGGAGAAGTTTGAAACGACCGTCTTACTGCCTTGCTTATGCAGCTCAGCAATCCCAAAGCGTTCAAAGAGAGAAAGCTTTTTTGCCTTTGCCATCAAGAGATTAAGAGTGTGACTAGCGGACGGAAAATGGCATGTTTGCCAAGATTTTGGCGTGTCAAGGCAGTGGTCTTAAACGTTTTCATTTTTATGTTCTTTTGCAAAACAGTTCTCAAAGATTTCTCTAAAATCTTAACATACAACAGTGCAAAATGTAAATTCTTGCCGTTTTTCAACTGGTCTTAGAATTTTGATCAGAGTGTAATGTAATGTTTGTTTTTATTTTTTTACCCCCCCCAGAAAAACCAACATGATGCAGACGCTGGTTCGTATCCTGGATTCGGTGCAGCTGAAATGGGAGCACTTTCAGACTTGGACTGAATTTTCACGGCTCCACCTCTCCAACAAGCTGGCCATTTTCGGCGTCGGCTACAACACTCGCTGGCGAGAGGATGTGCGCTACCATTACGCCGAGATAAGCTCGCAGGCGCCGCTGGGAAAGAGGCTGCGAGAATACTTCAACCCGGAGAAGCCTGAGGGCAAAACGATTATGACCAAAGTTCAAAAGATGAACTGGAAAAACGTGTACTACAAGTTCTTGGACATTACCATCAGTGAGGCTCGCTGCCTCGAGCTGCATATGGAGGTAGACTGGATCCCAGTGGTGCTGTCCAGGGAAGCGGTGTGTAGCATGGGCACATACCACTACCTCCTACCTGGTGACATACCCAAGGCATACGGACTTTACGCTATTGGATTTGAGGCGCCGTCATTGGGTCGGACGTCTAACCAGTTTGATCTTAAAAACTGTAGCTTACCCCGATGTGACTCGCAGAACTGGGCGGACGGGGAAGGAGCAGGGGATTGTGACAGCACCGAAACCAAAGTCACTTACTGCTACCTTGGCATAGCTGAAGACAGGACCATACAACAGTACGTCTTCCAGCATTTCCAGGGTTCCGGCAAGCACCACGCCCAAGGCGAGGCCTCCTCCGTGACTCGCTTCCTTCAAGAGAACTGCCGAGACGGTGTTCCAAACGAAGGCGACTCTGCCCCCACGCATTGCTTGGCCATTTACATCAAATTCATAGAGGTGGATTTGGACTTCCTGTCGGCAGGGTCCTTGGTCGAGTGCCTGGAGACTGCTATTGGTTATTCTTTGAAGTATAACAACAATTAACTGTTTTGAAACCTGTACATTTGTGACCAAACATTTTGGTACAGTTCCAGTAACTTTGCTGCTTCAGCGTTTTTTCCCCGTCGCGGTCTACCGTTTTCATGAGGAAGTTGGGATTTTATGCCGGCGATTTTATGCAACCTTAATAGGTTGTTGTATACACAGATCCAAGATCCAATCGTAACTACAGACTATGTCAACAGTAATGTCAGTCCTGTTTGCTAACAGAACCATGACTTTCAGAGTTTCAGACTTTCTGCAGCTGATCTCAATCCTAAAGATTGGATGGGAACATCCGTACTTATTACGATGGATGGAAGTATAAAGTTGACTATAGGGTGGTTATTTAATGTCTTCAGGGATCTAACAGAAGGTTGTAAATAGAGTTGCTATTTTCTAACTACAAAAATATTTCATTATCAATACCCATTCTTTACACCTATCACCAATTAACCGCTATAAATGCCCGACGACTGTAGCTCACACGGAGCCAACATTTGTGTCAACGTACTGTTGATCCTTCAGTCCGTTAACGTGGATGCATTAGCCACACCATGCTACTGAACGAGCTCTAAACTTTAAACCTTTTATTGACACGTCACTGGACCCAATAGACAAGTGTTTGCCCCGTCTAACGTACGTAGCTCGGACTGACGTCATCCAACTTTAGTGGGATTGTGAAAACAACGATATGCCGGTTTGTGGGCTTTCGTCATGACAGCAAGGAACTTGTGCATAAAAGGCGCATCAAAGTTGCGCCTTTTGAAGTTTTCTTTTTTGCTTTTTTGTTACAAGATAGGAAGGATCTTCAAAGATGTGGACGCAGTGTCCGGAAGCTGCGGAGCTTTGTTTGCATGCATTAGTCAAGACTCTGACTTAGTGTGACCAGTGGGGTTTTCCAAATGGAATCTCTATGGAACTTCAAAAAAACCTGGGGAAATGGGATCACGTAAGGGCCTGTATTTTTTAAGGCAAATGTTTCAGAAAGTATTCCTTTAATCCAGATGGTTCAAGGACGGCATTACTTTTACTTTGGGTATGTCGTTTTTAGCCGTTTAACGCCCTAAAATCCTGGAGTTCGAAAATTTTACGCAAAATTGTATGCCAGAAGACAGCTGGGATAGGTACCAGCACACCTGCGACCCTACTGAAGGCAAGCGGCACAAAAAAATGGGTGACTGAGAAACATGAACGCTGAAGCAGCAAAGTTACCAAAACGCTAACATTTCAGTCCCTTCCACCGTGACGGTTTAGTGCCACGGCACAAGCGGGCTACATTTGTTGCTAATGAATCATTACGAGATTCACGAATGTCAATCAAATGTCCACAATGTCCGCTGCTTGTCGTGTGTGAAAATGAACGCATCATATGTCCGTCTACCTCAGTGAACAAGGCAACAAAAGAGACCACAAGATGATTCTATGACTGCCTTTAACCTGACTGATGAACTGTGGACCTGAATTTAAAGTAGACCGTTATAACAAGTCATCCAGAGGGGCCAAAAAACGCCAATGTCCTCTTCACTCACGGTGCAACGACGTTTCCTCGCTTGCAAATGAATATAAATGCAAAACAATACTCGTTTGTAACCTGCAAGGCATGCTTGGGCAAATTTGGACTTCCCAGCATGCCTTGCGAGATATAGGCTAGTATAAAATAGTATTGTTATGGCATTACATTGCAGGTTGCACTGGGAGTGAGGTAGGTTTTTGGCTCCAGGTTGAGGCATTTTTTAAGCAGTGATGTGCCACCGATACCGCCGATTTTGTTTCAGTAAAATTTTAGGCCGGTATCACCGATACTTTACAACTTCACTCGAAGTCTGTGGCAAATTTGAAAAAGTAGCGTGTTTCATATCATAGCATAAAGAATACAAGACATTTATTCACGTCCTAATGAAATGAATTACTCCTTCAGTAAATACATAATTTAAGTATATTGATGTAGAGGGGTGATTTACAGCACAGCCAGTCAAACAGAAAAAAACAAAACAAAATCGAATACATGTGTTAAAATGGTATCGGAAGTACCTATTTCAGTATCCATCCACACATATCACTAATGTAAAGAGCATTTCAAGTAAGTTGTAATTTGCCTCTGGACACTTTCTGTGGGGCAAATGGGAGCTTTTGTTCCAATAAGTCGTCTAATTATTGCTACTCTTAGCACAAAATGGCATTTTTCCCACAAATAAAAAAAAATAACACAAATGCTAAATTGCGAATATGTGGCCTGTATAGTCTTTTTGTGCTTACGGGGTTAAATCAAAGTACAGTATGCATATTTGAGGTTATTGTGGAAGTGGTAATGCAATTTTTTCACTTTTGCACATATTTTTTTAATTTAACTTTGTTCAGGATTAGGTCAACTCTATAGTTTGCTTTTTGGTGTCACAGCTATGTGAAGTTGAACCACATTTGTGCAAACCTCTTTTTGCTCATACAACACGGGCACAGAAATAGGAGTTCAGAACATTTTAGAGAGACATTCTCCCATCCCATTACAACATATTTAAGCCATGTTTTTTTAATGCAACAAAAGGAAAGCTGATGGTGGATACCTTTATGAACACAATGTGGGGAGTTTTGTGCCAGGACAATGCACAAGAATAGATAAATAAATATACATATAGAAAGAGTAATATATACTTTCTTTGTATTGTGTGTATATAGACATGAAATTGAGCACTATATATATATATATATATATACATATACGTATATATATACAGGACACACTATATGAAATGTACCTTGTATTAAAAATGTCAAATATATAATATAAATATTAAGCATTCCAGCTTTTGAAAAAAACTTGCAATGTTTGTGTTTTGGTATGCAGTACATTAAATGTCTGGTGTTTCCAATTCTATTCTCTCCTATTCTTGTTTGCTATTTTAAATGCCATCGTCACGTAATAAAAAAAAAAAACATTTTAAACGGCTATGCTTACGTCAACAGTGACTTTGCCTCACTGCTATTATATGATGATGGCTGTTGCAGTTTGTCCGTTAGACCAGCAGATGGCAGTAGAGAGCTATTATTAAACATGTCAACGGTGCCTGAAGTATTCCAATCGCTGATGTAGAGAGAGAAAAATATTATAATTATGTTTTTAGACTTTTGGGACACCCTGTGTACACTTGATGATCCCCTGTGTAAAATAATGGCCAGACACCATACAAGGAAGATCATCCTTAATTCTGCTTTACATTTTGTCCACGGTATTTTAGAGTACATATCGGTTTGTCAACGCACTTAGTCAGTATTTTTACTTGCCGGTAGATTGCAATTGCACTTTCATGCGTCTGTTAATGCTTGCGGTGCGTATCGAACCGTGAGGAAGCTGTTCTACTGCAAAATGCAGTCTTTCCTAACAAGCAAAATGACAGAATTTTGACCTAAATGGACCAAAAAAAGTACCATGACCCGAAACCGAGGTGTCGTGGGTTACCTGTACCCTCGCCCCCCCGATTGACAACCAAGAATGTGATCAATTAATTATACTTCCATTGCATATTGGAGATTGATCATCTTCCGAGAAGTTCCTCTATTTTGTCATTTGCTACTGTCGGAAAGAAAAAAGCAGATTTGGTCTTCAGCGCGAGGTTAAGCAGGGGACACACATTCACAACATCCATTGTGCTGGTAGATGTTTTCCTAATGCCTTCACACGAGCACCAGCTCTCCTCCTTGAAAGATTTCCCATAAGGAGGAATAGCAAACACTGGTACAGTTATCATTTTTATTATCCCTGGACAGGCTATTCCCTCTCTAGCTTGCTAACATCTGCAATCCTTTCATGAGTTATGGTCCTCATGGTTAGCAGCAGCTCAGAAAAGGCGTTCTAGGGAACCTCAGACGCTGGGAAAACGAATACTTGAAGAAGATATGAACAGTCCAAATTTTCGACTTGGTTTGCGGCCATTGGTGTATTTTAATTCTGAATAAATAAATATAACATGGTCTGAGTCTAGCGTGGTCCTATCTAGTCTTTGAGTATGAACTGATGAAGCCTCCTCAGATTAGAGGCACAAGCAACGTCCTTTAAGAGAATCTGAACAGTCCAGTTGTGATCGATTTAGTGGCCTGAGCATACAATGACATGGATGAATAGCAATGTTCTTGATAGGACAGCTACAGTCTTAAGTCTAAAGCCGTCCTATCTAGGTCTTTGAACTTGATCTGATGAAGCCTGCTGATGAAGATTCCAGGCAAAAGATCTTCTAAGAGAACCTGAATGGTCCAGTAGCTATTGATTTGGTGGCCAGAGAATACAATGACATGGACAAATAACAATATTCTAGATAGGACAGCTACATTCATACAGTCTTAAGTCTAGACAGTCCTATCTAGGTGTTTGAACATGAATTGATAAAGTTGATTAATTTTCCATTTTCATTTAAATGGAAAATTTTAATTTTAACTTTAATTTTTCCATTTTAAATTTCAATTTTCAATTGTCCATCGGTATGAATGTGAGTGTGAATGCTTGTTTGTCTGCCCTGCGATTGGCTGGTGACCAATCCAGGGTGTACCCCGCCTCCTGCCTGAAGTCAGCTGGGATAGGCTCCAGCATACCCGCGACCCTAATGAGGATAAGCGGTATAGAAAATGGATGGATGGATGGATGGATGGATGTTCAGATTACAGTAGAGACACAAGCAACGTCTTCTAGGACAAGCTGATCCGACCATCTTCAACTGATTCAAAGCCTTGAGAATACAATGACCTAGATGAATAACAACATTCTAGATAGGACAGCTACAGTCTTCAGTCTAAAGCCCTACTATCTAGGTCTTTGAACTAGAACTGATAAAGCCTGCTCAGATTCCAGGCGAAACATCTTCTAAGAGAACCTGAACAGTTCAGTTGCGATTGACCTGAGAATATACAGTAATGACCTGGATGAATAGCAATATCCTCGTCAGGACAGCTACAGTCTTAAGTCTAGAGTCGTCCTTTTTAGTATTTGAGCATGAACTGATGAAGCCTCCGATTAGAGGCGCAAGCGACGTCTCCTAAGACAACCTGAACAGTCCAGTTGCGATCGACTCAATGCTCTGAGAATACACTGACCTGGATCAATAACAATATTCTAGATAGAACCTTTACATTCTAAATCTAGAGCTGTCCTATCCAGGTGTTTGAACATGAACTGATAGTATGTTCAGATTAGTGACGCAAGCAACATCTTCTAGGACAAGCTGATCCGACCAGCTTCAACTGATTCAAAGCCTTGAGAATACAATGACCTGGATCAATAACAACATTCTAGTTCGGACAGCTACAGTCTTAAGTCTAGACACATCCTATCTAGGGTTTTAAAAATGAACTGATGAAGCCTGCTCGGATTCCAGGTGAAACATCTAAGAGAACCAAATTAGTCCATTTGCGATTGATTTGGTGGCCGGAGAATACAATGACCTGGATGAATAACAACACTCTAGATAGGACAGTTACATTCTAAGTCTAGAGCCGTCCTATGTAGGTCTTTGACCATGAACTGGTGAAGCCTGCTCGGATGAGAGGCGAAACATCTTTTAACCCAAACAAATGAACCCAAGGCAAGCAATTACAAAATAAAAACAGGTGGGTTTGAAATACTTATAAGGCAAACCCAATATTACATTCAAACAGATCGAACCCGGCTACCTTAGATTTTAGACACAAGAATAACCCGAGTTCACCGTTCATAATTCTACAATCCTACAGCATTAGCATCAAGTCTGTTTTGGAGGCAACAGGGCAACCCCACATAAATGACATAAAAGAGGTCTGACCGCAGCTCGGTCCAGTTTTCTTTTTTGCATTGGGCGTTCAACTGGGATTTCACGTCAAGCTGAGTCCAGTTGGAATCTTTGCTTTCAGACGCACAGCGCTTTCCACACATAATGGCGCCGAGACTTAGAGGCGGACATTGTATTGCGGTCCGATTATGGCGGCCCACGTTTTTTCATATATGAAATAATAAAGCATCACTGTTTTTTGGTATGGGCTAGCATTAGTCAAAGCATACTGAAATACAAGTGATATGTAATATTCTGATCACTAGGTGGCAGTCACAACACAAAACATTGAGATATTACCTTACACGATATTACCTTAACCACTCGATGCGGCTGATTAGAGCTGTGGCCGTAAGGTGGTCGGTGCCTTTCGTGGCGGTAATCCCAGAACCCGTTGGTGGATACTTTCGGTGAGGGATGCCTTCAAGCTGAAGAAAGAGTCCTATCAGGCCGTTTTGACCCATGGGACTCTGGAGGCAGCTGACAGGTAAAGGCAGGCCAAGCGATCTACGGCTCTTCCACGTCTTCCAAAATGGAAGCAGTGCCCGGGGACTCTGAGGCAGGTTCCCCTATCTCTGGGGCTGAGGTTACCAAGGTGGTCAAAAAGCTCTTTGGTGACAAGGCCCCGCGGGTGGATGAGATCCGCCCGGAGTTCCTTAAGGCCCTGGATGCTGTGGGCATGTCTTGGTTGACACGATTCTGCAGAATCACGTGGACATTGGGGTCGGTGCCACTGGACTGGCAGACTGGGGTGGTGGTCCCGCTTTTCAAGAAGGGGGACCAGAGGGTGTGTTCTAACTATCGTGGGATCACACTCCTCAGCCTTCCCGGTAAGGTCTATTCAGGGGTTCTGGAGAGGAGGATCCGCCGGATAGTCGGATCTCAGATTCAAGAAGAGCAGTGTGGGTTTTTTTTGGTCGTGGAACTGTAGACCAGCTCTATACTCTCGGCAGGGTCCTTGAGGGTGCATGGGAGTTTGCCTAACCAGTCTGCATGTGTTTCGTGGACTTGGATAAGGCATTTGACCGTGTTCCTCGGGGAATATCATGGGGAGTGCTCCGGGAATGTGGGGTATCGAACCACCTAATCCTGGCGGTTCGTTCCCTGTATGACCGGTGTCAGAGTTTGGTTTGCGTTGCCGGCAATAGGTCGGACCCGTTTCCAGTGAGAGTTGGACTCCGCCAGGGCTGCCCTTTGTCACCGATTCTGTTCATTACTTTCATGGACAGAATTTCTAGGCGCAGCCAGGGCGTTGAGGGGTTTCAGTTTGGTGGCCACAGGATTCGGTCTCTGCTTTGTCCTGCTGGCTTCATCGAGCAGTGACCTTCAACGCGCACTTGATCGGTTCGCAGCTGAGTGTGAAGCGGCTGGGATGAGGATCAGCACGTCCAAATATAAGTCCATGGTTCACGCCCGGAAAGGGGTGGAGTGCCATCTCCGGGTCAAGGATGAGGTCCGGCCTCAAGTGGAGGAGTTTAAGGACATCGGGTTCTTGTTCACGAGTGAGGGAAGGATGGAACGTGAGATGGACAGGCGGATTGGTGCGGCGTCTGCAGTGATGCGGACTCTGCACCAGTCTGTCGTGGTGAAGAAAAGGCTGAGCCGAAAGGCAAAGCTCTCAATTTACCGGTCGATCTACGTTCCTACCCTCACCTATGGTCATGAGCTTTGGGTAGTGACGAAAAGGACGAGATGGCGGGTACAAGCGGCCGAAATGAGTTTTCTCCGCAGGGTGGCTGGGCTCTCCCTTAGAGATTGAGTGAGAAGCACTGTCATCCGGGAGAGACTCGGAGTAGAACCGCTTCTCCTCCGCATTGAGAGGAGCCAGATGAGGTGGCTCGGGTGTCTGGTTATGATGCCTCTCGAACGTCTTCCAGGGGAGGTGTTCAGGGCATGTCCGACCGGTAGGAGGCCTCGGGGAAGACCCAGGACACGTTGGAGAGACTACGTCTTTCAGCTGGCCTGGGAACGCCTCGGCATCCGCCGGGAAGAGCTGGACAAAGTGGCCGAGGAGAGGGCCGTCTGGGCTTCCCTGCTTAGGCTGCTGCCCCCGCGACCCGACCTCGGATAAGCGGAAGAAAATGGATGGATAGATGGACATTACCTTAACGCCGCCTGAAGTCAGCCGTGGCAAGTAAAAAAAAAAGAAATTCTCCTCCCATTTTGCATAGAAGTTTTTGTCTTCTTGAGTTTAGAAGAAACTAATTTGAAGCTAACAAATCGTTAGCAAGGTAATTAGCTTGCAAGCTAACTAGCTTGCCAACGAGCTTGCTAACGACTTGCTAGATTGCTAATAGCTATCTAGATAACTCCCTAGCTAGACTTGTTAGCTAGACCTGTTAGCTCGCTAGCACGCTAGCGTGCTAGCTAGTCTTTGCAGTAGAAGAGTGGACAATGTGTTGTAAACAATGAATAATAGGAGCATAAAGGGGACTGTTTGGTTGTTATTTTGTGTTTAGTAATAATAATACTGTTAAGTACCGTAACTGTAAAGTCATTAAAGGATTTCTATGCTCTAGCATTGAATGGCGGGAATTCGTTTTGTACAGTACTTCAATTTGTTCTGTGTGTGTGTGTGATTCACGCCGTTTATTATACTGTACGGCATGGAATGTTTTATCGTTTTGTATAACATGGTCCGAGCACGCATTTATTGCTTCAACTCCTTAGTGTGGACGCGTAACATTGACTACGTCGGAGTTCAGATTTACTGTTTCAGCGCTTGACTCCGACGTTAATCAAGTCCGTAAGAATTTACGGATGCGTCGTCGGTGTCTTTTCAATATAAAAGCGGGCTCAAATGGACGCCAGCCTCCGGACAGGGCGAGGATTATTTTGAAACAGGATGTTATGTACAACGTTTGGGCGGGCTTGACGGCGCTCGACCTGAATCTCTCTCTCTCTGTGCGTGTCTCCCGGTAAGAACGCGGTGATGACAAGTTGCAGAGTTTCCCGCTCCAGCATCAACAAGGAGGGAGTCGCGGATGCAGCCGAGCGTGAAGAGGACGCGGAGGACATTCACTTTGTTGGCGGACCCTCGGCGTTCAAGGCACTTTTCCCTCGGCTCGTCTACCTGAAAGTCGGGACGAAGAATTCCCGGGCTTGAGGGGCGCAGGTGGCTTCCATATATCCTCACCTGAAGTGTCCTTCCACCTTCCCCGGCTGATACCTGGACGCACCTGGCACGCTTGGAGTGTTTTTTTGTGTGTGTGTGCCTGAGGCCAAAAACAAAACAAAAAACACAAGCAAGTGGACCGGAAGGACTGAAAGTGTGCTTACCTGAAACATGCAGGACCTTTCCAGGAAACTTACTCTGCTGTCATTGACCTGCCTGTGGGTGTTGCCAGGTGAGTAAAAGGCACCTTTCAATAAATGTTGGGTTAAATATGAATCATTTGCCAGTAAGTCCCAAAATGGGCCCATCGGGGGGTGTTCAACCAGCGGCACGGGTGACATTTTAGCCTGCTTGTCATATCTTGAGTGTCATATCCTAGAAAAGAAACCGAACGTGGGCCGAATTCGAACGTTAAGGAGGGGTATTTGGGATGCACAAAAAATAAACGGAAATGGCCCAAATCCCTGAAAAATGGCGCCTCCGGACCAAAATGACAGATGACCTGTGCGTTTTGCGGTGCATTCGATCCCCGCACATTTGCGATTTAACCCTCAAAACCACACAAATTCACAAATTTTTGGTCAAAACATTATTTTAAACATTTCCTCCCCTCCATAAATAGTCCAAAACTCAGGTGATCCAGCATAAGTAAAATGCATGATAATACAAGTAAAATACTATAGGTAAAAAAAAGCATTGGGTTTTTACATGTTAATGTCTGATAGTAGTGTGTACCTAAACATTCTATACATTAAATGTGTTTAAAAAACACGGTTTTGACATATGGTTAATGTTTTTTTTGGTCAAGCATTTAGATTTTGTGCCATGTTTGGTTCCTGAATGCACCATACATGATCACACATCTCGCATGACCATTCATTAGTGGCGAGTACCTGTACATTTTATACATTAAATGTGTTTAACACGTATGTGAGGCATATTCCCATCTTAAACCCTGATTGTGTCAACTCTCAAATTCACATTTTTTTGGTCAAAAAATAATTTTAGAAAATTTTTCCCCTCCATAAATAGGCCAAAAGTCATCTGATCCAACATAAGTCAATAAAAATGCATGATAATACAAGTAAAATACTATAGGAAAAAACCCCACAGTTTTACATAATTATATCTGAGTATTATTTGTTTTTGTCAAGCATCTTGAACGCATCATACATGATCATACATCTGACATGCATTAAGTCTGTAATAAAGCATAACAATACAGATAGAATAGTAAAGGTAAAAACCCCCACAATTTTTACATATCTTTACATTTTTTGGTCAAGCATTGAGATTTCGCACCATGTTTGGTTCTTGAATGCACCATACACAACCATACATCTTGCATGATCGTTCCGTAGTGGTGAGTAGCTAAACATTTTATACATTAAATGCGTTTAAAACGTGTGTGAGTCATATTAGCTTAAACCCGGCTTGTGTCAACTCTCCTCTCGTCTCCCCGTAAAGCAAAACACATCATTTTAATCCAGACTCCATTTCACTTCATCTCAGCAGTGACTCCTGACATTTAAGAATGAATCCTAACCCCACGAACAGGTCGGTACAATGAGCAGGTATGTTACATTTTTGTTTTGGGGGTGGGTGTTTGTTTTTCACGGAATTTGAAGTGCGTTACAAATGCTTATGTCTTCCAGGGATGAATAATCGCTTTATAGCTTTTGCCACACTGACTCACGTGTCACTCTCTTCCAGCTTTGCGTTAAAACTCCTACTTCTGCTGATAAAGTACCCCCCCCCACCCCCTAAACCCCACCGTCATCTTTTGCATTTATAAAAAATGGGACATGGTACAGATGCTTGAGATTTTCCCAAATGTTTTAAGGACGACAAAGGCGTGAATTATTCATTCTGGTCAAAATTTCAAGAGCGCTGTTGGGAGAGAAGGAGGATTGGAGGGGTCCAAAGTGCAGAATGGGGACCGTTTGCGGGCCGCAGCTGTTTATTCACTGGCCGGCGACACATTCCACAGACAGAATCACTCACGACCCTCGTTCGAACGTTACTCGGAAAACGTAAATTCATGTACTTAGTGGGGACCATTTCCAACAGTTTACGGCCACATCATTTTGCGTTCATGCTGTGTTTTTCAAATACTAGCCCAACTGCTCTGTTTTGACTTTTAATCTGATAATATTACGATTTTTAATCTCGGAATCTTACGTTTTTAGTAAAATGTGGCCCTAATATGCCGTCGTTAAAAAAACAATATTTTAGCCGCTTCATGTCATAAGCCGCATGGTTAAAAATGTAGGAAAAAAGTAGCTTATAGCCCAAAAAATACGGTAACAAAAATATACACTTACAAAAATACACTGGTAAACATTAATATCAATTTTGAAAATATGGTCCATTATTTTAGTCAAAAAAATATACACAATTAGAAATCCCACAGCTTTTGCACGTTTATGTTGTTTGTTGCGAGAGGCCCAACCTGTCCCACTTTGACGATGGTCCATGAATGCAGCATAGTCACGCTCGTGTGCCCACGCTCCACAGCTGGATTAACATACTGCAATTGTACTCTTTTTTTTCTTTCACCTCATATTTGCTCCCAAATTGTGGCTAGGGGGCCATTTTCAGTAGGAAGCTTGTTTTTGATTGGCCTGCGGCACATGAATTAGTAACCAAACAATTCAGCAAAATTGAGGAAAATAGAGCAAAGCAGCCGAAATGTTGATACTAATAATACTACTAATAATGAATGTAAAACTTTGTTTTAGCCTTTTTACTAAATGAAAAACATGTATAAAATCATCAAAGATTTGTTCTGAGATAAAAGAAAAAGGGTACAAATTTAGTATAGTCGTGTATAGGGTGTATAAGGTGCGTTCAATGACCGTTAAACAGTGGAACAAATCACCGCTTGCAATAAACTTTCAAAAACTGGGGTCTTTGTAACCGTATATAATTTTTTTATCTAATAATTTCAAATACTGATTTCCCTTGACCTAAAATGTGATGTAGTTGCACATTGGATTATGTACAACAAAGCGATTTACATCCCTACTAATAATAGATAAAAACATATTTTTGCTGCCATTAAATGTAATTAATTAGGAGTTAACGATGGACAAAATGCGATTAATCACAATCAAATATTTTATTCAATTGACAGCCCTAGTTTTAACCAAAAACTGTATACTACTCTATGGCTGGAAAAAGTTTGGGCACCCCTGGACTGTGTGTTCTAAAAGCTTGAACATTTCTCCTGGCTGCCCAAAGGCGCGGTGCCCTTTTACGCACTGTTGCCAAAACAATCTCTGGAGCTGACATCAGCAATCCCAGCCTGTCTTGCTCCTCCCCTGCGGGAGAAGTATCACCTGAAAGTGACGGCGATGACGATACCATTAGATAAACCATTTACTCCGCACCGTTCCTGTAGGCTATTATTCTGTACTTTTATGGTCATGATACAGAACAAGGGCCTGACTGTAGTTGACCTTGGCAATCAGTTGTCCTGCAGGTGTGTCCTGAGCAGCCGGCGGCCAGGATGCATGCTCATGAATAGCAGACTATGGCGACAGGAAGCCTCGGTGCTCTTTCAGTCCCCGTTGTTGACGTGCACATTATAGCAGGAAGTCAGCATCCTGCGGCACACAAGATAAGACGTTCCAGTCAAAAATCAAAGTGCTGTAGACTCACTAAGTTTTGAAAAAAGTGGCTTCTATTTGTGGCGCACTGTGTCACACTATTGTTGACTCATTGATTTAGCTCGTTTGTACTGAGCAGCCAGGACAGCGATGTGGGGTTACCTTTGTGACACACGGCTCCTCCAAAGCCTCCTACTAGCTTAATGTTGATTTTGTCTGATTTTGGATCAGCATTTGCTATACTGTTGTACTTATTAGAGCAGGCGTGGGCAAACCTTTTTGACTCGCGGGCCACTTTGGGTTATGAAATTCGGAGGAGGGACCATCTATACAGTATATAGGTGGTCACCAAACAGAATGATGTACTCGCTCATGGTGCAAGGAACCTAAATGCAACACATCCACAGCAAGTTAAAGCATGACATAAATCATCTAGCACTACTACTGCTAGGTGGCTGATAAAACAACAGTTAAGCACTAAATGTACCACATAACTTAAAACTGTTATTTCCGAAAGCCCGCAAGGCATGCCGGGTAGTCAAACAGCAACAACAATATGAACTATACTACTATAACAATAAAACACTGGAGATCAAGCGTATGTTAACTCTTCCTTTTTACTTCCTCCACAACAGACTTGACAATCAAGCACAAACACAACAAACACGGCAAAATGTTGCAAGAAAAAGTACCACAGGCTACCACGCTAGTCATGTTGCCGGCCACCGCTTCAATGTTAAATGTTTACAATAGAGATCTGGAAATTCCCGGTGGGCCAGATTGAGATCAGGTGGGCCTGATGTGGGCGTGGGCTGCAATTTACCCTTCTCTCTTCAATTGCCGATGTTACCATAAATATGCCTCACTCACTAAAACGCCAATATCAGCAGGGCATCAAAAACTTGTAATCACAGCTGCAAAATGACAGAAACAGCTTCAAACATGATTTTTTGGAATAGTATGAGGCGTTGTAACCACCCAACACTCAGCGTTAATTGTCTTCTGGTTCTTAACTTGTGTGTTTGTGTGTGCACGCATTCTTTGTGTTGCAAACGAAAAAAATGCAGATATGTTAACCTTAGCGATATCGCTTATCTTGAAGCGAGACACCTCGTATCAAGGACATTTGATTCCCGACCCAACGCCGTTATAATCCATGCCTTATCATCTCCTGACCGACCATTGCACGATTACACTTCTATTCCGGACACACCATCTGGCAAAAGAACATCTTCATTTGTTTTCCAGGTGGGTCTCACAATGGACTTTACTTATTTAACAAGGTCAATCCTCACAAGCTTCAAAGGCTTCATTGGGCAGAGGAAGGCAAAGACGCACTGCCGCTGCAGATTTTCACTAATTCAAAGCAGTGAGTGAGTGGGTTGCAAGTGTTATTTTTTTTATTAGAGTTATGTATTATTCTAAAAACACTCGTAGGACACTGATCTCACACGTGTTTGTAACTGAACATGCCCACTTCTCATGCTTACGTATACCTCAGTCTTAGTAAGCGAAGAACTGAAAACCGAATCAATTTTTCCAACAAGAGATGATGGAAATCAAACTAATCAATTCCAGACACCTAAAAATTAGGGCTGTCAATCGATTAAAAATTAAATCAGATTCATCATTATTCACTGTTTAAATTTTTTTATTTTTTTTACAAATTAATACATTTTTCAAATTAACTTTTCCTTTTGGCTTATCCCCGCTTATCCCTTCAGGGGTCGCCCCTAGCGAATCTTTGATTTGCATGTTTTGAATTAATCATGACTAATCACCATGTCACACTATGTCTGAAATATAGACATTGATATAAAGATATATGACAGGGCAGGATTATACAGTATATATTTGTGTTAGCCAATTGAACTGAAAATTTAAATCAAGGAGGCATGCATGTCTGAAAAGCTGTTTAACCTAACACTGGTTTCTTTAACAGCAGAATATTGCAATCAGACTTTAACTGCGTTATAATGCGCAACGAGGAGTCGCGTTCAAAGACACTACCACGTCACATAAATTAGATTCCAAGCTGCAAATTGCATTTCTGCACAAAGTGAGTGATAAGAATATCCACTTATCTTTCCGTTTTATTTCTGTTGATTTAGACCACACATTCACGCACAATAAAGACGTACAAAGTGCCCATGAATGCATCTTGCGGTCTGTCTGGTGACAGTGATTAAGTGTCGTTGCGATGGCGAGTGGACTAGAGACGTGTTTATGGATGGGTTCAGGTCAGAATAAAATTATAACTCTTTTAAAAACTTAGAATTTAAGGGCGCTACCCTGCCGTCATAGCGGAGAGTCGTGGCTTGCCATGATGTGTATGCATTAATTATGCTAAAAAAAACAAAAATTACGCTATTTTTGACAGGCGTCCATGTTGTAACATGAGATATTCTGTACACAGAAGGACTTTTTAAAAACTTTTAATTACATAAAAGTACCGAACCGGGCATGTAATATGGCTGGTTAAACAGCAGAAGTCATTCATCCATCTTCTATGCCGCTTATCCTTCTATGGGCCTATCCCAATTGGCTTCTGGCGAGAGCCGGTTACACCCAGGACATGTCGCCATCTTTCTTGTTGGAATTGAACAGCCTCAAAATTCCTTCGTCGCCTGCTTTGATTTGTTGACGTCTCTCTCTTTTGTTTGTTGTTGCTCTCGCTGTCACTTTCATCTCCAGGCAAATTAGCCATTTAGCTTGTTTTGTCCTCAGCATCACGCAGTCATCCAAACAACCGAAACTGATTGGTGATAGCGGATCTTTGGACATGTGATCCACCTGCAGACTTGAGGAGAAGTTACTAGATCATCGCTGGTGCTTATACTGTAGTGTTTATTATCAAATAGGCTGGCACTCGGAACTTCCTAGGCCCCGTGGTGGGTTATTTAGCAGTCGCAGTTATTAAAAAATGCACAGTCACCAACAATGCGGGATGCTTTGACTGGGCACTCGGTTTGGCGGAACGTCGCCGCACGATAACAGAGACGGTGTACAAAAACTGGGGCCAAATTTTGGTGTAAGATTTTTTTTTGTTGAAAACTACTCCATGAATCACCACCTTTCGTGGTGGAGGGGTTTGAGTGCCCGAGTGATCCTAGGAGCTATGTTGTCGGGGGCTTTATGCCCCTGGTAGGGTCTCTCAAGGCAAACAGGTTCTAGGTGACAGGCCAGACTAAGAGTGATTCAGAAGACCCTAATGAATAAAATCAAGAGGAGCTACCGCACCTCGCCCGGACATGGGACACCTGGGCCTTATTCTGGAGCCAGGCCTGGGGGAGGGGCTTTCAGGCGAGCGCCTGGTAGCCAGGCCTTCACCCATGGGGCCTGGCCGGGCCCAGCCCGAAGAAGGAATACGGAAACTCTTCCCCGCAGACCCACCACCTGCAGGGGCAAGCATAAGGGACCGGTGCTATGTGATTTGGTCGAGGGCGAGTGTCCGGGTGACCTGGTCTTTGCTGGCCAAATCTGGTTCTTGGGACATGGAATGTCACTTCTCTGGTGGGGAAGGAGCTTGAGCTTGTGGAAGAGACAGAGACATTCCGACTAGACGTAGTCGGACTCACCTCAACCCACAGTTTGGGCTCTGGAACCAGATTTCTTAAGAGGGGCTGGACCTTGTTCTTCTCTGGAGTTGCTGCAGGGGAGAGGCGGCAAGCTAGTGTGGGCTTAATAATAGCCCCACGGCTTGGTGCCTCTGTGCTGGAGTCATCCCCGGTGAACGAGAGGGTTATTTCCCTGAGCCTTCGGGCTGGGGAAAGGGTTCTGACTGTGGTCTGTGGGTACGCGCCGAACGGTAGTTCAGAGTACCCAGCCTTCTTGGAGTCTATCAGAGGGTTTCTGGAGAGCACCCCAGCTGGTGACTCCAAAGTTCTACTGGGAGACTTCAACGTGCAATTGTAGACTTGGAAAAGGTATTCGACCGTGTCCCTCTTGGTGTCCTGTGGGGTGTGCTCCGGGAGTATGGGATTGGTGGCCCGCTACTACGTGCCTGTCGGTCCTTGTACAATCGAAGCAGGAGCCTGGTTCGCATTGCCAGCAGTAAGTCAAGCTTGTTTCTGGTGAACGTTGGCCTCCGCCAAGGCTGCCCTTTGTCACCGATTCTGTTCATAATCTTCATAGACAGAATTTCTAGGAGCAGTCAAGGCGTTTAGGGAGTCCAGCTTGGTGACTTTAGGATCTTGTCTCTGCTATTTGCAGGCGATGTGGTCCTGATGGCCTCATCAGGCTGTGACTTTTAGCGTTTACTGGAGCAGTTTGCAGCTGAGTGTGAAGCTTCTGGGATGAGACTCAGCACCTCTGAATCCGAGGCCATTGTTCTCAGTCGGAAACCGGTAAACTGTACCCTCCGGGTTGGGAGTGAGGTCTTGCCTCAGGTGGAGGAGTTCAAGTATCTCGGGGTCTTGTTCCCGAGTGAAGGACGGTTGGAGCGTGAGGTCGACAGACGGATCGGTCTGGTGGTCTGGAGGTGGCTCGGGCATCTCGTTCGGATGCCTCCCTGGTGAGGTGTTTTGGGCATGCCCAGCTGGGAGAAGGCCCCGGGGAAGACCTAGGACACGCTGGAGGGATTATGTCTCACAGCTGGCCTGGGAACGCCTTGGTGTCCTCCCGGTGGAGCTGGAAGAGGTCGCCGGAGACGGGGAAGTCTGGACTTCGCTACTGAGACTGCTGCCCCCGCGAACGGGACCCGGATAAGCGGAAGAAAATGGAATGGAATGGAATTTTTGTTGAAAACCAAATTACAGGAAATCCAATGCGTTGGAGAACCGAGGTTTGACTGTATGTAAATTCCAAAACATCTGTCCCCCCGCCTTTGTTTCTATTGTTTCCCTGAGAACAATTCCTCCCAAAATATAGTCTGTGCCCCTGAAGGCTGCCATTGGGAGGGGCAAGGAATGCAGTTTGCCCCACTCGCAACCGCGGCCTTATCTCTAATTGCCCATTTCTTAGAATAACAGCAAATGGGAGTGCAGCAACGCGCCTCTCCACTTTGAGCCGGGATTACGGCTGTTTGAAGCCCGCAGTTCTTGTGTGTGTGCGTCCCCAGCAAATGGTGCAATTTTGATTTGAGAAAGGAGATTGGGGGATTTATTGTTACATACGTAATGACATGAAAACACAACAGTTGCGTTTTTTCTCTGCCCGCGGGGAAGTTTTATCATCCAAAAGAAAACCCACGTGCCAGTGTGTTTTGTAATCCTGCGTATTTATACTCATCAGCCCTGTGCGCAAGGCCAAGGGAGAACAGGAACCTAGCGGGAGATTAGCGCGGGGGTCATCCTCCCAGTCATTCTCGCTACGTGCGAAAAATCGACGTTTTAAATATATTTCCAAATCCTCTTTGTGTTGCTCGTAAGCCCAGACTCTTTTTGACACCTCATTATAATGATATTACCTTAATTAAAGTCCGATTTGTAGGATTACTGATAAAATAATTATAAATGTGGAACATTACAGTAAAGCAGAATCCACTCAAACATTTCATTCGAAGTTAAAACAAGTTGATGCTCCTGGGTTAGATGAAGAATTAAAATTATTTGTAAATTGTATTTATAACTATTATAAAAGTTATAAGTATAAGTGAGTTTTGTGTGAGATTTGTTGGTTTGATTGTCTGTTGTTAAATGATTTTCTCAGTCTCTCAGTGGAGCAGGATAGTGATAGTAATCTGCCACTGAAACTCCTCAGAAACTGCTCAACCAGATAATGCTGGTTGTCCACGATGGAATGAAGCCTCTTCAGTGTCTTTTGCTCTGCCACAGATGTTAGGGTGTCCAGCTCGGTGCCAATGGCCGAGCCCGCCTTCCTCACCAGTTTGTCTAGCTCTGTGGTGTTCTTCTATGTCTACTGTAGTTAACATAACAATATAAGATAACATACTACTGGTATGTCTACTATATTGGGCAATATTAGTATAAATGGGACTATATGGGTGTTAATTTATGTCTATAGGGCTCTAATAATTATAAAATCTGTATTTAGAAAGCCGTAAACAGACTTTCTATGAAAATATTCCATTTATAAATAAGGGATCCTACTCTGCAGGAATTTCCTTATGATGGTTGGGTCTGGATTTTATAACCAACGCCACAAATATTCAAAATTTTAGCTCATTTGCACAAGAATTGGCTCAATTGTCATTTTTTCCTCGACGCCCTGCTTATTGAATGAGTTGCAACACACTCACATAGAGAAGGGTTACAACCAACCGAGCAAAACCAGAAACTAGCTCAAATGCAGGCTGTGACGCCCTGACGCTCGTGTGCATAGTCATGTTTGTAAAAAACTTGTTCATCAAAGCGAATTGACAAATTCTAGCCATGTATGCACACATTCAGCAGCCTGGAATGTACAGCGTCTGCCTGTCCTTTTTCTGGGGGTTTGGTGACATCTCGCCGTCATCGTGGCAGTCGAGATGGAAGAAGGCCTCTTGTAAGGGGGTCATGAGAAAATCACTAGTTGACTTTCCCATCACCGGGTTGTGGCCTCTGCGCTTTCTTAAAGGCACACGCGCACACACACGCGCCTCCTATCGTCTTCCTGCTTGCGGCTCTCTCTGGGTCCTATGGTCTGGATACTTGAATGCGTTCAAGACTGACGCCTACAAAGCTCAGGGTCGTCGTTGTTACTTAACAAATTAATCACAGTAGTACAATGCACCCTGTATATTCTTACAATGATAGTAACAGGGTTCTGAATTGCATACACGTACAAGCCCGCGGTGTCATGCTCCTCACCGTTACTAATCTCTAAGTACCAATAAAAGCTCATGACTATTTACAGCCAACGGAATCTGGGGAGGCTCACCAGTTTGCTTTTCTTCTTCAAATGTATTTTAAACGTCTGAGGCACAGCGCTCAGTCGTCGGCCTGTAATGTTTGTTTTACTTTTCACCATGCTAAACATTTGCAACGGATCCCGACATCAACAAGATAAACCCTAAATAATGAAAACAACCCCCTAAATAATAATGATAATAAATAATTATGGTCTATATGTGCCCTACAATTGGCTTGTGACCAGTCAGGGTGTACTTGCACGAACTTAACTAAACTCCATCCATCCATCCGCTTTCTTCCGCTTATCCAAGGTCGGGTCGCGGGGGCAGCAGCCTAAGCCGGGAAGCCCAGACGTTCCTCTCCTCAGTCATTTTGTCCAGCTCCTCCCGGCAGATCCCGAGGCTTTCCCAGGCCAGCTGAAAGACATAGTCTCGCTAACGTGTCCTTGGTCTTCCCCAACGTCTTCTACCAGTCGGGCATGCCCTGAACACCTCCCCAGGGAGGCATCCAGGAGGCACCCTAACCAGATGCCCGAGCCACCTCATCTGGCTCCTCTCAATGCGAGGAGAAGCGGTTCTACTCTGAGTCTCTTCCGGATGACAGTGCTTCTCACCCTATCTCTAAGGGAGAGCCCAGCCACCACAAATTCTTTTTGGCCGCTTGTACCCGCAATCTTGTCCTTTCGGTCTCTACCCAAAGCTCATGACCATAGATAAGGGTAAGAACGTAGATCGACCTGTACATTGAGAACTTTGGCTTTCGGCTCAGCTCTCTCTTCTAACTAAACTAACTACAATGTCTGCTGTCTGTATATTATGGCCAAACACTACTGGAGCTTACGATATCTACAGAGATAGGCATAAAACTTTGCCTGTTTCAGGGCAGCTTGATCCAGTGTCACCAATATCCTGTGAGGTTGAAGTTGAGTTTATGTTTGTCCGTGTCCTCTTGGAGTGGACACATAGGGGTGCCTCTGCATTGCGACGGTCACTGGACCCCGTCTGCGCCTGTTGTCGGCCCCGATTAAGTTTTAGTGACGGACCCCCTGCTTTCTTTGTTCTCGCCGGCACAAAGTGACACGGTGAACCATGCGGCCTGTGTCGGACTCCCCACTCACTTGACCTCAGGTTTGGCCTAGCAAACGCTGTCCTGTATTGTTAGAGAACAAAATTTGTATCTCTAAGGACGTCTTCACATCGCACGGATTGGACTTCGTTTGTTTGAGACTTGGCTGAATGGCCGGGGGCCTTGTGGGTTTGAGTTCAGGCAAGGGCACCAACCCCCCTCCATTTGGGTATGTCCAATGCTAGTCCCAATTCCTGAAGATGGGATTGGGACATCCCTAGTCCGGTTGAGGAAGGTGAATAACGGATATCGCTGTTGTCGTCTTTCACCAGCTTCAGTGGAGACCTCCAAAGTACGATTAGATTTCTTGGCAGACACATTACCTAAATATGACATTGTTTCTTTGAGGGGATTTAATCCTCATGGATGTTGTCCTGAAAACTGTGGCGGAACATTTTTTTTTTAAACACCATCAGTTATGTAGCAGACAAGAACATGGTCACACACTTCCTTGGCTGCGCAGTCAAACGTCGCCGCTTGCAGATGCCGCATAATTAACCCTTCCTTTGCCATTTAGTTTTCATTCCCATAAGAACCGTGACGTGACGATCCTGTGTTTGTTTGCGATGCAGAGGTTCTGAGCTCAGGGTTTTCTGAAACTCGTGTCAAACTGTTTTGAGACGTCGTTGCACCATAGAAAACCAAGCAGCCAAAAAAACCCAAAAGTGAGCACTGGCAGAATGCCACTTGCCCTTGCTGCCAGACCACCGTGTCGAGAAAGTGGAAGACTGACAAACCGCATTTCAAACCATGAGGGACTGCTGGCACTTCTATTAATCAACCAGGAAAGGGGCTAAATTAAAGTACTTACAGATATTGTTTTATCAAACTCCCACACGCCTCCCGTATGAAGGGCGCGTCGATTAGGGCCCTTATTGCCGCTCCCTCTCGTGTATGACCACTCAGTCTAGACCACTTGCTCTACTGCTTTTGCCGAGGTTGAACCTGTGCTGGAATTTGTGGGTCACTTGAAGCCACGAGGCCCTCCAAATGATGCTGTACCCCCTTGACTTTTAAAGAGGATTTCACTGCTGTTGTGCCAGCTGTACTTGGGATTATTGACTGCAGTTTGTCTCACAATGGGTGGTACCTGCACTTTTTAAATATGCCGTTGCACAGCAAAATATAGGCCTGTTTTCACATTGCCTTTCTTATCTAAAACCTCTGGGTAGGTTGTTTACAGCCTTTTTAGGAGAACCTAGTATTTCAGAGGTGTAGGTGGACACTACATAGCTCGGAATCAGCACTTTTAAGAAGTTTTTAATGATATATTTTTAGCTACGGACTCTGGTCACTGTGTTGTCCTTACTGACTGTTGCTTTTGACAATGCCATTTGAATGTCTCCTTTAGAACATTGGGTGACCATAAAGGGCATTGCACTGCAAAGGCTGTGTTCTTACCTCGCATACTGAACTTTCAGTGTCAGTTTTGGTAACTCTCCTTTACAGTCATGGGCGAAAATATTGGCGTGCTTTTATTATCGGCAATGTTTTTGGCCATGCCCGTGGGGAATACAACCATGCCTTGGTTCAAAACACTGGCATTGTTGGTCATGCTTCACTTTGGGGGTGAGATGTCTCACAGGGCTCACTTATAAACCTTCTTCTTCTCTCCCTAAACATTTAATGTCATTGTTATAATATGTTGATGACCGCCCAAGACCAACCGAGGTATTCCTCTTGGAAAGAGAGACTCAATACTCTGTCCCAACACTGCTGAAGCATCTCGATGACAGTAAGGCCTGGACAGCACTGGACTTTTTTATTTTAACAATCAAAGGACCTGATGTGATGGTGTCTGGTGTGTAGATCAGGATCTGTTGGTGTCTGATATCAAGTCTGTTGGCAGTTGGTCAAAGTAAAGTCAATTTTTTAAAACAAAGCTAAAATACTGTAATGTGCTTTATGTTGTTAGCTGTGAACGGCGCCGGTACAGTTGTAGTCCGTGGACTTATTACTCCGGTTGAGGGTCTCTAAATGTGATTCAGAAGGAGACTGGAGTCAATGTTAAGTGGTATAAACCGTTATGTGACCCGGAAACGGAGGTTTGTGGAAAAGCATGACCGGCACAAACATTACATTTTTATTATTTACGTTGTGACCTTCATGATTTCATTTATTTACATTTTTGGGTTTTTTTTATTACTGAGACCATATTTATTGTGTTGTAACTAATGACAATTGAGCGTGAAGGCAACGGGGGAGGGAATCATAAAAAATAAAGCATGAAGATCGTATTTTAATTTATTTATAGAAAGATGTTCTCAGATTTAGGAATGAATCTCTGAGGCACCTTCTGCACAAGGACATTGGGTTTTCCCTTGAGAGAAAGTCTTTTAGAGGGACCGCCTTGTTCTTTCCGTCACCAAATTTCTAGAGCGCACTGGCCTTGAAAGAGAAAAGAACATGCAATACCATCGGTCAAGAACTCGTAAGCGTGGAGGTTTTTTTCTTCAGTAAGAAAATGACAAATGTTCGTAAATCACGAGAGATGGTGAGATGTTAGTATTGCTCTTTAAAAGGAAATCTGTGAAGAGTTATAGATTATTCCACAATTCTTGACAGACTTCAGTCTTTTTACTCACACACGGAGCATCTCCAAAATGGAATTTCTATTCCTTGTTGGCCAGTTATTCCTCATGGACCGGCTGACTCCATTTTAATTTGAATGTAATGACGGTTTCTCTGTCTTTTATCAGTAATATTACATACCTCCCCCTCAAGTCCCTCTACGCGCTTTTCCGTTTGCTTTTTTTCTTGGCGGCCTCTCCTCCTCATCCACTTCCCCTTCATCCCATCTCTCCTGAGGGCTGCAGCTCCAGCATCTCATCCGCATCAGTGTCTCAGGTCAGCCATGTGGGTTAGAGCAACGGGGGGAGGTTTGTAGCACTAGCATACGAGTGTTTTTTTTTTTTTTTGCCCCCCAACACACACACACACACACATTTTAGATCCCTTTCTTTGCCATGCTTTAAATGTTTGTGTGTGTTCAGTCCTAAGTACCTTTATTTAAACTGTCGCTGACTTTGCCTAAATATGTCATATATTGCTTGTAATCATGTTTTACATCATTCCATTTTTGACAGCAAACGGCAAATTGGCAAAAACTCCATTTACAGTTCATGGTGACAGCCAAGACTAACCCGTTGTCGCAGCAAAGCTTCGTTTCCGGAAGTGACGTGTGGCAAATAACACCTCTCAGCTACACAAACATAGCGGTGTACGAGACAGAGGATGTTTAAAGTGAAGATTTGAGCGATGCGGGAATAGTTTTTGAGAAGAAATGAACGGAGGAACATTTGTAGATGAAATAAACAAGGTGGACTTAAGCCTTAAGACATGGAGATTAAGATTGGGCGCATTCAAAACACAAGATGGTAAATGTAAATTACTCGGTGGTTGTTTATCTTTGAAAAATAGCTTGAAATCAGCTTCATAATGAGCGTAAAGGGATGTTTATAGACTTTTTTTATCGTGTAATTTGGTGCCGGAGCCACTCCTGCCCCCCACCGTCAACATATCGCAGTGAAAAGATGTTTATATAACGTGTATAATATTTTGCAGGCTTGTCGCTATGGTGGAACAGTGTTTAGAAGACATGTAAATGATACGTGAAGTACTTTGTTCTGTTGACGTCATTCTTCTTGTCTTGTTTTTTTCCCGTGCCCTTGAGGAATAGCGTATTTTTCCTTCGTAGCAGTCGTCGGTGAAATGATAACTGCAAATAACAGCGTTTATTTGGCTTTAGCCGAGAGACGTCACCCCGATGACGCCACTTCCGGAAATGAGGCTGAGCCGTGAGCTATTGCGTCATGGGGGGCGCCATCACTTGTAAATCGCTCTTTAAAAATGTAGACCATAATTATAAGCAATATATAACATATTTCAGCCAACTTGATAAATCATGTGAGTGACACTTAGGACCTTTATGTATTTACCATTTATGACGTTCACTCTCCCCATCTATCCCCTTTTCTCTTTACTCTGTCCTCCATGGTGTGATTATAAGCTCTTAGCTATTTTTCTGTCAAACACGGCAACACTCCGGCGAGAGCTTAGTTGATGTCATTACATCCAATAATGGCCCAATGGTGCAGTTCCCCCAGGCTCGCCGCGCTGTTTCCCCATGTACAGTATCATTTGTAATTTATTGAAAATACTGTATCTCCCATGTCGCCCTCTTTCCTCATACCTTGTTTTGCTCTATCCACCCTTTCACTCCTTTTCCTCAACACACACACACGCGCACAGATGATAATGGACGTGTTGCAATTTTGTGCTAGTTTGTTTTTTGTAGGTCATGAGTCAGTGTTTCCCCTACCATTGTCTTAAGGGGGACTTCCTCGGGGAGACTTTGAAATGAGATTTCTTTTTCGTCATTTCAGTCCCAGTGATGACAGCTTTTGAATAAATATGCTCAGTATCTCACCGTGTCCCAAGACAGACCAGTTGTCTCTGACGCTGTTTTGGAACTCTCTCCTGGACTCAATCCGGGGGGCAGACACCCTTTCTTTATTTAAAAGTCACCTCAAAGCTCACCCTTTTGCTAAAGCATATAGTTAGAACTGACCCCTCCCCTTGGGGGTGTGAGAGGCAGGGAGTACTTGCAGTGTTAGTGCAGACCTGCCAACATGTGCACATATTTTGCGTTCATTTGCAATGAACGCAAAATTTCTTCTTTGTTTACACCCCATTGCAACTCTTATGCTGCAGGGACTCGAGACAACCGCTAGCCAGCGAGCTTTCTTTCTAAACGTAAGGAGCCAAAAACGTACCACTTCCACACGTGATTGGAGGAGAACCTTTTTTCACTCTATCACGTCAGACATACTATGGCTAACTTGATGTAGTGTTAAGGTAAATGTAATGTAAGGTGATGTCTCAATGTTTTTTGTCATTACTGCCACCTAGTGACATATCATTTGTCTAATGATCATAAAACAGCCATCATTTATTTATTAACCTTTGAAAAAATTGCGATACTGCGGGGGAGCGATAATCGGACGGAGATATTGCGAGGGGCGACATACCATGTACGATTACACCATTTTTGGTGGCGTATACAGTACATAAGGTTGACAAATTGAAGGGTGCAATCCAATTAGGGTGTTTTATGCTAGCAATGCAAGATGACATGACAGAAATCCACCTCAGTGGCGACTTCAAGCCAAGTGATGATTGACTGAACAGCATTTGCATGTTTTGCAGCATTTCACCTCGAGTGAAATGACACTCCTGTGCCACAGCAGGAGTTATTTTGTTTCCCTCTCTCTCCAGTATCGGCATTGATGTTTTTAGCATTCATTAGTGACTGGTCATTGCATTCAGTGATTTTCCATGGCTTACTATTGGGGCCATTAAGCCTCCGCCATTAAGACTAATTAGGCAAAGTGCTCACTTTTTTGTGCCGTTATTCTTTCACGGCGGGTCATTTCCGAAAATGTATGCACGACTTCCTGAATGCAATTAGCATTGGCAATTGACCACTTTGTCCTCTATTTTTTACATTATGTGGAAATCCACATTAACGTATGCTTAAATACACTATATAGTTCATGTGACTCAAATGCATTAATGGAAGATGAGGTGGTTGTAGTAGGACTTGGAGGGAAGGGAGGGGGCACACTTGCATGCACATACACACATGCAGACAAAAGCCCTATCAAATGTCTTCATCACGCTGTCATATGAAATTAAAATCCTCATTTCGATGCATGAACATGTTTTTGGCCGTGCAACAGTCATCTCCCACTTCATTCTCTCTTAGAATGTGTACACTGTCTTGCTTCCATGACATTCCCAACGTAGACCATTTAGCCGTGCGATTGATTAAAACAAAAGGTACCAATACAAAAATAAAAATAACAGCACACATGGATAAAAGAGGAGCCCTTTTATGAAAATAAATACAAAATATTAGGAGAATAAAGCCATGTTTTTAAGGGAAAAAATAGCATCATGCTGAAATAGTGTTACATTTTTTTAAGTCGTAATATTATGAGAAACAAACAAACAAAAAAGTTGTAGTTGTAGAAATTTAGGTTTGCATAAAAGTTGTATTATGATGGTAAATAAGGCCCAAATATTTTAAGAATAAAGTCATAATACTCAGAAAAAGATGTACTAGAACACCCATCACCAAATGGTGGACCTCGGTCCAGATCCGGACCCAGTGATGACCCTCTTACGGACCAATTTACAGACGTCCGTGACCAATGAAAGTGAATGGGAATGGGAAGAATGGGATAATAATATAAATTACATAATAATATTAATATAAGTAATATTATTATACTATTTATAATTATTTATATTATTATTATATTATTTATAATAATATAAAAAAAATAACAATATAAAAATAACTTACTTACTAACTCAGGTGGTGAGAGTGGTCATTTCCCAACCTGAAGGTTGCTGGTTCGATCCTCCGTCCTCTAGTAGTCATGTCAAAGTATCCTTGGGCAAGATACTGAATCCCCTGTTGCTCCTGATGCTGTGTCATCAGTAGGTACTGTAAATGCGGAAACAGTGTCCAAGCGCTTTTAGTGCCTTAAAAGTCAAAATCAGCCAATGAAAATGTTTGATTACTTAGCGAGGGAATGAGAATTGCTCAAAAGTAATCAGAGTTTATAGAAAAAAGTGAACATTTAAAATTGCATGGACGCACCCAGTGCCAAACCGCTGTGTTGTCATATGCTGTGAACCCGTTGAGCTGGTCAAAAGCGGAAATGCGACACGACAACCTGACAAATCACACACAATAAAAAGTATCCACTAAAGTCTGATGTGAGATTTGGGAAAATAACTGCTAAGAGCCCAGTATGAAAAATCTACCAGGGTCATAGCAAGATGCAAATGAGTGTTCACTAAGGAATGTATGATATATTTTTCACTGACGGGAGAGTCGTCACAACTCTGTTGCTTATTTCTTGCTACTGTTGCTTATTTCTTTGTTATTATTTAATATTATTGTTTCAGAGAAACCGGTGCAGTTTTATTTAACTTAAAAATATGCCCCTTGTGTTTATTCATTGTTTCTACGATCAAATCGGTCCTGCTTTCTTTTGAATGCAGTTTAGGTGCCGAAATAATCGTGTTGTTGGGTGAGGTTCAGGGTTTTATTACATTTGATATTCAAATGAGCTAGTCTGTTTAATGCAATTTAAGGCAATGTAAGGTTCAAACCATCGCTGTGAATGAATTGCATGAAGGAACGTCACTCAATTTTAATTGAAGACCTCTGCACTAAAAGATAGAATAAAGACAGCAAAAAAATGGCTAAACAAGCAAAAAAGTACCTTGTAAGGCGAAGAAGTTCATTCATACTAATAATATTCTTGTCACTGATAACGCCAATGTGATATGCAGGCTGTTTTGTCTTTAAATGCAAAATAATCTTCACCGCAATCGACACGGGTTGCTTGCTCTACAACCATGTGCGTATCAATTATTATAGTGTTTTTTGCAGAAAAAAAAACTTATTTTAGAGGGGGGAATTTTTTTACCCAAAAATCTGCAAATTTGCATGACTTGAATACCGAATTGCAAATGTGCGGGGATCCACAGTTAGCATGCAGAGACATGGTTAAAAATAAGTGAGCATGAACATTAGAATTAATATATATATGTATATATAAAATATTAGCACTGTTCTCACCTTGGTAATAATAATAATAATAATCATTTGCCTCTTACCAGATATTAACCTCTTATGTTACTAGTGGTAGCAAACCACATGCCAAGGCTTCTCCGCCAATCTCATCAGTCCCAACATATCTTCTCAATTTGAATTATGCTAATAATATCTGCCTTGTCTCAAGTCGCAAACAGCACAAGTCTCATCTCTTGGATGGAACGTCAGTTGCGTGTCGGCTTTATGCGCCGCCGTTTACACGTGAGTCATTAAGGCAAGCGAAGCGGCTAAAACTGCCACAAAAGTCCTCAATAATCCACCGACTGATACTCAAGCAGCCGCGAGTCGATCTGTAAATCTCCCAAGTGGCAGGTTTTGGCTGTCAGTTCATCGTGCAAAGCACAGATGGGAAAAACCCTGAAGAGAATGGCAAACATTTTGTGTGTTTACCTTTTGATATTATTACCAACAATATTGGAAATGGCGATTTCCAAGGAATATTCCCGTTGCTTGTGGATGCAAACACTTAAAGGGAATGAAAAGGCTATAAGAAATATTGTGTGCATGTCAACGTGGAATGACCCCCACAGAGACAAGGTAAATAAAGGTGTGTGTGTGTGTGTGTGTGTGCACGTGTGCACGTGTAAGTCAGTAGAACTGTCTGTGCGGGGCTGATAAAGACATTTTCAATATTACTTTCGCCTTCCATGCCTGACCAACTGAACTGAATATTGGAGTGTTTAAGGGCGATATCTGCTGACAAGGAACATTGGGACTGCGCTTTGACTGCTCGCTTTAGGCCACACATGAATGGTTGACGCGGGCTTCATCTGCGGACTAGGAGGAGTGAACGAACGCAGATGTGAATGATGGCAGTTGAAGACTGGGATAAAGCGCAGTCGAAGCCAGAAGATTGGATAAAAAGCAAATGTATGAAGCAAAGACAATGTTCTGAGCAAAGACTTGGGATGGGAGAGAAAACGAGGACAAGGAGAAAGTCCAAATGAGGAGAGCATCAGATAGAGGCAGATACTGAACCGGAGATTTGGCTGTTTAATCGAGTCGGTGAGGATTACAGCAGGATTATGGAGGAATTGTGACAGAGCAGCAAATTAGCAGGGTAACTTTAATCTGAGAGGCGGACAAAGCTTAAGTACTTGACTAGACACGAGCATATGCGTGTGTGTGTGTGTGTGTTTATAAAAGATGCGTGTTCCACAGATGGAATGAGATGACACAGTTGTTTGTGTCAAGAGGACGTGCTTGAATACCCTCTCAGTTCTTCCTTACTTTGCTGGCGTAAACATCATGCCATATTGATGATTGTGTTCGCACTTGAGTAGGAATGTGATTTTCTGCAAAGTCCGATTCAATATTAATAACCCAAATATGTTTGTAGTCATAGAATAGAAAACCTGTTCATGACTTTATAGTAAATAGGATTTTTGGCATTATTTGAGCCTTCTGGACATGACATAACAGCCCTATAGTCACCTTTACACTCTTATTATTCTTTGTTAACACATTGCTCAATTGTAATCACTGCAGGGACACAAGACACAGCTGCCGCTTCAAACTTAGCATGCTTCTGAGCTAACTAGTTAGCCACCAATTTATTTATTCTAAACTTAAGAAAGGGTTTGTGGCGATGAAGGCCACAGAAAGAAGCCAAAAATGTACCACTTCCACACGGAAGGTGAGAAGAGATTTTTTTTTTTTTTTTTAAACTCTGTCATGTCGGACATCCCATGTCTGACTCCAAGCAGTATGAAGGTAATCTAATCTAATGTTATGTCGCATCAATCTAGCATTACTCACACCTAGTGGCCAGAACACCATGTATAACTTGTCTTTCAATATTCTTTGACTTATAATAGTCTACAGTCAACCACAAAACTGCGACCATTTATTCATGAATACATTTTTGAAAAAACGCAATAGAGTGATGTTGGAACTGCGATGTAGCGAGAGAAGACTGTACACTGTCAAGCTGGACACTGACTACTTTACATTATATCAAAGTGGCGTTTCTTCACTCACTGTTGTCCTATGAAAAGGCAATGACAATAAATAAAATACAGTGGAGCACCACAAATTTGCAAATCAGCATTGACAGCTGTGGATTTTTGGTCCAAAAAATATGTTTGTTCCCCCAGAAAACACGTCTCATTCACCATAAATTGGTGATAATTTATAAATACGTGAGAAATCCTGTAACATCTGCAACATACTGTACATGTGCCACTGTTTAAAAGCGCTCAATTTTTATGCTTCCCTGATCGTGTTTTTTTGTCATTCGGTGAGATTTCTCACTTTGTTTGCCAGCCCTTGAACTGAAATTTGTGCGGCCTGAGACGCAAAATTTGTTTGGTCACAGAAGTCCCAAACAGAGTACCTATATGTTTTGTATTTTAAATTTGTTTCATAATTGTGAGAGGCATATCTAGGGCTTGTATTGTGTCTTGAGTGAACAATGGCAATTGAAGAGATAAGGTGTGCTTCTGGGCCCTCCCATGAAAAACGGCAAAAGAGCAGTTGAAGTTACACTAAAGAAAATCTTAACAGCTTCCCATCATGCATTGCTTTGTTTGTTTTTTTGCCCACATACTGTCGATGACCACACACTTGCTTATGAACTGCAACTGATTGTCGTGCTTCCCAGCACAGCCGAGGAGTGCATGATGGGAAGCAGTTAAGATATTTGTTGTTTATTATTCTACGCCTGTATTGGTTCTTGTCACCGGAAATGACAGTAATTAATTTTATTTAAAAGCTCATGACATTCCAATTACAGTGTTAAGAACTCGTCAGAAATCAAAATTATATTACAATAATGAAATAATCGTCTCAGAACAGTGATATCGTTTATCAGCAATAATTATCACCCAGCAAAAGTTGTTATCTTGGCAGGCCTAATCATAAATCCCTTTTTTTGTAGAGAATCAGCTCTAAAAGTTAACCGTTTGTGGATACAAAAACTATAAATGGCTTGGGAAAGCAGGAGTTACCCACCCAGCAAAAATGACATTATTACCATACGTTGAAACAATGTTGGCCGCACGGTGGCTGAGTGGTTAGCACATTGGCTACACAGTCAGGAGATCTGGAAGACCTGGGTTCAAATCTCCGTTGGGCATCTTTGTGTGGAGTTTGCATGTTCTCCCCGTGCGTGTGTGGGTTTTCTCCGGGTACTCCGGTTTCCTCCCATATTACAAAAACATGCATGTTAGGTTAATTGGCAACCCTAAATTGTCCATAGGTTGTTTGTCTATATGTGCCCTGTGATTGACTGGCGACCAGTCCAGGGTGTATCCCGCCTCTCGCCCAAAGCCAGCTGGGATAAGCTCCAGCATCCCCGTGACCCTAATGAGGTTAAGCGGTACAGAAAATGAATGAATGAAACAATGTTTCGATTTGGTTGAAAAGTGAAAAGTAAAAAGACTTCATCGTAAAGACGTCCTTTCCTGTTTAAATGTGGTTGAAAATCAGACCAAATCTGTTGAACTAAACTGAGGCCAGTTTTCATCATCTGCAGTATTTGGCGCTAAGTCAAGGCAGTGACGGGCCGGTCAAAAAACAACGTCCGAATGCCGTCCAGTGTTGAGCGGGTACTTTTCAGTACGCCTCTAAAAAGAAATGAGCGCCTGCAGTCCCAGTGAACGGTGCGTCCCAGATGAAACCTAATCAGAGCAGGTGGGCCAGGTGACCGTGAAAGCAGGCGCAGTCCGTTCCTAACCGACAATGACGTGGCGTGTTGAAGCGCATGCAGAGTCACACCCGAGTAACACGCTAAACACCAGCTGATGTGGTTTCCGCACATCCACGGACGGACAGTCGCACAAAGTCAGCTAGAGGAGTTTCACCAGTGGTGGAAGAGGGACACGTTCGGACTGACTTCATGCAGCCACGGCGGTAAAAAGACAAAAACATTAGACTTGTTTCTTATTAAAGTCTCCAAATTGTGTAATCGGGTGATGGGTATTGCAAAGGAAAGGCAGAGGGTGCTTATATAAGAATGCATTTACAGCCAGTCGTAGCACCTTGGACTTTTATCCCTGCTAAGCCCATTCACCCCTCAAGTGGCCACGCGTCCATTTGAATCACAGGACACGCACAGAGAGCCGCCGCGCTCGCTTCCCGCCTCGGCTGCCCTCGCTAACAGAATGCCGGCATTGTCTCGTATTAGTACACGGCAAGCTACACACACACTTCACCAAGGGCGCCGTGTTTGCTCCAAGCTGTGCCATTGCGACGTATTTCCCGCTCCACGAGCGACTTCTTTCTACTTCTTTTTTGTAAAGTCTGGGAAGGACACCAACACAATTCCAGTGGCCTTTGGGCTGAACATGCAACATCACGTCTCTGTGACCACATGCACGCACATCCAGGAGGACAAATTTGTCTTCTAACAAGATATTTAAGAAGCCAGCGAGAGGATGTAGTCACCAAAACATTGTGGTGAAAGACGACACTACCACATACTTTTAAACTTTTAAACTTTTAAACGACAAAGACAGCGAAACACGGATGATATTGGTATCAAAATTACTCCCGATGACATGTGGATGAGATTGTGACAGGATGATAACCTTGGGTAAAACATCATGGTATTATAATAGCTCAAACTGAAGTTTTGCAACATATTTATTGAAAAGAAGAGGGGAAAACAACGTCCCTGTTTAAACAATAGGGCTGTCAAAATATTTGATTGCGTTCGATCGCACTTTGTCCATAGATAACTCGAATTAATCGCGCGTAACTGCAGATAGAAATTCATTTTCATCTGTAATAATTAGGGATGAAAATTTCTTTCCGTTTAGCGATTTCACTACATCACATTTTATGTAAAGGGATATCAATTTTTTGAAATTTGGGCCATTATTTTTTTCAAACAAATAATATACGTTTCTAAATCCCCCAGTTTTTGCATCTTTAATAGACTATACTGTATTTTTCCCTTTTTCTTTCACCTCATACTTGCTCCCAAATGCTGATACTGTATAAAGGTAAGATTTGATGACCTTATTGAGTGCTAATGTGGATATTTATTCGGTGCACAAGTCCACACTTGACTTGACCTTGTTCCTGTCATAGTTTTACACAATACGTCATAAATAAGAGGAATTTGGTCGTTATAACGTACGTACATTTCACTAAAATGTTGATGACCAGCTAGTGTGCTGCTAATGCTAGTGCAGCTATCTTTTCAGCCATTGACACAAGCCCCCAAATAGCTGTCCCGGGGTATGCCTGCCGCTAACTAGTAGCTCGTACCCACATTTTAGCTTGCACTAAAAAAGCAACAAATAGGGACAACTTGTATGCCAGGGCACCACTGTGTGAACGACCGAACAGTATCTTCTCGCTTCTGTCTGGCTAGCACTCCGTGGCAAATCCAATCCATGGTGTGGGTCGAGGGTCAACCAGGACGTGCACACGTTAATCGCGCGTCAAAGAAAATCATAATTATAAAAAATAATGAACAATAAATCATTGAATTTTTATTATTTTTAAATATTAAAAAAAACAAGGCAGTGGCTCAAAAAAGGTTACAACATAAATCGTTTTTGAAAAACTCGGAATGTTATGTTATCATTTCATAGCGTGGTGCAGGTCCAAACTTGCTCGCAAGCGTTTTGGATTTGTTGGATTGTGTATTTGCTGATCAAGCTTTCTAAATGTCCATCTCTCTGAAGGAATCTTTCATGTTAGTGCAACATTTTCCCAAACTAACAATCTATATGAGTGTTTTGTCATTTACTGTACGTTTTAAGCTGCAACGTGTTGTGTCAAAATGCATTTGTTTGCACTCTAAGCGATTAAATGACGCCATTTGCAAACATATTAGGTCATGATCTTCACGTGGACCATGTGGAAAAAAATGTACTTAAATAGTGTTGTGTACTTACACATTAGCTGGATAGCTCCAAAGTCTTGGGAAGTACACACTAAATCCACGCGGTTCGCGATGCCAAACTCTTCGAGGGCACATATCTTGTAACGCCGGTGATATAGAGGCGGTTGCCATAGCAACACAGCGACAACCCAGCAGCCCTGGTTTTAAAAGTTAAGTTAGTAAAGATCATCCATTTTCACCACTTAATCAGAGCGTTATTAAGTGTCAACTAGTAAGATGAGCATATGCAGAAGATGTCGGTTTGAAGCCCGATTCCAGTTTGTCAGAAATGCTTCTGAAATGCAGCCAATTTCATATACTGTCACTAGCCACCTCCAGGGCGTCTTAGTTATATGTTAGTATTATTACTATAACTCTTTGTAGGTTTTAAATTGTGTGTTACATGTAAATTCACAACCTCCAAGCAGAAGGTTCGGTGTGACGAGCATTTGGAGAGCCCCAGCAGTGTCATTGTTTGATCAGGCTTCCTCCGCACCAGTAGGGGGCCCCGAAAACATAGCCTGGCATCCAAGCGTCTTCACCTCACTGCACTTTTGGAGGCTGTCGAGGGCAGTACTTCCGTAACGAGGGCAGATGCACGAAGTGTGAAGTGTCAACTTTTGTTGAAAAGTGAAGCATAAAGACATAAACATGTCAAACCTGTAGGATTTTCCAACAGTGGTACATGTATGCTGTATTTATGGCCTGTATTATCATGGATTTATACATTGTTACCGAGATGTGTTTCCTGTTTTTAAAGAAATATTTTTGACCAAAAAGCTGTGACTTAGGAATATGCGGGGATCATGTTTCATGTCCATTTTATCACCAACGTACTGTACACGTGCAGACACTTATTATTGCTGATGCCACAGGAATTTCCTCATCTTTAATTAATGCACCTTCATAACCTCAATCAAACAGGGCTTAGAGGGATTTGTAGCGCTTTCACGTTCAGGAAAATCTCAGTTTGGAACAGTGGCTTTGCCGCAAAATCACCTAACCCCCCCAAAATCCAAAGTAATTATTGATTTCCGAGGTTTTGTTATGGAGTGTTTTGATATTAGTTGAGTGGAGCTCCATCCACCAAACTAAGGTCCTGCAGTTTAGAGTGTTTTTGAATGATTGTGCTTTAATAGAGAGATGATAGTTTCCAAGATGTCCAAGAAGAGAAATCCCGTTTTATGATGCTGACAAACCGATCCAAGAGCTGTTTTTATATGTTTCGGTCATTTCTGGAGTATTCTGTTGCTTCCAGTTGACACCATGATGTTGATGATGTCGGTTGATCACATTGTCCAAGTAAAAGTCGAAGGTGACAAAGCAGTGGAGAAACATGGCCATAGCCTAGTGCTAACGCAGGGTGAGTGATGCTGAAGTTTGTATCGAATCGATACCAAGTAAATATAGGGCTACTATTGCAAGTGGTGAAAACTGATACTGATTTTGAGTTTGTGACTGTCAGAGATGGGAAATGTTCCATTCTTTTATAGGAGTAGGCCTGCAACAGACAGATACTTGGAAGAATAGCACCCTTCTTTAATTAACTTTACACACATAGATTTATTATGAGTCATCCTTCTCTGTCTCTTGGCCGGGACGCTTAGACCTCTATCTGAGAATTGGCTGGAATCAGATCGGGCTAATTTGCCAACAAACAGTTAATGAGCTAATTGAGATCTGTCAGTGCGGAAAATGGTATAAAACCATTTCCAAAGCTTTGGGACTCAAGTCATTGTCCACAAGCGGCGAAAATATGGAACAGTGGTGAACCTTCCCAGGATTGGCAGCCTAACCAAAATCACTCCAAGAGTCATTAGCAAGGACTCACACAAAAGACCCCACAACAACATGCAAGAATCTGCAGGCCTCCCTTGCCTCCGTTACAGTCAGTGTTCATGACCCCACCATAAGAAAGACAAGGCCTGCATGGCAGAATTCCAAGACCAAAACCACTGCTGAACAAAAAGAACAATAAGGCTCGTCTCAATCTTGCCGGAAAACATCTTGATTATCCCCAAGATCTTTGGGAAAATATAATGTGTCCCATTACATCTGGCGTAAAAGTAACGGCACATTTCAGAGAGAGAGAACATCGTAGCAACAGTAAAATATGGTGGTGGTAGTGTGATGGTCTGGGGCTGTCTTGCTGATTCAGGACCTGGAAGACTGTGATAAATGGAAGCATGAATTCTGCTGTCTACCAAGGAGTCCTGTAGGAGAATGTCCGGCTATCTGTTGGTGACCTCAGGCTGAAACTAACTTGGGTTGTGCAGCAGGACAATGACACACCAGCAAGTCCACTTCTAGTAATCACAACTTTATGAATCAATTTATCTGTTTGTTGGTTAAAGTAACTCGAAAGTTCTGAATGGATTTGGATGAAATTTTCAGGAAAGGTCAGAGAAATGGGATCTGGAAGAACATATTACATTTTGGGGGTAATCTGGATCACTGTCTGGAACCAAGAATATCTTAAAGGATAGGACTATTTTTGGCATTCGTGCGGAAAATTCCACAAAAAATTGTTAGGACACCGGGGGGAAAAAAATCAACAGATTCTACATTAATATCAAAAAATGAAGGATTATTATTTTGGTGTGAATCACGATATGGGGGGACAGAATTGCCTTTTACTTATTTATATAACATTATATAAATAATGTTATAATGTTATGTGATTAATGTTATATAAATATGGATTTATATAACATTATCAATGAGTAAGTTGTTTCCTTGTTCGGGGCGATGAGTTTCGGCCAAGAGGAGTAGAAGTCAGATTTACCCGATTTGAGATTTTCACAGTGTTTTATTAAAAGAAACCTACAATAGCCCCCCGCTTGGATCCTGTGTCATTTTAAAAGCCCCTGAAACAAGCAGGGTAGAGTTCTTTAAAACTTAGCGGACCCCTAAGTAGAAAAAAATAGCAACAAATGTGATAATTAGTGGTTTTATTTGCTTAGTGCACTCCAGTGCGTTGTCTCTGGCACATGTATGAAAACATAGATTCCATCTTCTGCCTGTGACTGCAGAATCTGTAAATCTGCATCATTTACGTGTTTATTCAATATCAAGGCCGTTTGGGAGGGTAATTGACACCACCCCAAGGGATCACTGGGCAGATCAAGTGCAAGCAACGTATCTGAGACTAGTACGAGATACCACTATCAACTCAGCCCATGGTATGTTTACATAATTCTCCCATGGGACCACCACTGACAAATCCAAAAGGACACAAGCAAATGATAAGATTCCCCTTGGTGTCAGGGGGAGGTACAGGAACGTCTTGGAGGGACCGGTGCGCCGTGGAAGGCGGAAAGTCTTACATTATGCATGGCGGTTGTTATTTTCATCACATGCGGAGGGGCCGTCAGGCGTCATTGTCGCTCCCGCCCCGTCAGCACAAATTGCGATGCGTTCGCATATGGCTGCCCGGGTGTCTGGCCTGCCCCCTTTAACCCGAAAGCCGCCACTCCGCCTTCCCACTTTATTTTACGACAAATGACCCGGTGGATTCCATTAACCGGGCCCGTTCCCCAAAGTGGTGTGGATATTGTTCTGGTGGTGACTTTAAGGCCTGCTGCTTGTTGTGACAAAATGGGCCCCCTCTCTGTTAGACCACTCAGGAAAATGAGAGCGGGAAAGTGGCCCTGCTCAGGAGTCCATGCATTATTTCACACTGCAAGTGACAGGCCAGCACACAGACACAAACGCCAACAGACGTCGGAGCGTCAGCAAGGTGTATGCGCGCCGTGGTGTGTGTGTGTGTGTGTGTTCTGATTTATGCCACTGCTGCTGCAAAAAGCCCACAGCATACAGGATCCTTTGCAGCCAAATAACCCACATTTGGACTGAACAGGATTTAGTCAAGTCATTAAAAATAAGCCCTTTGAGGATACATCTGCTTGAAATGAGCTTTTTTTCTTTTTTTTTACAAAAAAGTTGGTGTCATGTTGCCTTTTTAACAAGGCTTTGTGGTCTTAAAAAAGGCTGAGAATATTGTACATATCTTTTTTTGAAGTGGAACACATTTTGGAGAACTAATTGGAATATTAAGGGCACATGTAGCAGCAAACAACACTAACCAATCAGTATGGATTGGTCCCATCCATGGTCCGATATTGGCACGAGAATTCACCAGGCGTTTGGTCACCCACTAATAGGGAACGTGAGCCGGGTTTAGACAGGTTAGTTTAACCCTACTGATGATGTGAATGGTTGTTTGTCTGCCTTGCCATTGACTGGCGACCAGTCCAGGGTGTACTAACTCAGCTGGGATAGACTCCAGCATACCCCTGCGACCCTAATGAGGATAAGCGGCATAGAAAAGGGATAGAATGATATTACGGCTGTTTATAGATTAAAATATTTATATACGATTAATCGCACCTTGTCCATTGTTACAGTAACTCATGATTAACCACATTTAATCGCAGGTACTTTACTTGTAGTTGCCATATTTTGACACATGTAAATATGCAAAAAATGTTTATCTCAATTCACTTGCTTGCTTATGTTCTTTTTATTTTATTATACTCACATAATATAATGTAGTACAATATATATATATTTATATTGCGTTGTATTTGAAATTCCCCTTGTACTTCAATAAAGCCTGTCTAAGTCTAGGGATGTAAATCTCTTTGTGGTAATTTTATGTAAAGGATATAAACATTGGAAATATGGGCTATTCTTTTACTCAAAAATAATATACAGTTGACGTTATTGAGTGCTAATGTGCATATTTGTACATGGTACATATTTGGTACATCACCTCGCTGAAAAACGAACTCCAGGTAGATGGTGGTTCTGTATTCGTTTAGTGCTTTAAATTTGATGTTGTTCCTGTCATAGTTTTGCACAATCCATACTAAATTAGGCCAGTTATCGCTATAATGCTAGTGTCGATGTCATAGCGCCACAAATGGTCAGATTTGGTAAGGTAAGATTCGATGCCCTTTTTGAGTGCAAAGATGCATACTTGTATGGCGCACCTTCTGAAAGACAAAGTCCAGGCTTGTACCGGTTGGTGGACGGTGGCCATTAAACAGTGCCAAAAATAGTGCCATTAATGCATTATTAACACGTTAACTTTGACAGCCCTAATTGTTGGCATTGGTACATATAGTAAGGTGTGGCCACTCGGCTGAAAAAAGACTCCAGAGGGGGCACTTGACTGAACAAAGGTTGAGAACCAGCGGTCTGGACCTTTGGCACCACGAAGCAAACCTTTCATCATTGCCACCCATTCCTTCGGTTGCCAATTTGCTGATAAAGACAAAACAGAATAAGAAGCCAGTGCATAATAAAAAAGCGGGCATTGGGAGATAGAGGAAAACCAAAATCACTCAGACAGGAGGAAGATGCGACTTATCTATCTCGCTCACATTGCAGATTAGGCAGGAAGGGCGAAGTGCTGGTGTGTGCTCGCCTCGGACGTGTGTATCCATGCATGCTAGCCTTTGTGTGTGTTTGCGTGTTACGTCCCAGCCTACTTCCTCTTTCCCTCCTGACATCCCACTTCCCGTCACAGCAGCCTGGTGCGCTAAGATAAGGTCTTCCAGAACGTTCCTTCTTCCGGCCATTCCCCTCGCCTCTGCGCAATCACCGAGTGCGATCAATCCCGCTGATAACGTCTTTTCCCCGCAAAATAAACACATACATGCATGCATGTCTCAATGCATGTCTCAATTTTCAACCACAGGTTCCATCATACTGTAGTTGGAGAGAGAAAGTGGGCTTGATGACGGATTACATGCGCAGAAATGAGTTTCTATGTGTAGCGTCAGATATCGTTTACATATTATCCAATACCGGTGCCAAATTGTTACATTTGAAGTATTTTTATTATTTTGCCAAAATATTTTACAAATTCTTCATATTACAAACTTTTTTTAATTGCCTGGAAATTCATCTAGACAAAATACAATTCACAAATTGTCATAATTATCAAAGGAAAACCACCAGCAATACAGAACAAACAAAAAAAGGGGTCTTTTGCGGGGGTCGGCAACCCGCAGCTCTGGTGTCGCATGGCTCTTTTTTTTTTTTTATCTCTGCTGTCTTTTTTTAAATCTCTTGTTTTGTGGCTCCAAGTGGATTTTAATTTGGTGGAAAAGGACACAAATGGCTCCTTTGATGCTGCAGGTTGCCGACCCCGGAGCAGTAATAATTCTACATTTAAGAGTTGTGTATTAATTGCGCAAACTAAAGTTTTTGATGTTCAGAATTCCGGTGTTCCGTGAGCGTGTCTGGTGGATAATGAGGAAGTGTTGCGTTGCTGGTGTGGAGCGCAACTGAGAAACAGGGGTGCAAGACTCCCGTGCGTCTGGCCTATAAAGGAAGTGGGTAATAATTGAGGATTTTTCAATCTACAGCAAGTTTTCCTGCAGTTGTGCACAATTTTCATTTATATTGTTATGTTTTCATATATTTTTACTCTTACATAACAGCATCGCTGTTGCATGTCTTGACTACTGTTTCCCGCGTACGTAAATCCTTCTTCTGGTGGCTGAGAAGTGGACTCGGGTTTCATGAGCTGATGGACTTCTGTAAACGATCTGGCATATTGAGACACTTGTTAACTTGGCTTCAGTAAAACAGAGCGTCGGAATTGTCCAGCCCTCGTGTAGCCCCCACTCCACCCATCCTTCCTGCAACTGGATCCCTTCCTGTACTCCTGAAGAGCGCGTTTGTGACTTGAAATGTATCTCCTGCTTCTGGATCATACAGCTTGGTAACAGGAGTCTGACCCCATTGTCGTCGTGGGTAGTGGGGCAGGTATTAATGACTTCGGCATTGAGTGCATCAAGAGTGCTCACACTAGGCCATTCATACGTACGGACCCGTACGGACCTGGTGGCGATTCATTCCGATGCCCTTGCTGCATTTTGTGCCACGGCTTGTTTACTTCTATTGGGCTATAACTCTGCAATAGCATTACACTATTACTATGCGCACAAGTAGCTGGGGACACGATAGACCACTGAGATCTCTTGCTAGGTGCTAGCATGCTAACTGTTAGCATTTTAGCATGATTTATCCATGTCTAGATGCAAATACATACATGACATGAGGTAGGGACACTATAGAACAGCCTTGGCACTTTTGGTACAGAGTATTATCTTGACAGGTGCTAATATGCTAACTGTTAGCATTGTTAGCATTTTAGCCAATTTTCACGCGTATATTGAGCAATGACATGACATAGGACACTATGGAACAGCCTTGGCACTTCTGGTACATATTGATATCTTGCTAGTTGCTACCATGATAACTTTTTGCATGTCTGCATTTTAGCTAATTTACCCATTTCTATATGCAAATACATACATGACATGATGTAGGGACATGCTAACATGCTAACTGTTAGCATGTTAGCATTTTTGCTAATTTTGACATAGGGACACTATAGAACTGCCCTGGCACTTTTGGTACATATTGCATTCTTGCTAGTGGCTACCATGATAACTGTTGTTATCATGATAACAACTTTTAGAGGTTATTGCCTAAAATGTGAGCATTTTGGCTATTTTAGTCATCTCTATAGGCATGTATATACATGGCACAAAATAGGAACACTATAGGACAGTCTTGGCACTTTTGATGCTAGCATGTTAGTTGTTAGCATGCTAGCATTTTTATTCATGTATATACACAAAATTACACATGCCCATCAAACCTTCTCCCAGGAATTTTGTAGTTGACCTTTATTGCTGACAAACAGACAATCCTGGTACAAACAACAAAATAAGTATATAAAAAAAATACAGAGAACATATAGAGTATGGATGGAAAACAACAGTGGCAATGTCATTACTAATTATAGCCTGTTGAACACACAGTGGTGTGATACAGTATTCTACAAGACTCCTTCTAGTCTTTGTGTTTCGTTTGTTATGAATTGTGTTATCACAAAGAACGATCACATTCCAGTAACTCTTTGACTCCCTGTGAGTATGCATGGAATTGTGCAATTATGGTACAGAGTTTTTGACACCCATCCCTTGCTTGGACCCTAGCCAAACGTGCCAGACTTTAAGTGTGAAGTGGATACAGGCCAGGTACATTTGAGCTTGCGCAGGGTCAGCAACCAGTGGCTCTTCAGCCTCCTTGTTGGGGCTCCCTTTGCAAAGCACTGAGATTTTTTTCAACGCTGGAGTGAGGAAAATGCACATCTTTACAGTAAGGTACACTAAAATACAGTAGTTAATGAGGAATCATTCATTCATTTTCTATACCGCTTATCCTCATTAGGGTCGCGGGTGTTAATGAGGAATGAACCTACCTAACTCTAACCCTAACCACTACTCATTAGTTCCTCATTAAGTCTTTATTAAATCCTCAGTAACTACTCTAAATGTATGTGCCATAATCATTATTTCCTCATTAGTTCTTATTAAATCCTCAGTAACTACTCTAAATTTATGTGACTTAGTCCTTAGTTCCTTGTTAGTTCTTTATTAAATCCTCAGTAACTACTCTAAATGTATGTGTCATAATCATTATTTCCTCATTAGTTCTTATTAAATCCTCAGTAACTACTCTAAATTTATGTGACTTAGTCCTTAGTTCCTTGTTAGTTCTTTATTAAATCCTCAGTAACTACTCTAAATATATGTGCCCTAGTCTTCAGTTCTTTAATAAATCCACAGTAACTACTCTAAATTTATGTGCCTTAGTCATTAGTTTTTCATTAATTTAATTAGTTCCTCAGTAACTACTCTAAATGTATGTGTCATAGTCATTAGTTCCTCATTAGTGCAGCATTAGTTCTTCAGTAACTACTGTATGTTGTGTATGTTACTGTTAAGTGAGACTGTCAGAAATGTCCAACTGTCTGTAAGACCATGAATCCTTCCTGGATGTGTTCTGTAAAATGACTAAACGCAATTATCCAAATCCTGGTGCACACCAAACAATGTTAATGTTCTTCTTCTTGCTTCTTCTTCTTTCAGCACCCATTACTGCATGAAGTGATTGTAGATTACTGAAAGAAGTTAGCAGATGAATATCAACGTGTTATTTGGTATTTATGCCTTTCAATCCCAAGCCTTCTGCTTCTACCATGCCTCCACCCCAACACCAGATGTGCTTGTCTCTTTGGGGAGCCATACCTTTACCAATGCCTTTGAACACCGCCAAGATGAGTAGTGTGAAGACTTACAGCAGAGTCCTTGCAGCGTCGCCATCCAACCCAATCAAGGTTGAGTGCAGCAGAGATGAGAGGCAAAGCTGCCATCCCAACACCTTGTCCACACGCTTTTATGTAACATTCAGAGTACTCACACAAAGTAATATTTGCATTCCTGCACACGATGCTCAGAGCAGACATAAGAGATAAACAGAAGAGGAATACATGCCAGCAAAAGCAGGAAGGCCGACGAGCTTGAAGATAAGAAAAGAGGATTTATAGGAAAACAAAATCCAGTTGTGTCCCGCTTCATTTTCGTTTTGGAACATGCTCAAAATGCATTTTTTTTACATTCATAAAATTTTTTAGGATGTCACCGCTGTTAGGTCTTTTTAGTAGGTTTTGTTTTGGGGTGTCCCCATGTTGTTATTGATTCAATTAATGATGTGCGTAGAATTATGACGGTAAAGAAAATGGCAAAATAGTTACATAACATAACCTGGAAATTGACTGCTTAAATATTCCTGCATTTGGTATCGAAGGATCCGTGGTGCAGTCGTCCCTCGTTTATAGTGGGTAGTTGGATCCGGTTACAGCATTGAAAACCTTTTTAGGACTTTCTAAACCCATTTTTTAACGTCATTAGAGCCCTGTACACATGAAATAACACAACTATAGTTACCTTTAAACTCCTAGTATTCGTTGTTTACATTTCTTATGCAACTCTTGAGACTGCCACTAGCTAGTTCTCTAGCTAACCGGTTACCCTAGAATTTACTTCTTCTAAACTTAAGAAGGCAAAAACGTACCACTTCCACGTGGAACAGGAGGAGAACTTATTTTTCACTCTATTGTGTCAGGCATGCCATGGCTGATTAGACAACTTTATGTGGTGTTAAGGTAATGTAATGTAAGGTAATGTTTTGTGTCATTGCTTCCGCCCAGTGACCAGAATCACTTGTATTTCTACAAGTTTTGACTAATAATAGACCATAGTCCACCAGCGATTATTTATTTAATTAATTTCTGGAAAAAAATTCTGAAAGATTTAGGATTTAAGCATTTGTGTGTAACCTTTTGAGCATCCAGTGTGCAAGAATCTGGCATAATCAGGAAGTTTGATAAATATCCTTATTTAAAAATGACAGAGTCCACTCCCTGTTTTCTGTGTTCACATAATCAAAATTGGTAGGTCCCACATCCTAATTGCTAAACACATGATGGAGTTACAGCAGAGCGTTTCCATTCTAACACGCATCGTCTTTATTCATGACCTCACCATCCGTAAGGGGACATAGGCTGTTCACACTACACCGTAATTTACTGTATAAAGTAAATATAAAGATTGTGACGACACCGTCATTATTTTCGTCATTATAGTCCACAGTTTCATTTCGTGTGGCAATGTCTATCCTCATTCCGGTGATACAGGCTGCAGGGGGATAATTATAATCACCTTACAATACCAGTAATTATACATGCACTGGCATGTGTACCCAGGGGTCCTTTCCACACCGCATTCACAAAAGCCAATCATAGCCCAACCTAATCCCCCACCACGTCACATATACAACCATTTACTGTAATTATGAGACAGAGTCATTCTTTGTTTCATACAGTATAGTCTCATAGACACTCATTATGACCCGTGAGCCTCAGTCACTCGTGTCTTTCCATGCTGTGTTCCATGTTAGTCGCAACCAGAATATTGACACAAGTCGAAAGTTAGGGGTAGACGGAATATGAATGTCTAAATAAGACTGCTGGACGAGAACCATGCCAGCTGCCGTAGGTTCAAAAATCCTTTACGGTCGCCCATTCTCCTTATATCTCTGGTCAAAGTCAAAGTCAAAAGTAAATGCTCAGTCATTGGCTAGTTTCATTTTTCGTTTGGCATACGTTGACGTCTTTCAACCAGCATTTGGATGTTGTTTTTTGGGCCAAATTTGGTTGGTGCGGCATCGAAATAGAAGTTGAAATTGCGCTGGCTTGTAGTCGGACGGATTTGGTCCAAATATAAACCAAAAGTAAACTTTTTACCTTTCATCTTTCAACCTATGTATGGTAACAATGTCTTTTCAACGTTTTTGCTACTGATTTTTGCTGGGTGGGGAGGGACATCGCCATAAACAGTAATACTGTAGTCATCTGCCCACCCCATTGCCTTTCCAATAACCTGCTTAAATGCAGGCGTTTTAAGTGTGAGTGTCCCCCCTATTATGTGTAGGCAATGCTAACAAATATGAGTGCACAGTGGATCCTGCATATCCACGATTCAGCAATCGGGGCCACAAAAATTTGCACTTTTTTGTTATTTTTTTTAAATCAGAAAACATGCAAGCCCCGCACCGCACTTTGTTGTCCTTTAAAGCACCATAGTAGCAGTGAGACGCAAAAGTGAAAATGATTTATCCCTCGAACACCATGACTCTGATTCCATCTATTAATCGATCATCTTACATTATCGTTCATATATGGTGAGTACCTATACATTTTATACCTTAAAATGTCTTTAATGAGGCCTATTGACGACAAAAGGGGAGCTGATTGTAATTTAATGATTACAACTGTCAATCTTATTGTAATTGTTGATGTGTCAAAAATAGAAATTGTATATGTTACTTGCGTTTTTGCATCAGGTACAGGACTGATCTACTGTATAGATTATTTGTGTGTATATAAAACGTAAGGAGAACCAAATCATAATACCCGTCCGTCTTTATTCAAAATGCATAATGATCATACAGTATGCATTGAATGTGTGAATGTGTTCTTTTAAAAAGTAACACTACAATAACATACACAAGATGTTTGTAGTTAATGAGGAAGGAACCTACCTAATCTACTAATCATTAGTTCCTCATTAGTTCTTCATTAGTTTCTCAGTAACTACTCTCAAATTATGTGTCTTAGTCATTAGTTCTTCATTAGTTCTTGAAGAACTACTGTATTTTTGTGTACCTTTTTGTAAAGTGAGACCGTTTGGAATATCCAACAGTCTCTAAGACCATGAATAGATCGTGGCTGAATTCTGTAAATTGTGTATGCACAATGATCCAAACCCTGGTGGGCACCAAACAATGTTAATGTTGTTTTTTATTCAGTACCCATTACTGCATGGAGTGATTTTACATAACTGAAAGAAGTTAACAGGTAAATATCAGTGTGTTATTTGTGAAAGCGTGTTTTTTTTTAAGTTAGTTTTTGTTCCCAGAGCTCTTTCTTGTCCCTTTGCCACGGACGAAATCTGCTCCCAATAAACAATTCCTGGGTGAGAGATTCAGTGTTATCAGAGATGGATGTCCCTTTGAATAATCCACTCACAAGTGGCCCTTGAGAGCTTGTCATGAGACACATAACTATTTCCTGTGGCGACAGTGAACTCGGCTTGATATCCGGTATTTTCTTTGTTGTCAGTGCTCATCGCCACTTTTTTCCACAGTGGGGTTGTGTGATTTCTGATGTTTTTAGTAAAAAATGTTATCAATGGCTAGGAAAAAACGCCCTGATAATATACTGTATGGTAACTGCTTGTAAGCACCGAATTCCCCAAGGTCCACAAGTGTAGTGTAGTCATGAAATTTCTCAGGTAACCAGCTTTTGAACCACTTAATATCTGTCAGGACTCACGATTTTAAAATGAATTCATCATGATTAATCACCATTTGCAGCTGTGTCTGAAATAGGCCCATTGCTTGTTTTGTTTTTTTAAGGAAAGCTAAAAAAAAAAACGGGACAGGATTAATATAGTATTTGTATTGACAGCTCCAAATGAACTGAACATTTGAATCAATAATATCCACACTCGTCCAGTGACAGCGAGAAAGTGTCTTTCGAGAGATGCGTTTATGAGTTGGCGATACATGTATGGTGTTGGAATTGCGCCGCTGTTGATGTGTTAAGGTCAGAATAAAGCAATAAAAAGCATCAGACACTCTGCCGCCGTCTGTTGTTGGGTGCGTATGTGGCAGTTATGTTAAAAAACTGTAAGTAATTAATGAAATAAAGGAGTTACCACCATTAACACGCTATTTTGGACAGCGCTAATTTTTGTGTAAATGTGCCTTGTTTGGTTGCTGTTGCTTGTGTCCCTAAGTGCTGGAAACGCCAGGCCCTCATGTAGGTCTGGTTCATGCTGGGCATAATAGCAGGTCTCATTTTACACTCCCCTTTAACGTCTTCTGTGTATCAGTAGCCATGTCAAAACAAGATGAATGTCTTTTCTTGGCTATCTGCAGCAGCCTTATCTTTGATTCAAAATATCGACCACCTCTCTCTTTCCTTGGCTCCTTCAAGGGTGTGCAAGAAGCAAATGTGAAAAGATTTGTGTTGTTCAGGAAGACGAAAATTCAATCTTGGCCGGTGTTTCTCACAGGAGTACTTAGGTCTATTTGTGGCGGGTGGGTTGCGGGGGTTCCATAATTCTTCCGTGACCGCATTGCCATTGAAAATACATTTCTAACATTCATGAAATGATCCATGATTATTTATTATTCCATTTGGTTGCGGTGGCAGCAGCCTAAGCAGGGAAACCCAGACGTCCCTCTCTGCACCACAACTTCTTCCAGCTCCTCCCCACGGATCCCGAGGCATTCCCAGGGCAGTTTAGAGACATGGTCTCCCCAACGTGTCCCGGGTCTTCCCCGAGGCCTCCTACCGGTCGGACGTGCCCTGAACACCCCCCAGGGAGGCGTCTGGGAGGCATTCTGACCAGGTCCTCATCTGGCTGGTTTCAATGCGGAGGAGCAGCGATTTGACTCGGGGATTCTCCAGGATGACAGTGCTGCTCTCTCTTATCTCTAACGGAAAGCCCAGCCACCGTACGGAGAAAACTCATTTCAAGCCCACCCTTTGGGTCATTACTTGCATCAAAACATGAATCATTTTCCAGCCCTTTAGCATTCACACACAATTCTATACAAATTGCTCATTTTGTTGTCATTCATGTGTTGCATAAAAATCGGAAGTGTAAAACTAAAACATGCAGTGCAAATCCAGCCTTGGCGCTCATATTTTTTTAACGGCACAATTGCCAAGGGTGGGGGTGACATGGCTCAGGTGGCAGATTAGCCTTCCAGCAATTTGAAGATTGCCGGTTTGATCCCCAGCTTCTCCTGAGACTGATATCGGCAAAGTAGCCTCAAGCAAACTACTGAAGCCTTAGCGCTCCTTGGATTGAGGATCGGTGTGTGAAAAAGCCGGTTAGTTACTTTCCACTCGCTCTCCCGCAGACACAAACACCCCCTGCATGTCTTTTTTCACACTCTGTGGCAGAATGAGGGACGTGGGATGGGAGTCTTTGTAGTAGGGGGTGTAACAGTACAGTCCATTCTCGCGACATCGCGGTTCGATTATTGCGGCCTTGCTATAATGATTTTTTTTAGACAATAATTAATAAATTATCACTGTTTTGTGGTAGACTATGGTCTACTATTAGTCACAACATATTGAAATACAAGTGTAGTATTCTGGTCAATAGGTGGCAGTAATGACACAAAACATTCTCCTCACATTTTGTGCGGAAGTGGTAAGTTTGTGTCTCCTTAAGTGTAGAAGATATAAATTGAGGCTATTTTGTTTGCTCGCTAGCTTGCTGGCTTCATAGCTAGCGGCCGTCTCATGTCCTTGCTGCATAAGAGTTGCCGAATGTGTCGTAAACAATAAATAACAGGCGTACACAGGTGACTAGAGGTGTGTTATTTCATGTCTACGGGGCTCTAATAATATCAAAATCCACGTTTAATTTTAAAATCATTAAAACTGTTCACACAAAACCATGAACAGTTTTATGTTTTGCATTTTCTTCCCTTTCTGAACCCCAAAATGAGCTAAAACGTAGAGTGATTGTCGTTAACACTTCCAGTGTGCACAGACGACAGTAGACGTGCTGATCATATAACAAATAAAAGCAGAAAATGTTGCAACACAGTTGTGCCCTTCAACGAATGTCACAGATTAACCCAGGGAGGCGCAGCAAGCAACAGGTCAGCCCAAGGTGGTGAGTTTTTAACCTAATGCTTGACACGGCAGCCTTTTCAGGAAGTAAATGATAATGTTTGTTATGGGCAACGGGGATTCAGAATAGATTTGGGTTTACACCCGCCCTGCTCCTGGAATCAACAACTCTATCCGTGCAGCTATTTCCTCATTGTTGTTACGAGCACAAAGCAAAGGAAGCGAATATGTGCGCGTGCAGAGGCATGTGTTTTAGTAGTTTTGGGGACAGCCATAATCCCACAACCGTCCTCATTTTTAAATAAGACATTTAGACTCTGGTGTTAGCAGAGGTTGTTTGCTGGATGGAACATGGAATTGCATTTCTAATGTGACTTAGAGAAAAAGTGTTTGCCACCTTCTTGATTTATTTTTTTTAATGTTTATTACACTTACATGTTTCAGATCATCAAACAAATGTAAATATTAGTCAATGACAACACAACTGAACACAAGTGTCACAGAGTCTCTTAGAGTGGAGCAATTTTGACTAACTCATCTTTGCAGAATTGTTGTCATTCAGTCACATAGGAGGCTTTTCCAGCATGAAGCGCATTTTTAAGGTCATGACACAGCATCTCAATGGCATTCAGGTCAGGACTTTTGTCTAACGCATTCCAAAGTCTTCATTTTGGTTTTCTTCAGCCATTTAGAGGTGGACTTGCTGATGTGTTTTGGATCATTGTCCTGCTGCACAACCCAAGTTGATTTCAGCTTGAGGTCACCAAACCTTGATGGCCGGACATTCTCCTTCAGGATTTTTTGGTAGACAGCAGAATTCATGCTTCTATTTATCACAGCAAGTCTTCCAAGTCCTAAAGCAGCAAAACAGCCCCAGACCATAACACTACCACCACCTTATTTTACTGTTGCTATAATGTTTTTTTTCTGAAATGTGGCGTTACTTTTACGCCAGATGTAATGGGACACACACTATCCAATAAGTTCAACAATTATGTTCCCAAAGGTCCAGGGGATCATTAATATGTTTTCTGCCAAAATTGAGATGAGCCTTAATGTACTTTTTGTTCAACAATGGTTTTGGTCTACTCTGCTAAGCAATCTTTTTTATGTTGGAGTCATAAACACTAACCTTAACTGAGGCAAGTGAGGACTGCGTTTCTTTGCATGTCGTTGTGGGGGCTTTTGTGAACTCTCAGATGAGTTGTCGATGCACTTTTGGGGTAATTTTGGTTGGACGGCCACTCCTGGAAAGGTTCGCTACTGTCCCATGGTTTGGCCATTTGTGGACAGTGGCTCTCACTGTGGTTTGCTGGAGTCCCAACACTTTAGAAATGTCTTTATACCCTTTCCCACACTGAGAGATCTCAAATAATCTCAATTAAGTTGTGCTTTAACATAAAGGGCTATCAGTTATTCACACAGTGCCATGTAGTTTTGGATCCCCAAACCCAGTCATTCCCCCCACCCCCCACCCCGAGTACAAGACATGTACTCGTGTGTGTTGCCTTTAATGTGTTCCCAATGGGAACTGAGTGGCCGGTAGTTTGCATTTGAAATTATTCATTATTATATTTTCCAGGATAGCAGCTACTCTGTCTCCCCCTTAAATAGACTGGCAGGAACACAATCCCATGCATGGTTATTAGATGAGGAGCGCTGCCTTGGTTTCAATGCCCGATGCCTCCGTGCTGCATATATTTCATATACGCAATAGTAGAGTTTTGAAAAGCATCTGAAGTGATCAGTCACTGTAATGAGATGAATTCTGCATCGTGTCTGTGTACGGGAGGAAAGAGTGGAGTCGTTGTTTGGAAAAGTTAGGTCACGAACTAGCGGCCAAGCTCGCTTTCGCCCTGAGGGCTTCAACGGGTCGATCTAGACTTGGCTCGAGTTTAATTAAAATCTCTGGAGTAACATTGGGATAGATATAAAAGCTTCATCGCTGCCAGCTCCTTAGCATGATGTAAAATATGATTGGGACTTATTAGCACCCTCGGTGCTGCCATATGATGAAATGCCTTTGTTCTGTTCTGTGTGAAATGTGTTGCTAATGATGCACTTGACTTAAAAAAAGAGCAGAACGACGCAGCTTCAAGTCAAGGTGAATCGCACTAAACTGGCATTTTAATTCGCTGACGCGAGACAAGACATTTTAATAGTCAATTAACCTCTCTGGAACTGCTGGAAAAAAAACATTGAAATGTCAGTTGTTTGTAGTTGTTTACAAGTCAAGTCTTTACCACGTTGCCAAAATACATCAGACCAGCTCTTCTTCAAAATTGCTGGCGGAATTCTCAGAGGAAGTCCAACCCACTCCACCCATCGTTTAAGCTTAAAAGACACTGGTTCCATCGTCTCCTTAGCATGATGCTATCATCCACCTCAAAGAAGTAAACAGGTTGGGTGGGATGTGGTCCCTGTAATCATGAGAAACACGTACTGTATGCACACTTTTTATCAAGGTGAAGAATAGTCCCTGTTGCTGCCCGGAGGAGCGACTGGCGTGTGCAATATATACTTGGCTCTGAAGTTTTTTCACTCAGCAGAGGAAATGAAATGACAGTTTTAATCTCATTCTCAGTGCTGATGTGGCGCCTCACGTCCTCTCCCAGCAACTGCACTGTCCTCATTACCGCCACATAAAGTGCAACTTTACCAGTCGCCACTGTGTACCCGTGTATAGATAGATAATGCATAGCTAATGAGCCTGTCTGAAAATCATACAATCAATCAGACAATTTCTGGGCCAGGGGGCTTGTTCTTATTGGCCTGTGACATATTACACAGAATTGTCACGGGCTTCTCAGGAGCGAACCCTCGGGCGTGGACAGAAGAGGCAGGTTAGGGTAGGTGTACAGGTATTTAATGTTCACAGAAAAAACAGAAAGCGATGGTGCTGTCACACCGGACAGGGGGATAAGCACCATTAAAAGCAGGACAAGCGCGAGCCTCCGGATTGCCAACCTGGGTAGTCAGGCCACGGGACGAACCGTCGGGAGAGACGCTGGATTGAGGCTGGAGTGAAGTCCAAAACTGCTGGAACAGGAGAGTGGGTTTTGGAAGGAAAAACAATGTCGAGTCCAACAGGGGCAGAGGGTACTTATTTTTAATAGTAATTTCGTTCAGAGCGCGGTAGTCAATACAGGGACGCAGTGAGTCGTCCTTCTTCTTCACAAAGAAGAACCTCGCGGCCAAAGGAGACGAAAACGGCCGAATGAGACCGGAAGCGAGGGAGGAGGAGATGTACTCCTTGAGAGCCTCCCTCTCCGGAGATGTTATAGAGGCGGGAGGTAGGGAGTACCGAGTCCGGGACGAGATCTATGCCACAGTCGTAGGGACGATAAGGTGAAAGTGACTGGGCCTGTTCTTTACTAAAAACCTTGCGAAGGTCGTGATAGACAGCGGGAACCGGGGCCAGGTCTATAACCTTCGGAGTCTTAACCTGGCCGGACGAGTGGTGGGAACTCGCCAGTCCGAGACTGTGAATGTGGCAGAATACGCTCCAACTCAAAATACTAGCGCGGGTCCAGTCAATATGGGGATTGTGTTTATGTAGCCAAGTAAGGCCTAAAACCACGGGCGCGGATCGAGAGGGGATAACAAAAAAACGAATTAACTCCATATGATTACCGGATAGGCGGAGAGTAAAAGGACAGGTCTGGTGAGTGACACCGGCCAGGGGGCACCCGTCCAAGGAGTTGACGAGCTTGGGGGCCGGCAACTTAGCTACCGGGACGGCGAGTCGATTGACTAACCCCTCGTCATGGCAGCTCCTGCAACCCAAACACACGCCCAGGAGAAGGCAAGGGGAAAAACACAGAGAGCAACGCAAGTGAACGTAACACAGAATGTTAGGATGGAGGATAAAAACAAAAGACTTTAACTAATTGATTGTTGATTTCAAGCCCCCTTTTTGTAACACGAAAGCCAATTTTATTAATACTCATCAATATACAACCTTATACATTATAACACATAAACAATACACATGGACGTACATATGCAATATGTATTTTTATGATTTCGTTACATACTGTACACCTTAGCAATACTAATATGTCATTCAAAACGTATCAGTCAGTATCAGTCAGTACTAATACTAATCCAGTGGCTCCCAAACTTTTTTTTGCAGTACTCCCTTTTTAGAGATTAAGTAATTTCCTAATAATGATATGTCAAATTCACATTTTAAGTTGAATTGCAGAAATACAACAGCCTTTTCAGGATATTCACATTTTCCTGGTAGCACTATACTTTAATATACCAGTACTTATCATTTAAATACTACGCCGCTTGTGAACCAGTGCGGAAGCTACAAGGGAACTCACCACGAGGTTGTCAACCCGTCGGAAATTGCAGGAGGTGATTACTCAACCAAACAGCCCGACTCACGGTGTCATCTAAGAAAGAACGCTAAAATCATCACACAGAAACTTAACACGCAGAAGGTAGATGCGAAATATAAACAAGCAGAATAATAAACAGACTAGCTTTACTGCTTCCCATCATGCATTGCTTTGCTCTGCTGGGAAGCAGGCACCTGTGGTGGACACAGGGCTCTGACAGTGCTTGGTGGCAGGGCTGCTAATTCTCTTTTTTGTTTTGTAGAGTGATAATAATTTGCGGGAAATGTCGTAAACGTTAGATGGAAAAAAAAAACTATGATGGTCCGCACTGAATGTTTCATAGTTTTTGATGGTGACATCAGAGGATGCCGGATGGAATACAGTTTATGACCACACATTCCTAGTGACATTTTTAGTATTGTATATACGTTTACATGTAAATGGATGGAATAGGTAACATATGAGGTTTGACTGGGGAGTTCTGGAAAATCATTCCAAACGTTGTTCAAACAAGGAACTACAATTCTGTCTTGATTTGACGCTCATGACTATTTTATGCTTTGGTACGCTTCCTCCTGCTGCTAAACAAATGTCGTTGGTTATAATTTAATGAGCGTTACGCCCAAAACAGTCCAACGTTCATGTCTATGTCAGCGCGTGGTCGGTGTTTGTGTCACACAGCAATTCCAAAAAATTCTCAAGGAAGAGGATGTTCTTACAAAATGTTAGTAGGATTTTGTAGTCGAGGTAATGAACCGTAAGTAGTTAAAAATGAAGTTTTTTTTTTTCTCAGGATATTCACTAACCCAAGGGTGGGCAAGCCTTGACGTGACATGTTATGTAATTTTGTTCTTTTTTTCGGAATACTTCCACTTTCTTCAGTATCGCAGTTGTTTATTGCATGCTTTACATGTTATGCCCTGGTACAGTGACATCGCTGGAATGATTTTGATTGCGTTTCAAGACTTATTATAAGCTTCTTAATAGCATTATAAATCCTGTTGTCGGTGTCAGTGGGTTTTAATTAGAAATGTCCCAATCTGCATTTCTTTGGCCTCAGGGCCAATTTCGAGTCCTGATCCAATACTCTGTTATAGCTTATGGAACCGAAAATGTTTTTGCCAATTAACTAAAGTGAACGTAGTAGCAGATTTTAAGAAAGTGTATTTCATTCAATTGACTATTTGTTAGTATTGTTATAAATCAGCGAGTTGGGATGGCAGAACATACCATGGATCCATACATTCTAGAAGACGGCAAATCCTCATTGTGCATGTAGTGTCAAGTTAGTCCGAGGTTCTGTCAACAATTACACAATAAAATCATAAAATTTATCTGCTCTGGTGTCAGGTTCAAACCCAATCCTCTACAACAACAGCAGGCTTGTAATGGAGGCCTCGCTAAAAACTTCGTACTCCATTTTATGTTTGGTCCTCAGATGACTTAGTAAATTTGTGGTATTGAACGCAGCCCTGCAAGTACCACCCCTTGAAATTGTTGTTTCATAGACATTCCAATTGGTTGTAGGATTATTTTTACGTACAACGCACATACACGTACCCCCACACGGCTGACTTTGCAGAATATGCTGTTAAAATCAGCGGTTTTGGAAGGCTCAGCACACTATGCTTTTTTAACATCAAGTTCCGCTGATGTCACACAACTCGGACTTCCTTATACGGGCAATGTTGAGCAATGGCTCCTAGGAAATATTTGTTCGGGTGTGAGGGAAAGCTAATTTTGTTTAGCAATACGAATCTTGGACAATCTGCCAATGTGAGGCTGAAGACCGACGGCTTGTATATTTGGTTTACATACGTTTACATGTAACATGTAAACTGTCTGTCCGGCATTTTGTGTGTTGCTGTGGGAAAATTAGGATTCTACTATGATAGTAAGATCCGTAAAGAACAATCTACGAGCTTATTATTTATTTATGCTCACCTTTTCACCTGCTGGGAGGAAGCATATTATTGTTTACTTACTATCTTTGCACTCTCTTTAAATCAAATAATGCCTCTGACTGCCTCCCTGATCCACTATTTTATCCGGACTATTGCTATTTTTAGGACCATTGTCACACATAGAGGTCAGACGTTCATGTACACTCATCATGGGCATGACTGGTGTACTCATTTCAAACCCTGAGTGACGAATTTGAATGATTAAACGTATGATTACAGGTTTTTGTACCTTACTAGACTTCCGTGTCTGAATCGGGGCCAAGTAGCTAATATGTTGACAATCAGACAATGCATTAAGAGCAGCCAATTTGCTCCAAGGAGAAGCCCAGCTATTGTCAAAAGGGCTTTATAGTGGAGATCACAAATTGTAGTTGAAGAGCAAACTACAAACAAAAGATACCACTTAATCTAATCAAAGCAGGAGGTAAATCTACATTGAGAACATTTTGAGTTTTTTCCTCAGGTCACTGTATGCGGTACAGCCGCGTCTCACGCTGTGAAGTCTTCTTCAATCCTACTGCAATCGTTTGAGAGCCTTAGTACTGTGACTCATTGCATTTATTCTTAATCCTCTTTCTGTCGTCTTTACATGTCCAGTGGTCCAAACATCCGACTTCCCAACCGTCATTTAACACAGCACAGACTCGGGGTCTGCCTCTCACTCTTTCATCCAATCTCCCCAGAGTCCAAAAAACAGTCAGCACATGCGTCTTTATTTTTGCGGTTTTATTTTTCATTTTTTCACCATCTTCCCCCGCAAAACATCTTGTTCCAAACCCTTTATACTGTTTCCACGAGCTTTGCGCTTAATTAATGTTATTATCAAGGGAGTTTAGCCTACACATTCTCTCCTCACTGACACTGATCTGCTTCATTTGTCTCCACAGTGGTAGGGAAAGTGATACACCTACCCACTTCAGATCTTGTTCCATGGGCATTGTTGCAGCGCTTTCCCAAGTCCTTTCAAGAGCCAATTAAAAACCATGCAGGTGCATTTATGTCTGTTACAGCAGAAACTCTTGAAATCATTTATAACTTCCAAACAGCAATCACATTTTGAGTAATCATGTCAAAATGTGTCTGGTCGGGTTCTCACTTTGTTCAGTGGTGGTTGTCACGAGACCCCCGACTCACAAGAGGAGAAAATGCAGGAGACCAGAGATCCAGATATTGGAACATTAATTCAAGAAAAAGTACAATTAAAAATATGACTTTTTTCTAATTTAAAGATGATCTATTAGGCTTTTCCTCTTTTATGGCCTATAAATGTTGTTACAATGTTTTCACTTATGTCACACAACCCGAACAGTGTTGAGCAATTGCTTCTAGGAAATTTTTGTTTGGGTGTGAGGGAAAGCTAATTTTGTTTAGCAATTCAAAGCTAGAAAAACGCAGAGTCTGGAAGGTCTAGAAAGCTTTCTGTGCGGGTTATTGCGGGTTATTGCGTGTAACTGCTCGGTAGGAGTCCAGAATTCAAAACAAGTACCCAAAAATGAGTATTATAGGTTCCGTTTAAACAAGTCACGAAACAGTGCAGGCGCGTTTTGAAATGGTTATTTTGAAAAAAACTATTATTAGTATAATATATATAATAACAATATATAATATTATATCATATTATTGCATAATTTCCTTTATCCATCCATTTTCTGTGCCACTTATCCTCATTAGGGTCGCGGGTATGCTGGAGCCTATCCCAGCTGACTTTGGGCGGGAAGCGGGGTACACGCGGGACTGGCCGCCAGCCAATCGCAAACAACCATTCACACTCACAATTATACCTATGGACAATTTAGAGTCGCCAATTAACCTAACGTGCATGTTTTTGAAATTTGGGAGGAAACCGGATTACCAGGAGAAAACCCCACTCAGACAACGGAGATTCAAACCCAGATCTGAGGCCAACATGCTAATCACTCTGTCTCTGTGCGGCCACATTTCCTTTAATATTTTATATTTCATTGATGTTTGTGACATGTATTTTCCCAGAGGCGAGTAATTCTGTCTCACATTTGCAGCATTTCTTGTGACAGTGGCTTTTGAACTTTGTTAAAGAGCAGCATTTCTTATGAGATGCCTTTTTTTGAACGCACATTTTTTGCGCTTTTCTGTTTGTATTTACTTTGCCAACCAAACCAGTGAGTATTGACTGTCAGAATGAAGGCTTCGCATCGTGATGTGTCGTTTTTGGGTGGATGTTTGAGGTTGGGCAAGTTTATTTTGTTGCCTTTAATGTTGCTACTGCTTTCAAACAAATTCAGGATACATTCCCTGTGGGGCATGTGGCATTTGTCTTTGCAAGCATCTTTTTCCCTCCTAATTTCTACTACCTTGCATCGCTTCTCACTAGGCTTTGGTCTTTAGCTGTGTGTATGCTCGGGAAATTATCGAGTTATTTTTAATTCAGACACTTTTGTACGAATGAGAAATCTCTTCATGTTTTGGTCTTGCAAGATCTTGGGCACTTATACAAGATCAAGTCCTTTGTAACTTACAGATACTGATGATTAAACCAGTACACGTGACCAAACTCAGCAAATCCACGATTGTCTGACGTCTCGAAAATGTACCCTGCCAACTTGTAGTGTCCATCCATTTTATTCTGCTTATTCGGGTCGCGGGGCAGCAGTCTCAGTCGGGAAGCACAGACTTTATGGTCTCTGGCCAACTCTTCAACTTCCACTGGGGGGGACGTGGATGTGTTTCCAGACCAACTGGGTGACATAATCTCTTCAGCGTGTCCTAGTTCTACCCCGAGGCGTTGTCCCCGCTGGGCATGCCTGTAGCGCCTCACCCGAGAGGCGGCCAAGAGGCACACCTTGTGCTGTGAGGGGATTCTGGGAGGGGAAATGTGTGCGGTCAGCACAAAGACGACAAACAGCTATGCACACCTAACCGAATAACATAAGTGAAGTAAAAGGCACACGCTAACTGTTATGTTTTAGCAATCATGCTTCGACTTTGGCACATTGCTGCCTCTCGCAGGTCAGTGCAGGTACTACGTCAAATTCCGGCCCTTATGGAGTTTAGTTTGCCACGGCACGCAATTGCAACATTTCTGTTTGTAGCCAACCGTTCTGAGCATTGGCCTCTGACATTGCAGCCATGCTGGCTAATCAAGTATGCATGGTACACATTCCAAATATTTGCATCAAGTATCACTATTTTGCAGTTCAGTCTAGGATGACGAGAGCTAGCTAGATTGCCATCTACTGTATTAACATTGGCCTTAAACGCCTTGTCAGTCACACGGTTAGATGCATGACATACACACACACACACCTGTCAATTACCTGTGTAGCTATGCACAGCCTTGCGTATTCACAGTGGTGTGAAAAACTGTTTGTCCCCTTCCTGATTTCTTTTTTTGCATGCTTGTCTCACTTAAATGCTTTACATCATCAAACAAATGTCAATATTAGTCAGTGACAACACAACGGCACACATGACCATCACACTACCACCAACATATTTTATTGTTGGTATGATGATGATTATTTTTCTCAAATGCGCCGTTACCTTCCAAAAAGTTCAGCTTTTTTCTCGTCAGACCACAGAGTATTTTCCCAAAGGTCTTGGGGATCATTGAGGTGTTTTCTGGCAAAATTGAGACGGGTCTTAAAGTTCTGTTCTTTCGGCAGTGGTTTTGGTCTGGGAACTCTGACATGCAGGCCGTTTTTGCCCTGTGTCTTTCTTATGGCGGAGTCATGAACAGTGACCTTAACTGAGTCAACTGATGTCTGAATTTCTTTGGATATTTCTGTGGGGTCTTTTGTGACCTCTTGGATGAGTCATGCTGCGCGCTTTGGGTAATTTTGGTTTGCCGGCCACTTCTGGGAAACTAGAGCACTGTTAGATGTTTTTGCCATTTGTGGAGAATGATGCTCCCTGTGGTTGGCTGGAGTCCCAAAGCTTGGGACAAAATGGCTTCAATAACCTTTTCCATCATTTAAGTTATGGCAAGTTATGTTATCTCTGTTCCTTTTTCTGGTTATATGATTGCTAGATTTTTTTTTTACTTGTGTAATTTAATAGTTCTAACAACCTGATATTCAATCGAATGAAACATTGCCTTTTAAAAGCAGAATTGATTTGGTGGTAGGTCCAAGTCACGCTAGATTAGATTTGCAAGTAGTAACTGAGCTCCAAATCGTTATTTTCTAAATAATAACAATAAACTGAACTGATTACTATTCATTCATTTTCTTTCCCGCTTATCCTCATTAGGTCGCAGGTTTGCTGGAGTCTATCCCAGCTAGCTTTGGCCGAGAAGCGGGGTACACCCTGGACTAACGATTGACTGACTGACTTTGAAACAACATGAAAGTTGAGCTGTGTTTTTTGGGTCTTTGCTGCCCCTCTCTGGCCATAGATATGCCGTACAGGGCGTCCCCAAAGTCTGCACAAAGAAAACAATATAAAACACAATATCAATCAGTTTGTTCATTTTCATTTAATTCATTATTTCCAATATTATATATATAATGTATTTTTATTTATTTATTAGTATGTTGTCATTATGAATTATCAGCTGTTATTTTCATTTGTTATTATTTTACTATATTAACTGTGTTGTATATAGTATTTAATACTATATTGTTTTTCAGAAATTATGTAATAATATATTATGTGTGTATAAATATCTCAGGTTTGGACCTTGGTGATACCCTGTACAATATACAATACAGCTTCAGTTCTTTTTTCTTATGCTTGGATTAGTTTAGCTTTTTCCCATTTGGATTTAATTATGTTTTGATAATGTAATCAAATACAAGTTAAAATATTTACAGGTGTCTGTATTTGTGATGATGTATGTCATGCAGGCCATAGTCCCCTCCATACACACATGCAGTCTAATTAGGCTTTTTAAATCATAATTATCTATAAATGGATGACATAATCATTTACCGCCATTTTCAACGAACTGCATTTTGTGTGTAGCTCACCCAGGAAAGAAGCCTTTCAAAAACTCGTGTTATTGTTATTGTCAAATAAATGGAATAAGACGTGCCTAAGACGTGTGTAAGTGGTGTGTAATGAGAGTCGCTGTAGCTGACTGAACAAAGTTCTCATGCTATTGTGATGGATTTGTATTACATTTGATTGAGAGATCCCCACTTTTCGGGACGGATTGGTAAAAAACGCAACTAACTGATTGATACTTTTGGTTGAAGGTTGAATTGATTGGTTCCCCCCCCCCACCCCCCCCCCCAACCAAGCCCCTAACCCCCCGCCCCCGGCGGGAGGTCGGTCTTACTCCCCAGTGTGGAACATCTCTTCCTATGCTTTATTTCCCATCATTCATTATTGAGTTAATTGAGCTCTAAAGCACAAACGAGCCTTTTGCGCCCCCAAATGGGATTTAACTGATGGTTTCTCAGTAAGTGCAGTTTGCTTTGACACGATGTCGACCATATCAGATGCTAATGACTTTTCCCTCTCTGTCCTTGCATTCAGGCATATGGGCACAGATACTGATGCCCCAACCCCATATGGAGGTCATTGAGGGTCAGATGGTGGTTCTGAAGGCCTCATACATCTCAGCGCCTGGTAGTGACTTAAGCACCAACACCATTCTCTGGAACCTTGTTTCCGACAACACCCAGCTGGTAAGGAAGCAATTGGTCATGTTGATTTTGACTGACCTCTAAAGTTGCTCTTGCTGTCAAAGCTCATACTGTCCACGGATATCGGCAATACATGTCAATGTTAACCCAAATAATCATTTCACAACATACAGCGGGGCTTTCAAGTTTCGACGCTGCTGAGAGCGACAGTGTCATTCAGAACATGAAGAACAACAAATCAAGAGAACAAAAAAAACATTAGGCTACATGGTCAGTATTAATGGCCGCACGGTGGTTGAGTGGGTAGCATGTTGGCCTCACAGTCAGGAGGGTCAGGGTTCGAATCTCCGTTGGGCATCTCTGTGTAATGTTTGCATGTTCTCCCCATGCGTGCGCGGGTTTTCTCCGGGAACTCCGGTTTCCTCTCACATTCCAAAAACATGCATGTTTGGTTTATTGGCAAACCATAAAATTTGTGAATGTTTGTATGCCTGCCCTGCGATTGACTGGCGACCAGTCCAGGGTGTACCCCGCCAGCTGGTATAGGCTCCAGCATACCCGCGACCCTAATGAGGATAAGCGGTATAGAAATTTGATGGATGGGTCAGTAATCATAAGTCTGAACTGCATTCAAAGCAGTTCAGCACCAGGGATAGAGACCACATCATTAGTAGCCATAAAGTTTCATAAAACTGGCCAATATACCATAGGCCTACTCACCATTATCTGAAGGGCATACGATTATCCGTATGTCCGTTTTCGGGTCCACTCAGTCTCCCCTGTCCCACTGTGTGACTTTTAATGAGTTTTAACTTGGAGAATGAGCACTCGGAGGTGACTGGAGGAGCTAGCAAGTGAGTATACCGTTGTTTTATATAGGATTTGGTGTTGGGGTTGTGATTCAAGATGGCCGACTAACAAGCAATGTTGGGAGTGTCGTTTAACCACATGTTTGTCGGTACCCTAGGATTCAACATTCTAAAGGGTGTGGGACAGTTTGTCACATGCAATACTGTAGGATAACTGAGACTGTGTACAAGAACTAGGGGAACAGTTTGTCAAAAACCAATTAATTCGAAAACTGGAGTGTTTGAAAATTGAGGTTTGACTGGGTTTTGGTTTGACTAATTTTGCCATAAACCCACCAAAAATATGCCAATAATGATTCTTGTTCCAGATCATCTCCTACACAAAGGGCTCCATAAGCGTGGGGAGTTCCCAGTTTAGGGGCCGAGTCGGGTTCACCTCTAGCATGCCCTCGAGCGACGTGTCGCTGTACATCAACAACACCCGGGAGTCAGATTCAGGACGCTACCTCTGCCAGGTCATCATTCCGGATAACCCTGGTCTCACTGCTGATCTCAGCCTGGATGTCCAGGGTGAGACACACCAGGACTGAATGTTGTTTTTTCCATAATGTAACAAAACATTATTGTTATTAATATTTACGTCCCTCAGTACCCCCTGCTGTTCCAAAGTGCAGCTTATCAGGAAGAGTAGAGCTGAAAGGAAATGTGACTCTGAACTGCAAGTCCAGCGGTGGGAAGCCAGCTCCCTTGTACAAGTGGAGGAAAACAAGCCCCGCCTCTGAAGTCTTCTTTTCACCCATGCTCGGTGAGTTGAAGCCACACGCTGAGATACATGGATACAGTATGTTAACTCAGGGAATGTCGTTTTTATTAGCCCTAGGCATACACTGGAAATTCATTACCAGTCATCACTGCCATGAATCGTTTGTCACGAGCTTGGGAGACATAATGAAAGAAAAAATACACCTGTATACATTTCACAATGTGAATGAATGCATCCTCCATATTGTGTCGGCCATTGCAGATGAGAAGGCAGGCACGCTGAAGTTGAGTAACTTGAGCAGGAACATGTCAGGCAAGTATGTGTGCACTGCCAGCAATGCAGTCGGATCAGAGAGCTGCTTCATCAGCCTGGAGGACATCACATGTATGTAAAACACACTAACGTAACGCGTTTCTGATCTGGAAATAACAAAGATTTCACATAATATGATAATGGCTGTCAGTAAAGTATTGTCTTTTTGTTATTGTCTTAGAAGAGCATTCGAGCAGGCTTCATCAGTTTTGGTGGGACACACACCAGTCAGACTACATAGGACAGCTCTAGTCTAGTTCAGGGCCAAAGACTCGGTTGGACACACACCAGTCAGACTAGATAGAACAGCTCTATTCTAGTTCAGGCTCAAAGACTCGGTGGGACACACACCAGTCAGACTAGATAGAACAGCTCTATTCTAGTTCAGGCTCAAAGACTCGGTGGGCACACACCAGTCAGACTAGATAGGACAGCTCTAGTCTAGTTCAGGCTCAAAGACTTGGTGGGCTCACACCAGTCAGACTAGATAGGACAGCTCTAGTCTGAGAGCCTGGTGCAAGATCCAATCTACAGTATTAAAGTAGGAATGGTGTCACATGACGATTGTTACGATACAATTGAGTGAGGCCTCTGCCCTCCAACGAGGGTCATTTGGGTGGTATTACCTTTGTTATCCCATTCAGACGTAATATGCTGCTAATAAAGGTGATACCTTCGTTAGCATCACATTCAGCTGTAATGTTATGCTAACAAATGTGATAATAAAGTCGTTATCACGTTTGTTAGCATCCCATTCAGACGCAATGGGATGCTAACAAAGATGATACCTTCATTAGCATCACATTCAGACAAAATATAATGCTATTAATGGTGATAAGGTGGTATCATCTTCGTTACCATCCCATTCAAGGTGCTAATAAAGGTGATAACACTCAAATGACCTTGGTTGGCGGGGTCCAGGACCATAATTACATCTGAATGGGATGCTAACAAAGGTAATACCACCAAAACGACCATCACTGGCGGGCAGTGGCCTCAAACCATTGCATCCTGACGATCGTCATTTGACACAAACCATTCCATTCCCACTTTAGAGGTGTAATGGATTGGATCCTGCAACAGGCTCTCAGACTCCAGCTGTCCTGATCATGAACTGATGAAACCTGCTCAGATCTCCATTAGACCCTCACATATGTTTTTATTTTACATTGTTTTCTGTCCAACTGTATCTCGATGGTAATGTTGTGTGTGTCAGTGTCATGAAATTGTCACGTGCTGTGATTGTCTCCCTAGCCAATAACGTCGGGGTGATCGTAGGCGCCACTGTGGGCTCGGTCGTCGGCTTCCTCTGCCTTTTTTTCTGCCTCTCTGGCTTGTACTTCCTGCTGAAGAGGCGGCGAGACAGCGAAGACGACATGGCAAATGACATCAAGTGAGTCGGATGAGTCGTAGTCCTCTTTTCATCGAATGATCCGGGTCTGCATCTGTCCCTCTCAACTGAGCTGTGACTCTTCCAAACGCCACATACTGTAGATCGTTCATAAAATAGAATGTGGCGGTCGTGGCCATTAATGACAAACTGGTGGCTGAATACGTCATCGTGCCTTTAAGCCTTGAAAGGGGCATGTGTCACGTCGGCTAGCTAGAGTCGACTGTTAGATGAGCTTTAGCACCAGGTTAGCGGTGTAGAGAGTGGCTGGCAGCAGCTCCTGTGTGAGCATTCACTGCATGTGTTCTCTGCTGCTTGTCAATATAGCAATTGATGTGCATCACAAGTCTCTTCCTAACCACAAATAGCAATAGTAAAGTAGTACTTCTCTATGTGTCAGTAACGTTATACATTATACAGTGCAGGATACACAATGCTTACATGTGAGTCTGTCTTCTCTTATTTATGTCTAAGATGGCTTATTTTCTATTATTATGTCTACTATATTGGGTAATACAAATGTAAAGGTGACTATAGGGGTGTTATTTTATGTCTACAGGGCTCTAATAACGGTAAAGAAAGCTTTTTTAGATGGCCATTAACAGATTTTCTGGGCTCTAACCTTCTCCGTTTATTAATAGTGAATCCTACTTTACGGAAATTCACTCAATGTGGTCAGGTCTGGGAACATTTACCCGTGATAAACGAGGGACGGCATATTTGGTGGATCAGTACAGTGACAGGGCATTCTTGTCTCATGCGCCTCAGGAGGGTTTAAATGCACACTCTAATAAAGTCAAAAAACACAGACTTCCATTCGTCCGGCGTGGGCTGGGGCACTGCCCCAAGTGACTATGATTAACGTGTGCTCCTGACTCCTTCCTGTATGTTTGTGAATCATAACGATTCTCCATAATAAACACACCATCGCGTCTCCGCCTTCAGAGAGGACGCTCAAGCTCCCAAGCGGGTATCCTGGGCGAAAAGCGGCATGGGTTCCGACATCATCTCCAAGAACGGCACCTTGTCCTCCATTGCCTCCAGCCCGCAGCACAGAGAGCCCTCCAACAACCACCACCACCACCATCTGCAGCACTACCCGCAGCGGCCTCCCTCCGACACAGCCTCCATCACTACAGCCGCCGGCAGCACAGTCGGCTACCGTCCGTCCCGCCATCAGGGAGCCTCCACGCCGACCCACTACGGCTACAACGACAACACCACCCTACCCCGTGGGCGGCCCGCGTCGTCGGAGGCCAACCCCAATGGGGTCGCCCAACCCACGCCTGAGCGCTACACCCAGCTGCCACAGGCCCAGGCGCTCCCACAGACCTATAACCAGCCTCAACACCACGCCACTCCACCACCTCCGCCGCTGCCCTCCTCCACAGTCTCAGCCTCCAACATCAGCCGCATGGGCGGGGTGCCCATTATGGTGCCTGCACAGAACCAGGCTGGATCTCTTGTCTAACAGCAGCCTGTGGAATACTCTTTTATTCTGGAGGGACATCTGCAGATTTTTGTAATGAAGCTTTGTTTTTATTATTTAGCGGTGGTTTAAATTAGTAAAAAAAAATTAAAAGAAAGCATTTAGGACACTCACTTCTTGCTTGCTTCAGGCACTTTTTTATATTCTTCACACTATATGTTGCAAAATATGTACAAATGCAATTTTACATACAATCTTTTTTACTTTGCAACTCTAAGTGTTTTGATTTGACTATACAGTAGAACTGGTTTTATTTGTCGCAATATTTCATTTGCCTTTCTAAAGCTTATAAAACCTTTTTTTTTTTTTTTGCTCAAGGGCCCTACAGTTGCTTTTAGGTCACTGTAATTTGACGAGCATCCCACACATCGGAAACAAAAATAAATGCTCCTTTAACCCACAGGAGGGCACATTAAATGTGCCCCATACAGCTTTGTGCTTGACTAAGTCACCATAGGAAGCAATGTGGAGCGGATGTCATGTGACTGTCCCAGGAAATGGCTTCGAGGGGTGGGCGGTACTGCAAATTTTAGTATGGTTCCGATACCATGCATATGCAGGGCCATTATTTCAAATATCGATGCACATTTTGAAATGAAATTCAAGATTATTGCATGATTTGGTGATTTTGCCTTTTATTTGTTGATTATTATAAAAAAAACACAAAAGTCAAAGATTTTAGGCAAACCAGTAAATATTTTTTGTTAAAGTTGTTTGCGAATAATTTACCAATAAGATATTTAGAAACAACAACAAAAGATGGTGCGATGATATCAGCAAGAAAACACAAATTGTCCCTTTTTTATACACTATAGTTTGTACAAAATAAAGTCAACAGTGCTAAATGAGTAAAGAAAAATCCCAAATTATTTCTTAAAACCTGTGGCTAAAATAAAACACATGTTTGTGAAAATCTACATTTAACTGGAAAAATATCGATCATATCGCGCTAGCACTGTATTGCTCCTATACTGATACAGCCGTTGGCATCGACGCTGTCTACGTTTGGATCGTTCCGCCCAAGATGGCGCCGTGTCAGGTAAGCTAGCTCATTCCCAAAAACGTATTTTTCCCCTCATTTTAAAGCCATTTAATATGTCTCCTGCTTTGATAGCTTGTCGAGTGTTGCAATTCAACTGCTACTGCGGTATTTGTATTATGAACAAATTCATATAAAACAAGCTAGTGGCGTGTTTGCCACAATTAGCTAAAATGCTAATCAGGCACTCGATGTGTTGGCACCGTTTCGATGCTTACACCTTATTTGCATGATTTAAATGATGCATTTACCACGACAAACGATGTAAACCTTATTAGTAATAGTCTTAAAAAAACATCTTATATCCCAATCACTTCAAATGTCCTTTGGGTTTAATTATTTACATTAGTAATGTAAATATGCTATTTAATTTGAATTATTATTACAGCAACCTCCATTTCTTTGCTTTGGCGTTATTCTCTGCCTTTTAACACTGGATGCTGAACCAAAGAAACATGTTTGGTTTGCAGTTATGACTGGTTGGCTTTGTAATTCCTTTTTATTGTGTGTGGACGGGAAGCGGCGTGGCTGTCATTGCAGGGGTGTCCAACGTTCATTTCCCCCGTCCCTTGATATATTGTAAAAACAAAATGAATTTATGGTTAACAATAAGTCCCACAAGGTTTTGACAAAAAACCGAATCAAAGCATTTTTCCCCTTTAAAAAATCCTGTCAATTCAATCATTTCGTTACCGGGCTGCGACTAAGGATTGGTTTGTTAGTCAGTTAATCTGAAGCGTGTTGTTTTGATTAATCGAGTAATTGAGACTGGACTAAAGTTAAAACTGTTTTGCCGAAATCGGAAACATAATAGGTCTGCTTTCATGGACGGATGACTGTGGACTCGGAGGATATATACGTTTTAAAAACAATCAAACATCAAAAAAGATAATAGTGATTAATTATCACCCGCAAAAAATACATTTTATATGCACAATTATAGTTTTGCATGTAGCAGACAATGTGAATGAAATTAATGAATGGACATTTACCATCCTTTTTTCCTCTAATGAGGAGTTTTCTTTGTTGAATTCCATTGTGTCTCACGCCTTCTTTGTCAAAGTGCTGGCACTCGCAACTTTTTTTGGCCCCATGGTGGGTTATTTTGTTGTCGTACTCATTAAAAAAAATGTTAAAAAGTAGAGGCGGAGTCACCAGCGCATAGGATGCTTTGTTTGGGCACTCGATATATACACAGGCAAACGGACTAGTTTATTGCTCTCAGGGTTTGGCCGTACAATAACCGAGGCGACGCATGAAATTTTTTTGGGCAAAATTTAGGCCAAAAGTCATCCATCGCAGTTCAAACATCGCTCCCTCATGTATTAATAAATGATTGCTATTTTGTGGTTGACTCCGGCCTATTAGTCAAAAAATTCATATTTAAACAAATTAACTAAATTAAGCATTTTAAAACACAAACATTTTCTAAATAAACTAAAATATAAATACAGTTTAAGGCTATACAATACTTATTTAGTCTGATTATAGCTAATGTATTGGCTAATATAATTGTAAAGGTGACCGTAGGGGTGTTATTTTGTGTCTGGATGGCTTGTTAATTAATAATGCGTCCCACTAAGCGGTAAATTCACTTATCGCAGTCTGGTCTGGAACCAGTAAACAGCGATAATCGAGGGATTATTGTACGGTGGAAAACATTTGGACACCCCTGGTGCTATCGGGTGGATAAAACGGGTGAATGGTGAAATGTCTTGAGTTGTTTGCATTCCGTGTGCGTTGGCCTTTTTAAAATATGTACAGTATTATGTCAAATTCTTGTCATTTGGCCTGTTGTATAGTCATTGCGCTGGAGCTAATAGCCATTGTGGTCATTTGCTGTAGTGTGGCTTGAATGTCAGGATAACAATAGAGATTTTTCATGTTGTTGAAGGATAAAATAGACGCTGTAGTGACCGGTGTTGGGCAAATTACTGTAAAAAAAATATTGGAATTACAGTGGGGGAAAAGACTTCCATCATAAAAAGAAGCCATTAGTTTGATACACAGACTCAGTGTCAGCTCTGTGTTGTATGCAAAGTATTTATTTTTATAAAAATATAAAACCACTTGTGCTCCGTGAATGATTACAGTCGTCCCTCGCTGCGTGGCGGTTCGAACGTTGTCACCTCACTCTTAATGATTGTTGTTTTGTGGTTGAATATAGCCTATACCTAGTAGAAAAACATTGCATATTTAAGCAAAGTCTACTTATTCAGCATTTTCAAGCATGAAAATGGCTAAATGTGCTAACTAAAGGAATTAAAATACACATCATTGTGAATGTAGTATTCCACATTGGCCACTAGGTGTCAGTAATTCAGTAAAAAACAAGCGTCTGGCGTGATCATCAGAGTTGAAATGATCTCACGGCAGGCACAATAATAATAACAACATAATAATCATAACAACAATAACACGGGCTACTGTTGAGACCATAACCCACGGTGAGCTAAAACTCAACTCTGAACGCCCGACTTCACTTCCTGCCCTCCATTAAGGTCTCCTAGGGAACAGATTTAGTGTGAGGCTTATTTACTCTTATTATATTGGGTAAAACGAGTGTAAAGCTGCCATTACAATATATTGATGGGACAGCAGCCACTGCCGGAAGTACGCTGTTCAGAAAACAAAACAAAACAAAAAAACTGCTAGCGCAAGTGTATGTTATTTTAGTGCTGTCTAATGTCTTACTTGCTCTGGTTACTATATTGGGTAATGTAAAAGTGACTATAGGGATGTTAGTTCATATCTAGAGGGCTCTAATATTATTTAAAAGATTGTAAACTTTCTATGCCGTAAGTATGGAGATATTCCATTTATTAATATTGAATTCTACTTTGCGGAAATTCATTCACCGCGATGAACGAGGGACGGCTGTAGTGAAGTTTTATGAGCTGAAGATGGACCATGCTACTCGTTACGACCGCAGACGAACCTGCTCGCACGTGTACCGTCCATACTTGGAGTATGTTTATAAAAATTCTTTGTATAATATTTTCTATTAAAAGGCAAAGACGACGACTGTTTGTGAAATCAATTGATTTTTCGGGAGGTGACGCCATGTGACATTATTTCATACGGTACTGCATCAATACACAAGCACCAGAGATCAGTGTTGACAACGTGTTCAAAGTCCCGTTTCTGGTTTTGAAAATGCCATTAGCAACATATCCGGCCACTTCTTGCTTCTTCCGGCCACTTCTTTAACACTTTTGGTTGCTTCAGCCTTTTCAACGAGCAGTGTACGGAATCACAGGAGTGCCAAGATTAAAAGGAAATGCAAAAAGAAAAAGAATCAGTATTACAAATATATCTGTACAAATGTACTCATATTTCTTTTCCATTTTGTCTTTGCGTTGTCCATTTTATAAAATCTTCTCCTTGTCCTTTCGCCTTTTTTGCAATATTGCAATGTTATTCTTGTAAAATTACAACTGTTAGATTAAAAATTTGTATGAATATTTCGACTTTATTCTTGTAAAATTACTATCGATTTTTCCTTTTTTGCTATTGTTTTTTTTTTCCAAAATATTTTAAAGTTATTCTTAAATAATCCTTGGAAGTTTTCTTCTACTGATATTCTGATGAAATTAAGATGACGTAAAATTACGTTGGTTTTCCTCATATTCTACACTTTGTTGGATACATTTTTTGGGTCAATATTTGGATTTTATTCTTGTACAATTACTATTGATTTTTCCATTTTTTATGTTTTTTGTTCGTTTTCTTGTCATATTTTTTTAGAATGTGCTCTGACCCAGTAAAAAAAATCTGCCGTGGGCCACAAATGCCCCCCCCCCCGGGCCTCCCTTTGGACACGCCTACCATAAAGGGCAATGGGGCTTTAATTAGCATGGCAACAGTGCTTGTTTTTTTCCAATTAAAGATGAGTAAACAGGAGTTTAGGACTAAGACTCTTTCCAGGCGGAATGATTTTCTGGGTAGCACACCATTTCCTGTCATTTATGTCGAACTCCTGCGGAAGTAAGCAGTATATCAAGGACACAGCAGCGATGTTAGGGTAGCATGTTTATTAGAATTGGCAATCAAGCAATGTAAGATTCACGTAGACATCTTAACAACATAAGTCAGAAATATGATCGTATGCAAACGTGTACAGCAGGACGGTTCCCGAAAACACGATGGGTCAGATAAGTAGCACATCTCCTGCTGATTTTGTAAGTTTACGCCCTTACAAAAATATTCACAGTCCAGATTTGTTATGGTAGCTTTATTGTAACAGAGAGTGTAAAAAAAACAATTACATTCTGTCCCTCTCTGATACAGAAGAGCCGGACACGCCGTATCTTTGTCAAAGTGACAAGTGGGGATCAAATACTTATTTTGCTAACTCTGAGTGTGGAACATGTCCGCCGATGAAACATTAAATGAAAGTAGAAAAAAACCACAACAAAGTTTCTATTAAAACGTTTGATACAAATGAAGATTACAAAACACCGCATATTCACAGAGTGGAACCAAGAGCAAGAAATAAAAACAGCCTGATTTTGTACTGCACCTGAATTGTTGCGTTTCCCCACATTCCACTCAGCTACAGTCCCATGTTGGCAGAAAACAACGCATGGCTTCCGTATTCAAATCTGTCATGAAACCAATAAAGGGATGCGGCCGTTTGTGTGAATAGATGACGGAGAAAACAGAGGAAAGAAATGCGATATCACCGCTACAGTGCTGGCGATTGCTTCTAGCGTGTCATGCTCCATTAGTGAAGTCCTTAAAAGATGGGGGGAGTTGGTCGTCCCGCTTCTGAATATTTCAAATGGTTGGCGAAAGCATAATTAAGTGCAAGAAGGAGGAGGGTGAGCTCAGCAAGAGGCAGTTGTCATAGTTGAGGTGAATGTGATTATGTTGGTGGTGAGGATCCATGGCTGATCGTGGCCCAAGAGTAGAGCGATCATGCAGCCTGGGCCTGCGGTGTGAAGAAAGAATCCCCCGTCACACTCTGGGTCCCCAGCTGGGAAATGCTTTAGGTAGGACACAACACTGGAGAGGAAAAGGGTGGACATTGAATGTAGTCATCAGCGGAGAGCATATTGCGTGCAACAGTGTAAGAATTATTGTAACTTTTGCAATGATTTCCATAATCCTGTCATAAACAGTGCATTTTTAACCGTGTTTGTGTGTCAAAATACGTCCATGTCCCTCAGTTTGAGGTACACCTCCATAGCTTTAACGGTCGGGAACCGTTTGGGCTAAGAGAGCCAAAGTCACATATTTTCAAATGTTTTTCCATATCATATTTCTTACTAGAAGTGTGCATTACTAAGCAAGACAAAATATTTAAAGTCCTAAAGAAAGTCATAAATAAATTCATAAGGAATATGACTTTATTCCCATAATATTTTAACTTTATTCCCCCCCAACCTAATATTCCAAAAATTACAACTTTGTATTGTTTTGTTTGTTTCTCATTACATAACAAAATTAAAAAATAAAAACAAAAATAACTTTTGCTACTAAAATTAAATTATTTGCACTTTTTTATTCTTGTAAAATTGTGACTTTTTTCTCTTAATATTTTGACTTTTTACTCATAACATTTCTTTCAATTTCTGCAGTTTTTTTTTTTTATTTTCCAAGTTTTTTCTCATAATTATGTCTTTACTTTTGTAATATTTGTACGTTATTCTCCTGTAACCTTTTCTGCAACCAAATTTTCCAAAAATTACAACTTTTTTGGTTGATTTTTTTTTCTCCAAATATTTTTACGTAAATGATTTTTTTCCATTTTTGTTGTTTGCGTTGTTTGTATTTTTAGAATGTGCCACAGGCCAACAAACCACTTGGACCGCACTTTGAACACCGCTGTTGTAAGCGCGATATGTTACATATACATGAAGAAAAAACTCAATTAAAATAAATAAATGTTGTGGTGTTAAAAAATGTCTGACAGCCATATGTGGTCATCAAAAGAGCCAGATCTGGCTCCTGAGCCATAAGCCAATACAAGAGGCGTATCAGCAAATTTGCCAGTAATAAAATAATAATAAAAAAAGAAACATTGTGTGATGAGAAAAAATAGTGTGAATATGATGATATTTTGGTTTACAGTGGATCACTGTAACATGTTGGCCTCACAGTCAGGAGGTTCAGGGTTCGAATCTCTTTTGGGCATCTCTGTGTGGAGTTTGCATGTTCTCCCCGTGCGTGTGTGGGTTTTCTCCGGGTACTCCGGTTCCCTCCCACATTCCAAAAACATGCTTGTTAGGTTAATTGGCGACTTTTAATTAGAGTGTGAATGTTTGTATGTCTGCCCTGCGATTGACTGGGTGCAGGGTGTACCCCGCCTCCCGCCCAAAGTCAGCTGGGATAGGCTCCAGCATACCCGCGACCCTAATGAGGATAAGCGGCATAGAAAATGAATGAAAGAATGCGTGGAATCCTGCCATTTGAAGCGCTTACGATCCCGGAATAGCCGCGAATGACAGAAAACTTGAGTAGTAATCAGACAATTTAAACATCCATAAAAATACAGTATCTATAATTATACCCTAAAACAACCCAACAGGAGTTCATCAAACCAAACGTCTCACTCAATCACAGTGTATCAAAAATAACCCAATAAGTAACTACAGTCCTAACTCGTTTGTAGTCGTTACTTGGTTCCAGACCCAACCGCATTAGATGATCGATCTTCTGTAGGAGTCACTGTCAATAAAGGGAATGTTTTTTTAATTAGAGCCTAGAAAACCTGTTTATGACTTGCAGGGCCTCGAGATGCTCACCAGCTCGCTAGGTATCTTACCAGTTAGCCTCAAATGTATTTCTTCTAATTTTAGGAAGCTTACCACTTCCACACGGAAAAGTTTTTCCACTCAGTCATGTCGGACAGGCCGTGACTGACTTCATGAATTCGTGCAGTGTTCAGGTTATGCAATGTTTTGTGTCATTATAGCCACCTAGCGACCAGACTACAAAACAACGATCATTTATTAATGAATTTCCGAACAAAGGCCAAACGGCGAGAGAGCGATGATGGAAACACGATATTGCGAGAGACATGACTGTACATCACATAGACTATGCGGGTATTTAAGTAATATTACCTACATTTTAATCTACATGCAAAACAATACTATTTTGTACAAATGTGTTACCCACTAAGCATGTTGGGTAACTTCCTTTTGGGGAAATGTGTGTGTGTGGGATTCCCACCATCCGTGCCTTGCGGGAAGAATGTCAGATAAAAGCTCAACCAAACAAAGAAACACTTCAAACACAGTAATGGGCAAATGTACACAACTGAAGGATGAGCATATTTTGATTATTTAAATGAGATACTAGCAATCATATACTCAAATGATGCTCGAACTTTCCTTAGAATTTCAGTGTATTTTAAGTATGCTTCCCCCTGTATGGTTAGAAAATAGTTATATTTTAAAATACTACCCTTAACCAAAGACAAAAAATCCAAAGGAAGATTGTTTAAAAGAAAAAAAACGGCGATAAAATGATTCCAAAACCAAAACGATACAGGAACCTGAGGTAAAATGGTTATGTTTTGGAATGTAACCAATATTTTAGGGAAAAATGTGCCCTCTAAAGTCCCAACAACTCAGGAATTTGTCCCACCGTTGTGTCCAAAAGTTATGAGACGTCAAAACGGCAAGCGTCAGAATTCCGTGCATTTTCTTTGGCTTTTTGGAAACTCATGGAAACACTACTTCACACCTCAGCCTCAGGGATTGCATCCGCTTTTGGGAAACCGCGTAAGCGCCAACCACGCAATTAGCAATACTACAACATGTTGACATAAACAAACCAATTGTTCATAGAATTGGCCCCTTTTACAAGATTTTCTTTTGGCAGGTTGTATTTACCTTTTAGTATGTAGTCAGTTAGCAGCGTAGGCACCTTCTCACTGTCCTCTTTGATGGCATAAAGAACTGAAATGGCAGGAGAAAAAACAACAACAACAAAGTGAAACAATCACATCCATATTGAATATGTTCTTTTTTCCACATTGTTATTGAAAAAAAAACCATCAAAAAATCACTTACGTTTTGTGAGCATTTGGAGATCGTCAACAGACGGCGGGCTTCCTTTCTTCTCATAGGGAATTACTGTGTTCAGGTACTAAAAATGGAAAAACATCAGGAAAAAGTCATATTAACAAGTTTTTAATGCGACACAACAAGATTATTAGTAGCACAATGTACAATTTCAATCTCAATTTGAAAGATCATAAGATATTTTTGGAAGCTCACATCGGTAGGTTATTTTTCAGTTCTCTACCCGGATACGTCTTGATGTTTAGATGGCAAGAGAAAATTTTTCTTTCATTAAATGTAGAAATGACGGTAATGACTAGCGGTCTCTTCCAAGAAAGTGTGTCCAAACCTTTAACTGGTGCTGTATTTTTATGCATAAAATAAACAAATTTCCTGAGGTGATGTATGTTGCCTTGTATGCTAATGTATGACCTTGTACGCCAAAGTCCCAAATTAATCCCCTTGCTATTTCTATGGACAATAATGCTTGGAATCTACAATAAATTGTTAGCGATGTGTCTGAGCATGTCATTTTTAGGATTTACCTGCTTAAGTTGAGTTCTTATCATTAAAAGGTGCCTGTCCACTTACAAAGTCAACCACATTAGTCAACATCAAATTGGAGAGTCAGAATAAAAATAATGTCACTAAGATACCGTAGGTTAAAAATTTATTTTGAATACCGCCCATTCTTCTAATGCCTCTGGCCAAAGTGACAAGTAAATATTCCAAGCAATGACTTTTGATTTCCGTCGCTTATTTCGACTTCATTCAGCCAGTCTGGGATGCGTTGAGGAAGATGGTTTCCGCTTTATCCAATCTGTCATTAGCAGACTTTTTATATACTCAAGTAGTAATAAGTATGTTACCTGTTTCTCATTCCCTGTGCTTCCAAATGTCTGTCTGATGCCCGTTTGCAGGATGTTGGACAGTCCTTCCATACTGAAGCGCTGCGGGTCAAAAACATGCCAACATATCACAAATGATTAAAAGATACCAGCATCTTTCTAATTTTATAGTTGATTGTGCGTGATCCATTGCCGACAGAAAGACCTGGGGGACAATCTCATGTCCAGAGCAAGCACGTTGTATTTGATTCCTTTTTTGGGACAGACGTCCTCATACAATCTCCTCATAACAGAGTTCTGGTTATGGTACAGTGAAATGCATTTGCATATGATTGACTTAGTGATTATGATTGACTGCAGCTGGTCGTTCCTCTCCGCCAGCATCAGAACATTTTTGTATTTGTTGACCAAAAACTTTACACAAGCTGGGGTTGTCCAAGATCCCAAGATTATCAGTTCAAACAGATACAGTATTTGGATGTGTCAATACCATGCCAGGATCTGGAAGAAAACCTATGTTCAGGAACAACCTAGAAACAAGTGTCTTGGACCGGAAACTGCGGTAACCTCAACGTCACCGTTTACAGTTAGATCAATTTTATATCATCATGGACTGAGAGCGTATCCAGCAAAACAGAAGCCCCTGCTCCCAAATCTTCAAGCAAAACTCAAATCTGCAACTCCACATGGACAGTCCAAATTCCTTCTGGACAAAAGTTGTTCGGTCAGATGCGACAAAGATTGAGCTTTTGGAAGGTGAGCCTTCCAAACTAGGGATGGTCTGATCCACATTTTTGGGCTCCGATCCGATTTTTTTAATAGTCTTGCTGTTCTGATCCTTTTTTATTATAAACTTTTGTTACAAATATAAATTGAGTATGGTTAATAAAATAGCTCCCAACCAAAGTATTGATGAACTTACTTTATGACACATAGAGAGGATAATTGGCTTAGCCTCGATCAAGCTGTCAAAACGAAACCATTGAAGTTTTACAGAATAGTGTTGATTCTCGTGACAACATGCGTTCCAACACGGGTGTCGTCAACCCGATCACGTGTTTCTCACGGCCAATACTAATCTGTAGTCAATCCATCTGAGCATCCCTAATTGCCTGTCCATTTTACATACCCATCATTACTTGTAGTCTTCACAGGGCATGTGAAATCAGGGTGTTTGACGTGTCCTTGAGTACAGATCCATCTATTTTAGAATTTAAGCTAAGCCTCTGCAGATGCATTTTTAAATCACCGTAACATGTACAACAATATACAGTATGTGCATTATTCAGCCAGTACTTTGAAGCAACTTCAGTAATGGCCTCGTATAGAGCACACACAGTCACTATAGCTGAAGCATGACAGTGATGTTCTGCATTGCACAGCAGGAAAGTCCATTAGGTTGTTTTTGTGTAGCTGGACAAGCAAAGACTGGATTGAGTTGTTATTGTCAGGAGAGATGTCTCTTACAAATTAGGATCATTCCAGGAAGATAGTTTAGAGGCTAATGGACCTGAGATCCATTATCTGTCAAGGGAGAAGAGGAAAGGCAACTGACCTATCTTCGTGGTCTTACCTATCTTTAGGAGATACTGTTCAGTGTAACGGGGACAGGAAACCCACATTATGAATTGGAGTTGTGGGATACACGTCTATAGATGAGCAAACATGCATCCACCTTCTTCTTTAGTTTTACCTTGACAGGCATGGTCCCAGTTTTCTCCGTGCGGCCAGGGGTGCCCGTATTCCCCACGTTGACGCTCCCGCCCCCTTGCAGGCTCAGGGCTTTGTCACGACGTCGGCGTTTGCTGCTGTCCCGCTGCTCTTTCTGCCTGTTCTGCACCTCCATCAGGGCTGTGATGAAAGTGTTCTTCACCTCTTTTTCGAACTCCAGCTCGTCACGCCGCGCCAGCTGGCTTACCAGTTCCTCAGAGTACTCGCGAATTGTTGCTTCCACGCGGTGCAGCAACTCAACCAGTGCCGAACTGGGCATCAGACTGAGGCCTACAGCATGGATAAAGTGGGAAATTTAAGACTAGAGGAAGGATTATATTGCAAGATACAATACAGACTGAATGCTATGCTTCAGTCATATATAACTAGTGCAAAGCAAAACTGATTGACACAACGATAAAATCTTTAATACGACACCAAAGTTTTTGTCTCACAGGCCAAAATGGGCTGTAAAATTTGTTGTTTTGCATTACTGCATGTTTAAGTGTAATATTAGCGTATCATGACAGACCAACTCAAAAAACAAAATAGTTTTATACTAAATAAGGCAGCAATTAGGACTCTGAACTATAAAACCTTGAACACCAGAGAGTATGTAAACTTTGGCCCAGTATTTCTTTTTTGTAGCCTTTACTACTTACTTATTCAGGTGATTTTTATCCCTCCTTTAATCAACTGTGCATCAACCTCCGCGACATGTTTTGTTAACTCAGCACAAAAAGAAACTCAAAAAAAAGGTGGAGCAACACAAAAACCAACAGTAAGAAAAATATCACCTTTCTGAAGAACTTTGTCACATACAGTTAGGTACTCCGTCCCGCTATGTCACAAAGGCATACTGTGATCTATAACAAAGTCTTCACTGAGCATCTGTGACGAAGTCCTTTGGATTACCATAATGGCATGTGTGTCAGAAACTATTGGAATTTTTGCATTGCCAAAATTGTTCAAGACTTATTGTAGTTTCAAAATACTCTTGGAAATCCGACAGCTTGGTTGTCACAGGAAAAATAATTTGTTAATGCTGGATGGGCCATAGACTTGTTTAGCCATTGAGAGCTACTTTTAAACACCATCCTATAACTGGCCTAAATGTTGAAACAAATACAAATAATTGAAGAACTGAATGATTCAAGTAGAATGGTAAATACCATTTAGTTGTCATGCCTACTGTATCCTCAAAAAGAATAATGTTGGTTTAATGCGAGAGTTACAAATTTACAATAATAATAATTTCCATCAGGATTCTCATTATGTTTTGTCAATTCCATCTGAAATGAGCTTGATCCGCATGACCTCGTTCCTTTCAGAGAAAGAAGCTTTCTTGCTTCCCTGGACACTGTTTGGACGGGCTTATCCAGACACCAAAAAGACGTAACCTTTTATGAGTATCAGCCTGATTTCCACGCATTTTCCAGAACTTTGCGGTGTTGTGGAAACATATACATATACCATTACCAAGGAATTCTTTTCCCCCAGGTAAATACATTCCCGCTAATAACTGTTCCTGGAAATGTTGGTGGAAAAGGGGATATTATTAGTCCTACCTTCATAAGAGCAGTTGTTGTTGGAGGCCTGAGACAGCTGTCTGATCTCTTCCAGCAGGGAAGGGTGAGTCCTGGAGGCACTATGACTGTTCTCATCATCATCCTCTTCCTCGGTTTCACCAGGATCTGGAGAGTTCTCCATCATCTCAGCTATCTCCTCAATGACCTTGAAAGGGATATACGGAGATGTAACGGTTTAATTGTGGGAGAAAGGATGCAAAGTTGTCGTTTATCCATGGCATGTAAGTAAGCAGATCACACACAAACCTTCAGCTATACTGTGAATACAGTGTTTATGCTTAGGCCCACCCTCAGGTCCAAACCTCCAGCCCCCAGTAAAGCAACAAGGGTTGTGTTGCTATGGAAACTGCTCTGCAATGCTTCAGTATACACATTCTATACATTGATGTCACCGGAAGAACATCAGCTAAAAGCTCAATAAACCAGTTTTAGGAAAAGAGAAAAGAACATTCAAACCACAACCCATTAAATGAGGCAAATTTCAAGAACAAGCAAGCAATCCGAGACCAGTAAACATGATTTTATAAATAATTTCATTTTTAAAAAATGAATGTGACAAATTTGGCACCGCTTGAAAGCTAACATGGTTAAAAGTATCATTCCTCTACTGCTAAAACACATTCCAAAGGTAGCTTTGTTTACACTCACCCAGTAGCAAAGACGTGTAAAATATTAGCTGTACAGATAGTACTGATGACTAGTATTGACTAGACTAGTATTGATGGGTTTTCTGGCCAATATCGACATTTTTCTGCGCAAAGACCTGCTTGTATGTGTAAGTCCACCGCACACACCTGATCAGCTGTGATGAGAGGTTCTTCGTTCAGACAGTTGGCATTGTCGTTCTTTTCGTTCATTTCCTCTTCCTCTTTTTCGTGGATCTGCAGAAAGTGGCAAGAAATAGAACCTGATGGTAAGGTAACTGCTTGGTGACACTTTGTATTTTAACATTTCAACATTATTTAGTGGGGGTGTCACAAAACACTCATTTTACGAGACGATGCACGAGATTGGAGATTGAAGTAATAAATAATAAATTACACTTGTGCGCTTTATCAAAGCGCTTACACTGAGGTCATCATTTTTTATTCACACCACACTTTGTGATGGTAAGCCACTATGTAGCCACAGCTGCCCTGGGGGAGACTGACAGAAAGTGAGGCTGCCAGTGTGCGCCATCAAACCCTCCGACCACCACCCAGACACACCACTTTCATAGTTGGCAATGTGGGTGAAGTGCCTTGCCTAATTGCACAAGGAAAGTTTATTTCCTCCCACTGTGGCACCTGGTTTTCCCCTGAGGTCTCCTATCCATCTACTGACCAGGCCCTGCTCTGCTTAGCCTCTGAGATTTGACTGGATCAGGCTTTGACAGGCAGGTTTGGCCACAAGTACAATGAAAAAATATCAAAAGTATACAGGCATCTACTACTGTAATTTGTGTATGCTAGCGGCCCTGCCTCTGACAAAAGGGCTCGCTTAGTTCATACCGTTGTCCATGGTGCTGAAACCAATACACAGAGTGAACCTGCCTGAGACAAGGAAAACGGATGTGCATACACATGGTAATATATTAAGACCGGTAAAATTATTGAGTTTATTTTCATTTATTGTGTGATTAATTCATTAATGTAATATTTTCTCAGGCCCAGTGCTCATGAGACATTTTTTCATTTTAATCTTTCACGATCTTGTGACACCCTTACTATTATTAATTTTAAAAGAAATTTACTGTTCACATTTAGGGGTGATTTGAGCCCCAGTTTGTGTTGATATGTTTATTTTTGTTATCTGCAATCTTGATTCCTGATTCCACATTGGCCCAGACAGAACAACAGCTTTATGATTTGTGATTGACTAGCAATCTGCGATTGACGGGCGACCAGTCCAGGGTGTGCCCCCTGTCTTGCCTGATGTTAGCTAGGATAGACTCCAGCTCACCCATGACCCTAAAACAGGCAGTATTAAAAATGGATGGATTTTGCTTTTATTGGGTACATAAATCCATCAGCAGGATTTGGAGGGGGAGCAGCAAGACTGATTGTTTGTCTTACTGTAAGTGTTTGCTGCCCAGATGAACGTGACAATTAAGAGAGAAGACGTAGCAGCACATCACACTCACAATTGCATCTGACTGGACGAACGGTAACGCTTGGTCGAGCAGAATTGATTTTTATGTGCCTTCCAAAGAATGGACTAGCGAGCAGCTCACTTTGCCCTGTCATGAAATAACAGTCATACTGTATGTCCTGTATGTCCACATCATTCCCACCATAAACATCATACACCACAACCATGTCTTGGACCTGAGAAAGCAGACATAATTGAATCAAATTTTAAAAAACAAGGGAGAAAAACCATTCAAGTTCTAAATTTAAACATTCCAGAAACGGATTACCATGATTTAAAAATGAATCATGAATATTTAATTTGGTGTGCTGTGGGTTGATATCAGTTGAGTTGAGGTGTGATTATACATCATTTCATTGACATCTAGCTAACAGTAACGTGCTACATCTTCTGAATGCACTGCAATAACCGGCAGATAGCCAACTTAGAATTTTTATCATACACCAGCAAAACTTTAGAAACTCTTCTTAAAACTAATTTTTATTCCATGGCTTTTAACCCAGTCTAAGATTCTGCACCTGTTTTATTGTGCTGTACATTTGTTATTGTTTTATACATGATTCTGTTGTTTTTATTGTTTTATTATGTTTTTAGCTAGTTTTTATTCTTATTGCGCCATATGCACTGTACAGCACTTTGGCTCAATCACTGATCGTATGAAAGCGCTTTATGAATAAGGTTGAGTGGAGTTGAGTTGAGAATTTTTATTTGCATATCAGAAAAACATCAGCGGGCCTGCTCATTCAGAGATTTTTAAAATGATATATGATCCCCATGAGGGAGGGGGGGTAAAAATAAAAACATTTAAGTTAGGCCGCACGGTGGCTGAGTGGTTAGGACATTGGCCACACAGTCAGGAGATCTGGAAGACCTGGGTTCAAATCTCCGTTGGGCATCTCTGTGTGGAGTTTGCATGTTCTCCCCGTGCGTGTGTGGGTTTTCTCCGGGTACTCCGGTTTCCTCCCACATTCCAAAAACATGCATGTTATGTAGGTTAATGCAGGTTAATTGGCCACTCTAAATTGTCCATTAGAGTATGAATGTGAGTGTGAATATTTGTTTGTCTATATGTGCCCTGCGATTGACTGGCGACCAGTCCAGGGTGTACCCCCCCTCTCGCCCAAAGTTTGCTGGGATAGGCTCCAGCATCCCCGTGACCCTAATGAGGATAAGCGGTATAGAAAATGAATTAATGAATGAATGAACATTTAAGTTACGTGCAGAGCAAATCTGCATTTTTCTCCTTGCAAGTTGAAGGGAGAAAATTGTCGTTCATGGACATGGACAAGTATCCGATCGTTTAGATTTAGGAGTGGCAAAAAATTGAAATCATAAGTAACTTAAAAACACACCAAATTCATAATACTAATAATAATATAATCTGTAGCCACAACTGCCCTAAGGTAGACTGACCGTAACGTGGCTTCCAATTCACACGCACGACCTCTCCGACCAACCCCCAGACATTCATTCACATTAATACACCAGTATGGGCAGCCCTGAGGCAAGGTGAGTCGAGTGTCTTGCCCAAGGACACAACAACATTGATTGGGATGGCTTGAACCACCAACCTTCTAGTTTCTGGACAACCCGTTCTACCTCCTGACCCCTGCCGCTCGTAACCAACCAACCTTCTTTACACTCAGTGCAAAGCTACTTTAGGTATGAACTATTTGCGCAGTTAAAATAATCCCGATTTTTGAAACAAGGGGCTCCGCACTTCCAAATGATGTACATGTCATTATGGAAACCCAAGGGACTGCACCACAGTGACTTAATATTTGGGTGTTTTGATAAGCGCGAGGTCAATCTTCTTCTTCTTTTTTTTTTGGCTTAACCCTTTAACCCATTTTGCCCCACTGGCAACAATTGTTGCCTAAGTGTATCACTGTCATTTTCTACTCAGGTATTAATGCAACTTTTTCCATTTATATGCTAGTAAACAGCTTACACAAAGCTTTTAATTTATAAAAAACAGTTTAGAAATGTCTCCTGTCACCTTACATCATCTGCTTCCCACTCTTTCTGGCTAAACACATGGCTAATGCAAATCCTCCTGGAAACATGTAATTTTCATAAATGTATTATTATTTTCTCCCAAAACATATATATAATTATTTAATCATTGAAATCTCTAGAGTAACCCTCCACCCAAAATTGTACTTGGGATAAATATTTTTTTGTTTATGGGCTTATTTCTGTGAGTGGCAACAAAAGTTGCCAGTGGGTACATACCTTGTCACGAACTAAGGAAAAACATAATGCTCATAATGTATTTATTTCAAAGTGTAGAATGATCTTCAATGGCTCAAATTTTTGGGCCAACGCTCTACAAAACCAAGACAGGAAATTTTAAAAAAATCAAGATTGGAGTCAAAGCACCAGCACAAGCCAACAAAAAATATCAGATTTCTCGCTATGTCCCCAAAGAACATGATCCTGGCTTCACATCAGATGATCCAGTGGATGTCTTCCTCACATTCTGTCCCAAGTCCCTCAGAGATGTCACGCTGAAAATGTCAAATCTCTACGGCGAACAAAAAGGGAAAACACTCAACCTGACTGAGGATGAGCTTCTGACATTCGATGGTATTCTGTTGACCAGTGGCTACAACACAGTCCCAAGCTGGCGTCTTCTCTGGTCAGATGATTATGATATCAGCAACACTGCTGTAAAAGATGCCATGCGAAGGAACAGATTTGATGAGATCACAGCTGACCCGTTCTTCAAGGTGCGTCCATCCCGATAGCAGAACATGTGGCAGTAGATGAGATGATGATTGAGTATTTTGGAAGGCATGGGTTCAAACAGTTTATTTGAGGCAAAGCCATTCATCTTGGGTATAAAATATGGATCTTAGCAGTCCATCAGATGAAGCCATATGCAGGAAGCCACACACGTCTGAAAACTGGACTTGGTCATGGTACAAGTGTAGTTCTTGGCCTGGCAGAGAACACTGAAGTGCCACTTGGAGTCAAGTTTTACTTGACTCCTGGAGTCATGACAACCTCTTCACAACACTGTCCCTGGTGGATGACCATAGCCTGGTGGATGAGAGGCTATGGCAGCTGTGACAAAATCAGCTCCATAGTGTTCCCTTCACAGTACCCCAGACCTTCAAAAAGACCCCCAGAGGAGATGCTGAGTATCTGGTTGAGGCATAGAAACTGACTGTAACGTGGACTGACAACAGTGTGGTCACTGTGGTGTCAAACATTGAGAGGGAGTTCACCGAAACTGAGGCAAAGAGATGGAACAAACAGAAGGTGGGACAGCCCAAGTGTACCCAAGACTACGACACACACAGGAGGTGTAGACCTGCATGACCAGTTTGTCAGCCGCTACAGTCAACATCCTTCCTAGGGTGATACCCAGTGGTATCCACGTATGGTTTTACATGTTTTTTTGTTTGTTTGTTTACACCTCTCACTCCCTCCACCTGTTTGTTATGATTTATTATGACTATATTATTATTTTGGTATTAATATATTATTATTATTATTAGGTGACATTTGAGGAAGTGTCAAGCTGTGTGACTACTGGCAACTTGTCGCCAGTCATAAAAATGCTATTTTCTTCCAAACAAAGTACAACATGAAAAAAATAAATACACAATATGATTCAGAGGGAGTCAACTGATATAACTATATGCCTTACAACTCCCCCTAAAAATCTGGTTTTAAATTGGTTAAGGATTACTTGAAGGATTACTATTGCAACAACACAACATCAGTAGGGTAAAACTAACCTGTCTTACGACGGTCTAATCCCAGCTCACGTTCCCTATCAGTGGGTGAACAATACAACGCTTGGTGAATTCTGCTTCACAATTTTGCTTCTGCTTCAGGGGTCGCCACAGCGAATCAATTGCCTCCATCTAACCCTGTTTTCTGTATCCTCTTCTCTTGCGCCAACTACCTTCATGTCCTCTTTCACTACATCCATAAACCTCCTCTTTGGTCTTCCTCTAGGCCTCCTGCCTGGCAATTCAAAAGTCAGCATCTTTCTACCAACATATTCACTCTCTCTCCATTGGACATGTCCGAACCATCTCAGTCTGGCCTCTCTCACTTTATCTCCTAAACCTCTAACATCTGCTATCCCTCTGATGTGCTCATTCCTGATCCTGTCCATCCTAGTCACACCCAAAGAGAACCTCAATCAAGTGAATAATCATCTGAATCCCAGTAAGTAGCAAAGACCGCTAGTTGACTGTTTTCCTTTGATTATTTTGCTTATTCACAAACAAAATATTCAACTTGATTTTTTTCTTGACTTTCTAAAAAGAATGACATTTCTAAAAATAAATACACACTCTTTGGTTTATAAGTGTTTTATAGTTCAGAGTTCAAATTGCGAATCCCAATCCTTTACTATTCTGACTGCCATATTCAGTGAAAACCTGTTAAATGAATAATTCAGTAGCGCTTTTTGAATTGGTCTGTTTTTACACCCTGGTATTGACACTGAAAGCATGCAGAAATGCAAAACCAAGCAAAACTACTTATTGCAGCCTGTGAGTTAAAAGGTTTTCCCACCGGGTCTCTGTTTCTAGCTTTCTCAATCAGCTCTATTTCTGCGTATATACACTCTGCTATCCATGCGTTTAGGTTAGCCAGACAAAATCAATTACTTTTTCTACTCCCTCTGTATCATCCTTGCCTATGCTAAGTTTAGATGTCGACTAAAAGAAGCAATACGGAGTGGCATGTACCTCTTGGTCAGAAAGATTGCCGTTGAGTCCCTCAGAGGGTGGACCGTCCCAGGCTATGTAGTTGTCAGTTAGGGCATCCCACACACTGCAAAAAAAAGCATAGAGCATATTCACATGGGGTTTCAGGTAGCACAATACTACCACAGCTGTAAAGCTGATATCTGAAACTACCCGTGATTAAACTGGACAGTTATATAACAGGATTAGACAAGAGATAAGCGTGATTTGGTTTGGTTAAAAATAAATCTGTTTTGCTCCATTTCGGGCTCACTCAGTATTTAGCATTTCCACATAAGTAAATAAGTTGGTACTAGGAGCTTTAGCAGAGCTTTGGCTTGCAAAAAAACAATGCACAATAATAAAATAAAGATTGCAAAATTAGTCAAGAAAAATGGTACGCTATGCATAAATGTACCAAAATATTTGCTCACAGAGATGCGCCCAGAAATGGTGTCTGCAGCCCAGTGCAAGCATGTTCTTGGAGGAAGGAGAACGAAGGAGAAATATCCTTTGTTTCTGTTTTTTTTTTTACCTTCAGTGCCTCTGCTTGGCACAGCCCATGCTCTTCACACAGTGGGCACTATTGATAATCTGTATGCATAGTGGCTTACACCAGTGGCAGCTGCTCATTTTTTTCCAGCCTACATCATGAATGAGTTTATTTATTTATATGTAAATTCTACCCTCAGTTCCTAGTTGTTTTAAACAAAGACAAAGTCGTCTGGGATTGGTAAAGTCTCCGGATCAGTTAAGAACGACAGAATGAAAAACTTGGAAAATGGTCCTGTGAGGGTTTGTGCTTCAGGTTTGCTGATTTGCTAATTTCGCTGTCAATCAAAAAGCGATTCCGCCTCAGACAGATCATCCAATCATTATTCGGAAGCTGAGCGTCCGGGCCAGCCCACTGCCCCATAGACCCTCAGAGACGCTAAGTGTCCAATGGGTGGCACAAAGTCCAGCATTTATCCAATGACCGTCCAGTTTGCGCAGTGGAATGACCCAATCCATGCTTCCCCATCGAAGTCAGTAGACGCTCAGCGGGGAAGTGGTGTCAGTTACCTGTGATAAGTAGCAGATTCTGAACAAAAGATGAATGTATTCAAGAACATGTTTAGTCAATGAAATGTACACACAGCTGTACATATTTCACCACTTTTTTTGGACATTTTAAAGGAAGTCCAGCTTCCCCTGCAGTCTCAGAGCAATCGCCAGTGGTCGATAATGTCGGTTGGCCGATGTTATTGGTCGGACCCACCAACCAAACTTAATATTTTGGGGTTCAAATTTTTAATAACCAACTATTTAAATAAGTGGCCTATGAGAGGTTAAAATGTATTTTTATGTATTTAATAACCTTACAGAAATGACACTTAGGCTACTACTAAGTTCCACGTACTACTAAGTGGGGCAAGGGCAAGACGATAGACTTATGCACATACGTTCTTTCTTGCTCTATGGTTTTGTGTGTCATGTGGTTCCGTCTGTGTGTCTTTTTACAGCGCCATGTGTGTTTTACATTGTTTTCACTCTGTGATCCGTCTGGATGCAACTATTTACCTATTCAGCAAGCTGCAAACACAAATTGTTTTCATCCTGCCAAAAAAAAAAATCTCAGGTGTGTTCCCGTGTGCACAGGTTCTGGCAGGTCTCTCACCGTGGAAAATACACCCACCTCCAGTCCCCAGAGCCCCAAACACCAGCCCCACCCGACCCTGCAAGCCTGTCCAGGCTGATATTTCCTTGGTATTATTTGGCCATAACCCAAAGGAGAGTCAATAATAAAACAGTTCAGATCAGTTCATCTCCATTTAAATATATTGCATAATTTTTTTCCCTACATCTTGTCTTTGCCCTCAACAAGGCTATTTTTAACCAGCATTTTGTTCTGCTTGCTGGAGGGGGAGGAGGTGATGTGAACAGACAAAAACAGCCGCAGACAACGAAAGCAAACAACACTCGGCACTGAACAATTCAACATGTAGCCTTAAAAGTGGACTGGGGAAGGGTGGGGTTATGCCAGCGACTGACTGATATTTGGGGAATGTACATTATATGATAACATCGTGATATACATTAAACCTAGTGAGACCTTAATACTTGTGTTCAGTGGCAGTAATGGACCCGTAAAGACAGCATTGCCTACATCGTCTTTTCACCTCCATGAGGGCCCAAGTCGGCACAACATAAAGCGGTTACATGGGTACCACTTTCCTTGGGGTCATCATACTTGGGAGGGGCCGGGGCTATCGGGTGCAATGTGGGTTGGGTGGTTGCCATAGGCAGCTCTACCCACTCAGCAAAAATTAGTTGAAAAGACATTGTTACCATACGATGAAATGTTTAGATTTGGTTGAAAAGGGAAGGTGTCCTCTTCCTGTCTCCTCTTTTTGGGCTATATTTGGACCAAATCAGTCATATTAAATTCAGCCCACATCCATTTCTGGGGTAAATGAAGGAAATGACGGACCGACCAGGTTTAGCCCTAAAAACAACGTCCAAATGACGTCAAGTGTTGGGCGTTGGGGACCTGAAACGTCTTTTGGGAAGAGCTTGAGCTTGTCCCCCTCCTGTCTTGATGCCTTTATGTTGGTGTTCTCCTTCGCCTTCACGTGGGGAGGACGAGTCTTGACTGTCATTTGTAGCAAGTATGCATGAATACAAAAGTACTCTTACTTGGGGTCCTAGAAAGAACTCCGAGGACTACGTTGTTCTGCTGAAGGACTTCTGTGTGACTTGGAATGGAGTGATAGTCAGGAAGGCCTGATCTGAACCAGAGCGGTGCTTTGTTACCAGGATTGTGAACCAATGCGACTGAATATTAGGTTTGACAAGTGACCCTTCGATGAATTGATTGTGGAGACATGCACCGGGTATCATGAGAGAAGCAATTGTTGACAGAGTGTTTTTTAAACCAAGAGAAAAGTCAAAAGAATTGTTGCACATGCTCCATAGATTTCCAAGGTTATCTTGAATGAATCTCTGAAGGCTTAGACTTCTGTTTTGTCATTGATGTATTTTTGTTGCGCCCATCAATTCCTGTCTGCTGTATTGCACCATTTGCTTCCACTTTAATGTCTACATCATCATTAACCGTAATATTGAATCGTATCATTTGTACACTGTAACCGGTTTGTTCAGCTTTTAATGACTTGCATCAACACATGGGTAAGTATAGGTAATAGGTATGTAATAGGTACATCTAGAGTCAAATCGAATCGTCTATCAAAAGAGTTTTGCGTCCCTATTTGGTACTGGACTTCCGTGCTCATATAATGAATGGCAGCTGGTGTGGATGTGTTTTGGGAAACCTCACTCCCTGGCGGCTCAAGAGTCGTGCTGGACATCAAGGTGATAGTCTATGCTTTTAGCTCGATGGCTAGCGCTCCCTACTATCATTTAGCGGACCCCAGAATCCCGGGCCGGCTGGAATTGGCGATTTACACTAGTCTGGAAGACTTTTATCCAGCATAATCTTGGAAACCGGTTCAACTGTACTTAAAAAATAAAATACGTTTTATGTAGGGATGTGCAATATTGGCTTTTTTGCAGATATGCCAATATTGTCCAACTCTCAATTGACATCCGATTCTGATGTCAACCGATACCGATATGTGTAACATCACATATCTCCTGTCGTGAAATAAACACATACTGTATCTTTTGTGAAGCTAATGGATACAGCATCAGCAGTTAGCTTCTTGACATGGCTGTAAACAACATTGTACAACTTGGGTAAGCAAACGTCTGAGAAATACTTGGGCAAGGCAAAGCGTGGCTCAAGGAACTCCACAAGTTTGGTGAATCGGGGCGGCTTGCACGATAGAAAAAGGCTGGTCATACAGTGCGATTCACGCCATGGATTTCACCCGGGGCCACAGACATAACGTCAACCAGGTAGGGCAGGGCAAGCATGTTACTAGCCAAACACGGTTGTTTACATGGTTCAGATGCGGTTTGATGGGGTCATCATTTGCGCGCCGGAAAGTATGGGAGCTCATAGATACAGCGTTTTAAGTTTAAAAAGTGTTAGCAGGCTGCCGATGAAACGATTCCAAAAAACACATAAAAGCGTTTACAGCGGTCACTCACTCTTCATCCCGCAGCTGCTCCTCATCCTCCTGGTTGTGCGATTGATTGCGTATCGGCGCCAGGCCCTCGGTCTTGGTGTTGTAATTGTGGAAGCAGACGTTGAGTTTCTCGTCAAACTCGTTGACCAGGTCTTCCATCGACTTGAAACTCATCATCTCAGAGAAGTTCTCCAGCTCAGAGAAATCCTCGCGGGTGATGGAAGCCAAGGGGACGGTGGTGGTGATGGTGCTGTACGAGGAGTGGTTGCGTGCCGGGCGGTCAAGCTCATCCATACGGCAAGGACGGAGGTCTTCAAACTCCTCGTCCAAACACACAAGAGGGGCTTCCATGGCGTCCTGTTAGGTGAGTCGCTGAGGCCTGCCGAAAAATAGTAGTTGAGATATACTTCCAAGATTTGATATGTTAGCGTACATAATGCAGTCTTAATCCAAGAGTACTGATGGTACGCTCCAAAGTAAACACTACTGGTTTGCTAGGAGTACAGGAAGGAATGCTGAGTGTCTACTACCAGATGCTGGCTTGGCATGCGATAAAAGGGACATTATGTGTTCATTTGTTCATCTTTATCTTATCTTTGTGGATGAAGTCATAATGGACGCAATATTTCATCACTTATCCAGGTTAACTGCTAAAATACCCGCATGTAAGCGAGGAGAAGAGCACGGTTATGGGCAAACTTTGTGAAGACCAAAGAGCTTGAGAAGCCTGAAATACCAACGATAAATTTTGCAGACAGCACGGAGATGACTGTAGTGAGCGGTGTCATGCCAGCCCACGCTCCGCCAGATGACGGCGTTCGGAGCCAAGATAAGTAAAATAAGCCTTAGCCCATGCCTGACAAACAAGTCAAACAAATATGTCGCAAAATTAGTTTTGAAGACGTTTAAAAGCTTAAATATAGCGTCAGTTATCCCTTGTTACATTGTGGTTAGTTTAGCGCTATCATGATTTTTTAAATTAATAAAGGATGACTGTATCGTGGTTGACTGTGGTCCATTATTAGTCAAAATATATTGAAATACAGTAGTATTCTGGCCACCACACTGATGTGGGATGACATCTATCACATTACCATCACACTGCATGTAGTCATTCATGGCTTATCCGACACTATAGAGTGAAAAGTTTTCCTCCGTGTGGAAGTGGAAGTATTGTCTTTCTTCCCCACTCCGTTTGAAACCCTTTCTGAAGTTTAGAATCAAAAAATTGTAGGCCAAATAGAATAGTAGAATAAAAGGTATGTCAAGTTGACTATAGGGGTGTTGTACAATGTTTACATGGCTCTAATAATGGTAATATATAGATATATTAATGTATGTATTTAGAAGGTCAAAAACAAGTTTTCTAAAACTATGAAAATATTGAATCTTACTTAGCAAAAATTCACTTTGCATCTTAAAATTATATTTCTATGATTTCACTTAAAAATTAAATAAATTATAATGATATATTGTTTGCATTTACTGTTACTGTTGCAATTACTTGGTTGCATTTGGGGCCAGAACCCTCAACCTTCTCTCTTCAATTGTCATTTTTTACCCATGACCCAATCCAGCCCTAATATGCCTCATACAGTTGTTAGACACATTTTATAAACCATATAGCTACTCGCCACTAATGAATGATTCGAGGCCAAATTGACTGTCAAAGCTAATGTTTTCGTAGCCAAATACACTTTTACGTATCACAGCGCACCACTAGGGTGCATTCAAGGACGGCCGAACAAAGTGCGAACCTTTTACCTTTGACACAAAAAAACATAATTAGTGAAGCATAAAGACATAGATGTAAAATTGACTGGCTTTCTAACAGTGGTACATGTATATTTTACCCGTATCTTCACATATTGTATATAAAATTGTGATGAATGAGATGTGTTTTTTGTTTTTCCGACAAAAAGATGAAAAACCCAATTTATTACATCCAAAACTAACAAATTGGAAGGGATCAGCTAGATCTACTGGTTTGTATTCCCTTGAATGTGTTGAGTGCCTGTGCTGTACATACTGCACTAAAAATATTCATCATCATGTGAAATATTGTTGTACACCTCACAAGTAATACTGGGATTCATTAATTACAAATAACTCTAATCTAATTATCTAATTAATCGTGTAACAATATGGAGACTCTGTATGTAGATGGAACGCTTGATTTACTCTGGATATGTCATTTTTGAGCAAAACCGCCCATGGTTAAAGAGGCTATGCACGTTTTGTTTTTACATAGATTTTACCTGCTCAGTATCCCACAAAGCTGTGACTGGCATTTTACAAACCACGTCTGCCCGGCCTAATGAGGAATGGCATGGTGTTGTCTAGACAAAGAGGTAATGGAGGCAGATCCACAAGAAGGGGACCAGGTCCCAAAGGAGACCACTTAATTTGCTTTCCTGCCACACCAGCGATAATTAAGTAGCTTCAGTACAGACTGTGAGGTGACGTATTTTTTCGATTCATCATTTACATTCGTCAAACGTAACCGTACGGTACTCAATTCTGTGCGTTAATTGTTTCACAATGGCCCAGGCTGCTACTGGCGTACAGCACAGGTTGTGCAGTTTGAATGCTGAATGCTGGGATAGACTCCAGCATTCCTGCGACCCTAATGAGGATAAGCGGCATAGAAAATGGATGGATGGATGATGCAAGACGAGTCCATTTAAATTAAAAAAAAAAAAAGCTTATGCAAGCTTCCTCCCTCTCATCATGCCACTCAGCCAAGTGCCTCAACACTTCACAGGCCGGATGTTGTTTTCCACTAACTTCAGGCAAAAATGACATCTTTAACATACGTCCAAACAACGTTTAGATCCGGTTGAAGAGCCAATGGTAAAAAGACGACCCTTTGCTGTCTGAATTTGGTTGAAAAGCGTCTATTTTGGACCAAATCAGTCAGCCAGTCAACCAATTTTCAACTTTTGTTTCTGGGCTAAATCAAGGCAATGACGGACTGACCAGATTTAACCCAAAAAACAACGTCCAAATGACATCTAGTGTTGGGTTGGTGGGCTTGAAAAGCTTTCTATGAAAATACATTTTCAAAATAAATACATAAATTCCCTGCATGGGCATGGTTTACCTCAGGGGTGTCCAAAGTGAGGCCCGAAGTGTTTATTTTGGCCCGCAGCGTAATTTCAAAAATAGAATTCATCAAGAAAACTAATAAAAACAAACAAAACAGTAATAAATAAAAAATCATCAATAGGTTTACAAGAATCATTAAAGTCATTAAGAGAAAAAAGTTGTGAGGTAACAAATACCATTTTGGTAGCATTTAGTCTCAATATTATGGAAAAAATACATTATTTGTAATGCCATAATATAATGAAAAAACAAAACTAAGTTGCAGAAAAAGTGATCATGTTATTAAAATAAGATCAAATATTATGCGAATAAAGTAATGTGGGGAAAAAATTACAAGAAGATAGTAGAAGTTGTAAATTCAACAACAAACACAAAACATTAAAAAAAACAATAAAGTCAGAATATTAAGAGAAAAAAGTCTCAAAAAAAGTTAGAGTAAATTTCTAATATTGGGAGCAAAAATAATGACATTTTAGTAGCATAGGGTTGAAATATGAAAGAAAAAAGTTAAAGTTAAAACAGAAAAAACTTAAATAATTTCTGGAAATTAGGTCGGGGAAAAAAGTGAGAACACTATGGGAATAAAGTCATAATATTTCAAAAAACAAATTCCCAAAGATTATTTAAGAGGGACGTTAAAATGTTTGGAAAAAACAAACAACAGCAAAAAAGTGCTAAAAGAGCAAATACCAAAGGTCATACTAATAATACGCTTTTTCACCCACATAACAAAGCCGAGGTGCATTTTTTCCTTGAAATATTTGTGCAAAATATCAAAGGGGACCTTGCATCCTTTCATTTTCCGGTATGTGGCCCTCGGTGGAAAAGGTTTTGACATCCCTGGTCTACATGGATGAAATAAAATCAGGGTAAAATTAAATGAATCATAAATGTAATTAGTAATTATTGCTTTACTTACTCAATGACTTTTTTTGAGAAAGCAGCAGTCACTGATTACTTTTTTTAAAGCCTAATTACTAGCAACAGCATTGGGATTATTGCACATATAAACGGGAATATTCTCACTGCTTTATTGTGTTGTCAGTGATGCAGGTGTAGAAAGCACCAATCACAGTAAGTTATTCATCTCTGGGTTCAGTTCGCAAAGAGAGGGACCTTGCCCACACCTTTCCAAACATTTCATTTTAAATCAGAATTTTAGGTTTAATATCAATGTATAGCGTGTTTCACCTCAAATCGTTGCAACAGTAAACCTATTTATCAGTACAACCTTTTTAAAAAAAATACATATGACATTGAAAATCCTCATCAAATCATAAAGATTGGGTTGCATGTGTAAATACGTCAACATCTACAGGATTACTTCCACCTCAAATTGACATTCAGGTGGGGGTTAGTGCCTGTAATGGAGGACAAGTGAGTGCATGTCATCATCCCATCAGGAGAAAAAGCAAAGGGGGGAGGGAAAGAAGACCAGCTAGGATAGAGGAAAAAAAGATGGAGGCAAGAAAGGTGATGAAGACATGAATGAATGTTTCGGTGGAGAGGGTGTGGAGATTACCTGCAGTGGACGTGATGTTCCTGTTTGTTGGCAGGACCTTCTGAGGCGAGAAGAGGCGGTGTTTTGGCCTCCCTTTGTTGTGAAACCGATCAATGGAGGCTAGCTACATCCAGTCCACACTGAATAAGGGGTAGTAATGCAAAGCGAGGGCTAGGAGCTTTGGTTTGTATGCCGACCCTCGCCTGTTTGCCCACAGCCACGCAATATCTGTCCTCCCGCAGCCCCTTGTTTTCCCATCAATAGGCAGCCAGCCCAGCTCACACGGCGTCTGCGCAGCACACATTCTCTGACGACATCCCTCTCCCTCCCGCTGCTCTCGCCTCACACCACCATCGCCCTTTGTCTCCGCCTCACTGCAGCGTGGCCAAATATGCATGAGTGGGAGGCTGAGGGCAAGGCGAGTGTCAATCTGCCAACACTATAATACTAATGTAGTACAGCGCATCCGGAAAGTGCTACCGTACATAAAATTCATATTTGATTTGATTATTAAATATATATGAATATAGGTGGTTGTCAAACAGAACGACTTGCTTGCTCACGGTGGAACGGAACAACAAATCAACTACCGCAACTGCTTGGGTAACAAGCAACAACTGATCGCTAAACTGCTGTTTACAAGTGCCCGCAGAGCATTCTGGGTAGTCCTGATAAAACATGGACTTCAGGAGTATGTGAACGTCTCTCCTTGTTCAATTCCCTGACGACCTCCGCAAAATGTTTTGCAATCAACCCAAAGATGCGACAAACACGTCTAAATGTTGGTAAAGAGTGTACCACAAGCTACCCAGCATGCCTTGCAGCCAGAATATATGGGTGTAATTTTGGCATGGGTGTTGCGTTTTGACGTTTATTTGTATGCCCACATTGTTTGGTTTTCTGTACAAGCTACATATTGCATTTCCACGTTAGCGCTGCAAGGCATGTTGCCAGCTAGCTACAGTTTTAATGTTAAAAGCTTTTTCTTTTTAAGTCATTTGTAATCTAAGACGTTTGGCGATCGTAATGTGGCTATTTTCATTAGGGCCATATTTGATAAATAATAATCTGAGATTTCGAAAATAAAATCGTACGGGAATAAAGTCGTAAATGTAAGACTTTTAAAAATAAATCAATAACAAAATAAATAATAACATTATAAATATAATAACATTATAATAAATAATAATAATTTGAGATTTCAAGAATAAAGTTGTACAATTATGAGAAAAAATGTGGTAAGTTTATGACTTTTTGTAATATTGCAACTTTTTCTCGTAAACGTACGACTTTTTTCCTCTTTTTTCGTAAATTTGCGACTTTATTCTCGTGAATTTACGAATTTTTTCTCATAATATTACAACTTATTTTCTAATAAGTTTACTTTAAATGTATTTATTTTTTGTAAATGTAGAACTTTATTCTCGAAACCTCAGATTATTATTTTTGTTTTGTGTGGCCCTGATGCTTCGTCGTGTTCCTCAGTGTGGAGCCCGCATATTTCCTCTTATCTTTTGTCTTTGTCAACCCTTCGTCATTACTACACAGGTTGTGATGTAGTATTAATAGTAATTTTGACCTCACAGGCCAATGAAGGTCTTTATTGTTCTGACCTCGAACAGGATAAATGGAAAGTCAATGACTGAATAAAAACAAAATTCTAGAGCCATTTTTGCGCCGATTGTACCAAAATACATAATAGACGTCCCCAAGATGCACATTGTCTTTGCTCTGAAAAGCATAGTAACTGTAGTGTGGACCCACCATTAAAATTATGCATTAGTATGCAGTTAGTATGCATTAGTATGAAACATACAAATGACTCAAGTCATAGGAAAACATACATACAGTGGTGCCTTGGTTAATGTCATCGATCCGGTGCAGAAGATCCAAATTAAACCAAAACAAAACAGACTCTTTCCCCATGGAAAATCATGAAAACCCAATGAATCTATTCCAGACAGCCAAAAACACAAAACAGACAATAATTAAAATAATTACAACTGAACATTTATCATGCCAGCCGCCAATACATAAACGAAGAAGTAGAAGTCAGGTTTTCCGCCACATGGGGGCGTGGCCATTCCTCTGGGCGTGGCATACTGTACCAGCTAGCTAGCTAGCTAGCTAGCTAGCGACTTTTCTGCGACCAACAGGAAGACTAGCTTTTGGGGAAATGGCCTGCGTTGGAAGAGCAGCGAACTTGCTACGAAATGCTGTCAGGGGCTCGCGGTCTGTGAAAAGTTCGACGTGGCCCCGAGCTGTCGGACCCACCATCGGCGGCACAATTGTCGGGGCTGGGGTCGTCTGTTATTATTACCGAAACCATGTCAACAGCACGACTTTGCCTCTGGTCGTCGTTCACGCCGAAGCGCGAATAGTGAGTATACAACCTCTGACCTTCATTCCCGGAACGAACGTTTGTGAAGTTTATTCCACACGGATGAAATGCGAGGCGTGTTATTGTCGTCATCAACGTGCAACGCCCACTAGTGGTCTGTAGACTGGGTTGTCACAGGCCCTCCTAAAGTTCTTGGGAAACCGGTTTGCGTTTCCATCGCACCTCAACGTTCAGGCCGATAGAATCATATATTTGTACGTTGACGTCATGTAAACTAGTAGTTTATAAGAGTACAAGCTGGTAAGATCATCTGAAAACACAGTAAACTGAAAAAACACACTTGGTGGATGTAAATGGACTGTAGGTCTACAACAGTATTGGGGCCACATTGGAAAACATGTCGGATATTTCCCGAATAAAGTCGTAAATTTAGGAGAATAAAGGCAGGAAAGGCATACATTTAGGAGAATGAAGTAAAATGAGGGAAAGTGGAGCATAAACGTTCCTTTTGCTTATAACCTGGCAGCTAACAGATAAACATGGCTAGCTTCCATCTTCCTTACCCCACCCGCCCAAGGCCCCTTCTCATAGCTGTCCCAAACAATGCCTGTTACGACAGAGTATTAGGGCCGCAATGAAAATGAAAAAATAATCAGAGATTTTGCGAGTAAAGTGGTGAATTACAGGGAAAAAAACTCGCAAGTTTGTGTGACAAAAACGTACGACTTTCTTCTCGTAAATTAAGAACTTTATTTGCAAAATCTCAGGTTACTTTCTCTTCAACTAGGCCCTAACACTACATTGTGTTAGGCTGCATGCCAAAACTAAAATGGTGAAGACTTTAAGAAACCTATGCCTTCTTGTAACCTGCTTATCTGAAATTGCCCTCAAGCATCTTATCCTGTTTCAGGAGGCTCCGGTTCCCCAAATGTCGGCCAGGAAGATGCGTTTCATCCAGTTTGCCTCAGTTGTTTACAAAGAGGAACCCTACATGACACCGAGAGACTTCCTCTTCTCCGTGATGCTGGAGAATGTTGATCGTGAGCTGCATTGTTTTGTACCTGCTTATTGTTTAATCACATATGAAGAAAAAACTAATCTTGTGGGCACTACGCCTGGGATGATAAATAAATCAACTAGTCACACAATAAATGAAATTGAACTCGATCATTTTGCAGGAAGGGGGTTCACTCTGTGCATTGCACCTCGGCGTGTTTGTTCCATAGAGCAATGTCATGAACAGAGTGAACCCTCTTCTTATTCATACAGTCTCTTTGTCTCGATGGGCGGAGGCGGGGCGGGTAGCACACACACACCGCAGAAGAGTGAGGCTGTGTGAGAAGCAACGAAAGCTGATGTAGTAGAAAATAAAATCGGTATATTGTCATGTATTTTTCATTCTACTTTTCATAAAAGTGATGTTAAAATCTCGTCTTGTTCTCGTAGACCCAATCTACACATACAAATGCAGCCTCAGACAAGCGACCAGTCATTTGTAGTCATTCTGCTGTTACAGTAGTCTGTACATTCAGTGATAATAAACATTAGTAGCTAAACTTTGCCAAATCACTATTATTAGCTGACAACAACATAGCTTATTTGCGGGACAGGAAGGGGATGTGACATAATGCTTGTGGAATGTTTGAAAATTGGCACCTAATGGTTGCAAACAGTCATTTGTAAAAATGTTTTTAATGTCATTCATACTTGTTTTCAATATGAACCGAATGCTGTTTATTTATTTATTTTTTTTGATCAAAACTTCACGTGGCCGCACGGTGGCTGAGTGGTTAGCACATTGGCCACACAGTCAGGAGATCTGGAAGACCTGGGTTCAAATCTCCGTTGGGCATGTCTGTGTTGAGTTTGCATGTTCTCCCCGTGCGTGTGTGTGTGTGGGTTTTCTCCAGGTACTCCGGTTTCCTCCCACATTCCAAAATGTGGGAGGAACAACATGTGTGCATGTTAGGTTAATTGGCGACTCTACATTGTCCATTAGAGTATGAATGTGAGTGTGAATGGTTGTATGTCTTTGTTTGTCTATATGGGCCCTGCGATTGACTGGCGACCAGTCCAGGGTGTACCCCGCCTCTCGCCCAAAGTCTGCTGGGATAGGCTCCAGCATCCCCGTGACCCTAATGAGGATAAGCGGTATAGAAAATGAATGAATGAATGAAAACTTCACGTGTGAGTGTTTTTGACCACGTCTCCTGTTTGTTCAGGAAAGCTACAGAAAAGAGTCCTGACAATACAAGTAAGTGTATTTCCCTGAATTTTAAAATCTAAATAAATAACATTATTTACTTTTTTTGGGGGGGGGTAATAATAATAAACATGAATTTTTCTTGGAGATTAAGAAAGTATCTGTCCAATAATGTAATCTTTACAATTTAATAGGACGTGGATAAGATGGTAGTCGCTGCCTGCAAAGCTCGGCCTGGCAATTCTCTCTTCAGACTTTGGGGAGACAACGGTAGGTCGTGAGTGAGGTTACTGCAGCCCACGAGTGCTTCATGTTATCACCTCAATTGTGGTCAAATTCCGAATTGTACAGTTTCAAATGTAGCGCTTCCGCTGTTTTTGTTTGAATTGGCATCCCACGGCTTTTATGTTTGTAACTACTTGTCGATTGTTATGATTGTGTTTTTGTCGCACAATGTGATGCAGGTTTGATATCCTACACCGAATATCTCTTCTTGCTGACTATTCTGACAAGTAAGTCCAATGCACAATTCTTTTAAAAAACAATATTCTGTCCACATAAAAACAAGTAAACATGCGCTTTTTGTCCGATGAGAAGCCAGAAATATCCAAGTGTGTGTTAAGAGAGAGTTACAACGACAAGCCACACCCAGCCCTGTTGTTATAATGTGTTTTTATAAGCAAGGTAGCAACAGATCCGAAAATACAAAACTAATCTTACCTGTGGCGGTCCAAATGTATTAGTGGCGGGTCGCCACTAATAATTGACTGTATGGGAAAACGATGTGCATGTTAAGGTAGGTAGAGGAGAGACGGGAGAGGCAGGAAGAGAACAATAGGAATAAATAAATAATACATAACTGTTCACTTCCAGTTTGTAGTGCAATCATACGTAATATTAATACATAATAATATAATACATCAGTAGTTAAAAAGTCCAGTGTGTGTTTCCAGCGCTCTCCTCAAAACTTGTCAGTTAAAAACATCATGACTTTTGTTCTGCTGTTAAATAAAGTTTTAAAAACACGAGATAACGTCACACGTTTTTTATGACTGAAGCCACAAAGTTCCGTTTTACCCGTTTCAACAACACCAAAGCCGGAGTTGATGAAAATCTTCACCCAGGCAGTTTTCCGAAAGTTTCGTTTTTTAAAAGACCGAACCCTACACTGTCATGTGGACAAAAGGCCCAAATACGGAGAGAAGTACCCGTGTTTGCGCGGGTCTAGCCTCGCTTTCCTCTCATTGTTGAGTTCAGCGTGGCGTGTTATCATCGATACCAGTTTGGTTTAGACGTGGCCATTGATACCGATGTCTGCTGCTGTTGCAGAGCCGCGGACGGGGTTTCACATCGCTTTCAAAATGCTCGACGTGGACGGCAACGAGCACGTGGACAAAAAGGAGTTCATGAAGGTAAAGCCAGCCGGAGAGCCCAGTGGTATCGCATTGCGTGGTTTTTCAAGCGCGTGGTGTTTACACACCACCGATTGATTGATATGTTTGCATTTTTATTGCTGCCTGATGCTCCGCACTGATGCCGTCGCAGCCGGAAGGTGAGAAGAGCCCGACATTAGTATCTGTACGACATAACGCGTGTGTGGGTTCCGAGCGTAGCCTGTGGAAGACCAGGAAGTACAACAGGGGGAGTGTGATGTTTCTTTTTGGCAGTGTTTCTCATAGTTTGTGTTTCTGCAGCTTAAGAACATCATTGGGAAAAGTAAAATGAGAGTGTCAAAGGAGAGCACAGAGGTGATTATTTGTTCCATCAAACGTCTTCCTCTCTGTCAAACTGGTTGATGTTCTGTCTGCTGGACGCTTCCAGAGACCGATGGAAGACGTGGACCAAGTCAACACCACGCTGCAGGTCTACTTCTTTGGAAAGAGGGGCGATGACAAGTTGCAGTATCAACAGTTTCACAAGTAATAAGACACATCCGTCCTTCTTCTTCCGCTTATCAGAGGTCGGGTGGCGGGGGGCAGCAGCCTAAGTAGGGGGGTCGCCCAGACTTCCCTCTCCCCGGCTACTTCGTCCAGCTCCTCCCGAGGCGTTCCCAGGTTAGTTGAGAGACATAGTCTCTCCAATGTGTCCTGGGTCTTCCCCAAGGCCTCCAACTGGTTGCATGTGTCCTGGACACATCCCCAGGGAGCTCCTCTCGATGCGATGCGGAGGAGCAGCCCAGCCATCCTAATGGGAAAAGTATTTCTGGCCGCTTGTCCCGCCATCTTGTCCTCTCAGTCTCTACCCAAAGCTCATGACCGTAGGTGAATGTAGGAACGTAGATCTACCGGTAAATTGAGAGCTTTGCCTTTCGGCTCAGCTCCCTTTTCACCGCATCGGGCCAAGGCGGCATCCCTGCAGAAGCCGCACCAATCCGCCCGTCCATCTTGCGTTCCATTTGTTCCTCACTCGTGAGCAAGACCCCAAGGTACTAAAACTCAACCAGGATCTCATCCTTCACCCTTTTCCAGGCGAGACCCATGGACTTGTACCTGGAGGTGCTGGTTCTCCTCCCCGCCGCTTCACACTCCGTGAGAATTTAAGGTCACAGCTGGATGAGGCAACATCATCATCCAATATTAGAGAATTTCTATTTTATCCCTCCAAAATAATGTTATATAATAAATACCTCTTAGAAGGGCTGCACAAAAATATCACTCTTTCCATTCTTTCCTCTTGCAAAAGTTCCCTGTCGGCTGTCCTTCCGCGAAGATTGGCAGAAAAGTGAAAGGATGCAGGGCCTCTTGGATGTTTTGTTAAGCAAATATGAAGAAGTTATATACATTTCAGCTTTGTAATAAAGGTGAAAAAGTGTATTATTAGCATGAACGTTGCTCTTTTTTTAGGTAGTTTGTGTTTTTCCCCAATTATTTGAACTTTCTTCTTAAACTCTTTGTAAATGTTCTTCTTATAATCTACCTTTCAATCAATTACAACTTTTTTCTTTTGTTTGTAACAACATTACTTTTTTTCTCTTTTTTTAAACTCTGCTACTAAAACACTTTTCTTCATAATATTACAAGTTTATTCTCGTAAAATTGCAGCTGCTTTTTTCCCATTTCTGCTGTTTTTTCCTATTTCAACTTTCTTGTCAATTTTCTTCTCATAATGATAACTTTATTCTCATAATACTTTGACTATCTGTAACATTGTAATTTTTTCTGTCACCTAATTTATCGAAATTTATTTTTTCTTATTATGATGGTTTTTAGAATGATCTAATCCTAAATAGTTCACTAAATAAAATGAAGTTCAGTATATTACACCATTATTCTTGTAAAATAACTGCTGATTTGTCCATTTTGCTGTTTTTTTTTTTTTTTAGAATATGCTGCACTTTGGACACCTTTGCAAAAAGGAGTCTAATAATGATTATAAATCAAATCAATTCAATTGTTTTTTAATTTAGTGCCATATCACAACTATTGTTACTGTGTGGGATGGAGCTGAAGTTGTGTACATCTGGCAGGTTCATGGAGGACCTTCAGGCTGAAGTCCAGGAGATGGAGTTCCTGCAGTTCTCCAGAGGAATGGGCACAATGCGACGGGAAGACTTTGCCGAGTGGCTGCTCCACTACACCAATGAGGAAGACAACGAGGTCTACTGGGAGAACATGAGGAAGAGGATCCCTGCCGGCCAGGTACACGAACATACACACCAAGAAAGTCCCAGCTTAGCTCCACATTATACATTTTTTTCAGCTAAAATATATGAGCACTACCGCTAACGTCGGGGAAACACGGCATAGATCACTAAACTCTAACATGAAAGTGACAAATCCCCAGAGCATCACGTTTGAGGAGTTCAAAGCCTTCTGCCTGTTCATCAACAATCTGGAGGATTTTGCAATTTCCATGACGATGGTCAGTGAAGGCAACCGTCCCGTGGGAATGGGTAAAGGGCCGCAGTTCTGCTTCCATACACAAAATCTAAAGCCTCAGCTCAGAACTTCTGTTCTCATCTTCTCAATGTAGCCCAGTTCAAGCGGGCCGTGAGGATCGCCACGGGTCACAAACTGTCGGAGAACGTGTTGGACACGGTCTTTAAACTCTTCGACATGGACGGGGACAACTGCCTGAGCCACAAGGAGTTCATTGGAGTGATGAAAGACCGAGTGCTGCGAGGCCTCAAGGTGGGTCGATCCATCTTTCTGTTATTTTGTTCACACTGTGAGCGTGCAAAAAAGATGAAGATGAAGGAACAATTCCTGAAAAGGAACCTTTTGTACAATGTTACTTTATTTCAAATACAATTGCTTTACTTGACAATCAGCAGTCTGACATTTTAATGTTTCATTTTTAAACATCAAAAAAGCTGATTGCACAGAAGCGCAGCACTTTTATGTTTTGCATTTGGTTCCCTTACCGTCACCTCAAAACCGAGGAACCTTTACAGCCCGCCATGGATTTTCTTTAAATATAAATACAGTAGATCTCCACGTTTCACGGGTGTGAGGGTCCAGGATCTTTAGCGATGGCAAGTAAAACTTGAATATGATTAATGGGGCGTTTAAGGATCGCCAAGCAATGTGCAAACTTTTGTTATCAGTGAAGCATAAAGAAATACACGTGTAAAAACAGTGGTACATGTAGTACATTTGACCTGTATTATCTTGTATTTACACATTATTACTGACTTAGAGTGAATGGGATGTGCTTTCTTCTCCTTGTGGGGGGAAAAACGGCCAAAGTTGAGAGAAAAACAATTCGCTGTAACGTCTTGCTCCGACCAACAGACAGGCGGCAGAGCTGAAGATGCTTAGATTTTCGGGGGAGTGATGAGGATGGACAGGATTAGAAAGGAGCAGATCAGAGGAGCAGCCCAAGTTAGACATCTGGAAGTGGAGGTGGTGGTGCCAGGGAGGAGAAGGGGAAGAGCAAAGAGGAGGTATCCAGAAGTGGTTCGAAACACAGGTGACAGAGACAGGTGCACAGGGCAGGACAAGATGGAAGCGTGTGACCCACTGTGACGACCCGTAATCGCACAAGCCACAAGTAGCACATCTGCCAACATGTACTCATAGTTTGTACACAGCATGCATTTTGACTCGTCAATACTTTCATGCTTTGTTGCTCTTTGGGTAAGCATTTTGTGGAAGAGAGCCGGTTCTTTTTACTCCATTTACGAAAAAGAGCCAGCTCCTTCGACTCCCAAGTGGCTCCTCAGATGTTTTTGTTGTCCTCAACGAAAAAGAATGTCCTAAAAAGAATTACAAATGCAAAGAATGATATGAAATGCTATTATATTATATAAATGAACAGCTACAATAAATATATAATATTATAAAAACCCATCTCAATAGACTGCGTGCAAATTTCTAACAATTGACAATCAAACAGCACAACATCAACAAAACACCAAACATAAAATAAACAATTGTGTCTTTGCTGAAGATTGCCGTTCACAAACTCCTCCGATGCGCTGCGCAACAACATTGCACTCCAACTTGATTGCACCCGACCTGCACGCTCGTTGCTGTGAAATGCCTGTCACTCTGCCAGTCCCGTGTGTTTTATTTTTGATGTGACAAACGTGCAGGTGCTTCCACAAAATGGCTTCTTCGGCTACTGGAAGTGCGTGAAGCAAGAAACCCTGAAGGGAGCCAAGGAAGCTCTTGGGAATGGCAGGTGTCCCATCTGAGTGACGTGACGTCCCAGGACACATCTGAGACCCACCGCTGCCCTCCCACTTTTGAGATTGCAAATGTAAACGGATGTTGTTTTTTATCCTGCATTTACAAATGATATCATTGATAATGATATTGGCTTGTGTGTGTTGGTTCATTGTGTTCATTCACACAATTGTGTTGCTCAGGACCATTTACAAGAGTCAAACTACCATATACAGTAATGTAGTATGGCTTATTGGGCACTTTTCAATAAATAACAGCTCAGTTGGGGAGGAAAAGCTGCCACCGGCTGAACGGCGCCCTCTACTGGACTCACGCGAGAAGAGTCCATACACAGCGTCAGACGCAGTGCCGGAAGTAGCTTGTTTGTGTTTGCTTAATAGCCATGCTATTCTTAAATTATTGTACACTGGGATTTGTATTTGAATTATAAAATAAGGAAAATGTTCCAGTACCCCCGGCACACTGATTGTAGTGTGACGTTCCGTTCGCTTCGAACGGCTACTTAACATGAACGACGTGAACCAAGTCGCAACTGGGAATTCTTCGTCCTCCTTCAAAGTAGTGACGTCACCGTGAAAGTGACATGGCGCTACCTTGCGGAGTATTTACAATGAATACAGATGAGACTTTACAATTTCATCCACACGTGTTATAAGGTTATAATCAATGTGTCAGAATACTTCTTAACTAGGGATTCATTCACTAGATGGATGTATCGATTTATATTCCTATGATCCAACTACACCGATCTTTTCTTGATCTCGAGCTTGCTAAATTGCCATCCCAGAGGACATACACCGATCTAACCATCGTTTGAAAGATAATCGATATCGGGAATTAAAGCATTGGGTTTAAGCACGGCGGGTTCTATATGGATGTGTGTTTTTTAGCTATTTTAATGACAACGACGTTTGAAGTTACACTTGTTACAGTTTGATTTGTTGACTGGGGCGCACTGATGACGTCACGTGACGTCATGCACGTTGGCTGTTCATTCACTTTATTATTAACTGCGCGTGACATTTCATTCTAATCTGGTGGTGTGAAAAAACTTCATAAATGATTTGGTTAGCGAAGTGAATGAGGTAAGCTAAAGTCCGTCATGTTTTATGAGATAAAATTCTTCATTCAGTCTCTTAATTTATTTTTTTAATTCAACCTGAGGTGTTGGTTGGACTTTATTCAACTAAAGGGTGAATGCATTTGTTATGAATTGTTGTTTACTTGTTTGTTCATATCCATAATGAATGTATACCTGATTCTCTTAAGAAAAGTAAAGGGAATTTAGGAAATTTATTTTACTGTCAGACTGTTTGGATTTTACTTACTTTTGAAGGTTACTGAATCGATTAAACGTTACGGAATCGTTGTGGTTTGTATAGGTCTAAATGAACCAATATCGTCCTTGAATCGAATCGGCAAGCACAAATTGTGATACAAATCAAATCGTTGTTAAAACGAATCGTTACACCCCTACTTCTAACTCGTATTGGTAGGGTATCTTACTGTAATTCTTTCCTCCCAGTGATTATTTCCAAGACAAAACGAGCTGTATTCTTAACTTAATAAATACATAAATGAGTATTTCGAACGGCTCTTTGAAGGAAATGGCTCACTAAGATCCGGCTCCCCTCATCGAGCCACAAAACCCCACCTCTGAGAGTATAGTGGAGCTCCGCGCGCATGCCCAATGGAGCTCGCCCTGTAACTGCAAGATAAAGGGTGGACGCTGGGGGGGTCAATTATTACACGTTTTAGACTTTTACTGATCGTTATTTCCTGTTTTTTTTATTTTTATGATGTGATGGCCAATTATAAATTAACCAACAAAAAAATCAAATTTATTTTTTAGTTCTAAACGTAATTAATGTGTTTTTACTCACTTGTGTTTACCGCATCCCTTACATTAAATGCAAACAATACGCAAATTAGTTATGACGTCATAGAACAACTTCTAGAACAACCTATAGCTGTTTAGCTTACTGAAGGTGTTGCCGTGCGAATAGGAAGCTGTGTGACTTCGGCAAATCCGTGGAAATTTTAGTCTTTTAAGTTAAAATGCGGGTATCTTAAAATAAAATGGCACCGGGAAAGAGGGGCAAAAATTAACGACTTCCCCGTAGAAGACAACAGCCGGACAAAGTCTGGCATGGCCGCTAACTGCTTCCCACACTCAATGGCCGCCATCTTGGCTACGTAGCGGAAGGGTAAGTCATTTCCGGAAAGTTCGCAAAGTTGTAGATTTAGGACAGAAATAGTCCAAATTGGAGCAGTTAGGAACTATGTGTACATGTAAATATTTTGCATTTATTAATATCTGCCCCTCAGTCTGTGTCTTGTCCTACAAAAGGTCATACTACGCAATGTAGCAGTAGTTAGGTGGGTAAATAAGCATACACTGTGACGTGGGGTTCGTTTTGGTGTTTATTGAATAAAGTTTGTAAAAAAAAAAAACGTTTTGAGAATATATTTCTGTGACCGAAATATTAAAAAAAAAGTAATTTATTGTCAAATTGACCGTTGATTGATCACAAGTATGTTGGTTAAACATTGAAAACTGGTGCTAATTAATATTGTCATATACATGTTTCAGAAGGTAAGTGTAAAAAGAAGCATACCTCTGGGAAAGAAATGAGCGATGGCAAAGGTTACACAAACGATAAATGAGTATGAAGCCATCTTTGGTCTTCTCATGACTATGCACAAACTGGAATCGTATCAAAAATAGGCGTCACGTTAGCCGCATTGAAAGAAAATTCACATTTTTTTTTGACAAGACAGCAAACGCCAATAGAAGAGATGTCGCGCGAGGTCACGTGACTCCGGTCCTTGGCCTTAAAAGAGGAAACTAGTTCTGCCACATGTTGAACATTCACTGTTTAGTTGGAGGCACATCCTAAGGTCATCAATGTGAGCCACCATCAACAACAACAGCAACAAAAGACAAAGTCGATTGTCATTCTTATTACAACAGAAACGTGTGCTTTCAGCGTCCAAAACGCAGCCTGAAGAAAAAGTGTGAGTGAGTCCGAGTCCAGTACTTGAGCCAACAGTCTCGCCCTGGCGGGGGAGCCGTTGAATGACCCGCACAGGCTGAACGGATCGCTGCCGGACACGGTAGGGAAGTGCTTTGGAATCATCATTGTCGTCCACTGTGGGGGGAGAAGATCACTTTTGTTATTTTTAGGAAACACCCGGAGCTTTTTTATTTCTAATCTTTGTAGTGTTTTCAACCCAATGCGAGAGCCGCCTAACTTGAGATGTTGTTTGTCAGCAAACGAATGAAAATATGATATTTTGATATACGGGGTGTCTGGACATCTACTAATCATATTTTCCCAAACAGAGTTTAACGCTAAATTAATTTTACACTCCTGATCCAAATTGTAAATTCACGTCTTGCATTGTTGGACCAAAACAATTATATTTTTAATTTAATTGTAATATAATATCCCCACAATATTTATCTTTATTCCCAAATTAACTTCCCCCAACCTGGTATACAAAAATTACAACTTTATAATGTTTTGTTTCTTAATATTGCGACATTTAAAAAATAATGTTACTAAATGACTTTACTCATAATGGTACAAGTTTATTCTCCTGGAATTGTGACTTTTTTTTCTCTTAATATTTTGACTTTCTACTCGTAAAATTACAGCATTTTTTTAATTTCTGCTGTTAATGTTTTACTTTTCTCACAATTATGATTTCATTCTCCCAATATTATAACCTTACAACCTTTTCCAAAAATGAAATTTTTTGGTTAGATTACAACTTTTTCCTCCTAATATTTAGACTTTATTTTTTGTAAAATGACTGCTCATTTTTTAATGTTTTTTTGTTAAATTGTATTTTTAGATTGTGCTGCACTTTGAACAGCCCTGTTGTAAAGCAAGCTATGTTACATCGATTTTTAAATTCATGAAAATAAATAAATGTTATGGTGTTTAGAAGTTTCTGAGAGCCACATCTGGCTCCCGAGCCACAGGTTCCCTACCCCTGTTCTAAGCAGCACTTCAATAGGCAAAAAGACAAAACTATTTTTGGTAAGCAATTAAGTGAAACAGCTGATCAAAAGCCGAAGACCACAATCTTTAAAAGCCAAAACGTGGACTCATTGTTATGCCCTCGGCATGGCAAAGGCAAAAGAGCTTCCTCTCTGCTGAGCTGCATAAGCAAGGCCTCTCGCAGGACGCCATTGCTGCTAATGTTGGACGCGGTAAGAGGTAAACGTGGTACACCCCAAAAATCCCATTGGCTGTCCGTCAAGGAATGGGAGCATTCATATTCTATATCAGGGGTTTCATGTGCAACATAATCATCAAACTTACTGTGTTTTGTTCTTGTTCATTTTTATTCACGTGCCCCCTCTGATAATTGGCGTACCCCACTTTGGGAACCTGGCTACTATATATTTTAAATCATTTAAATTATTTTTAAATAAACAATTAGTAAAAGTTTTGTATGTGTGTCCAGATTTTAGGGACACCGTATATATTAATATTTGATCATATTTCTGTTTGTATAAAAATCCGTAAGCACAAGGTTTGCAAGAAACTTGTCTGGTAAAAAATATTCTTTTTTTAATATAATATTAATACTTACATAGATATTTCTTCTTTTTTAATTCAATGTTTTTTAATTTGTTCCACATTTTTTAAATTGGCTAATTTGTTTTCATAAATACATAAATGTCCAGACTTTAGCGATCGAGGAAATTTTGTTTTCGCTCCGTCTTTTGTGCGTTTCCAACGTCAGACCGAGGAGAAGTGTGGTCATACCATCGCAGAAACGATGCAGACAAGGGTCAAGGGTCATTCTCCTTCTTGACCGTCACGTCTCCGTCCCCTGCCAGAATGGTTGAGATCTCGCCTTGCATGAAGGCCCAGGGCACGGTGGACCCGGCCAGGGGACAGCGCTCCCCGCTGGGGCAGTACACCTCCCCCCCTTGGCCCTGGCTGCGGATGAAGCCTCTGGTGCAGGGGAAGCAGAACTTGTGGTGTGGGACAGAAGGACACTGGACAAAGTGGGTGTCCTCCAGGCGCTCTCGGCAGAGCGTGCAGCAGAGCTGGGCGCCCTGACCCCCGCTCCCAGCCGACTCGCTGCCGCTGGCGCTGCTGCTCAGGCCCACAGCGGCCTGGGAGATGGAGGTGGAGGAGGTGGAGGGGCTGCTGGTGGCCGTGCGGCCCGGGATGGAGGCGTGGGCCGCAGACATGCCGGGGCTGTCTCTGGCCATCTGGCTGGAGCTCAAGCCGTCAGCCACCCCCAGGAGCGCTGACATGGGCGAGGGCTGGCTGTGTAATCGAGGCGGACCGTCCGCAGGGGCGGAGAGAGGTTCGATGCCCGGGTATGCTCCTCTGGACCACACCTCACGGGAAGCGTGATCAGGTCTTCCTTCGCTCTCGCCGTTCTCAGAGCCCGGGGATGCTTTGCGACGCCGTGCTGTACCCTTCGCTGGGACGGAACGCCCAGCCGCCGCCATGGGCATCCCTGCATCCGGCTGTGGGAGGACCTCGGGGATGGGCGGGTCTTTGAACATACGCACGCCGTCGTTTAACAGCTCTGAGAGTCCACGCCAGTCTCCAGTCCCGGGACGCTTCTCGTATTCCACGTAGCGCAGCCCGGAGTTTACCGCTTTACCGGCATCCTTGGCCGCATCGCGGAACATCTGCCTGACCAGGTCCGCGACTCCAGAGTAGATCACTCCGGAACCGGCCGGATACTCCACAAACACCTTCAGCTCAAACTCCGGAGAGGATCCGGCGTCAAAAGCCAGAACCCGTCCCATAAGACTGTGGTCTTTCCTGAAGCGCACTGTGAAGGGAACACAGCCACTGAGAGCCAGGAGAACATCCCTGACGGCTTTGGGTCGGTTAGGCCAGCCTTCCACTCTGTTCCGAGCCACCTCGTTGAGCTCTGCCATCAATTCACTGTTCCTCCACGCCGCCGGGTCGATGCCCACCAAGGCGGATGTGCTGGCGCCCACGCCCAGAGAAACAGCCTGTCTCCTACCAGCATCACTCATGATGGGGCCGGTCGAGACCGCAATGGGAGTGGCCCCCGGTCTGGAACTGGATATCGGCGCTAGCAGATGTGGAGATGCTACTAAACCCTGAGCAAGCCCGAAAGCATGTGATATGGTCCCGTGGAGACTCGGAAGTGCCCCGGTCATCGCCCTGCGAGTGTTCGGGCTCTGCCGGCTGCTTTCGGATACATCTTCGGCTCTGTGCAGACCGTTAGGAACGCGAGACGACGCTCCATACTCCCCCCTCCCCCGGTCTAGACGTTCTCCATGCGGCCGCGCTGCCTCCACGGACCCCGCCGAGCTGGCTTTGCCCTGCTGCGGGCCGGGAGACCTGCCGTCTAAAACTCCGTGGGTGCTCTTCAGCTGCCGGGCGGTCTCAATGAGGAGCTCGATCCGGTCCGCGCCGTCGTAGTTGACACATCCCCGGCACACCGCTTCGCTGAACTCCCACAGCATAGCCCAGGGCATCTTGGGTAGGTCGCAGAGGTAGCACCATTGCCGCCTTGAGGAGGGCTGCGACGCGGAGGACATGTTGTTTACGGGCCCTCGACCAAACTTTCTTCGCGAGGCCTCGACGTCGCGATCAACCTTTCCGACGAATCTTCGGTCTCAGCTCAACGCATTGTGAGGACTTTTAGACGTTAGCCGAACGAAACGCACACACAGCAACGGATGTTCGCGGCGACATTTAGTAGTTTGCTGTCTTCTTTCTTGGTTCGCTCGCGTCGAGCTCCGCAGAAGGAAGTAAAATCTTACACGACACCGGAAACACCTACGTACTCACCGCCAGCAAGGCATCATGGGAGTTGTAGTCTTTTGCACGGCTGTGTACTGTTCACCGGTTAGCGTACGGGCATTCAAAAACTGTCAGAAATCCGTTCCTTAGTCCAAATAATACCGGGCGCCATTTTAAAAGTCACATTTTTGTTTATTAAACACACTAAATGTAATAGTAATAGTTAAAAAACGATAAAAACAGGAGCCGACACTTTTTTTGAAGTATTTGATTTTTAAAAAAGATTTTGAGTATAACTAATTCGTTTGAATTAAAAAAAACTGTGGAAAAGGATTGAGCATTCACAATTTAAATTAATATATCATTCATCATAATCCAAATACTATGAGTAATGGACAATTTAAAAGAAATTATGACATATTGCTATTTAAAAAAAGTTATTTATATAATAGTAGTACATGATGCTCATCAAGAGGATAATTTTTTTTTTCACTAAAAATTTTATTAAAATACTTAGTAGCTAGTGACATTTAATTTTTTTTACTGGAAAAACAGTTGTGGGCCTACCTTGTATTTGTACATTGGTATCTGTACGTGTCCTATCCGTCTCTAAGAAGAACTTTGTTGTAACAGTCTGGCTGTACAATCTTCCATTTTAGCAGTCAAATTCATTCATTCTGGTGCATGCTGGTACTGCCGTCCCAAAAAATCACAAGCTTTTCCACTTTATGGAAGGACGGCAGTGACAAGCACACGGCCTCGCCCCTTCAAACGCAAATGCCTCTCATATTACATATTTTTATTTCACTTACATTAAAGATATTACACGGTCTTAGTGTATGATTAATGTTTATGCAACATTTTATTAAGCTTTGATCCAACTCTGCACTCAAGACAGTAGGCTGGCCTTGCACACTAAGATCAGGACGTGTGCAAATTCCACAATTTTAACTGTCAAAAGTGTTTAAATGCAGTGGAATTATACAGAAAATACATTTATAACAGTTCAACGGACACCTATTTTTTGATTGATCAATTTTATCATGACAGGTGAGGCCCCTGACTGCACGTCACTCGCATATCATATCACCCAATGTACTGGTAGGGTAGCTCCCCTTGCCATCCTTACAATGACAACGTCTATTCTATTTGATTTCTTTAGGCTCGAAGCGTCTTAAATTTTGAGTTTGGTCATTTGCCACAGTACATCAGTCAGCACATAGGAGCGGAGAAAACTGCTACCCAGTAAATAAATAATCTGACAAGTGAGTTCTTTATTTGAAAATTTAAAAAAACACTGAAATACAGGGTGTGCAGAATTATTAGGCAAATGAGTATTTTGACATCATCATCCTCTTTATGCATGTTGTCTTACTCTAAGCTGTATAGGCTGGAAAGGCTACTACCAATTAAGCATATTAGGTGATGTGCATCTCTGTAATGAGAAGGGGTGTGGTCTAATGACATCAACAACCTATATCAGCTGTGCATAATTATTAGGCAACTTCCTTTCCTTTGGCAAAATGGGTCAAAAGAAGGACTTGACAGGTGCCGAAAAATAAAAACTAGTGAGATATCTTGCAAAAGGATGCAGCACTTTTAAAATTGCCAAGCTTCTGAAGGGTGATCATCGAACGAGCAGGCATTTCATTCAAAATAGTCAAGAGGGTCGCAAGGAGCGTGTGGAAAAACCAAGGCGCAAAATAACTGCCCATGAACTGAGAAGTCTACCTTGCAGCTGCCAAGATGCCACTTGCCACCAGTTTTGCCATTTTTCAGAGCTGCAACATCACTGGAGTGCCCAAAAGCACAAGGTGTGCAATACTCAGAGACATGGCCAAGGTAAGAAAGGCTGAAAAGGACCACCACTGATCAAGAAACACAAGCTGAGACGTCAAGACCGGGCCAAGAAATATCTGAAGACAGATTTGTCTAAGGTTTTATGGGCTGATGAAATGAGAGTGAGCCTTGATGGGCCTGATGGATGGGCTCGTGGCTGGATCGGTAAAGGGCAGAGAGCTACAGTCTGACTCAGACGCCAGCAAGGTGGAGGTGGAGTACTGGTTTGGGCTGGTATCACCAAAGATGAGCTTGTGGGGCCTTTTCAGGTTGACGATGGAGTCAAGCTCAACTCCCAGTCCTACTGCCAGTTTCTGGAAGACACCTTCAAGCAGTGGTACAGGAAGAAGTCTGCATCTTTCAAGAAAAACCTGATTTTCATGCAAGACAATGTTCCATCACACGCGTCCAAGTACTCCACAGCGTGGTTGGCAAGAAAGGGTCTAAAAGAAGAAAAACTAATGACATGGCCTCCTTGTTCACCTGATCTGAACCCCATAGAGAACCTGTGGTCCATCATCAAATGTGAGATTTACAAGGAGGGAACACAGTACACCTCTCTGAACAGTGTCTGGAAAACTGTGGTTGCTGCTGCACGCAATGTTGATGAACAGATCAAAACACTGGCAGAATCCATGGATGGCAGGCTTTTGAGTGTCCTTGCAAAGAAAAGTGGCTATATTGCTCACTGATTTTTTGTTTTTGAATGTCAGAAGTGTATATTTGTGAATGTTGAAACGTTATATTGGTTTCACTGGTGAAAATAACTGAAATGGGTGTATTTGTTTTTTGTTAAGTTGCATAATTACGCAGAGTAATAGTCACCTGCACACACGGATATCCTCAAAATAGCTAAACTTAAAAACTACTTCCAAAAATATTCAGCTTTATCATTGAGAACGTGGTTGTTCAATAAAATGAATCTCAAAAATACAACTTACCTAACAATTCTGCACTGCCTGTACATGAATGAGCTTGTGCATTGCTGATGCACGATTTGCTCAATTGCAATGTAAACTGATTTTACCAAAGTAAAACATCATTTAACCTATAGACATGCGATATTAAGCTCTTTTGCCGGGGTCTTGAGAGGCTTGCTAGAGAAAGAAGTTCAAAGGTACCAAAGTAAAAGGAGGGGTAGACATCTTTGCTAATGGCTAAGTTGGTGACATCAGTGTTCTGTTTTATGAAATAATTCAGACTGACCGCTTGCTGGTTTTCGACATTTCGGGTTCGAATTGTCTCCCGTTCCTATGAAACTGATTTGCCCGAGCTTTTGGCCGCCGTTCTTTGGATTAGGTGGGTGTGTAGCATATGTCATTGTGTTGCGTAGCAGTGTCTGTATCACAGCAATGCAACCAAAGGCTGAAGCACAACAAACCTATTTGTGTCATTAGTGAGTGAACATTTTAATGAGACATAAGAAGAATGGAGTGTAATTAGTTGGCATGGTGGGTGGTTGAGAAACACAGCTTTAGAGTGTAAGGGTAAGGCCCACCTAGGAAAGGGAGAAAAATGCATACACTGTGAATGAAAGTAACATTTGGAATGTTTGGCAAAGTATGGGAATACATACTGGGGTTTTTCATCTGGTGATGGTTCATCATTGCTAGGGCTTCCATGGCATCATTAATGGATTCCCACTCCAGTAAGCCTGAAGAACTTCGCTCACCTGTGGTGCCAAACAAGACAAATGACACATCTTTTGTTCATGAAAATCCCTTTTGTTTTTTGCACTGTCAAAGTTAACACATTAATAACTTAACTTTTTTTTTTGACATGCGATTAAAGTGCGCATGTCCTTTTTGACCCACTGCCCACACTGTAGTTTGAGGAAAACCAGTGGTGGTGTAGTTGTTAGAGCCACAAGCTGGAACAAATCCATCCATCCATTTTCTTCCGCTTATCCGAGGTGGTGTCGCGGGGGCAGCAAACTAAGCAGGGAAGCCCAGACTTCACTCTCCCCAGCTACTACGTCCAGCTCTTCCTGGGAGATGCCAAGGCGTTCCCAGGCCAGCTTAAAGACGTAGTCTCGCCAGCGTGCCCTGGGTCTTCCCCAAGGCCCCCTACCGGTTGGACGTGCCCTAAACACCACCTCAGGAAGGCGTCCGGGAGGCATCCTAACCAGATGCCCGAGCCACCTCATTTGGCTCCTTTCAATGCGGAGGAGCAGCGGTTCTACTCTGAGTCTCTCCCGGATGACAGTGCTTCTCACCCTATCTCTAAGGAAGAGCCCAGCCACCCTGCGGAGAAAACTCATTTCGGCCGCTTGTACCCGCTACCCAATGTTCATGACCGTAGGTGAGGGTAGGAACGTAGATCAACTGGTAAATTGAGAGCTTTGCCTTTCAGCTCAGCTCTCTCTTCACCACAACAGACCTGTGCAGAGTCCGCATCGCTGCAGACGCTGCAACAATCCGCCTATCCATCTCACGTTCCATCCTTCCCTCACTCGTAAACAAGAGAACAGAGAAGGTACTGCAACATTGCAGGTGTTTTTGGTTATTTATACCGTGGCGCCTTGGCATATGAGTGTTTTGTTTTTTTAACGTGCGCTTTCCATGGGCTGATTTTTTGCTTTGAACTACGAGCTAAAACTTGGTTTATGAGCTGCTAATTATACATTGCTACCCAGAAAAGGTTGTTGTATTTCTGAAATTCAACTTAAAAGGTCAATTTGACATGTTATATAATCAAATCATATGCAGATTAATCTATTTCAAGTTTTTTTTTTTTTTTTTACTTTTGCCTATTAGGTCTTGCAGCTTAAAAAAATTCACATTTTCTGAGTTTGTGGTCTTAAGTTGAATACCTTAACTAGCAAAATTACAACAGGGAACTGCTTGAGATATGTCAATTTGCGTGTAATGGCTCATTGAAATGTGTTGGTTTCATCTTTTGTTAAATTGCCAAAATAAAACAACTTTTGATAGTCTAATTTTTCGAGTAGTACTATACATAGCCGAGGACTATTTGGAGGAGCTTGTGTAAATCTGACAAAGGCGGAATTGAGCGGGCGCACACAAAGCGCTCAAAGAGATGGCTTGCAAGGGAATTTATTGGTGTTATTTGTTAGCGATGTAAAAGTGTTTGGAAGTGAAGTATAAGCTATAGCCTGATTGCACTACAGTGTACGGCGCAGTTCTAGTTCTAAAGTACCACCTGTTCTTGAGCACTTTACTTTCTCTAAGTTCTCTAACTCCTGTTTTAATTTTGCTTGGTTTGCAAACCTTTATTTTGGTCCAATTATATTTTGTGACACTATTTGCTGGAAGAGAATTACATTTGAGTGATGAACAGTTTACCTAATCAATGTCTACTTGTTATATGTAATGTTTGTTTATTGTACATTGAGGTTAATTTTGTGTTGAGCTGTTTAAAACAGAAGCAAACAATATCCCGTCTGTGTATTAAAAAATGATTTTAGAAGGTACACTAATAATCTATGATTAATTATGAGTTAACTATAGACACCATGTGATTAAAGCAATTCCATATTTGATTATCGAGTGACAGCTCAAGTAAAATGCAAATTACTCACTCTTTCCACTGAAAAGTTTCACACTTGTAGGATTCTTAATTCCCAAGTCTTCGCAGACCTGTAAGAGAAAACATGGTTGAGTAACACAAATACTGGGAACCTTCTAGCAAGAAGCCTTGAGGCTTTTCTAACCTGGTTGAAGAGCTCCTCCGAGATGTCAGGCTGTGCATTGAAGAAATGCAGGACATTGCTCGGGTGCTGGATACGGTTCTTGGCTGCCTGCTCTGGGGAGGTGAAGCGGTTGTTGCGGGAGCCGTGGAAGTCTTTGAAGCTGCTTGTGTTGTCGTCTAACTGGTAGCTCTGTCCTGGAACAATAGCCTGCTGCTTTGACACACTATGAGGGAAAGAGAAGAGGTTTGCATCTCAATGCTGACCCTAGCTTTTAGGACCTTATTAGACCGCTGCTCTTACCAGACGTTGAGCTTTTGTCCAAACAGAAAGTTGTTGTTAAGATGAGTGATGGCTCTGTCCACAGAGTAGCAGTCACCCATCTCCACCATCGCTGCCCCAGGCTTGCTCTTCATGAACTTCACCTGCAGAAAACACAAATAGTCCAGTAAGTTCTCATTTATCATTTCTTCAGATAAGAGTCCACTCACCCGCTCCACGTTGCCGTACAGGCAGAAGATGTTGAAGACCCTGTCGGCATTAATCTTTGAAGGCTCCAGCCCGTACACCATAAGAACTGGGGAATCGGCGTGAGGACCGTACTCGGGGGGTGGTGGCCCGTATCCAGGGCCGTAGCGCTGATTACCGCGACCACGTCCGGCCATACCCGGCCCCATGCGGTGGGGTGGAGGACCAAAGGTGTCCTCATTGTAGCCGTGATAACCTCCCTGAGGGCCACCTTGATTGTAAGAAGAATAATTTTAGCAGTCTTCCATTAAGTACAATAGCTTGGTAATTGGGACGCATTAAGTACAAGCAAAACAATACAATTTGATACTAATTTATAGCCTGCAAGGTATGTTGGGTAACTTCCTGTTGGGGAAGTGTGAGTGAGGGCAGGGTTCCCAGCATGCCTTTTGCGGGGTATGAATTAGTATACAATAGTATTGGTTTGCAAGTATGTTGGAGTGTAAGCGTTTATTTCACTACTTGCATAGTCCGTGTGGTACAGTTGCATTGTATGTTCAACATGTGACATGATACAAAAAATACAAATTTAAAAAAAAAAACATGGAATAAGGCTGTGTGCTGTGAAAACCTTCCGGAAGCATTGGTTGTGTGAGAAAGTAATTCTTTTGTGATGTACCATAATCAGGCGGGTGGTCTCCAAGAAGAGCAGGTTGCCTCTGGCGTTTGTTGGGATTGGCATTTGGATCTACAAGCAAAGATGGCCGTTAGTCTTTTTCACAAAACTCAGCCATCCATGTGAAGATTCTGTGTGCTTTGGGGGGGAAAAGTGGGTCTCATGCAGCAGAAGGGCCGTGCACTTCAATCACTTAACGATTGAATACTGATTGAAAAATCCATACTACTAATACTTTGCCATCAAATTGACATGACATAATGGAGATTTCTTCTTTACTGCCATCTCTTTACAAACACACCTTGTGTACTGTTCCAATTGCCTTCACCATCAGCATCTGCGTAGGTACACATATACAAACGTCAAATCCAAAATTACAGCGGAAAAAAACACGTACATTTGGCAACATTGCATGAAAACTCCTCTACGCTCGGGACAATTATATGGCTTCAAACATTCAAATATGTTAAAAAACTGAATTAACGGAATGTACCACATTAGTTGAGAAGCCAAAACACAAAACAAAAACTTAGAACACCTTCTTGGACATGAAACAATTTCTTACAGTGTGTAGTCAACAAAATTAGAGGTTGAATTATTTGCTTCATTAGTTCCTTATGCATATACAGCTTGAACAGCATACATTTCATTTATATGTACATTTCTATTGGTATCTATATATCTACAATATATACAGTCCATCCCCGCATACTCGCAAGCCCTACAAATTTGCACGATAATCATTTATCAATAACAGCAGGTCAAATGTACAGCATACGTTGAAAAAGCCCGCAATTTTTACATGTTTAAGTCTTTATGCTTCACTGATAAAGTTGTCTCGTCAAGCATTGGGATTTCGCACTACGTATGTTCAGCGGTCCTTGAACGCGGCACATTGCGGTGAGACGCAAAAGTCAAAGTTATCGCTTGTAAACCATGACTCCGATTCAATCTGATGATTGATCATTGTACGTTATTCATTTGTGTCGAGTGCTTGTACATTTTATACTTTAACACGGAAGAAACCAATCTAATAATTACAACTGTCACTCTCCTGTCGGAGAACGTCAAGCTGTGTGTCAGAAATAGCCGGATGTTTGCTATTTGTGTGGTGTTTCAACTTAACTCTCGTGAATAGCAGGGACCCACTGTTTTCAACTTCATGACCCATTTAATTTGTTGCATCCATACTGCCGTGAAGGCCAACAATTACATTTAACGAAAACTGCACTTCTTTTGGAATTTTGCCCATCATCGACAATTCTTATGTGCGACATAAACACACATCTTTCTCTTTACTGTGCATCCTAAAGATATAAAAACAGATAAAACGTGGCAGCTATGAACGGATGTAATGGGATAGATTCTATCTAGTTCACCTACAAAGCCTTCTGAAAAAACTCCAAAATGCGCAAACACTCCATGTGACGTGCATTTTAACCAAACTACATTGACTTTGTTATTACTAACATTGTTATGCCAGGGAACTAAGTACCTGGTGTAGTGACACCTTGTCACACCATTAATTAGCTGCCTCTTTTTATCTATTTTTAGAACTCACCGAAAAGAGAAAAACGTGTGTTCATGTCTCACATAAAGACTGTGGATGATGGGCAAAATTCCAAAGCAAGTGTAGTTTTGCTTTGAGTGTGTCCCTAAAGAAAAACAAACAGAACCAAACTAGAATAGGCAAAAAAAACAAATACAAATATAGATTTGGCGGTACAAAGTGCTAGCTGTTTTTATTTTTATTTTTTTTAACACTTTTTGGAAGTTGATATAGCCAATAGCAGTTAACATGGTTGACAATGCATTGCTAGGTCTCCTAGTTCATCCAAGTTATTTATGATTGATTTCTTAAAAAAATCAAAGTCTTATTTGTAACCAGCCAGTTTGTTGAACACCCATGCCATTACTGCTATTAGCTATTATTTTAGTACAGCATTTTAACAGAGCAAATTTCAAGACAACAAGAACCGTGCACTTGATTTTGGTCAACAATCAATGAGTTTGTCATTTAGTAATACTTACAGCCCGTACATGACGCATAGGACATAGTGTGTAGGTAGAGGGGGGGGCAGTCTTCAGCAAGGATGCTACCCTCCAACCTTTGACTCCAGTCTCAACTCATTCTCCCCTCTACTTCTTCTTCTTTCCTCCCTTCCTTGCATCCCCACCACCAGAGTGACCAGTACATCCACACGTCCATGCTCCTTTCTTGCTGCAATTCAACTGTTTTTTTCTCCAAAGTTGCTATGACAAGCAGTTCCAAGCTTACCGTGCTCTGACCACAAAGCGGGATAATTGCATCATTTGAGAGTGGGCTGTCTTTCCACAGACACACTGAGCCAAACCTGCATCACACAGGAGGTGTTAAAGGCATCACTGTGGGCCAGTGCAAAAAAAATGTAAAAACAAAAAACCAAAAAATTAAACAAAAAAGGAAAATGAAACAATGCAAAAACAACAGAACAGCACAGAGAGAAGGGAAACAGGTGGAAAGATAAGAGGCAAAAACAGAACACCAGCCCAAAAATGTAGAGCTTCGAAAGTTGATTTGTGATCTGTGCTTGTATGCTTGTTGGAATGTTTGACGCGTTGACGTGTCTTCATGGATGGTCACTTGCAGGAAACAAGACTAGTGCTTGGCGGTAAGTGGCCTGGTATATTTGCATGATGATGTGTTGTGATGGCACTTCCCCGCTGTGTTCAGCTCGTGGTGTCGTGTGTTCAGCACAGGAAGGTGGAGTCGTGCGGTATTAATGTGGCCTCTTATTTTGTTATCTGCCACAGAATGTGGTGTCATCTGTTCCCTGGTCAGCGGTGTGTCTGAGAACTCCTTTGTAGTCGTGTTATGGAAGACATATCCCAAGGGCCCAAGGGCTAGGAGGTGCGGCCAACCCGCCCAGACCTTCAATGTGCTGTGTCAAAAGTGGTTGCTCCTCAAGGTTCTGGAGTTGAGATGTGCTGTGCTGGTAAACAGGTGGTGGTGGTGGATGCTTATCAATGTATCAAGATTGCTCTGTGTTGCTTATAGGAGGTGTTTGCGTCGCCCTTTTTCTATTTCTGTCCCTCAAAATGAAGGTGTTTGTCCATCACCAGATATAATCTGCATCCCAATGTCAGTCCCTTGTGGTGGAGATAGACGTGACGGTGGACTTGCTATGATGAAGTATTGACTTGAGGTTGTGTTCCAGTGTTTGTTGTCCCACTGTGTCCGATGTATCCCAAAGTGTAGCTTTACATGAGATATGGCTTTTGGTGCTCTTCTACTCTTGCTGTAGATAGAAGTGGCGCTGTCTGCTTAGAAAATGAGGTAAGCCTGTATGGGTTCTCACAGTGAGGACACAAGGAGCTCCTCACCTTTATAAGGCAGCATACATGACATGACAATAGCAATAAACCGCTAAAATGACAAAGCGTGTAGCATGCCTTGTCTTTGTGATGCGCATGTGCTACTCTTGTTCTGTATATCTTCTTTTTTCCCCCCAGAAAAAGACTGTCAGGATTTAAAGTGATTTTTATATATCAGAAAACCACAGCTGCCCTAAATTCAACAGGAAGATCTTCAACACTAATTATATTATTCATGGTATTTTTTTTATCCAGGAATTTTTTAAACGGCACTATTTTTAAAAAGGTTCAATGCTATGCTCAATTAATTTTGGACTTTTCAGAGTAGCCGAGTGCACCTCAGGTTGTCTAGTACAGTGTTTTTCAACCACTGTGCTGTGGCACAGTACCGTGGCGTAGTGCCTGGTGTGCCTTGGGAAATCATCCACTTTCAACTAATTGGTGTAGAAATATTTTTTGAAAATGAGTCCGCCAATAATGTGCCATTGCTGTGTCTGTGCTGTCCAATGATTGGCAGAGTAATCATGTAATTAGCTAAATAGCAGTAGGTGGCAACACTTTATATTGACTTTATATTGTTTCTATAAAATGCAGAGATTAATGTTTATATTCCCTGCTGGTGGTGTGCCTTGGGATTTTTGGAATGAAAAAAGTGTACCTTGGTTCAAAAAAGGTTGAACAACACTGGTCTGGAGGTACAGTGGATGTTAAACATCTACACCCCCCGCCCCCTGGGTTTTAGTAATATTTTAAAAAATTATAGCAAAATAAATCATTTATTTTTCCACAAGAGTACTGGACCACCTAGTTCAGTTGGTTTGCTGCCTGTATGACCATGTCAAAGCTTGGTCTGCATAAGTGAGACTCATTTGGGGGATAAACTCCGCCAAAGCTGCCTTTTGTCACTAATTCTGAGTAAAAGGTTCTCGGACAGAGAACGGTGGAGTGCCATCTCCGGATCAGGGATAAGATTCTGCCCCAGGGTCTTGTTTACAAATGAGGGAAGGATGGAACACGGGATCAACAGGCGAACTGGTGAGCTCAAAGACAATGCTCTTAACTTACCGGTCGATCTACGTTACTACCCTCTCTTATGGTCGTTGTCTTTGGGTAGTGACCAAAAAGACAGGGTTGCGGGTACAAGCAGCCAAAATGAGTTTTCTTCATAGGGTGGCTGGTAAGGTGAGAAGGACTGCAATCTTGGAACAACTTGAAACAGAAGCGCTGCTGCCAGATGAGGTGGCTTGAGCATCTGGTCAGAATGCTTCCCTGAGGTGGTGTTCAGGGCACGCCCGACCGGTAGGAAGCCTTATGAAAGACCCAAGACACAGAGAGACAAAGTCCCTCACCTGGCCTGGGAACCCCCCCGGGATCTGTCGGGAGGAACTGGACAATGTAGCCGGGGAGAGGCTGCCCTTGAATCTGTGTGTTGACCTGAAGAGGGATACCCTCATTTTTTGGTATCTCAAAAACCTGGAATTGAATTTATTTATCTTTTTGATACGGTTTCTTTACGCCACACCGACAACTTAGGTCATATTGTGGCGAGCGTATTAACGTAGCATCATGAGCAACTGGGGGTTCAGTATCGGTGCTCAAGGGATACTTTCACATGATTACACAAGTGAGTGGAGGATCAAGCCCGCAACTTTCGAGTTGGGAGCCAGCCACTACCACCAGCTGAGCCATGCCGCCCCCAAACCTGGCATTTGAAGAGAGGGTGGGTACACTTTTTGAATCTACTGTATGTAGGCTGTTTATTAGGCTGATTCATCCATTAAAAATAAACTTCAATTTCTTTCCTTCTTTGAAACACTTCTTAAACTAAGTTATGATTGTGCTTGACAATATTTTCTGAATATGAAAAGAATGCTAAATCAATTCCAGAGGAATCTGTTTAACGTCCCTCTGACTGGCTGACATACGCAGTTGTCACCAAAGCCGAAATTAAAAATAGTCAGTGGGTGCACTTTTACTTGCGACTTAGGCCTCAGAATTGATAAAGAATTTTTGACCCTGCAGCAATTTGTTGACATGCTTTTCCTCCATTTGTTCTTATTTATTTATATATATATATA